>CAWUFW010000470.1:2705000-3905000 GCA_963921515.1 Calotriton arnoldi | reverse complement strand
CTCTTGCCTCTTTCTGCAGTTCTCTTGTCTCCTTCTGCTCCTCTGTTGCCTCTTTCTTCACCCATTATGCCTCTTTCTGCAACCCTCTTGCCTCTTTCTGCACCCCTCTTGCTTCATTCTGCATTTCTCTTGTTTCTTTCTGCACCCCTCTTCCCTCTTTCTGCACTTCTCTTGCATCTGTCTCCAACCCTGTTCCCTCTTTCTGCACCTCTTTTGCCTGTTTCTACAACTCTCTTGCCTCTTTCTGCAAATGTTGTGCGTCCTTCCGCTCCTCTGTTGCCTCTTTCTTCGCCCCTATCGCCTCTTTCTGCACCCCTCTTGCCTCTTCATTCTGCACTTCTGTTGCTTCTTTCTGCACCTCTCTTGCTTCTTTCTGCACCCCTCTTGCCTCTTTCTGCACCCTTCTTTGTGCATCTCTCTTGCCTCTTTCTGCACCTCTCTTGCCTCTTTCTGCACCCCTCTTTCTGCACCTCTCTTGCTTCTTTCTGCACCCTTCTTCCCTTTTCCTGCACCTGTCTTGCCTCTTTCTGCACCTCTGTTGCCTCTTTCTGCAGTTCTCTTGCCTCTTTCTGCACCCTCTTCCCTCTTTCTGTACCTCTTTTGCTTCTTTCTGCACTGCTCTTGCCTCGTTCTGCACCCCTGTGCTTCTTTCTGCACCTCTGTTGGTTCTTTCTGAACTGGTCTTGCTTCTTTCTGCACCTCTCTTGCAACTTTCTGCACCCCTCTTGCCTCTTTCCGCACCTCTTTTGCCTGTTTCTACAACTCTCTTGCCTCTTTGTGCAGTTCTTTTGCCTCCTTCTGAACCTCTGTTGCTTCTTTCTGCACCCATCTTGCCTCTTTCTGCACCCCTGTTGCTTCATTCTGCACTTCTCTTGCTTCTTTCTGTACCACTCTTGCTTCTTTCTGCACCCATCTTGCCTCTTTCTGCACCCCTCCTCCATCTTTTTGCACCTCTCTTGCGTCTGTTCCACCCCGTTCCCTCTTTCTGCACCTCTTTTGCCTGTTTCTGCTACTCTCTTGCCTCTTTCTGCAGTTCTCTTGTCTCCTTCTGCTCCTCTGTTGCCTCTTTCTTCACCCATTATGCCTCTTTCTGCAACCCTCTTGCCTCTTTCTGCACCCCTCTTGCTTCATTCTGCATTTCTCTTGTTTCTTTCTGCACCCTCTTCCCTCTTTCTGCACTTCTCTTGCATCTGTCTCCAACCCTGTTCCCTCTTTCTGCACCTCTTTTGCCTGTTTCTACAACTCTCTTGCCTCTTTCTGCAAATGTTGTGCGTCCTTCCGCTCCTCTGTTGCCTCTTTCTTCGCCCCTATTGCCTCTTTCTGCACCCCTCTTGCCTCTTCATTCTGCACTTCTGTTGCTTCTTTCTGCACCTCTCTTGCTTCTTTCTGCACCCCTCTTGCCTCTTTCTGCACCCTTCTTTGTGCATCTCTCTTGCCTCTTTCTGCACCTCTCTTGCCTCTTTCTGCACCCCTCTTTCTGCACCTCTCTTGCTTGTTTCTGCACCCTTCTTCCCTTTTCCTGCACCTGTCTTGCCTCTTTCTGCACCTCTGTTGCCTCTTTCTGCAGTTCTCTTGCCTCTTTCTGCACCCTCTTCCCTCTTTCTGTACCTCTTTTGCTTCTCTTTGCACTGCTCTTGCCTCTTTCTGCACCCCTGTGCTTCTTTCTGCACCTCTGTTGGTTCTTTCTGAACTGGTCTTGCTTCTTTCTGCACCTCTCTTGCAACTTTCTGCACCCCTCTTGCCTCTTTCCGCACCTCTTTTGCCTGTTTCTACAACTCTCTTGCCTCTTTCTGCAGTTCTTTTGCCTCCTTCTGAACCTCTGTTGCTTCTTTCTGCACCCATCTTGCCTCTTTCTGCACCCCTGTTGCTTCATTCTGCACTTCTCTTGCTTCTTTCTGTACCACTCTTGCTTCTTTCTGCACACATCTTGCCTCTTTCTGCACCCATCCTCCCTCTTTTTGCACCTCTCTTGCGTCTGTTCCACCCTGTTCACTCTTTCTGCACCTCTTTTGCCTGTTTCTGCTACTCTCTTGCCTCTTTCTGCAGTTCTCTTGTCTCCTTCTGCTCCTCTGTTGCCTCTTTCTTCACCCATTATGCCTCTTTCTGCAACCCTCTTGCCTCTTTCTGCACCCCTCTTGCTTCATTCTGCACTTCTGTTGCTTCTCTCTGCACCTCTCTTGTTTCTTTCTGCACCCCTCTTGCCTCTTTCTGCACACTTCTTCCCTCTTTGTGCATCTCTCTTGCCTCTTTCTGCACCTTTGTTGCCTCTTTCTGCACCCCTCTTGCCTCTTTCTGCACCTCTCTTGCTTCTTTCTGCACCCTTCTTCCCTTTTCCTGCACCTGTCTTAGCTCTTTCTGCACCTTTGTTGCCTCCTTCTGCAGTTCTCTTGCCTCTTTCTGCACCCTCTTTCTGTACCTCTTTTGCTTCTTTCTGCACTGCTCTTGCTTCTTTCTGCACCTCTCTTGTAAATTTCTCCACCCCTCTTGCCTCTTTCTGCACCCCTCTTCCCTCTTTCTGCACCTATTTTGCCTGTTTCTGCAACTCTCTTGCCTCTTCCTACAGTTCTCTTGCCTCCTTCTGCACCTCTGTTGCCTCTTTCTGCACCCCTCTTGCTTCTTTCTGCAACCGTCTTCCCTCTTTCTGCACCCCTCTTGCTTCATTCTTCACTTCTCTTGCTTCTTTCTGCACCTCTCTTGCTTCTTTCTACACCCCTCTTGACTCTTTCTGCACCCTTCTTCCCTCTTTGTGCATCTCGCTTGCCTCTTTCTGCACCTCTCTTGCCTCTTTCTGCACCCCTCTTGCCTCTTTCTGCACCCCTCTTGCCTCTTTCTGCACCTCTCTTGCCTCTTTCTAAACCCTTCTTCCCTTTTCCTGCACCTGTCTTGCCTCTTTCTGCACCTCTGTTGCCTCTTTCTGCAGTTCTCTTGCCTCCTTCTGCACCTCTGTTGCTTCTTTCTGCACCTCTCCTGCCTCTTTCTGCACCTGTCTTGCCTCTTTATGCACCCCTGTTGCTTCATTCTGCAATTCTCTTGCTTCTTTCTGCACCTCTCTTGCTTCTTTCTGCACCCACCTTGCCTCTTTCTGCACCCCTCCTCACTCTTTCTGTACCCCTCTTGCCTCTTTCTGTACCTCTTTTGCTTCTTTCTGTACTTCTCTTGTGTCTTTCTGCTCCCCTCTTGCCTCTTTCTGCACCTCTGTTGGTTCTTTCTGCACTGCTCTTGCTTCTTTCTGCACCTCTCTTGCAAATTTATGCACCCCTCTTGCCTCTTTCTGCACCCCTCTTCCCTCTTTCTGCACTTCTCTTGCCTCTATCTCCATCCCTCTTGCCTCCTTCTGCACCTCTGTTGCCTCTTTCTGCATCTCTCTTGCCTCTTTCTGCACCTGTCTTGCCTCTTTCTGCACCCTTGTTGCTTCATTCTGCACTTCTCTTGCTTCTTTATGCACCTCTCTTGCTTCTTTCTGCACCCACCTTGCCTCTTTCTGCACCCCTCCTCCCTCTTTCTGTACCTCTCTTGCCTCTTTCTGTACCTCTCTTGGCTCTTTCTGTACTTCTCTTGCCTCTTTCTGCACCCTCTTCCCTCTTTCTGTACCTCTTTTGATTGTTTATGCACTGCTCTTACTTCTTTCTGCACCTCTCTTGCAAATTTCTGCACCCCTCTTCCCTCTTTGTGCACCCCTCTTCCCTCTTTCTGTACCTCTCTTGCCTCTGTCTGCATCCCTGTTCTCTCTTTCTGCACTTCTTTTGCCTGTTTCTCCAACTCTCTTGCCTCATTCCGCAGTTCTCTTGCCTCCTTCTGCACATCTGTTGCCTCTTTCTGCATCTCTCTTGCCTCTTTCTGCACCTGTCTTGCCTCTTTCTGCACCTGTCTTGCCTCTTTCTGCACCCTTGTTGCTTCATTCTGCACTTCTCTTGCTTCTTTATGCACCTCTCTTGCTTCTTTCTGCACCCACCTTGCCTCTTTCTGCACCCCTCCTCCCTCTTTCTGTACCTCTCTTGCCTCTTTCTGTACCTCTCTTGGCTCTTTCTGTACTTCTCTTGCCTCTTTCTGCACCCTCTTCCCTCTTTCTGTACCTCTTTTGATTGTTTATGCACTGCTCTTACTTCTTTCTGCACCTCTCTTGCAAATTTCTGCACCCCTCTTCCCTCTTTCTGCACCCCTCTTCCCTCTTTCTGCACCTCTCTTGCCTCTGTCTGCATCCCTGTTCTCTCTTTCTGCACTTCTTTTGCCTGTTTCTGCAACTCTCTTGCCTCTTTCCACAGTTCTCTTGCCTCTTTCTGCAACTCTGTTGCTTCTTTCTGCACTTCTCTTGCCTCTTTCTGCACCCTCTTGCCTCTTTCTGCACCTCTGTTGCTACTTTCTGCACTTCTCTTGCTTCTACCTTTTTGTACACAAATTTACAGAGTATACTTTTTGAAACACAGGTATTCAAGTATATGTATGTTTATTTTTATGTAACATGTTACTAGGTAAAAGCAGAGACACACGCATGCATACCTTCACAAACTTGGTCAGACTTACAATAGTGATAAGCTTAGGATTGCTGTTTTATATTTGGTACGCCTAACATTCTTAGCAGTTGATGAATAGTGAACCTTCAAGAGGAAAGTGAGGGTTAAGGCATCTTCGGAGAAAGATTAGTGATTAGGCTACTTTGTAAGAGTCTGTTGCAAGGTACAGTCGAAGTAGGCCTCTTTCTGCACCTCTGTTGGTTCTCTCTGCACATCTCTTGCTTCTTTCTGCATCTTTCTTCCTCTTTCTGCACCTCTCTTGCCTCTTTCTGTACTTCTCTTGCTTCTTTCTGCGCCTTTCTTCCTCTTTCTGCACATGTCCTACCTATGTAGGCATAGTTAGTAATTAGCATTTTAAAAACCTTTGAAATTAACTGAAAAAACCATAGGTTTCAGGTACGTTATAGTTAGGAATTAGCATTTAAAAAACCTTAGAAATTCACTGAAAAAAACACAGGTTTCAGGGACGTTATTGTTAGTTGGACATTTCACTCGTACAAAACCAGAGAAATTCGGCTGTTATAGTTAGCTGAGCTGACTATAACTCGCACCCCCGCAATTCACTGCTGATGACATCACATATTACATCACTCATGACATGGTCAGTGACATCACTGATGACATCTCAAATGACATCACTCATGACATCATCCACTTAACCCGTTTGATGCGTCGGACGGCCCCCGGCCGTCCGACGTCACGGTGGGCGTGTGTGGAGGATGGCCGGGGGCCGTCCGAGACACGCCCACTCATTATTTAACCCGCACCGCGGCGGAATTCGCGCCGCGGTCAAGGTGTTAATCTCTGATGCACCTAGTCACACCCTAATATAACCTTTTATACACCCCCTCTAAAATACAGACTACCAATATCAATACCATAGACACACCAATACTAGTTAGTACATACTCACTTACTAATTCATAGGTCTACACACACATCCACTCACTAACCCATACAGTTACTCATTCACACAATCACTCATCCAAACAACCACTGATATATGCTATCATATACCCATGCAGACACTCACACACCGCCACTCACCCATAGAATTACTCACACACCTTCTCAGACACGCAAAGAATCAATCACATTGCCATTTACTCACCTATACAGTTATACACGCACCACCTCACTTATTCATACAGATACTAACACATAGTTACTCTCTTATACAATCATTAACACAAGCACACACTTGTCCATACAACCACTCTCACAATCAGTCACTCTCACATATAGTCACTTATATACTAATGAACCCAAACACTCACTGAAAGACCTACTCACACATCCTTGCAGGGAGTCATACACCCCACCCAGCCACACACACACTCAGACACCCATACAGGTACTCAGACAACCAATCATTAACCCATATACACACTCATGCAGCTACTAAGCACCCATGCTGCCACTTACACACCAACTGACAGAGTGATACAGTCACACAGATTAGTCATTCTCCCATACATTCACTAAGACACGTTTAATCACTCACTTATACAGTCAGTCACGCACCTACTAAATCATCCATTCAGACACTCATACACCCACTCATTCTTCAATACCCCTTGGCGTATATATACATAACATTCTTAAACTATTCAGAAACACTCCGTCACTGCATGATGTCATCACTGATGTCATCAGTGATGTCATTTGAGATGTCATCAGTGATGTCACTGACCATGTCATGAGTGATGTAATATATGACATCATCAGCAGTGCATTGCGGGGGCACGAGTTATAGCTAGCTCAGCTAACTACAATGGCCGAATTTCCCTGGTTTTGTGCGAGTGAAATGTCCAACTAACTATAACGTCCCTGAAACCTGTGTTTTTTTCAGTGAATATATATATAAACATTACATTACCTATTGGTGGTTAGCAGTAGGTAGTTATAGTTAGTTTTGCTAATAACTTTGGCGCCATATGATGAATCTTCACAAAATTTTCAAAACTAGTCCTACACTGCAGTATCACAGTACGTGGTGTACCACAACATAGAGGCACTATGTCTGTAGCTTTGTAGGGCATCCTACAAACCAGGCTTCTTGTCATGCAAACCACCATGCCCAGCAGTCTACTCATTATTGGGCCATTGCTTTCCCGGGCACGTGTTATGCAGGTACTTCCTTCACTTTCAGACAATTGTCTATGTGTACCCATGAGTGCAATACAAGACCATCTAGAGCTTATCTTTGGTACACTAGACAGCATTACGCTTGCTTATTAGTATACTTTAGCTTGAGTGACACCCAATGTATTGCTATACCTGTCAACTGCTCATTACAAGATGGCCCCCATTGTTTCACTGTTTTACAGGGATGTGTATAGTCCTACTACTATGTCTTGTTACAACTATGTATTGACGCCCTCTTGCATATATCGTTGTGTGACCAAGAACGCAGATTTATGAATTAATAAACCGTTATCTGCATTCACACCTTCTGCCTGAGAGTGCGCTTTACTTCTTCTTGGTTGGATATGTGTATGGTGGTTAGCAGTAGGTAGTTATAGTTAGTTTTGCTAATAACTTTGACACCATTTGACGAATCTTCACGAAATTTTCAAAACTAGTTTTCCAGTTGCTTTAGCTGCTGTCTTGAACATTTTGGAGTGATCCATCAAGGAGGACCCAAGAAAAAAGGGGGGTCCCAAAACGCAATTACCCATGCAATTTCCCATATGGACCTTAGACACGACTACAGCCCGGATCGGTGGACAGAATTGCATCAAATTTGGCAGAAGGCTTGATCTTGGTGGAGAAAGAATGCTTTTTGTAATTTGGTGTAAACCTGTTTATGTATACCTAGAGATGCAGATCCGCCGCAGATTCTCTGTGGAGCTGGGCGGATTTGCAGATCCACGCATCTATGGCAATGCCGTGAGTGGCTGTCCGCAACCTGAGAGGAAAGTTGTGGCTGCCATCTTCTGCATTTAGACACAGTTCCCAGGGGGAAAATAAAATGTAAAAGTAAAAGAAGGGGTCGTGGGATTGAAGGAGGTGTCCGTGAGGAACCCCTCATGGGCAAAACATTGTCCACAACTTTTTTTTGGAGCATGTGAGAATCTGTGGATCCACTCGTATCTGCCTGGGTCCTCACAGATTCAGGCGGGTCTGTGGATCCAGACCCCAACTAAAAAAACACATACACCCACGCATAGACCCACACACCTACTCACACACTCACACACCTACTCACACACCCACTCACATACCCACTCACACACAAACACTCATACAACCATGTACACATCCACACAACCACTCACACATACACAAAACCACTGGTACCCCCACTCACAGGGCCACACAGCCACTCACACAGTCGCTCACACACCCACTTACACACCAACAGAACCACTCACAGACCCACAAAACCACTCAAATACACACACAACCACTCACACACCTACTCACACACCGACATAGCCGCTCGCACACACACCCACCAACAGCCACTCACACACCCATATAGCCACTCATATACCCACAGAGTCACTCACACAGCCACTCACAGGCAGTGATACACTTATAGAAATTGCAATAGCATATGTTTGTATTAAATGTGTTGTTGTTTTAGTATTGATTGTGTGCAACATTACCGGTAGACCCCTATTTGCATGAGGATTCATGACAAATCCGTGGATCCATAAAATCAATTTTAAAAAAAAGAAAGACTCAGTGCATTGCATTTATAGAAAGACTACGTTACCTTACCTTAATTTAAAAAAAATGTTGTTTTAAAATATATAATAATAATGAATGTGTGAATAAAATGTATCAATAAACTTGTGAAAACGTCTATTAGTAAGTTGAACTTATTGGTCAAATCATAGTACAATTTATATTAAAAAACGTTGTAATTCACTAAAAAAAACAATGTTACAGGGACATTATAGTTAGGAAATAGCATAAATTGCTCTGAAACAGTAATTTAACCATAGAGTTTTGTGACCACAAATACAATTTGATTCCTAAGAATATTTCTCTGTACTCGATTCAGACTTCTCTCAATATAAGAAGATGATCACACCATTCTCCAAGGATCTGCAATAACTCAAGCAAGAAGGTCCTGGCTTCAGCAACAGTGTATCACAATTGCCTAGCAAAGATGCTCTGGAACATGACGAACTTATACTCAGTAACTTCATAATGACTGCCGCAACTCTCAATCCTTGTAAGAGTTTTGGGGTTTCATGGGATATGTAATTTTCTTGGCTGTACTCAGCTCTCTCATGTAGTGTGTCCTTCAAAGACGTGAATATTTTCTCCTTATAGTGACAACACTCCATGTACTCCGCCAGGCCCATATGAATGTGCACACTGTCAGACACACCTTCAAAGATAGGAGTGCAGTCCACGGATCATGACAACAGGGTCAACATTTGTTTGCAACACTTTGTTGTTGCTCTGCAGTTGGTGGAAAAATTCATCAAACAGGTGGAAAACGTGCACCCTGGTTGTTTCTGGTTATGGTTCTTATTTGAGGAAGTACACAATCAAGCACAGAGTGCTGATTTTTGAAGTAGAGGCTAGTTGTCTAATTAGATGAGCAAGGAACTATCAGTCAATACCAGCATATGAAGAACAATGCTGCTTCCCAATTATGGCCAGGGGACATATTTTAATGGGCATATTGCCAAATAGGCTCAAGACTCACCTGTAGCTATGATGTATGCTCAGCAGACATCACATGTTATAATGACCCAACCAGCAAAAGTGAACAGCAGATGATTACAGGATTATTTTGTAGTTTGTGGACTATTACAGAAATGAAGACTGTAACAAACATTTTTTCCATTTGTGTTTCAGTTTTGCTAGAGCATGTTTGCCAATATTCAGCAGTCTTAATGGTGATATATACAGAACTCTGTGCTTCGTATACAAAGGGTTTTAACATTCTCAAATGTTCTGATTCTGTAAATCAGAAAGTTGCCAAACAGTAAAACCTTTTTCAAATGTACTACATCCATTTAACGATTCAGAAAATGGCGTATTATATGAGGGGAGTGAGAACCAACAACAAATAATAATCCCAATACCCTTCTATCCCATTGGCTCATAATCCCCTAATTCCTACATTACAAGATAAAGGGGCCATGGCACAAGCACGCAAACTGAAAATTAACACATTTTCAGATTTGTATCTAGAGGGGTAGTTTCTCACATCATTACAAATAAAAGAGACGGCAAACACTACATTTCTTGACACTCTACTTTTTTATTGATTGGGGGCCACGTGCTGGACACTACATGACACACTCCCGGCTCCACCTCCCACACTACCAGCACAGGAACATATACTGACAGAGGCCTCTCCAAGCAAAATAATCACGTCTTTATAATACTACGTAACATAACTCCCCAGTGACTGGTCCAAAAGCACTAGAACAGTGGCGGTCAGATTTAGACTCCGAAATCACAGATGCTCAATGATTTTTCTGTTTTGGACAATTAGAGCACCTGTCCCCAAACTACCAATTGCGTTTGATACATTTCAGATTCTTATTTACTGCATCTCTTCACAACTGTTCAAGATGGGGCTAAACGCAGGCAAATTCATGTTGCGTATGCTGCAGAGCCCTGCAGGCCACCTTTTTCCACCTAGCATGGCAATGTCTCGAAATTGCATGTTTTTGGGGGGAGGTACATAATTGCATTCAGAAAATTATGGAACTGGAACTACATTTCTCTCCTGTTGTGACCCTGTTGGGATACGTTAAGGACACCCCTCCCACTCACCATCACCTTGTGGCCATGCTGCTACTTGTAGCCAGACGTAGAGTGGCTATACACTTGGGCAGATGCCCTTTCCCCACTATCCCAACATGGCTAGTGATATAGCTTACTGCCAAGAACAATTGTCAAATTTCTGGGAACTTATGCCCATTAAATCCAGACCTAAAGATATCTCGGGCACATACACCACCTGGCTTCAACAGCGGAACTCTGCCCCATCCTTGTTAGCGTTGTCGCCAAACATGTCATGGCATCTATTTTTAACCTTCGAGCTGCAGAGTCTGCAATACAACAGTTTATATATCGACATGGTAAAGATGTTATGCTAAGTATAATCGGTCGGTGTGCAGTTCCTAAGTGTAAGTGGGAGTGTTCAGGTCTGTGAAAAAGTGCCCTCACACACCCGAAGGATGTCATGCTTCATCATATGGGCCTGCTCCTCATTGGGCCGGTGCTGCAATGCCCGACGGGCACCCGCGAAGGGGCTCTTTGGCGGAGATCTTTTTGGTGAAGCTGCTTGGTGCGTGTGGGTTTGTGGAATAAGTAGTGTAGTGAGTGCAAAGTGGTGTTAAAAAAGGTTTAGGGAGACCCTATTGCCTACATTTTCTTCCTAGGGCTCACTAACCTAACAAAAAACAATGACGCCCTAACAGGGTACAATTATCCTAAAGGGTGTGTGTGGTGTTACCAGCTTTGCGAGTGAATACCAGTTCCGATTTACCGGGTATTGAGCGACCCCAAATAATGCAGGTCTGAGCTGACGGGAGCGTTTTAGCAGAACGCGTCGTTACGACAAACAGGCGGCGTGGTAACTAGCCGTACTCCTACCCCGGCTCTGATTCCCATCTACTACCAGGCAAATCGGACCTGGTAGTCACTCGCAAAGCTGGTAACTATTGCATTCCTTGTACTCTGAGCACTAGCATTGCAGTAGTGTAAGATTTACAATAATCTCCTGAAACCACTGGTCCTGATGAATTGCCACAAGACCCATTAGGGGCTACCATAGGCAAGAAACATGTCGACCTTAAACACCACACAAGCCCTTTAGGATCATTGTACCCTGTTAGGGCGTCATTGTTTTTAGTTAGGTTAGTGAGCCCTAGGAACAAAATTTAGGCAATAGGATCTCCCTAAACCTTTTTTAACACCACTTTGCACTCACTACACTACTTATTCCACACACCCACACGCACCAAAAGGCTTCACCAAAAAGATCTCCGCCAAAGAGCCCCTTCACGGGTGCCCGTCGGGCATTGCAGCGCCGGCCCAACGAGGAGCAGGCCCATATGATGAAGCATGACATCCTTCGAGGTGTGTAAGGGGACTTTTTCACAGACCTGAACACTCCCTCTTACACTTAAGATCTGCACACCGATCGATTACACCTAGTTCTCGGTTGGGAGTATGTGTGCAGGACCTGCTTAAAAAGCTCCCGGTTCCTCGCATATGGAGAAAAGATATTATGCTGTCATTGTGTCGCAAATATAGCCTGTGAATCCTATAATCTGATCTCAATATGCCATGTTAAATGTATAGCAATGTATTGTTATAGCAGCAATCAACAATACGGGTCTCATAGCTTTATTGTATAGCTACGGGATGTTAAGTCTTCTTTGCACTGGAGCCATCCCCCTTCCCTTTTTACCCCTTTTTCATTTCTCTTCACTGCATTATGTACTGGAATACTGTACTGTTTACTTTGATTGTAATAAAAATTTTAATAAAAAAATAATACTAATGGTCCTAAAAATCCTAGTCAGGGTGAACCTCTAAAGTCACTAAATAATCCTATGCTTAATCCTCTGGTTGTTTGGCACAAAGCAGTCAGGCTTTATTTAGAGGCAATGTCTTAAGTATTTATGCAGTACTCAAATAGTAATGAATTGAAAGCACAACACAAGAAAAATCACAAACCAATTTAAAAGAAGAGAGTAATTTTTAAAAAGTAAAATGGCACCAAAATGACAAAATCCAATAAGTAGAACCGAAGATATGATTTTTTGTATCATCATAAAAAAACTTTATACGGCAACAATGCCATAAAAGTTTGATTCACAGTACAAAAACATAGTAAAATTTCCATGATCAGGATGTTAAACCACATATGAACCAGAGAAAGGAAGATTCAATCAGATCTCAAGGGATTATCTTCAAAAATATAGGCAAATCATGGAAATTCCAGTAAAATCTAATTTCTAAATTAATGTGTTGTCCTTTCTACAACCTGTAATCTGAGTTAGTATCAATGAAGCTATTTCCACAAATTTCATCGCTGAGGTAATCAAAACAAGCAATCTACATAGTCCCAACCATATGTGGGAATGAAGTTAAGTATATGTCTCTTGCGTGAAAATTAAAGTGCAAAGTGCAATAGTTATCGGAAACAGTAAGCGAAATCGTACAAAGATCTCTATACAATAACTTTGTCCTAATTTGTGCCAGCTATACACAAGTGTTTCAAAGCACAATTACAATCTTACAAAGAAATACAATCATTTAAGAAAAAACAATTTTTGAAAAAATTTACAGTTAGAGCACCCTAACACATTTCATAGAGTCAGCAAATAAAATCAGATCTGCCCCACCAGTGCGGTTCAGGGGGATTGCTACCAATCATTTTCAGCTGCTGTCCCTTCAGTAGTTAATTACAATTTTGAATGGATTCAGGGGGAATCCCATAAGCCAATAATCTGTCAAGACTCAGTTAACCTAATCGTATACAAAAACCTCTCTTTGGTCTACTATGTAAACAATGGGGAATAGTTGCCAAGCAGTTAAATCAAGTTGGATGCAACATTACTTTTTGCCTTATGATTCACATTCCTCCTAAAGATTTGGTAGTGGATCAAGCAGTAGTGGATCTTTGGAAGGGAGACGCTCGGTCGTGGTGGTACCCTGAAGCTCATGCAAGGCCAGAGAGATCAACAGTTTCTTAATAGTGTTGAGCCAGTCTATTTTGTGAAACCTATCCTGCTTGATTTCCTCTTGCAGGGCTTCTGCATAATCAACTAGTTTCAGTGTAGCTATCAGCCACCTCCAAGACAAGAGATGTCTAATTCTTGCTTTGTCTTAAATCAGTTTCCTCCCCATGTCAAGTTTTAACGGGTATATTGGTGTGCTGGGGGGAGGGAGACTAAATTTCTTAGAAATGTATTTTCAGATCTGATCAAGTCTGAAATGTTTTGGAAGCCCCAGAGTTCTGCGCTGTAAAGGGCAGTACCCACGGCCTTCGAGTTGTAGAGCTGGAGTGCCCGAGAGACTGCCTTACTATGTGATGCGCGGTGTTCTTTCAATCTGATGCCCTCAACTTGTTTGTGTTTCAGGGTAATTTTATCAATATGCATTTTCCATGGCATTTTGGATGTTAGTTTGATTCCTAAATAATCAAAGACAAATACTTTTTCAAGCTCTGCACCTCTCAGTGTCATCCTCCCTTTGTACAATCTGTGCTGCTTGATAGTCATATACTTAGTTTTAGCTGTGTTTACTACTAAGCAATGCAGGAAGCAGAATTCTTGAAAGCCGTTCAGCAAACGCTGAATTCCACCTGGAGTTTGGGACACAAGTAGGGTGTCATCAGCAAAAAGTAGGGTAGGTGTTTTTAATATGGCCAAAGTAGGGGCGTCGGAGGCATGCAGTGAGGGAAATTGAACAACATCATTCAAACATAATGATAACAGAGTGGGAGCCAGAACACTGCCCTGGTCGACACCTGTGCTAACAGGAATTGAGTTTGTAAGTTGTGCCTGATCGCCCCATCTTATTCTGGCAAAATTGTCCTTGTGGAGGCGAATAGCAAAAGACAGAATATTTAAATGCATCCCCATGTCCCTCAGAACCTGCCACAGCTTCTGACGAGGTACCAGATCGAAAGCAGACTTCAAATTATTTGCCAATTAGCACAATCTTCCAGTACAAAAGCATAAAGCGAAAGACCTGATCTATGGTGCTGTTTTTTTTCCCCTGAATCCAGCTTGTAGTGAGGTGAGTATTTTTTTTAACTCCGTTCACTCATGGATTTTCCCCAATACTGCTGTCAGAAAACCTTTTGTATGGTGTCAATTAGGCTTATAGGCCTATAGTTTGTAGGCATTGTTCGGTGACCTTTTTTATGGATTGGGATGACCTCTGCTCCTTTCCAGGAGCTCAGGATTGGTGCTTTCCTGGCTATTGCATTGGACTGCGCTAGAATGTATTTAGGCTAGTTTTTTTTTATCATGAATGAAAATTTCACCTGGTATACCATTGGGCTTGGTGCTTCCCCATGTGCAATGGCATTAGGAGCAGATCTTATATCTTTTAAGTCAAACACTAGAGAATCATGCTTCAAGTCTGTCCAGTCAACTGAGCATCACAATAGAGAGTTTGAAGGTCATTAATATATAAAGCCTTAAAATGGTTGAACCAGTCAAGTGGCGAAATGTGATTTGTGGGTTGTGAAGCAGCCACTTTGGCCCCCCATGCCACCAAAGACCAACATGTACAGGGTTCTTTATCAGAACATGATTGGAGTAGGTTGCGTCATCTCTTCTCATACCAGTCTCTCTTAGCTTTGTGTTGTACTTGCTTGTACACCTTCCTTATAGCTTCTATCTTTCCTAGGTTTTTAGGTCTAATAGCCAACGCTAACTACCTTCTGACCTGTCTACACTCCTTGTTCAAACAGGTGTTATAGTTACGAAGATTATTCTTAATTTGAGTGTTAGGGGATAAACGATATGAGGCTAGGTGGTCAGAAAAAGCTAGAATGAGTGCATATTGGTTCCTGTATGTTGCTTCGTTCAATCAACAGAGTATAAGTTCAATGTATCATTTAATAAATCTAGAGTGATGGGAGACAACATACCATGCTTTACGGCTAGCTGATGCCATTTAAGTGTGCACTTGTTATTAGCTAGCTTGAGGTCCATGGATGATCTTCGTGGGGGACAATAAGAGGTCAATTTTTCCTAGGATAAGGACATGTAGAGACATAATGGATTATGGGTACTCTCAGTCCTCTCCTTAACAATCTTATCTCCCACTTTGTGCCAAAGTCTAAGATCAATCAGTATGTAGTCAATGCAACTCTCACAGTTAGGCTTGTTGGATGTGAAGGTCCCCCTACTATCTGACTTTGTACTGCAATTAGTTGCCCTAAGCCCATATTCCAATGAGAGGGCCTTCAGTCGAAGTGCTGCTTGAGTCCATGTTTTAGCGCGAAGTAGGTCAAGTGAGGGACTACCCCATCTCTTGTCTTCTTCTCTGGCCAAGTTAATGTCATCCCTATCCAGGGGTTCAAATGTAGTATTGAAATCCCCTGCCAGGATGTCTTCTGATGTCTATTTCCTTTCCTCCCAGTAGCTTTCTATTTTTTTTAGTGTGTCTGATGGTTTGCCTCGCCTGACGTCTCTTGCATAAATATTATAAATGTCAATATTTTGGTTCATTTTTGTCCTAAATTGTATTCCGAGAATATCAGGAGAGTTGATCTCTTGTCTCCATATTGTGCAGTTGAGTGAGACTCTAGACCATATCAACAGCCCACCATATGGCCATCCACATGAATTGGCTTTGGCCGGAATCCAGAAACTAATGTAACCCACCCTTATATACAGGCTCTATACACCAGATTTCCTGGATTATACATATGTCAAATTGCTCAATAAACTCGTTCCAGTTAGGTAATTCAGTTTTGGACTTGAAACCTGACACATTCCAAGAGATCATTACTAGCATATCAGGTGCATTGGATTTCAGAGTGTGAGTGTAAATGGCTGAAGAGGTTGGATCGTATTAGTATTAAGAGCAACATTTTCCTGGGCATTTTGAGACATGCAATTGATGGGCTGTAGGATCCTCTTTTTAAGGGCTGGGCTCGGGGATATATTTGTCGACTCCAAGGGATAAATCCCTCCTCTCATATTATGCCTTGTGTCTCTGCGAATGTTCTTGAGTGGTGGATGGCAAATAGATGAAGGAGGAGTGCTCTCTCGGTGTAGTCAGTCAATATCCACCATGTGGAGTCACGCTCAAGTTGAGAGGGCAGTGTTCGGTGAGTATTAGCTATGTTTTCCTCTACTCGATGATTTTTAAATTGAGTAGTGGAATTATTTGGTGGACTAGACCTAGCATCAAGTGTGACCAAACTATCAGCTAGGTTCCTGTCCATGAAGGTCAAGTCAATCAATCAGAATCAAAATCAATGGCACGACGTCTTTTAGCACTAAAGATGTCCTCCCTAATCATCGATCTACTGTGCCTAACATGTCGTATTCAGTGTATAACCTTGTTTTTTTAAAGAATCTTCATCCTCATAGGAGGGGAGAGTTTGGGTACGTTAACCATATATATCTGAGTTGGTCGTAGCAAGCCCCTCCTGTGAGCATGTAGGACAGACTGTTCGCTACGTCTTGACGTGATTTAATGCTTGTAGGTGTCTAGTTTAAGTTTTCCTTAAGTTACTTGCACTATGCTGGCTGTTATTATTTGGCAATAGCCAAGTGCTAGCTCCTGACAGCCTAACCCCCGGTTTATCGATACCATATTTATGTAGGGGTTGGTTTCCAATCAGGCCCAAGTGTCCAGATTCCCTACTTGGCTCTAACATAATGGCACTCTGCGCTGACCTGCTCACTGTTCCCCTTAAAGGCTGCTCAAACCCTTTAGGATAGCTAGGTAGGATATGAGGCTTTGAGGAATTCCCATGTTCCTTATTCACACTGTTGCTTTTTCTTACTATGTTAGGGTCAGCTGCAATTGCTGTGAGTTGTTTTGCCACATTGATTAAGTGCAATATCATAGCCTTAAGGCCCCCTATCTCTGCTCTCATCTCCTTTAAAAGCTCCAAGTGTTGGTCTCGATGGGGAACAGGGTGGTCTGTCAAGGCTTTTTGGCTACCCTTCACGATGGGAACCTCATGATCATCTAGGGTTCTTGTTTGCACTTCAAGGGGCAGGAAACGATCACAACAGACTGTGGTTGGCTCTAATGCAGGTACACGCGGTAAATCCAGGCGGTTTGAGTCAAAAACGGGAATGGACGAGTAGCATCTGGGGCAGATGTTTCCCTAACTTATGAGTTAGAAACTACCTTTTGTTTAAATAGGTTCGGGAGTGTGTTCAGAGTTTGGTTCTGTTTCTTATTTGATGCCCCTTTAGGTGAACTTTTATTACCAATGATAGATTCAACCTCTTCTATGAATAAATCTATTTCGTTCAGAGTGCAATTTTTAGATTTCTTTGTCACCTTGCTATGTTTATTAACTCCTTGAGCAGGTTCAGTGGCTTAACGTTTCCCCATATCGCAGTAGAACAAATGTTCACCAGAAATAAAGACAATTAGTAGTGGATAACATAAAAGAAAATTAAACTGTAGTTGTACATAAATATTATACCAAAGTAATAACAACCAGCCTAAAATACTGTCAATTTTAAAATGGTTATTGATGATTATCCAGGAGCAATTACCTTAGCTTCACGATTGCTAACATGATGTGAATTTTTTAATAATCATGTGGATGGAGAAAATAAAAGTAGCCTGCAACCTTTACGCCGGGGTTTAACAAGTCCTTGTCTCTAGGGAAGTCGATTGCAATCTCACGCACTTCTTCCTAGAGATGGAACTTACTAGGAAGGACGGGCAGATATTGTACACGACTATAGCAAGCTCGCCAACTGTTCTATCATAGCTAAAACATAAGTTCCCAAAAGGGATATAACAGTACTTTTGTCCGCGAAGCCAAGGGACGTGGTCCAGCCCAGCCTCCTCCGGGCTCAGAGGGCCCACCGTTACGGGATAAAGAATGCGCTTTTAAGCGCTCCAGCTGATGGTGGTCCCAGGGCCCGGACTCCTCCTTCATAGCCCAAAGCAGTGTGGGACATGTAGTCATGTGGAGAGGTGTGGTGCAGCGGCCAGGGCAGCTGACTTCGGAGCACAGGGTTCACGGGTTCGATCCCTGGCTCTGGCGGCAGCTCAGCTCAGCACCATGTGACTCTGGACAATAGCTCACTTAATTTCCATGACGGCCCCCAGCGCTTTGAGACCCGTAAGGGTGAGTAGTTCGCGCTTTACAAATACGGATTTAGATTTCTTTTTTTATGTAGTCCCAGGCAGGAAGCAACCAGACAAAGCATCCTGCACAGCGGGATAAAGAATGCGCCTAGCGCACCAGCTGAAGGAGGTTCCAGGTCCCTACTCCTTCACAACCCAAAGCAGTGTGGGAAAGGCAGTCCCAGGCAGGCAGCAACCAGACAAAGCTTCCCAGACCGCAGGATGAAGAATGCGCTTTAAGCGCTCCAGCTGATGGTGGTCCCAGGGCCCGGACTCCTCCTTCATAGCCCAAAGCAGTGTGGGACATATAGTCCCAGGCAGGAAGCAACCAGACAAAGCATCCTGCACAGCGGGATAAAGAATGCGCCTAGCGCCCCAGCTGATGGAGGTTCCAGGTCCCCCCTCCTTCACAGCCCAAAGCAGTGTGGGAAAGGCAGTCCCAGGCAGGCAGCAACCAGACAAAGCTTCCCAGACTGCAGGATGAAGAATGCGCTTTAGGCGAACCAGCTGATGGAGGTCCCAGGGTCCTCCTCCTGCACAGTCCAAAGCAGTGTGGAACAGGTAGTCCCAGACAAGCAGCAGCCTGACAAAGAATCCTGCGCTCCGGGATGAAAAATGGGCTTTTAAGTGCTCCAGCTGACGGAGGACCCAGAGCCCTCCTCCTTCATAGCCCAAAGCAGTGTGGGACAGTTAGTGCCAGGCAGATAGCAACCAGATAAAGAGTGCCACTCCGTGGGATGAAGAATGCGCATTTATGGGCACCAGCTAATAGCAGTCACAGGGCCTCCTCCGTCACAGCCCAAAGCAGTGTGGGACAGATAGTCCCAGGCATGCATCAACCAGGCAAAGCATCCCGCATTGTGGGATGAAGAATGCATTTTTAAGCGCTCCAGCTGATTGTGGTCCCAGGGCCCTCCTCCTTCACAGCCCAAAGCAGTGTGGGACAGGTAGTTCCAGGCAGGCAGCAACCACACAAAGTGTCCCGTGCTGCGGGTTGAAGATTGCACTTCTAAGCGCTCCAGCTGATGGTGGTCCTAGGACCCTCCTCCTTCACAGCCCATGCTGTGTAGGACAGGTAGTGCTAGGCAGGCAGCAACCAGACAAAGTGTCCCATGCTGCGGGATGAAGAATGTGCTTCTAAGCGCTCCAGCTGATGGTGGTCACAGGGCCCTCCTCCTTTACAGCCGAAAGCAGTGTTGTTCAAGTAGTCCCAGACAGGCTGGCAGCAACCAGCCACATTTTTAAAGTTAGCACTAAAAGCACAAAGCACCAATTGCAGTTATCTTGTTGTGCTAGACAGGGTCAAAGTCAACAGTTATGATCCACCACGATGGAGCCCAGGTTGGATACAGGGACCAGGTTCATCCTGGTGGAAAGTTTACCTTCTGAATAAGAAATGTTTATGCAGAAAAAGTGGTTGAGGCTGGGTCATCCGCGGGGCAAGCTGTAAGCTGGATCGAAAGCTGGGTTTGACGACTGTGGGTTGCAGTTGTCGACAATGGTGGGTAAGCTCCGAGGGCAAAGTCTGAGCCCAGGAAGACCTCGACATCAATGGACTGCTGCTTGATGTCAGCCTTGATGAAGCTTTCTATGTCTTAATAACTTTTCTGGAAGTCAGATCTCCTTCAGTGGGGCGAATCAGAAAGCAATTCCAGTGGTTGTCTACGGTTCTCCTGGCATAAAGTTGGCAAAATAATTTAGGTCCCACTTCATGTAGTATGGGTGACAGGAGGAGTACACTCAACAACAGCCAAGGGACCAGGACCTAATGGGCACCACTTGGGGTTAGGACTCACTCTACAGAGACCAGCAGCAGGTTCCAGGGCAGGTGCAGTTGGTACTGGCCAGCCTGGCAATTACAGGGAAAGGCCTCTGAAAGCTTGTTGTGTCCCTGTAGCTCAAATAGAAGATTAGCCAACTTACCCTTGGTGTCACTTTGGGGGTCCAGGTTTCAAGGCAAGCAGGTCCTGTCTTCCTTCAGCTTTCAGACTCAGGGAAGTCCTTCCTCTGATCTTCACAGGTCCAGGAGTGTTCTGAGGAGAGATCTGCTGGGTTCACTTTCATGCCCAGTGCCAGCCTGTGGGTGGAGGGCAAACCTTTGTTCACCCCTAAATAGTTTGGGTCAGTTCCTCTACTCCCACTGACTTTGGTACCAGCCTGACAAAGGAGAGAGATGCCTAGGTGTGAGCTTCATCTGCCAGTCAAAAGGCAGACATACTTTGAAGCTCAGGAAGGGGCTCTGCACAGCTCCTCAGGCTATCCTGGCAAGGGAGGAGTCCACCCCCTACTCCCAGGGGTCTCTATCCACTGTCTGGGAGCAATAGACATCCCACCACAGGGGAGCCATCAGGGGTCGGGGGACAGGTTGACAGTGGCAGGAAAGCATTTTGGTTTTGGGCAGTAAAATGACAACTTTCAAAACATTTAATTTCCAAATTAGCAATATAAAACCCAACTTAACCATTACGTTGGATTTTAAATTGCTATTAAAATGAGTCCTTGAATCATTTTCTAATTACTCTCAAACAGAAATTAGGCATTAGAAGTTGTTAAAATGTAAACCCACTGTTTTCCGATGGTAAGAGCAAGCCTTGCCACAGAAAAAAGCAACTTCGTAGGTTTTTCACTGCCAGGACATGTAAAGCATTACATTTACATGTCCTACTTTTTAAATACCATCCAAACCACCCCATAGGCCTTTAGGGTTTACCTTGGAGGTGACTTGTAAGTATTAAAAAGGAAGGTTGAGACCTGGCAAAAAAAGATTTTTTTGACCGATGGAAATGGCAGTTTAAACTACACATGCATGGGCAGGCCTAGAGATATGTTTTAGAGGGCTACGTGAGTGGGTTGTACAATGAATAGTGCAGCCCACTAGTAGCATTTAATTTACAGGCCCTGGGTACATATAGTACCATATACTAGGGAATTATATGTAAATTAAATGTGCTAATGAGGTGTATGCCAATTTTACAGTGTTTCGTAGGGCAAGCACAACCCCTTCACCACTGGTTAGCAGGAGTAAAGTGAGCAGAGTCCTATGGCCAACAAAACAGATTCAGTAAAACAAGGCAAAAATCTAACAGAATGCCATGCAAAAGATGTTCCTTTCTAGAAGAAACCATTAGGAATTGCTATGTGTAAGGGGAGTGTTAATAGCATCCTTCCACATACCAATTTTCTATTGTTAGAAAATGGGTTTCTGTTTGGCAGAGTGTGCACCCACCCGGTCCAAGCTGGAGCCACAATCCTAGTCAGGGTAAGTCAGATACAAAACAAAAAGTAACCTGTGCTCACCCTCTGGTAGCTTGGCACAGGGCATGCAGGCTTAACTGAAGAGGCAATGTATTACATATTTGTGCATTACATAAAACAGTAACATCATGGAAACACCACAAAAAGACTCCAAACCAGTGTAGAGAACTAGATTATTATATTCTGAACAAAACAAGACCAAAACAACAAAAATCCAATAAGTAGAAGTCAAGATATGAGTTTGTAAAGAATAAGGGGTCGATTCCGATTCGGGCCGGAAATTTCTCCGACCGAGCCGGACCCGGAGAGATTTCCGACCGAATCGGACCCGTGCAGTCCGACCGAACGAGTATGATGCGTCCGTATGTTATCGGACTCGAGTCGGTCGGACTCCCATTGAAGTCAATGGGAGCCGGTCGTACAACGCGTACGCGGGCTCCCATTGACTCAATGGGTGCGAGTCGGACAAGTGCGCCCCCTACAGCGGGTACGCGGCGAAGCGACTCGCGCCGTACACGCACAGGTAGGGGGACCCATGGGTCCCCCCTGTGTGCGACTCGCGCGGCTACGCGTACAGGGGTCCGACACGGACCCCCAAAGTACGGCTCCGACAGCTCTTTCAAGCCGGAGTGCGCGGCTCGGTCGGACTGCTCGCGGCGCGCATCGTACTTACCCGGCCGGGGAACGTCTCCATTGCGCGGTGTGAGTCGAGTCCGAGCGAGTCGGTCGGAGCGGTTCGAGCCGGGAGCGAGTCGGTCGGAGCGGTCGGGACGCCCGGACGAGTCGGTCGGCGAATTCGCATCGTACTCGCTCGGCCGGACCCGCGTACGGTTCGGTCGGGAAACAGGGCTCCGAATCGGATCGGGTAAAGCCGAATCCGATTCGGAGCCCTACCGGCCGAGATCGGAATCGGCCCCAATGTGTCAAAATACACCTAGAAGCAAATAGTGCTTAAGAGGTTAAACAGGGCCGACCCTGGACCGTGACAAAGTCAAGAGTTCAGGCCGCCTGCGATGGAGTGCAGGCCGGCTACAGGACCAACGTAGGGCCTGCTGAGCAAAGTTCCTTAATCCTTTATCGCAGAACGAAATGCGGGGTGCGATGCGTCGATGCTCCTCACGCAGTTGAGGTTGCACCGGATACCTCCATGCAATAGTGGTGACACTTCGGTGCCGTGGGCGAATCGCTAATTCCAGAGTGCAGTGGTTTCAAAGGCGATGCACCAGGTTAATCCAAGCTGGAGGTGATGCGGCAATCTTCTCCACACTATGGCGGTGACACGTTTGTTCCTGTTGCGGTGGTCTCGGAGGTGATGCGGCCGAACCGAGGGTGATGCACCAGTCCCAGTCCTCACAGCAGAGATGTAGCATCAATCCCACTCATGTAGCAGGCAATGCGTCAGTTCCAATCAGAGCAACAATGTCGATGTGCAGGTTTTTGTTAGATGCAGCACTTTAAACTCACTTCCAAGCACCCTGGACAGGATTGGCATCACTTACAGCAAGTAAAGTCCAGGTGCTGGGCTGGGTTGGTGCTGGGTTGAAGATAAAATGTGACGTCTGATATCCCTGAGACTACAGCAAGATGAGGCAAACCAACAAGCCCTTGGAGAAACTTAGGTTCAAGTTGGTAGAGAGCAGGTACAGGCCTTCTCACTCCAAGAGATAGCAGGCAGCAGGCCAACAAAGCAAATCAAGTTAGCACAGTGGCAGTCCCTCCTACAGTACAGCAGCTCTTCTTCCTGGCAGAATGTCCTTAGTTCCAGCAGTGTTCTGAGTTGATGGGATCAGAGGCTCAGTACTTATACCCCATTTTACATTTGAAGTAGGGAGACTTCAAAGAGATGCTTTGAAGTGTACAAGTCCATGCCTTTTCTGCTTTGGATCCAGACTCATTCCAAGAGGGTATGCAATCCTTCATGTGTGGACAGGACACAGCCCTTTCAGGTGCATACTGTCAACTCCTCCATCCCCTCCTGCTCAGGATGACCCATCAACATGCAGATGACTAGGCAGTCATACCTAACCTTCCTTTGTGTGTGGCTGTCTACAGGGAATACAGGAAGCCAGCTATCACCCACCCAAGATGTGACAGGCAGAAAAGCATCAAATGGTTTAAGTAAGAAAATACCAACTTTCTAAAAGTGGCATTTTCAGAACTACAATTTAAAAATCAACTTCATCATAAGTTATATTTTTAAATTGTGATTCCAGAGACACTAGACACTGAATTTGGTTTTCCTATCTTTTCCCAATTGGAAACTGACCTTATAAAATGTAATACATAATTTCCAATGTTATCCTATAGGAGAGATAGGCCTTGCAAAATTGAAAATGAATTTAAGTGTATTTCACTACCAGGAAATGTAAAACTTAAAAGTACATGTTCCACTTTTTAAATACACTGCACCCTGCCCTTGGGATTTGCAGGACCTACCTTAGGGCTGACCTAAATGTAATAAAAAGGAAGGTTTGGGCCTGGCAAGTAGGTTAACTTGCAAGGTCAACATGGCAGTTTAAAACTGCACACACAGGCTCTGCAATGGAAGGTCTGAGACATGTTTAAAGTGCTACCTAATTGGGTGGCATAATCAGTGCTGAAGGCCCACTAGTAGCATTTCATTTACAGGCCCCAGGAACAGATAGTGCACTTAACTAGGGACTTATAAGTAAACTAAATATACCAATTGTGGATAAACCAATGTTGCCATTTTTTAAATAAAGAGCACATGCACTTTAGCATTGGTTAGCAGTGGTACAGTGCTCAGAGTCCTAAAACCAGCAAAAGAAGTCAGCGAAGCAGTCAAAAACAGGAGGTCAGAAGGCAAAACATTAGGGGAAAACACGCCAAGGATCGAGGTCTAACACCTATGATATGTATTAGTGTTATGCTACCAAAATCCAGTTGCAAAACATTTATATTTTATCAGCCACTCAAAGGAGGTGGTAAGCCATTTGCAAATTGATTTTTTGTGAATGTTGACCCACATTTCTTTTTTAGGAACAAGAAGTATTACATCTATTTTTAAAAGCAATACGTTGCATTGTGGTATGCTGAGCCCAGCAGGCCATCATCCTAGTGATAGTGGGCAATCGTAGTGGAACGCAATTTGTGACTTACCTAATGAATATTGATGAAGTAGGATGAATAGTGACCCACTGCATTCTGTATCTTGTGAACTGACCTATTAGTACATACGTCGGTTCGCAAAATACCATGCACTAGGTAGAAGTTTGTTATCGAATTACGACCACTTTTACCAAATCCATTTTAGTACATTTCAAATAAGAAATCACACATTGTTATTCGTTATTGGTCACAATTTATGATTTCTTTTTTTGGAATTTTTGTACATGAGGTCCTGTGTATTGAGTAGCTCAAGTTCTTACTTAAGCGGGAAAGGGACAGCATTTCAAGTGGTCGCAGATGTCTCTCACCTTAGATATACCAATAATGTCATATCTTTTGAAGCCTGCAAGTTACTGACCCATTTTAGACATTTCACTGCCGAATATAGAATCTCCTTGATTATTTTCTCTTTCCATCCTATGCTACTGGCGGCCTTTCTCCATGCCTTAATGATCACCTATGTTGGGGAGGGCTGGAGTACCAGTGAGCTTTCCTCATTCAAATTATGTAAGTGCCCATTCTTGCCGAACACCTGAAATATTTGTAAAAGTCTATGTCAGGGTCTGAAATATACAATAATACATTGTTTGAATACATTGAGATTCTCTCTTCCCATTCTAAACACCAGCTCACTTCCTTAACAAGTCTACATTTTTGTATCCAACATGCAAACAGTTCAAGCCCCAGGGCAAAAAGTATTGGTGACAGGGGGTAATCCTGTTTGGTGCCTGACTGTGATGGAAAGGAGGAAGACTATTTCCATTTACTCTAACTTTATTCATAGGTGACCTACCAAGCAGCTTAATCTATGCCATCAGTTTTTCATCCAATCCAATTGTATCCAACAATTGAAACGTAAAGGGCCATTCCACAGAAATGACTGGCATCCAATGTCAATATTGCCTTTGGTTCTGTTACCCATTTTGATATATTGAGGTAATTATGTAGTGCTCTAAAATTCATACTGGTGGCTCTGTTTAGTATAACGTTGGACTGGGCATAGTGTATTAAAGACTCCCCACCCTTATCACACAATTTTCTGTCATCTTTGTTGGTAGTTTAGTCTTGGCATTAAGCAATGAGATTGGGTAATAGGATTTTCATTTGTCTCTTGGGTTTTCACCCTTGTAAGTTAGGGCAGGGGTTGCCATATTTACATCTTTTGGAATTATCCTTTCTTGTAGCATCACAGAATAAGCCTCAGTTAGGTGGGTTATTAAAGCATTTTAAATAATATAATTGGTCAACCTCTTGATCCCTTTTCAGATTGAAAGTCAGATATAGGAGTGCTGACAGTATATGTATTTAGGTATTTCCTTTAGACTTAGGCGTAGGACAGTCCAGTTCATTGAACCCTTGGTCTAAGTAATTGATCAAGGTCTGCAGTTGTGGAATGCAGATTCCTAGTACTACAGAAAATATGCAGCTCACCAGCACTCCCCACATATTGTATAGTGAAGACTCTAACTTCTGACAGAGGCCAATATGCTGATTCAAAAGCCAACTTACACTTTTGAGTGATTTACATGTTTCAGTAAGTTTTTGCATATTCACAAAATCTGAGTAGAAGTTACTACTAAAACAAAGTATTAAGTCCAGCACCATACATGGCCAGCCACGGTATTGCCATGCCCTCTCATAGAAAATAATGCAGGAAAGGAATTGAAATAAAGCCCCTTAGGAAATCATGTGAAAATAAATAAAATCATTCAAAATAATTAGGAATATTAAAAAAAAATTAATGTTGAATTAATGTAACAATCATTTTCATTAAAATATAACTAAATACATTTTTATTAATTCTATACACCTCTTTCAATAACTATTAATGCCTAATATTGTTTTCTCTTTAGTGGGGATTATCTTTTTAATTTAAACTTCAGAGAAATTATCCTAATTTAATGTATTATATTCCCATTAATTAAAGATTTCTTTTCAAATTAACTTAAATGTGATGTAGCAGTTGTTTTTTTTATTTTGTTCTATATGTAAAATAAATACAAAAAATGAAGTTACATTGTTATTGAAAGTAACACTAGTTATATTATTCATTTTTGAGTTAAATACATGTTTTAAATGTTCCTATACTTTATCACAGGGGGACTCTGCAGGCGAGGTGGAGATTTCTGCGTTGTAAAGTATAGGGAAACATAAAAAGTTTATTTAACTCTAAAATAAATATTAAACATATCTTTACATTAATTATAAATTCCCACCTGAAGAAAAAAATATTTTTCTAATATGCATTAATGATTGAAAGTGATACCTATAATTAAATTAATTTAATATTTGAATATTTTTAATAAAAATATTGTTACAATAATTTTTAAACTCATAATAGTTATTCAAATGTTATAACTAAATAATACAAAGGTTTTTTTGAGTGGATTTTCCTTAATATTAAATAATATTTCTTTATATTTGTAACTATTTTAAATAATTTGATTCAAGGTAACACTATGTCCTATGGGGTTTTATTTTATTTCCCTAACTCCATTCCTTTCTATGGGAGGTTGTTGCAGTAACACTTGTTGAACGTATGTGTTGCTGGACTTACTACTGTTTTTTTTTTTTAGTAGTAACTTATATTCTGATTTTTGTGAATAGCCAAAGTAGTAAACATACTCAAAAGTGTAAATTACTCAGTTACCTCAAGAACTGAATATTTAATGGGAAGCATGTACAAAGGAATATTGGCAAAGCCAAAAGGTCTATTTTCAGAATGCCTACAATAGTTAATATTCTAACTGATGCCCTGTCTGGTGGCTTAGTTGGACTGCCTGTTGTCAACCTCATGTCCATAGGTTCTAATCCCAGTGGACCCACTCAGCATTTACTCCTTCCAAAGTCAATAAAATGAGTACTATTGGCATAGGGTGAATGTGCCCTTTTGAAATGCATTTCAAGTTATGTGAGAAATAGCAAAACATCAATGTTTACAGGTGAGAAGCCAAATGGAACATCATAAAAAAGTCAAGTCACAAGGGCAATGGGTACAAGTGCCCATCCATTGTTGCTGACCCCATTGTCCATGGGCTGACACCGGCCACAATGGAGTGTGGGGCTCTTACCCCTGCTCTAGAAGGCCACAGAGAAGAGTGTGGTCTGTCACCAACCTGCAGTTAGCAACCGGTGGTAGCAGCAGGGAATCCACTGAGGACTCTTAATGGATGGGGAAGCACAGTGGGGGGTGTGGGCAAAGCTCTCACAAGCATCCAGTGACTGGCTATGTGGCAGCAGCAGGGAAGCTTCCATGTGCCCTGCATTGGGAGAGCACAGAGAGGGGGCCTAGTTGTCATCAACAGGCAATAAGGGGTACACCAACAGCAGCAGGGAATCCACTGATTTCTACGCACGTTTAATGAGCAGCCTGGAGCGGCTGACTCTGATGTTGAGAAGCAGAGGCAACAAGCAGGAGACATCAAGGAAAGTGGCCAGGCAGTTTTTAAGGGACATAGCAGGTGCTCAAGTTCTGTAACAGCTGTAGTCATAGTAACAAAATACTTTACGCCCCATCACCAAAGTAGCAATGTAAAGTCAAAGGCACAATTTAATCATCCATGAAATGTGACAGACTTATCTGACAGTACATTAAAGCAATACATAATGTGGAGAAACGTAGGAAGCCAATGGCTCATGGAGACTGACTCAAAAAAGAGAGTTCAGTATATACATTAAAGTAGTCCAGAGAAAATGTATTTACCAAAGCATGATATGCATACATATGAAGACAGATGTTTGGCATTGCTATAATTTACCTCTGATTGAGAACATGTGTATAAACTGCAACATAATTTTATGAGGCTACACTGTTTACAAGTTGGGATGCATGAGAGAATGGGCTTTAGAGACATGAAGTGCACACGATGAGTAAGGGGAGAAAGAAGCAGGAGGGGGGACGTATGTTGGCTATAAACTGAAAGTAGAAGATAGCTGGTTGACTCAGAGCGGGGGCTTATTACAGTAAAGATAAAATGGTTAAAGATCAGCAATATGTTTGCTTCCTCTTCCTGTGCTGGAGCTTAGCTTCTTTCCCATCCATTTGATTGGATGACTTGTATCCTTCCATGCCTTGCATCAGAGAATGACTTTTTTCTTTTTCTTTGAGCACTCCAACGGAGTGCATGTGCTTTATTGCTCTCCTTGTGCTGATTCCTCCCTCTCATCCCTGACCCCTCCACTCTGGATGTTGCACACCACCCATCTATCTCATCTATAAAGGTACAGCAACAGATATATATATATATCACTGAATAAAATAGTGATGGACATGACATAGAGCCTGATTACGAGTTTGGCGTTACTGGCGCGGGCCGTCATTTCAGCGCCCTGCTCCAGTAATCTCGTGGTCTAGTGGGCGGTCTTTTGGCATTCTCACAGCACCGCAATGGAAACGCCAAAGCCTGTTCCTGCATGGACTGTAAAGTACATGCCATGCAGAAATTGGGGTGAATGCACACACGGGGGCACAACATGCGCCCCCTGCATGCACACCATGGGCCTGAGGCAACAGGGGGCCCTGTAGGGCCCTCTTTGTTTCCTCTCCGCCATAGTTTTCATGGCGGGCTCACCATGAAAGCTGTGGCCGAGAGGAACCTTGTAATATGCGGCACTGCCAAGCATATTGCAGCCTCAAGACCACCGCAACACTGCCAGGGATCTCTCATCCCTGGTGGTTGCGACGGTCCCATGGCAGTCCAACCACCCAACTTGTAATCGGACAGTCGAACCGCTGGTGCAGCGGTGCCTGCACTGCCACCATGGCTACAGCGGTTCATCGGTCCACTGTAGTCATAAGTAGGCCCCTAGTCAGCTGTGCGCACTCGCAGGGTTTGGGCAGCGGGCTTGGCCATAGGGCTTGTGGCCACGCCCTGTGCCCAAATCCCAGTAGGTGCCCATCTCCCAGCCACACATAACCTTCATGCATGCCGGTGTGGAGTTGGGCATAATGCCTGGCCACAGGCCCTGAATCCAACCCTCCACGGGCGAGCACGGCTGACTATGTCATGGAACAATATAAAGGTTGTCATTTTAAGTAAGACAGACCTACTGACTTAGTCAAAGGGTAAGAACATCAAAATATAAAAAGAAGTGGGCCTATTGGCTTTATCAAGGGGTCACCACATCAACATATATAAAGCAGGTGTATAAGCTTTCTCAAAACCATCAATAACTATAATCAAATGTATATTTTATTATTTGACACATAGCAATGCTTGAAAATGTGACTGTCACAAAATATTTTGAACAAAGCATTTTTCCCCAAACAAAAAATAAACATGATTTCAATCTTCCTTTAACATTCTCCAGGCTACAAAGTGCAACCAAATAACCAACCACAAGGGGTCCCTCCACTCTAGCTGAAGAGGATGGAGCTCCAGCTCAGAGTGATTTAAATAAATATGGTAAGCTCTCCTTGGGTCATGGATTCAATGACCTAGGATGCTTACTGTGTTTTTGTTAAATGTTGCTAAGGGGCTGCTGTCCTCCCTGCAGCCCTTCATAAAATTAATAAAATGCTTGGTGGTACCCCTTACCCAAAAATCATTTTTCTATGGAAATATGGTCCTAACTATAACCAGGGCCACTGCAATCATGAGGTAGGGCAGCACCAAATTATGCAGTAAGGTTGACAAAATTATGTGGCAAGAAAAGGTAAATTATGCTGCATAATATGGCACATGTTTTGATTGTATTAATTCATTATTTTGCTATTTTTACACTTGGTAATATTGTCTGGACAAATATTTCAGCTCAGAATCAGTTTAACAACTAAAAATAGAAATAAGCAACTGAAAGTTGAGTAGTTAACCTTTGCAAATGGTCTTCCACTGTGCGTGAACACATGTCCCCAAGTCTTCAGTAACTTTTGACCCATTTTTGCTGGAGGCAATACTTTTTTGTTAAAATCTGCAGATTATGTAGCAGATGATGGATTGTGTGGCAAATTCAGCATATGTATAGTTATGCGAGAAAAGAGCGGCCAAAGAATCGCATAATTCCAGTGGCCCTGACTATAACTACCCAGTAGTGAATATACATATACATATATATATTACCTACATGTTATAGTTTTTTGGTTTGCCTATATCTTAGCTTATATCTTTGGGGCCAGTTGGCGATTCTTCATGAAATTTTCATGTCAGCATGGTTATTCCTAAATGCATTGAAATTGCATGAAGATAAAAGAACAACTGCAGTGTTCTTCTGATTTTTGGAAAGTGATGTTAAAAATGGCACTGCAGCTGGAAAACGAAATTTGCATATAATATTTGAATGTGGACTCTGAAGACTATATGACTGTAAAACCATTCACATTAAGGTGGTCTATCATTTGTGAATTCTAAGATGTAAGAGGAACTGCCTGCATGGGACCAAGCCTCACTGCACAAGCCGAAAGGCGTCAGGATATAAAGCAAACATGTCATGTAAAGTGTTTTTTAATGCTGCAATGTTAAGGTGCTAGGTGTACTTCTTTTGGATGAGAAGTGTTGTTGGTATGTTTAGCGAGGGTGCTCCGTCCCCACAAGACCAAGGCCACCCTGACTGGGTCTTAAACTCCTGTCTGTGGAAAAAGTGTTTTGGATATATATATAAACAGTAGGTAGTTATAGTTAGGACCATGTTTCCATAGGAAAAGAGTTTTTTGATTTGTCTCTCATCTTTGGCGCCAGTTGATGAATCTTCACAAACTTTTCCCGAAAAAGTGTACCGGTCATTCTGGTTGTGTATGGAAAGTTTTGGGGTGATTTATCAAGCTGGGGCCAAGAAAAAGGGGGGTGTCAAAGAGAGTGTGTTGCTCATGATAATTCCCATAGGGATTTTGAACACGGCTACAGCCCGACCTGCTGGACGGAATTACACCACATTTGGCAGAAAGGTAGCTCTTGTTCCAGATAGCACACTTTTTTTAATTTGGTGTAAATCTGTTCAGTAGTTTGAGACTTATTAAAAGGAATCCAAATTTGTATGTCTAGGGACCCAAACCCTCCAGCTCTCATGCAGAGATCTGATTGGCTGCCAACACTTCCACTAGGAAGTGTTGGCAGCCATCTTGGGACTTGGCCTCAGCTGAGTCCACAAAAAAAAGCTAAAAATAAAGAAAAGGGAGCAGGGTAGGAATACTCATACCCCCCTAGCAAGGACCCCGCCAGGGCAAAGAAGCATTTAAAAAAATAAATTGACACGAAATTGCAACATAGTCACGAATCCTCTGCAAAAATAAAAAACAAGTGCAGGCTCCCATGTTTGTTTACGATAATAGCCCCAGGTAGGGCCAGGTCCCGGGGTATGAGGGTAATTACAAAAAATGGAGGGGGCACACAGGCCCTCCTTCTAGTGCTCATTTTAGCCCCGGGGACTACCACCTTCCCGGGTCTTTATTTAAATATTGGAGTGGGGGCCATGTGGAACCCATCCTATGGGCTCTTTGAGCCCCGGGGATCACCACCTCCCCACGACTTTCTTTTTTTAATGGAGGGGGGCCACCCTGACCCCCTCCTCGGGCTGTTTGAAGCCCCAGGGACCACCACCTCCCCGGGGCAAAAAAATAAATTAAAGGGGGCCACATGGACTCCCCTGGCCCCGGAGACATCTACCTCCCTGGGGCCAACGTAATATATAAAAATGGGAGGAGGGCCGTATACAGCCCCAGGGAACACTACCTCCCCAGGAAGGCCTGTGTATAGTAAAGAAGGAGGACAGTGTGGACCCTTTCTGGAGCCATTATTGGTCCGCCACCCCCCAGGCTGTTATCTTTTGAGGTGCCCACCCTCGGGAGATAGCTGCTTGCTTTTGCTTGGCGGGAGTTGTTACAGCTTCTGCCAAGCGAGAGAAAACACTAACTCTGCTCCCAGCAAGCAGGAGCTGTTAAACTGCTCTTGCTTGCTGGAAGGAGAGTTTTCATCTGTTTCCCTGCCAGCTTTTAAGCAGGCAGGGAAACAGATGAAATGATTGCTATCACATGCAGGGAGCTGCATATTTAGTAGCTCCCTGTGTGCGGGAGCAGAGCTAGCTCCTGCTGGAGGTGGGGAGCCAACAGGGACTGGGGGGCATTCAGGCTCCCCCCGCAGTCTCCAGCGTAGTACACTGAGTGCCCTGGGTGGGCTCCAGGGTGCTCAGGAGCAAGAGGCTGGGCTCAGGAGGATGGGGTCCCTGGGACTGAAATTGGCCTAGGGAGGGGTGTTGCACGGCCCCCTCCCCCATTGATATGTGGTTGGGCCCTGGGGATGGGGTCTCCAGGGCTCAAATTGGCATGGGGAGGGGGCCACGTGACCCCCTACCCCACTGAATTTTGCCAGGTGGCATGTGATTCCCCACCTTCCTGCGGTAGTGTGCTTCATGCATCAACATGGAAAACATTTAAGTATGACACTCAAGAACAGAAATCATTGCTAATGAAGAAAATCCAATCATATTACTATTTAGTGAAGGTACAGAAACTTGTGCGGTCATAGCTATGTCCACCAGAGCTACTAATTTACACCCAAGAACAAGGAGTGGAAAGTTAACTGAAACAACTCAGCTATCACAGGCAGACACCATTTTATGTATGTTTAAGTTATTTGCCCAGGGGAGGCCAATTTGGAGCAGAGGCCAATTTGGAGCAGAGGTGTGCACCAGGAGCCCTTTCATGAACCGAGGTCAACATCCCTCTTTAAAAGCACTACCCGGGCACCTTTAGCTTGAACCTTTAAGCATACTTTCACGTCTTCTTCCTTTTGAGCCTCTGCCTGCCTAGAATTCACATCCTTACACTTCCCGTCGATTTTGTGCCACTGAATACATGATGCATGAGACACCCCAAAAAGGTCTTAAAGGTCAAAGGGAATGCGATCTGAAGAAGAACAACCTAATATGCATTGGCAATCGGGTAACAGCAGTCATGCGTTGTGGCAGGCAAAATATTGGGAATAAAACATTGAACATAATAAACTTTATTCTTTCACTCTGCCATTAAATACAAGCAAGCAATGAGTTTGTAAGAAGTAGCCATTAGGGCAAGATTATGGCATATGGCTAAAAGACCATTGTGCTCTTTGAAATTAATGTGCCACCAATGTTATGTGCATGAAGAAAAACACTTCACGGTATTGCTAATGGTCGATAACTGTAGTCTACTGATGCCACTGAAAGATTCTCAATTAGTTGTACTGTAGCCCCACCTGCTGCCCTGGCTAACAAACTACCATTAAATGGACATTTTCCTGAACAGCACATAAGTCTAAGCAAAGCGTCAAACAAACAAGAACACCGTGCTGCCTCCGTCAAAGCTGCCGGTCCCCCATCCCGCACTATCTTCTGTGGGTAACATAGCAGAGCCACGTGTTCACCCCCGGACCCACCCCACACCCACCCCACCTCACATCGCCCCTCTTCCCTCCTCAGCTGCACCTGTACGAGGTCCCTGACAGTGGCAACCAATGAGTACCCCAAATAACAAATAGAAAAGGGAAAAGGTTTCCAGACATCTCTACTGCCGCCGCCGCTGCCAGATCCCCCAGGAGGTACCCTTTTATCAGGCAGACAGAGGAGACCCAAAAAGTGGTGAGACTGGCCTAGACTGTGAGCGGCACTGATGCCAAGCGCGGTATCAGAATCCTGGGCAAGAATAACTCCGGGGCTGAAAGGGCAAGTGGCAGCAAGACAGCAAAGTGGTGATCAGTAGCCTTGTCTCATATTTGACCTGTTCCGCTGCCCCTGAATGACCACCCAGGCGACCCCACCGAGACTGTGGCAACCAATGGCTACAAATCGCCAGAGTCCGTGAAAATAAAAGAACAGACACAGTTGACCACTGCCCTTGACTGGCCTGATCCGGCTCGCACCTGTCTCCGGGGCCTGCAAACTTGCGCCTTGGCCTCTTGCCCAATCTCTTTTGTAGTGACTGTGATGAGTGGGCTCCCTCTTGTCTCTCATGGTGACAGGGGAGTCCATGGTTCTCTATTTTAATTACTATGAGTATGTAAATGCACAGAATCACCTGCAAACTCCTCCCATTAGGCCTGCCCCATCCACCTTAGTAGTATGCAATGGGCTTCCCGCCTTTTCCCAGGTTGAGGCACAGCTTACCAAAAGGCTCCCAGCGCGTTTCCCGCCAATTTTGGTGAAATGTTCTTGATGGAGTGGAATATGAGGACATAAAAAAACAAAGGTTACGGGGACGTTATAAGTAGGAAATAACATTAAGAAACGGTAGAAAGTCACTAAAAAAGCCAAAGGTTACAGAGACATTATAGTTAGGAATTAGCATTTAAAAAACCTTAGAAATTCACTGGAAAAAACACAGGTTTCAGGGACGTTATAGTTAGGAATTAGCATTTAAAAAACATTAGAAATTCACTGAAAAAACCACAGGTTACAGGAACGTTATAGTTAGGCTGACATTTCACTCATACAAAACCAGAGAAATTCAGTTGTTATAGTTAGCTGAGCTAACTATAACTCGCGCCCCCGCAATGCACTGCTGATGACGTCACATATTACATCATTCATGACACGGTCAGTGACATCACTGATGACATCTTAAAAGGCATCACTGATGACAACATGTACAGAACCACCCATACTCTCACTCACATACCCATACAGCCTCTCATACACCCACTCACACAACTACTCACATACCCATTCATAGACCAATGCAACTACTCATACACCCACTCACTCATCCATAGAGCCACTCACTCACTCACACACCCACTCACTCACTCATACAGCCACTCACACAACCACTCACTCACCCATTCAGCTACTCACACAACCGCTCATTCACCCATATAGCTACTCACACAACCACACACTTACCAATACAGATACTCACACACCAACTTATTTACCCACTACAGTCGCTCACCCATACAGCCTCTCAATACAGCCACTCACTCACCCATACAACCACTCACACACCCACACAACTACTTACATACCCATTCACCATCCATCCAACCACTAATACACTCCCTCCATCACCCATAAAGCCACTCACACAGGCACTCACTCTCCAATACAGCCACTCACACACCAACTCACTTAACCAAACACCCACTTAAACAGCCACTCACATACCCACTGACAGATCATACAGCCACTCACACACCCACTGATATATCCATAGTCACTCTCGTATCCACTCACTCACCCATTCAGCCACTCAGACACCCACTCACACACTGATACAGACAGTCACACATCCACTCAGATGGCATATGTTAGAAACAGTATCACTTATTAGTACTACAGAAAGAATAGTAATTTAACTTATGCAGTAGCTTAGTATACATCTTTAAGTGTCAGAAACATCTATGAAACACTGACACTGACTGGATGATCTTATCAGTAATGTCATTTGAGCTGTCATGAGTGATGTAATCAGTGATGTCACTGACCATGTCATGAGTGATGTAATGTGTGAGGTCATAAGCAACGCATTGCAGGGGTGTGAGTTATAGTTAGCTTAGATAACTATGACTGCTGAAATTCACTGGTTTTGTACAAGTGAAATCTGAGCCTAACTATAACGACCCTGTAACCTTTGTTTTTTAAAGGGAAAATATATATATATATATATATGTTGACAATGTAACTCCAAAAACCAAAGAAATTCACCAGTTATAGTTATCTCAAGTAAGTGTAACTCACGCCCTAAGGTATCTATATCTCGCGCCTCCGCCATGCAAGTATTCTCATCAATAATTGTATTGCAAATGTTGAAGTGATATTATCAATGATCTCATAGAAGGTGTCATGAGTGATGTAATATGTGGGGTAATTAGCAGTGCACGGCAAGGCCATGAGTTATACTTACGTTGTTACTGAGCATTTCACCTAACAATAATGTTACTTTAACCTTTGTTTTTTTTAGGAATTTCTAGGGTTTTATGTTGTAAAGCAATATTTTATTACCATACGTAAATCAAACGCCCCAACCAGACCCTGCGGCCAACCCCCCAAAGGCAGCCAACCCCATGATGCACATGACCTTTGGTTGTGCATGGTGAAGGGTTGGCCAAAGTGCCTGGCCTTTGGCCAGCCCCTGCAGCCAACCACCTGCATGCAGCCTACCACACGCTGCACACAGCCTTCGGCCATGTGCAGTGGGGGTTGGCCACAGGGCCTGGCCCACTACTAGGCCAATCCCCCAATGGCAGCAAACCACACGCTGCTCAGGGCCTAAGCCCATGCGTAGCAGGGGTTGAGCCTTTGCCACGTGTCATCGGATTGGCCTTCGGGCCTTGGGGACCCCATCCACTGGGGCCAAATACAATTAAATAGGGGAGGGGCCCCTCCTTGAGCCTTCTTGGGCCCCAGAAACCCCATTGCCCGGTGGGAAATAATAATAGAAAAGGAGGGACAATGCAGCCCCGCTCCCCATGCCTTAATAAGCCCTTGGAACCCCATCCCTCAGGAACATATGTACTTTAAAGGGGAGGGAGGGTGTGTAGCACCCCTCTCCAAGCCTTATTAGACCCTGGGGACCCCACCCCCAGGTTATTTTCTTATTTTTAAAGGGGAGGGTGGATGTCTGGCCCCCCTCACCGAGCCTTGTCAGGTCCTGGGGACCCCATCCACCAGAGTTGTATCTCTTTTAAAGGGGAGGGCATTCATGTGGCCCCCACCCTGAGCCTACTATGGTCCGGGGACCCCATCCCCAGGGCCAGTATTATTTCAAGGTGGGTGCCCTGGTGCCGACCCTGGGCACCTACCATGCACAATGTTGGTGATGGTGGGGGAAAGGCCAGGGCCCCCGCAACCCTCCATGCTGTGTGAGCCAGCATTGCTCCAGCCTAGAGGGAGCAACTACCTATGCTGCTGTCTCCGGATGAGATCAAAATATCTTAATCTGTTTCCTGAAACAGATCATAGGTCTGCTCCCAGCCGGTGGGAGCATTTTTAAAGTTCCCATCCACTGGCAGGCGGGAGCAAACACAAGTTTCGCTGCCCACTCTGGTGTGAGCAAGGAAACTACTGTGTCCCTGGGGTAGGCCCCCCGGGACACAGTATGTGAGCCAGCCCTGGGGAATTGGGGCCATTAATGACTCAGGGAGAGGGGTTAACAAAGGTTAAAGTGGAGTAATACATATGCTTTCTATCATAAAACTAGCATCTTAAAAACAAACAAATCTCACAAAAATTCACCAGTTATACGTAACCTAAGTATGACTTGTACTGCCAAAGATTACACAAGTCATCAGTGATGTAATATGTGAGGTCATAAATCGGGCATCAAAGCGGTGCAAGTTATACTTAGGTCAGTTTTGTCTATACCACTACGCACCATCTCTTTATCATCAGCATGTACACAGACATCCACAGGTGAATAATCTATTGTATGGAGAACCTTTAGTTTTTCTCACATCGGTGTGGTTAATTCCCATAGGAAATTCTTGGAAGTGATACAGAAAAAACTGCTGAATGAAATGACACCAAGTGAGGCAGAAATTTGAAACTTTACTCAGAGAAGTGCTTTTAATTATTAGCTGTTTTTGAGAAATGTGCTTTTAAAGTGGTGTTTGGGTGGTCATAAAGGGGTTAAAAAGTAAGGTATATCTTAACTCTTGGTGTCCAAATGTGCTCTGATAGGCCACTTTAATGGGGACTAGTCAATTCTTATTGGCTGGCCACAATCTGAACAATATGTTTTGGTAGCCATTAGAGAACTCAGGGACATGAGTCCTGAAAAAAAAAATATTACAGTGGGCAGGGTGAGCTCACCCTGACCCCAAGGGGCATGTGGGGGCTCCCAAAGGGACATTACAGGACTCAGGGACATGGTTCCTATTGAAATACATGTAGGGAAAACCTGTTCACGAGGGTGAAAAAGGAGCACATATAAAGGGTGATAATATATTTTAGTCACAATATAAAGTATTTGCTGATGGTGCCAAATTAATTTTAGAAATTGTGTTGTGTTCTAAGATAATTTTACCCTCTGAACAATGCTGATCCCATGCTGGGATTTGATGAACCATGACTGAGAGAAAACCATTTTCTCTCATGATGTTCTCATAGTTGCCATGGAAGGTGCTCCACAATCTAAAATGAGAGTATATGTTCTGTAAAAATCTTTCTCTATGTTTCAGCAATATGAGAATAAAGGGGCATATTAGCAATGCCTGGCGATAATTATCGCAAAGCGCAATTAGCGCTTGGATAATTATCGCCAGGCATCGCCGGTTTCTATCGCAGAGTTAGCGTGCAATCAGCAATGCTAATCTCCAAAGCGATAGAAACCTTGGAGAACAGTGTGAATATCGCCGGAAAACAGGCGATATTCACACTGTTCCCAGTTCTGCTTGCTGATAGTGCGAGGGGACTTAGCCATGTAATCCACCTCTCATTGGATTACATGGCTAAGTCAGGGTGGGACCAGGTGTTAGCAAACCAGCGCTAAACGTGTTTAGCGCTGGTTCGCTAATCACCGCCCCTGCCTCGCTGATAGGCGTTAGCGACCTCAGCGACTGTTTCCAGTCGCTGTTAGGTGGGGAACGCCTACTTTGCATGCCATTAGCGATAAATATCGCTGGCATGCAAAGCGGCACCCAACCCGGTCGCTATCGCCTACAAGCTGTCGCTAACAGCAGTTAGTGACAGCTTGTTGATAAGGCGATAATATTATCGCCGCTTTAGCGAGAAAAAGTCCCGCTAAATTGGCAATAATCGCCTTGCTAATATGCCCCAAAGTTTGATACTAGAAAAGCATGTACTTCCAACAACAGCAGCAGTCTTTCAGTTGATTCCTCAATGTTCTAATATAGATTCCTACTTCGTTCTAATAAACGACTACAGCTTAACATTCTGTATTTATGACAAAACTGTTGCACATCTAAAGCCATCTTAATGGAATTAAAGCTGTAAAACCTGAAGTATTTAATTTAGAAATTAACAAAATGACAGGACCTTTTTCTCATAGAAATGATGGTTAGTGCTTTAGAAAGCTAAAATGAGGAGGCATTTTTATGATCTCTATAATACCTTCCTCATCCTTGTCAGTAAAACATTCAACATGCAGACTGAAACATGAACTTTCAACACCAGCAGCAGCCTGTCAGTTTGTTCTCCAGTGTTTTACTGGGGCTTACTACAGTGTTCTAATAAACAACCACAGCACTAACATTCTGTGTTTAGTGTTTATGACAAAAGTGTGGCACACCAGAAGCCATCTTGATTTATCAAGGTTGTGAAACTCAAAGCATTTCCTTTAGAAATGAAGAAAATGAGGGGTTTTTTAGTTAGAAAATTGTTGATTAGTGCTCCAGAAAGCTACAATTTTCTGAGTTCTAAAATATGTTCCTCATCCATTCTAGAAAAATATTCTGACATGCAGAGTGACATGCACTTTCAACACCAGCAGCATTCTGCCATCACCTCCCTAGTAATCAACTAGAGTTTCCCAGAGTGTTCTAATAGAAAACTAGTGAGCTAACATTCTGTATTTATGACAGATGTGTAGCACACTTAAATCCATTTTGCTGGAATAGGATCTCTTGGTTTTAAAGCCTTTTTAGAAGGGGATGTGTGGTTTTTCAGTAATTTGAGGCACAATGTATTTTTAACGGGGCTAAAATAGATTGATATAGAGAGCTAGATAGATAGATAAAAACAAAGGTTAAAGTGATATTATAGTTAGGTATGCTAAAAAGACCTTTCTTAACTTACGCTTAGCTTACTCTACAAATTCACTCAAAAATAACAAAGGTTAAAGTGATGTTACAATTAGGTTTTGAAATAAGGTAAAAAATAACGTTAAAAAACTAGAAAAAAATGCATCGAGTAAATGGCATCAAGAAGTTTGATAAAAATGTAGTCATTAAAACTCGTCATTAAAACAGTAAGTCAGACTTCGGTAAAATTGTTGGGTATTGACGTTCTTGAAAAGATCAATGGCATTATTTTCTGTGGTGAAGAACTAGGGAGTCAGACATGATATATAGAGAGATTGGGGATTTTGACTTTATGCTATGGAAAGCGCTGCAACTAGCTTCAGAATCAGTTCCCGATATGAGACTAGTAGCAGATCTGGCATACAAGTCTACAAGTGAAACAATATGTCAAGTACGGTTTTGCAAGATTCCAGCTCATGGACAGGTATTGGGGGGGGTCTCTTCTTGATTCCCGTGCAGTAGCTTCTCAAAACAAGCATTTGCAATGTGATAGGTCTCATATTAGTGAAAGTTGGAGCTATTGGCGTTGCAAATGTTAATGTTTGTTAGATTTTGTTTTTTGTCAAAAAATATCCCAGCAGTAGCATAAGTAATAAAAGAAACTCCACGAAGTGAGGAAAGGGTGCAGTACCACAGGCTGTTACTGGGTGTGCCTGTGGAGTTGTAAAGGGACCTTTAAGAGCCACATAATGTACTGCACCCTTAATGCAATTATAAAGAGAAAGATTGTAACTGAGCATACGTTTCCATTTGTTTTTAATGGAAGTGAGATTTTTGTTAGCTTGCGTTTTAAAAATGCACCATTGTTGTTTATTTAGCATCTCACTTCCAATAAAAATAAGTGTAAACGTATGCCCAGCTGCGATCTTGCCTTTGGTACTGCACCCTTTCCTTGCTTTGTGGATGGGGGAGATAAAGCGCCGAAGCTACAAGTAAAAGATAAAGCGCAACACTTGTGAAACGGGTGCAGCGCTGAGAGTTAAAGTATGGTTTAAGTGATTTAAGAAATGGAGGTGGGCAAGCCGCACCATGCAGAAGAAAAGAAAGGCGTGGCCGCCATATTTTCAGATAAAGAGCGGCATGCCGTGCAGCAACTAAAGTAATATAATAAATTAAAAATACTATCATGGTGTGGGAAGTGCAGTCGGAAACTAATTGACGAGCTCAACAAAATTAATATAATAAATCAAAAATACTATTATGGTCTTTGAAGAGTGGTTGGAAACATAAGTGACACACTGTTGGCGGTGGAGAGGCAACCTTTTCCTAAATGGCGGCTGCAGTGCATCTATTGCAGGCAGAGCGTCCATCTTAAGATAAAGGCGCGGTCTCCCTAAACAGTCAGCGGTGCCGGGAGGAGTGTTAATTATCAATCAATCAATCAGGGGATTTATAAAGCATGCTACTCAACCGTGAGGGTCTCAAGGTGCTGGGGGGAGGGGGTGCAGCTCTTGGTCAGCCGAAAAGCCAGGTCTTGAGGCTCTTCCTGAAGGTGTGCAGGGTGGGGGAGCGTCTGATGTTGACCGGAAGTTCGTTCCAGGCTTTGGCTGCGATGTAGGAGAAGGCTCTTCCTCCGGCTCTGGTTCTGCGGATGCGTGGGTTCGTTGCTAGGGGGTCGGCGGAGCAGAGGTTTCTTTTGGGTGCGTGGAAAGAGATTCTTTGGTTGAGGTATTTGGGTCTGATGTTGTGGAGGGATTTGTAGGCTTGGGTGAGTAGCTTGAAAGTTACTCTCTTCTCGATGGGGAGCCAGTGGAGGTCTTGCAGGTGTTCCGTCATGTGCTCATGTCATGGGATGCTGAGGACGAGTCTGGCTGCTGTGTTTTGGATGGTCTAGAGTTTCTGTAGCAGGGATTTGTTGATTCCCGCGCAGAGGGCGTTTCCGTAGTCCAATCTGCTGGTAATGAGTGCGTGAGTGACGCTTTTTCTGGCTTCAGGTGGGATCCACTTGAAGGTCTTGCGGAGGGTGCAGAAGGAGTTGAAACAGGTGGAGGCGACGGCGTTGACCAGGAGCTGTCCCACGCGGTAGGGGAGGGTCCAAGGACGAGGACCTCTGTCTTGTCCGAGTCAGTTTTAGGCAGTTGTCCTCATCCAGGCTGCGACGTCTTTAATTCCTTCTTGGAAGATGAGTCTGGTGTCTTCAGGGTTCTTCGTGAGGGAGAGGATGAGCTGGGTGTCGTCGGTGTAGGATACAATGCTGAGCCCATGCTGTCTGACGATGGTGGCGAGGGGGGCCATGTAGATGTTGAAGAGCGTGGGGCTGAGCGATGATCCTTGGGGTACTCCGCAGATGATCTCTGTGGGTTCTGAGAGGAAGGGTGGGAGTCTGATCCGTTGGGTTCTGCCGGTGAGGAAGGAGCGTATCCAGTCGAGGGTGAGTCCTTGTATGCCAGCATCGTGGAGTCTGGTTGCAAGAGTGCAGTGGGAGACGTTGTCGAAGACAGCGGAGAGGTCTAGCATGATGAGGGCAGCGGTGTGTCCCTGGTCGAGTAGCATGCGGATGTCGTCAGTGGCGGCGAGGAGGGCAGTCTCGGTGCTGTGGTTGCTGCGGAATCCAGACTGGGAGGAGTCGAGTATGGCGTTCTCTTTGATGAAGGTGGTCAGTTGTGCGTTGACGAATTTCTCAGTGACTTTGGCTGCGAAGGGGAGGAGAGAGATGGGCCGGTAGTTTTTCAGGTCTGTCGGGTCGGCCAAGGGTTTCTTGAGGAGGGGCTTGACCTCTGACCGCTTCCAGTCATCGGTGAAGATGCCGGCTTCGAAGGTGGCCTTGATGGTGCTGCGTAGTTTGGGCGCGATGGCGGTGGCGGCTCTGGGGAAGATGTGAGGTGGGCAGGGGTCTATGGGGGCTCCTGAGCGGGTGCTTTTCATGGTCGCTGTGGTATCTTCGGTGGTGACCGGTGTCCAGGTGGTGATGGTGGGCTGGCTGTCATTGCTGGAGGGGAGGGTGGTTTCTACAGTCTGTTCGCTGAAGCTGTCGTAGAGGGCCTTGATCTTTAGGTGGAAGTAGGAGCCGAGTTTGTTGCAGAGGTCCTGGGACGGTGTGATGTCCGTGGCTTCGCTGGAAGGTTTGGTGAACTGCTGGATGATGTTGAAGAGTTCTTTTGAGATGCTGGCGTTGGTGAGGATTTTGTTCCTAATGAAGGTCCTCTTGGTGGTTCTTATGAGTTGGTGGTATTCTGTTATGGTGTGCTTGTAGGTGGACTGGTCTTCGGTTGTTTTGCTGTTTCTCCATCGTTTCTTGAGCCGTCTGCATGAGGGTCTAGCTTCCTGGAGGTCAGTGGTAAACCAGGTGGCCTTCGGAGGGCATTGTCTGACGGGGCGGCAGAGGGGAGTGAGTTTGTCTGCGCAGCTGGAGATCCAGCAGTGTAGTTCCGTGGCTGCAGAGTTGGCGTTGGTCATGGTGGAGGGGGGGTCGTGGATGAGGGTAGAGTTGAGCTCCTCTTCTGTGGCCTTGCTCCAGTTCCTTCATGGCGGGCGTGGGGCGGGCTTGTGTGCGGTAGTGGTGCTGAAGGAGAAGTGTACGCAGTGGTAGTCTGTCCAGAGGGCCTGCGAGGTGTGGCTCAAGTGGATGTTAGTCCCTCCTGCGAAGATGGGGTTGAGGATGTGTCCGGCCATGTGGGTGGGGACGAGCTGCTTCAGTCCGAGGTTGGTGAGGTTGTCCAGGAGGGCGGTGGAGTCCGGGTCGCTGTGGTTGTCGAGGTGGAAGTTCAGGTCTCCAATGAGTATGTAGTCCATGGAGGCGATGCCGTGGGGTGTGATGAGGTCAGCAATGGTGGTGGTGACAGGAGCACGGGGGCCAGGGGGTCTGTAGGCAAGGGTGCCATGGAGCGTGGTTCTGGGGCTGGTCTGGATCTGAAAGTGGAGGTGTTCGGTGTTGGAGAGGGGGGCCCTCGTGCTGGAGATGGAGAGTCGGAGGGAGCTATTGTGTGCGATGGCGAGTCCTCCTCCTGGGCGGTGGGGGCAGTCTTTCCTCTGGATCTTGTAGCCGTTGGGGATGGTGGTGGTGATGTCAGGGGCAGAGGCGGCGTTAGTCCAGGTTTCCGTGAAGAAGGTGACGTCTGGTGAGAGGGTGTCGAGGAGGCCCCAGATTTCTACGGCGTGTCTGTGCAGGGAGCGCACGTTGAGGAGGATGCATTTCAGGAATTGATTGGTGCGGGCGTCCGGCGTGGGTGCAGAGGTCGAAGGGGTGCTGTGGATGGTGAAGAAGTGTCGGCAGTGTCAGCAGGAGAATTGGCCGTGGGTGGTGTTTGGCGATGACAGCTGGCAGTTGCTGTTTCTACTGGGGTTGAGTGCGAGGAGGGCAGCCGGGTTGTAGCGGTGGAGGGTCGGGGATCCAGGGTCCCTGGCGCTGGTCTTGGTCGGGTCGCTGACGGGTGCTGACGGGCTTGCCTTTGGCGCGCCAGCGGCGCTGCCGCTGCACGCGGCCTCTATTAAGTAGGGAAGGGCGGAGGGAATCGCAGCTGGGAGGCGGGAATGGGGAATCGGCAGGGGCGAGGGGGCCGCGGGGGCAGCTGCCACAGGAAGGGTAAACAGGCAGGAAAACAGGGAAAACAAGCCACAAAACGGGGGCAAAAGCAGAAAAACAGGGATCATTCTGATACAGTACAACTACAATAAAGGCAGAACCAATTACAATAAATACAATTACAATAAAGGCAGAAACGAACAATAAAGGCAGAAACGAAATGAAAAACCGGACAGAAAACGGGCACAATACAGTGGAACCAGCAGAAGAGCAAGGCTCTCCCACTGGACCACCAGGGATGAGGCGCAGGCAGGAGCCTGCGGGTGGAGGAGGGCCTCGAACCCCCCACAATAGAGAGTGCGGCACAGCAAGGGCAGCGGTACTTACCAGCGGAGCTGCAGGGAGAGAGAGCAGGTCCCTGACCGGGAGGTCAGAGGTCTTGCTTGTGCTCCCTCGCAGCGGCAGCCATTAAGTAGGGAAGGGGAGGGAATCGCAGCTGGGAGGAGGGAACGGGGAATCGGCAGGGGGGAGGGGCCATGGGGGCAGCGGCGGTGGGAAGGAGTAACGGGCAGGAAAACAGGGAAAACAAGCCAAAAGACGGGGCAAAAACAGAAAAACAGGCAACAGTCTGATACAGTACAATTACAATAAAGGCAGAACCAATTACAATAAATACAATTACAATAAAGGCAGAAACGAACAATAAAGGCAGAAACAAAAAGAAAAACCGGACAGAAAACTAGCACAATACAGTGGAACCAGCAGAAGAGCAAGGCTCTCCCACTGGATCACCAGGGATGAGGCACAGGCAGGAACCTGTGGGTGGAGGAGGGCCTCGAATCCCTCACAATACAGAGCGCGGCACAGCACGGGCAGTGGTACTTACCAGTGGAGCTGCAGGGGGATAGAGCAGGTCCCTGCCAGGAGGTCAGAGGTCTTGCTAGCGCTCCCTTGCAGCGGCCGCCATTAAGTAGGGAAGGGGGAGGGAACGCAGCTGGGAGGCGGGAATGGGGAATCGGCAGGGGGCGCGGGGGCAGCAGCGGCGGGAAGGGAAAACAGGCAGGAAAACAGGGAAAACAAGCCAAAAAACGGGGACAAAAACAGAAAAACGGGCAACAGTGTGATACAGTACAATTACAATTAAGGCAGAACCAATTACAATAAATGCAATTACAATAAAGGCAGAAACTAACAATAAAGGCAGAAACGAAACGAAAAACCGGACAGAAAATGAGCACAATACAGTGGAACCAGCAGAAGAGCAAGGCTCTCCCACTGGACCACCAGGGATGAGGCACAGGCAGGAGCCTGTGGGTGGAGGAGGGCCTCGAACCCCTCACAATACAAAGCGCAGCACAGCACGGGCAGCGGTACTTACCAGCGGAGCTGCAGGGGGAGAGAGCAGGTCCCTGACCAGGAGGTCAGAGGTCTTGCTCGTGCTCCCTCGCAGCGGCCACCATTAAGTAGGGAAGGGGGGAGGGAATCGCAGCTGGTAGGTGGGAATGTGGAGTCGGCAGGGGGGAGGGGCCGCGGGGGCAGCAGCGGCCGGAAGGGGAAACGGGCAGAAAAACAGGGAAAACAAGCCAAAAAACGGGGACAAAAACAGAAAAACAGGCAACAGTCTGATACAGTACAATTACAATAAAGGCAGAACCAATTGCAATAAATACAAATACAATAAAGGCAGAAATGAACAATAAAGGCAGAAATGAAATGAAAAACCGGACAGAAAATGGGCACAATACAGTGGAACCAGCAGAAGAGCAAGGTTCTCCCACTGGACCACCAGGGATGAGGCGCAGGCAGGAGTCTGCGGGTGGAGGAGGGCCTCGAACCCCTCACAATACAGAGTGCGGCACAGCACTGGCAGCGATACTTACCAGCGAAGCTGCAGGGGGAGAGAGCAGGTCCCTGACCAGGAGCTCAGAGTTCTTGCTCGTGCTCCCTCGCAGCGGCCGCCATTAAGTAGGGAAGGGTGGAGGGAATCGCAGGTGGTAGGTGGGAATGGGGAGTCGGCAGGGGGGAGGGGCCGCGGGGGCAGCAGCGGCCGGAAGGGGAAACAGGCAGAAAAACAGGGAAAACAAGCCAAAAAACGGGGACAAAAACAGAAAAACAGGCAACAGTCTGATACAGTACAATTACAATAAAGGCAGAACCAATTACAATAAATACAATTACAATAAAGGCAGAAACGAACAATAAAGGCAGAAATGAAACGAAAAACCGGACAGAAAATGGGCACAATACAGTGGAACCAGCAGAGGAGCAAGGCTCTCCCACTGAACCACCAGGGATGAGGCACAGGCAGGAACCTGCGGTGGAGGAGGGCCTCAAACCCCTCACAATACAGAGCGCGGCACAGCATTGGCAGCGGTACTTACCAGTGGAGTTGCAGGGGGAGAGAGCAGGTCCCTGACCAGGAGGTCAGAGGTCTTGTTTTTGTCTGTGGAGGGAGGGAGGAAGGGCACCCCACAGTGAGATGCAGCGCAGAAGCAGCAAGTAAAAGATAAAGTGTAGTGCTCGTTAAACGGACACCGAGTTGAGAGTGAACAGCGGTGCCAGGTGGAGTGTAAATTAGGCAAGCTTTTTACAGTGGAGGGAGGGATGAAACCTCATGGTGAGATGCAGCGCAGAAGCTGCAAGTAAAAGATAAAGTGTGGCGCTCGTTAAATGGGCGCCGCGCTGAGAGTGAAAGATGTGTTTTAAGTAATTTACAAAATGGAGGTGGGTGAGCCGCACCGTGCTGAACAAACGAAAAGAGCGCCCGCCATACTTGGATAAAGTGTGTCATCGAAGAAGCTGCAAGTAAAACATAAAGCACTGCGCTCGTTAAATGGGCGACGCCCTGAGATTGAAAGCATGTCTTAAGTAATCTACAAAATGGAGGTGGGCGAGCCGTGCCATGCTGAACAAATGAAGGTGCGGCCAAAATACTTTAAGATAAAGAGTGGCATTCCACGCTGCAACAAAAGAAATATAATGAATTAAAAATACCATTATGGTCAGGAAAGTGCGGTCAGGAAGTGCATAGCTGTCGTGCCTGCAACATGAGCTACAAAAAACGCATTAACAAAAGACTGCTCACAAATTGTAATGAAAATGTACAGAGTAACATCGCATGTAACAGGGGCAGTGCTTAAGGGGGGATACAATAGTAGAAAGGGAGGGACTGCTAAACAAATTTACCAATGAAAAAAAAGTATTTACAAAACACAGTCAAAGGAGCCAATTAAAAACATGGGTGGAGCTTAAAGCCAGATATTCTGAATACAACTTGTCTTGAAGAGACAGAGCAAGTGCTGCCTAAGCGAGACCTAAAAAGGACCTTGAAAAATTGTTTGAAGTCCTATTTCTCTGTGAATGTCTTCAAACCAAAAGGCTGTAAAGACATAAAACGCAGCTGTAACAATAATGTCTAAAGGCACTAAGGGGCAGATTTACGTTGAACTAACGCAGCGGGGTACAGCAAGTCATTTTGCTGCGCCGCGCTGCGTTAGTTTTGAAGCACAGGGATGCGACATATTTACAAGAATATGTCGTATCCTTGTGCTTCCCCCTGCGCTGGCGCACAAACTGCAGCCATGCGCCGGCGCAGGCACCCTTGCACCATGGTGCAAGGATGCCTGCGTCGTGGGAGATTGTTTTTGTGCAGGAAGGAGAACCTTCCTGCACAAAAACAATCACTACAACCATTTTCCTCTTTCAATGCGTGCTGCAGAATGCAGCACGCATTGAAAGAAGAAAACGAGGAGAAATGAAAACATTTCTCCTCGGTGCGCCTCGCTACGCCACCTCTAGGGTGGCGTAGCTTTCAGACGCATCTCCAGAGTTACGATTTCTCGTAATTCTGGAGATGTGTCTTGTTCCATGAGTGTTGCGTGGGAACACCCACAGCAACACCCATGGAATGCCCGTTCACCGCAAAGTGCTGCGTGTGAAGGGGCCATATTTACAAGGAGAGGAAAAGTCACGCAGGGTGGCTTTTCCTCTCCTTGTAAATATGGAGCAGCCCCCTGCGCCACCAGTACGTCATGAAAAGTGAGGTACTGGTGGCGCAGGGGGCTCGTAAATCTGCCCCTAAGAGCATAACAATAAGCATTGGGCAATGAATAAGTTGAAAGAGATTTTTATCGTAGGTATAGTCCTCAGTCCCATATGTCAAATGATTCAGTTTATCTTCATTGGTACTTGACACGCAGTTTTGGTGCTAAAATTACAATAAGACCAAATGAATTTTCTTTTTCTCAGTACATCCAGCATACTCGAACAGACCAGATCAAATGACGTACTATTCGCTTAGCTAACAAAGTTCAGAGTCTAGCATTAACATTCTTGCATACCTCATGGAGAAAATTAAAGATGACAAATAGGTACTCCATGTCCTCGGAGGCAGAAAGGAAAGAGGATAAAAACCGATGCTGCATCTAATGACAACGATGAGTCACTCTTATCAAAGTAACAATGTGATGAAATGGTTGATAGCAAAGCACTGTTGTAAACATTCCTAAGTTCCTGAAGTAGATACTTTCACCTAGGGTACATTGGGATATCATTGGTGAGAGAAAATCTGCTACCCGCTTCCTGCCTCCAGATACTTTACTTAAAGACAAGTGACGCAGGGCACTTTCTTATTGCATGTGCACTACAAGAAACTCACTGTGGCCGGGAGAAATTGAGAACAAGATGATGATAGGCTGTTCATTTTGTGTCCATAAATGAGGGCAATGAAAATTGATTTTTTTTCTACTCATTATGAGTATAGCATAGTGGGCATAAGAGAAGCAAATATCCATGTTTTAGATGCTGAAGTTGTCACGTTATCCCCAAATTATTGGGGCTACGCCCAGTAGATCGGTTAAGCCCCAGAAAGTAACTGAAACTATTTTAGGGAAAAGGAGAACTGACAGGTGTCTCTGAATCCTCTTCTACAGTGATATGAGTCAGACTAACCAGTCAGAGAACCTCTCATCTCAGGTGGTATGTACAAATCCCTTCCCCGTATTCAAAGATCAGTAAGCAGTTACAATATGCAATTACTTATTATACACTATTCATTACCAAGAAAGGTGCTATTGAATGATTGTAAATATTATAAACAACAGCAAGAATTACACAAATTAGTGTAAAGTTCAATTAAACCTCATTCATATTTCTCCACATATCCCTACCCTATCAAGTCACCTGTGAAATAACCAGCTGTGTAACAGCAAGTATGCACAGATTCTACTTAATATGCCGAGTCATGTAATGCCTCCACACATACATTATCAGCCCATGTGTGTTACCTGCCCCTTTCAATGATAACTTATATAGCTTTATCAAGAATGGTGGTCGATGGACCAAGGAGTGGCCTCCTTGTGCTCAACTTTTGTATCATTATAAAAGTATATTTGAATAATACTTTTCATTCAAAATATAGCTGGAAGCTAACTGCTATTTTCCTTCCTTTTTACTGTGAAACAGAACATACAATGCGTTGCCACATCTCAACCGCTACATTCTGAAGAGTGGGCCTCATTTACAAGGACATTGCACCGCTTCTGCATCACTTTTCTAGAAACACCGAGGCACAGTGTACCTGCCCATATTTACAAGGCCACGTAAAGTCACCCTACATGACTTTTCATGGCCTCGTAAATATGTGCCCCTTTCACACATTACTCTGCGTGAAAGGGGCATTCCATGGGTGTTGCTATGAGTGTTGCCACGCAACATCCATGGAACTTGACACATTCCCAGAATTACAAAGTTTGGAAAGGTGGGAATGCATCAGAATCCTACACCTCTCCAAGGGAGACGTAAGAGTGGCGCAACGAGGAGAAATACTTTTATTTCCTCTCTTTTTTTCCTCTTACTCTGCGTGCTGCATAATAAAGAGGAAAATGCCATCAATTATTGTTTTTGTACAGAGAGTTCTCGATTCCTGCACAAAAACAATCATCCCCTCAATGCAGGGACCCTTGCAACATGACGCAAGGGTGCCTGAGCTGGCGCATGGCACCCAATTGTGTGCCAGTGCAGGGGAAAGCAACGGATGCGTTGTATTATTGCTAATACGATGCATCCCTGTGCTCTTAAAATGACGCAGCAAAATGGATTGGGGTGTGGCGCTGCATACGTTTTTTTGTAAATGAGGCCCAGTGAGTGCACCAGAGAATTTAAATTTTCTTTCTCGGTCTTGTTAGCACGGATCATCAAAAACATGCCAATCAAAGCACATGTGTATTAGCTGTACAAATGACAAGTTAGCCTTCTTTCTAGGACCTGAGGGGCATATTAGCAAGACTGGCGATAAAATTATCGCTAAAACGGCGATAATGGGCTTGCTAATATGCGTTATAGAATTCCAATAGAAGCCCAGGTTAGATGTCCTGCACATCTAACCTGGGCTTCTATGGAATTCTATAGCGCTATATTAGCAAGCCCATTATCGCCGTTTTAGCGGCAGTTTCCTGCCGCTAAAACGGCGATAATTTTATCGCCGGTCTTGCTAATATGCCCCTGTATTTTACCATTTGAACCGTTAATTTTAATCATTACTAACCAGTACTCTCTTGTATATAACATGGAGCATACATACCTCCATTGCCACAAACACTAGGATCAGCTCCTCCAGTATCCCTTGCTTGTTTATTCCGTAAAAATAACCCTGTTCCTGAAGAATAACTCATAAATAGCCTAATTCATCACCAGGGGCGGGGAGGGGGCAGGGTGTATGTGTGTGTGTGTGTGTGTAATGCTAAGAATATTGCTATATACATCCTACTGCAAAAGACCGATCCATACACCATTTTGAGTACAACGTGAAAGATGTTTTTATACATATTATAATTGATCTTTTTTATTTATTATCAGAAACCATAGGCACATTTTGACTCTTTTCCCTTGCCCTGCAGCAGCTGCATTAAAGCTTAAAAAGCAGGCGCAGATTTGATATAAAAGTGTGAGTTCAATGATCCCTTAAGAAAATGTGCAAACAGACTTTGGACCGAGCATTAATCGTCAAATTTAAGACTGTCAGAAAAAAATGAATCACAAAGCAAAAGAACCAGAAGAGAATTAAATAAAAATAGAATGTGATCACATTTGAAAAAAAATCCTTCAGATGTTGTTGGCTTATGCTGGTGAAATCTTAAATTTGTAAAAGTGATTCTTTATGTGTTGGACTGTGCAAAAGCACGATACTCCAAAACACTGCAGGTTAGGTCTGCCAGGCGTCCGACCTGCCAAGCACTCGGCAGAGTCTGGGATCATTGCGTAATGTACATCCCTGTGCCACAGCAAAAATATGTTAATAGGAAAAAATAAATCTCTTGAGGAAGTTAACGTACAATTTCTATTAACTCTGAAATTTCTTGGCACTGCAGAATTATCGATTATTTAAAATGTTCTATTTATTTATCATTTTGATAATTGAGTCACTCTAGCCTCATTGTTTTATGCATTTGATTTGTGAATAAAAGCATACTTTGTGTTCTGTTATGATTATACAGATGTGTTTTGTTTTTATTTTAATTGATTTTGATTGATGTCATGTCAGTTCTTTGTGTTGTTTTTTTTTCTCAAGGATTATATTTTTGTTAATTTGATATATTGATGTAAACAGAATTGCAATGTTATTGTTTTTGACTATGTTGGTTCCATTCCAATTTTGGGCTCTGCTATAGTTTATGTGAGGAATTTCAAGTATGAGTACGCAGAGGGATGATTTCTAAAACTAAGCACAGGGCGTAATCTTTAGTTAAAGACTATGGCTGACTTTGTCGTCAAAGTGCTTTGTTTCTCCTGCTCCATGTAAATTAACAAAAGTTGTGAAATAATTCTTTAATGAATGCCCCTGTATGTCGAAAAGTATCTAAAAAATATACCCTGCATATAGACATACATATGTGGGCATTTAAGCTTTCAGTCAAATTCCTCAGGAAAAAAAATCACATTTTGGGGGTACCTGCAGGCAGGGAAGTGGCTGATTTCCAGTGGGGTTTAGATTCCGTATGTTTTCTACTTTTTGAGAAGAAGAAAATGCATTTTTGTCTCAAGGAGTGCTCCTGCGCACTGCAGCAACAGAAGTAGTGGATTCATGAAGACTGGGCCTTCTGCCTCGACGTACTGCTGCTGAGATTGCAATGAGGAGATGAAAACATGTGTGCCACAAGATTTGTTTACAAGAGAAGTAAAAAGCCTGCTACATCAAATTGCATTCAATTGTAACTCAAGGACAAAGGCTTTGCATTGTGGAACACATATGGGGGAGATTACTAATTTGCTTCATGCACAGCAGTGCCACACATGGCTTTGAACTGAGTAGGGACATGTGGCTGTTGGGAAGCAGATGTGGGAGATATGTGTGGAAAAGTGGTTAACAAATTATTGGATGTTGCACCCTCCTGGTGCAGTGGCTGTTGACCTTCCAAATGCTGCAGAGCCAGGCAGCATTACCGAGGTCACACAGTCTGGCTCTGTGTCAAATGCCACTGCACTCAGCTTTTAAGAGGAGGCCTGAGCCTATGGATCTGAGTGGGATATATCATGAACTTAATCACCTATTGTGGAGCCCTCAACCCCTGAAACCTGAAAACCAGGGGCCGTTAGTAAAGAAAGTGCCCCGGGGGTGCAACAGGCGTTTGCACTCGCTTTACGCGCCCCGGGGCACTTTGGTATTACAGAAGGGGCAGGAGACACTTGTGCGGCCCCTTCTGTAATACTGATAGGAATCCTAACTCGTTACATCAGTTTCCAATTATTATTAAAGAATCCTTTCCGGACCTGTTAACCAAAGTAAAATCAGGCTCTCCGGCTGACAGTTGCCCCCCACATATTTTAAGAGAAATCTTTCCAGCATGGCCCGAGCCGGCTATATCCCTCCTAATTGGCTCACTCAATCAGGGCTTGGTCCCCAGATTCTTCAAGGAAGCTGTGATAGTTCCACTGATTGAGAAAACTGGTGAAGATCTTTCAGTCCCCTCGAAATACCGCCCCATTTCATTACTTCCTTACCTGGCGAAAGTGCTAGAAGCCCATGTGGCTAACTGCCTTTGCTCCTTTATAGAACAATCCCACTTCTTACATCCCTGCCAAGCAGGCTTTCATCCCTCCCACTCAACAGAGATGGTAATCCTGAGTGTACTGGATGAAATAAAGAAGGAGACCGATAAAGGCACAACCCAGACATTAGTGCTCCTCGATCTCTTGGCGGCCTTTGACACGACCAACCATAAAATTTTAGTTGACCGTGTCAGAGACGCAGGGGTTCAGGGAGCTGCCCTCTAATGGCTGACGTCCTTCTTAGACGATCACTCACAATCTGTCCATCTTTCTCAAAACACAGTTCCAAGAGTTAAACTAACTTGTGGGGCCCCGCAAGGTTCCTCCCTGTCTCCACACCTGTTCAATCTGTATCTCCTTCCCCTCATTCAGTCCTTGGGGGAAGGCAAGGTGCGCATCTTCAACTATGCAGATGATCTGCAACTGATCTTCACCATTGATAATACTCCTGCCTCCATTTTTAATTTTCAGACCACTATGCTATACATCCGCAATTTGATGAATAAAAACCACTTATAATTAAATTCTGATAAAATAGAGCTGATCCTAACCGGTGGCTCTCGAAAACCTTGGACTTTGAACTTCTGGCCAGTAGAGTTGGGGGTGTCTCCACTCCCCTCTCCTTCAGCCAAGAGCCTTGGTGTCACAATCGATAGGGACCTCTCAATGAAAACCCAGATCAGAACAGTAGTCTCTACCTGTTTTTTCCAACTCTGTAAGATCAGGAAAATTACTAGATTCCTTACAACAGAAGCGATCATTCAAGCTATTCTGTCCCTGGTAATTTCACACCTCGACTATGCCAACTTACTTTGGCCTTCCAGGGTACTTAATGAGAAGACTGCAACTAGTGCAAAATCAGACAGCGATACTTATTTATCATCAACCACGATGGCACCATGTCACTCCCTTTATGAGGAAACGGCACTGGCTTCCAGTAACCTAACAATGCACATTCAAGGTCGGATGCCTGATATTCAAATCGCTTCACGGCACATGCACGGAATTTATTTCTAATCTTATCCAAAGGTATGTCCCTGTCCGGGCCCTTCAGTCCTCCCACCAGTATCTGTTAGCCATTCCCTCCTTCAAGTGGAAAAGAACTGGTGGATCCCGCTTTGCGGTATTGGCCCCCTCTTTTTGGAACGCACTCCCTCTCAACATTAGATCTTCTTCATGCTACTCTAATTTTATGAGGCAATTAAAAACCTGGCTGTTCTCTCAGGCGATCTTATGAGCGGCGGATCACCTCTTCTATAAGTGCCATGAAACCGTATGGTGCACATGTGCTATACAAATTCTTTTAACATAACATAACATAGCGCTGGCGCACATAAAGCTCCAGCGGCAGCTGCAGGGGGCATTCCCTAATTTGCATGGAGGCGTGCCCCATGCAAATGAGGGAATCCCTTTGCCTCTGCGCCCACGCCATATTACAGACGTGTGCGCAGAGGCAAAGAAGCTGTCAGTGCACCCCGGTGCAGAGCAGCCCTCTGGCGGGGGCAAAGGGGGTCCTATGGACCCTCCAGACATCCCGTTGCAGGTGGGTGCAGTCACTGACTTTACCCGCCTGCAAGGGGATCTCTAATCCCCCTCCAAACTGCAGGCGGTACAGCCGCTCCATTTATCACCTGAATGTGTAGCCCCCAGGGCAGCGCGAGTTCGCGGCTGCCCTGGGGGCAGCGCATTCATCGTAATAGGGCACATTTTCATTGTTTACGCTGGGCGCACCTTTTTAAGGTGCACCCGATGCAAACAATGAAAATGCACTTATTGTGTAATGTGGACCCAGGGAGGTCCCGCACTCTCATAGAGCAGCAAGTGTAAACTCTGCTATTTTAAGGGGTGAAGGGTACCTTGCTAAGTATGCACTCTTTACAGCAGACCTCTGCACTGATCTTGTAATAGAGGAACTGCTTGGCCGAAGACAAAGGGCAATGAAGTGCAGCAGTAATAAGAGCAGTATACTTTAAATAATATGTAACATGTTTTACCCCTTGCTACAATTATTATATGTTAAAAGTATTTTGCATGTTTGCTTGCATGAAATATTAAGGAATGTTGTTAAGGAAAGGTTTATAGACTTGATTACTACTCTGATATATTTGATTCAAATAGACATTGTACTTTCAGTACTTACAACAGAGGTAACATTTTGTGTTGAGAAAGGCAACTAAATATAATAGATATCAGCTGACATGAACCTATGTTTCTTAGGGCCTGATGTACAACAATGAGAATTAATGATTTGCAAAATAAAAACTCGCAAAGCATGAATTCTAATTGTGACCATACGAAGTAGACTTGGACTGTGATAATGATTCATTATGGTTCACATTTCAAATTTACCAAGTCATAAATTCCCACTAAGTGATATTAACAAATTGGGAACGTCACACCAGTCGATGATAACATAACCAAACCAGGAGGTGAGCCAGGTGTATTGTTCCTGAAATGAGCAGAGTAGCATTGGCCTTGTTTTGCATTGTTCCAGCATTCCTTCTTCAAAAAACAATTTGTTAAATTGTACTGACGCCGAAATGAAGATTCTAGTAGAAGAATATTCGGCAGAGACCCAAACATTATTTTGGAAATCTGCATTTAATGTCCCAGAAAACAGGATACATGAGCACATGAATTCTGTGGAAGCCACAAACAAGACCATTGAGCAATGTTAAAGAAGGTGGTCCTACCTGCGGTCGAGGACCAAAGAAATGGTGATAGCCAGAAGTAACGGTAATTGCACAAGAGGAGGTAGCAGCACCTACGCCGATGGAGAAAATGATCTTAAATCTGAATCCATTAGTGGTGTCACTTCTATTGGCACCTCTGTCCCAGTGGCTATACCCTCAGGTAAGATAAACATTTAATTCTTTTATATAATAAAATGATAAAAAGAAAATAATAACATATTCTACATAATCATTTAATGTTGTTGACTTAAGTTTAGTTAAAAAGTCCATTCATTTATTACTGTAGTATATACAGAAATGTGAATGATAAGAGGTTTAGTTCAATTGGTGTACATAAATAAATTATTAGAAAGAAATTATCATATGACCATACATATAAGTGAAACTGCATTTATTTAATGTAATATAAAAATAAGCTTTGAAAAATTAATAACTACTCTTTGTTCACACAGAACCATCTGCACAAAGTGTGACAGAAGATACCCATGATAAGATAGAAGAGGTTTATCTCAGTACACAGGCACACAGACATGGAGATAACATCCAGTATTTCCCACTGCCAGGCCCACACACCCCAGAAGAAACGGATAAGCAAAAGACACAGAAGGTGCTTTTTCTTCGGCACAACACTTCAGAAATTTGAAAAATGTATTGCTTATTGTAAAAAAAAACAACACATAGAAATATATGTATTAACGCATATGGTCAGTGACTTAAAAAGAACTGTAAACAATGGATTTGAAAGTATTTCTCATAGTATGATAGATATTTTGAACTCTGTGGCTTCAGTTTGTAGATGAATAGCAGAAGAAGAAAAGGCAAATAGGAGATGACAGAGTCACACAGACAATCACCTTCAGCCTTTTTGCCACTCTGTAGATGATTTAGCTGCAAGCGCGCTAATTATATGTAAACACTCTTTAAATTTAGAAGCTGAGTTAACAAGGCAAAATGGGGATAGTACAAGGACTCTAGTTAAAAGAGCTAGGGGTATATTCACAAGAACGTGCGATAACTACCGCAAGAGTAGCGTAACGCAACTTTCAATATCGCAGCCTATCGCGGGAAAATAACCCCGTGTAAACGTGGAATTCACAACAAGGCGGTAGCAAGCGATAGTCTGCCGAAACCGTGGACAATGTCCGCGATACAACCACCACGATGGAGATAAAAACACAAACCACAACACCAAAAAACACGCGATGGGCCAAAGCGCGTTGAGGAAACCAGCGACAAGCAGCGCCAGGCCTGCAACACCCACCTGGCAGGCGTCAAAAATCACCATAAAAGTAGAAAAAACACCCACACACAAACTGACCAACACCCAAGCACCATGGAGGCAGCCGGAGCAGGCGCAGAGGACGAGCGCAACCCCACAAGCACCCCGGATGACCAGCCTGGGACCTCGGGGACAGGGAAGGGCAATGACAAGAAGACCAGGAAGACCAAGTTCAGTCCGCAGGCGAACAGGATCATAGTCACGGAGGTGATGGAACACCATCAACAACTCTTCGTCACCTCCAACGTGTCATTAGGCACCAAAAATGGAATATGGCGGGACATCGTCGACAAGGTGAATGCCGTCGGACAGCACAAGCGGACAATGGACGAGGTCAAGAGGCGATGAAATGACATCAAGCGGAAGACCAAGGAGAAACTTACCGCCAACCAGAAGGCAGCAACGCAGACCGGAGGTGGGGGCCCAGCGCCACAGCTGGAGCTGGATGACATGGAGGAGCTGGTGTCGACAGTCATCAGTGTGGAGACTGTGGCTGGAGTCGGGGGACCGGACACTGCTCGACAGGACACAACACAACCTCAACAGGGTGAGTGACCACCAGGTACTGGGGGGACGGGTGGAGATGGCCACAATGGCACACATGCACAAGCAAGCAGGGCACAGTGCACACCCACAATGACCCTGGGTCTTCGCCCAGACCCACAAACTGTCACAATGTACAATGCCATGCTGTCTGAATGTCAACCTGTACCATGCGGCTACATACATGTGGACACATTGTAATACACCCTCTCCCCTTCACATCGCAGGGGCAATGTCAACACCTCCTGCTGAGCAGTCCCAGCCACTCTTCACTGATGACGAGGAGGACAACACCAGCATCGACACCCAAACCATCCAAGACATCATTGACCTCATCCGCCACTCACCTCCAGGATCAGGGCAGCCCAGCCACATCAATGAGAACCCACCCACCACCCAAACCACCCAGCAAGAGGCACCCACAGCCCTGGCACTCTCCCAAGACCCCCAGGAACAACACATGGCCTTCCAACACCGTGTGCTGGAGGGCCAGAGGGAGATGGCTGAGCAGGTGCAGGTGGGGTTCGACCTCATGGCTACCAAACTGGACACCATCCATGGGTGTCTACGTCCGCCCCATGGTCTCCAACCAGCCCTGACTGACATCGCTGGAGTCATGACGTGGAGAGAACACCTGTCCGCTCAGAGTGGCTACAGCGATGCCAGCCGTGAGCTGGCACACATGCGGAGGCTCATGGAGGACATGGTGCGGATGGAGGCAGAAAGGATGGCAGCCACCGCTGCACACCATCTAAATGTAGCTGGGATCTACCATGCCCTGCAGCACTTCATCATGGCATTGCTGCCACAAGGCGTGTCGCTGATGAATGCGGCTGCCCCCACAACATCCACATCTCCGCCCCCTGGTGTGTCAGAACCTCCCAGTGTGGCAGGCATATCCACTCAGGCCCCTGATGTGTCAGTGGCAAACAGTGCCGCAGCCGGTACTGCAACACCTACAGGTGGGGCAGAGCACACATACGAGGACGAGGACATGGATGGGTTGGCTCTCAGAAGGAGGCTCTAGCATACATTTCCGCCACCTGGCCTGTTTCTGCTTGGTCCCGCACATGGCCTCATGACCTTCCACTGACCCCCGATACACTCCGATGCACTCACCTTGGACAGCGACATGGACTGCCACATCCTGTTTGACGACCAATGACATGGCGACCAGACTGCGGACTGTAGCCTTCCTCTTCCGCAGTACATGTCATCCCCGGATGGACTCTGGCTGGCCCTCCACGTGCCCATATTGTGTAGTGTGCTCGGCATTGCCCTGTACCGCTCCAGCTTGATAACTGCACTGGATGTGCAATAAACATCCAGTGACGCACTGCTGTGTCATGTTTTTCATCATTCATGTGTGAATGTGTGGATGAATGTAGGGACAGTGACTTCCCTTGCGTCAATGATGCTCATCCTGTGGGATGCCAGTCAGAGGGTGCTACATTGCATTTTGTGTACCGGGTCCCGTGTACACTACAACAGGGACACACGCATCAGTCACTTCCTTGTCCGGACATGGACTGAACCACGCCCAGAGCCCACGTGTCATTGTTGCAAGCCCTGCACTGGTCCGGCGTACGGCAGGCCAGACCACTCCGCTAACGCTCCGAGGGGGGGCTCTCATTGCTACCCGTCGCATGCGTACTCGCTGGTGGTGTGCAGGTCACTGGTCTAGTTGTCAGCATGTCACAGCCACTCCCTGAGGGCAGGTTTGCACGCACACCACACCCATCCGGCACAGGTCTCACAGGCCATGTGACTATGCCAACATAAGGGGCCGACGACGTCACATTCCCCTCTGCCGGTGGTGACTGGATGACGGACGCTCCACGGTTCTCAATCATTAAGGGCCCATGAGTTTTTGCGCACAGGGTTAGTGGCACACGAGGCCCTGTGGACGGCACGGGCCTACCACCACGTGGCGCAGACTGCGGTTGCACAGGGTTAGTGGCACACGGGGCCTTGTGGACAGCACGGGCCTACCACCACGTGGCTTAGACTGGGGTTGCACAGGGTTAGTGGCACACAGGGCCTTGTGGACGGCACGGGCCTACCACCACGTGGCGCAGACTGGGGTTGCACAGGGTTAGTGGCACACGGGGCCTTGTGGATGGCACAGGCACCCCGCCACGGGACGGTGACTTTGGGTGCACTGAGTCAGTGGCACCTTAAGCTGCTGAGCGGGTGTGCAGCCTGCGATGATGCCCCGTCCCGGCGGTCCGGACAGCTCAGGTTTTGTGTGCCCTGCTGGACCGCAGTGTAGGCCAGAGCCAGCGGGCAGCATGGGCCTACCGCCACGTGGCGTCGCTTCCGTGATCCCAGAGTTGGTGGCACCCATTGGGCTGAGCGGGTGACCAGCCTGCGATGGTGCCTGGTGCACTGGTATGTCCTATGCCATGGAGTAATCAAGACCCAGCACCAAACGTGAGACCTGGTGGCCTGCGGAGCGGGGCTGCATAATGTGGAGGGTGCCATGTCCGTGGGCCCCGGGCTTGTGGCTTGCAGCAGCACGTGGTGGGACCTCCTGTCTACGCGCCGGTGGTGGAAGGTGAGCATTGAGGCCTGGGTGTGCATGGGCGGGCATGCTCCGATAGGCGGCGGGAGGGGTTGGGGTGCCTCTGCCTGGGTGTGCATGGGCGGGCAGGCGATGTTGTCTTGTGCAAGTACATGTACTGTGCCAGTCATGTATCTGGACTCTGTTTCAGCTGACAGCTCTGACTCAGATGTGTGACCTGGTGTCCTGCTATACATACCGGCACGTGGTTGGAGACTCACCGGTGGCAGCAGGTGAGCAGTGTGGCCTGGGTGCGCAGGGGCGGCACTCTCTCTCTCTCTCCCTCTCTTCCTCTCTCGCTCCTCTTCTCTCTCTCTCTCTCTCCCTCTCTTCCTCTCTCTCTCTCTCCCTCTCTTCCTCTCTCTCTCCTCTTCTCTCTCTCTCTCTCTCTCTCTCTCCCTCTCTTCCTTTCTCTCTCCCTCCCTCTCTTCCTCTCTCTCTCCTTCGCTCTCTCTCTGTCCTCTGATGTGCGCAGGACACACCTTCTCATCATGTTTTTTGTCTTACAGGCTGTGACCTACGTATTGTCCCGAGGGGAGCGGCCATGTGTCTTCATTTCATTTCGGTGTTCATTTTAATAAAGTTTCATTTGTTGCTTCGAAAGTGAATGTGTGCTGCTCATTTCTGTGACGACACATGCATGTCACCAGTTGTGATTGTGCGACATCAAGCGGAATATTTTGTACATGTTTAGGTGTGGCTGATGTGGCATGTCTTTGGTTGGGGGGTGCCAGGGAGGGGTGGTCCTGGGGGTGGTGGCGGTGGGTGTTGTGGCCCTCTTGGGGGTCCGGGCCGCATGATGGGTAGCTCCATGGCATCTGTTGCCCTTCCGATGTAGCCCTGGGCTGTGCTCCCTTTTGGTTTGCAGGCTGCCGTCCGACTTTACACCAGGTCAGAGCAGGTGTAGATTTCCTGGTGCTAACGTGCCTTATCGCCTGTTTTGTGTTTTTATCGCCGATGTGGCTGGTCGTTGAGAATGTTGAGGTGTGATGTTGTTGCACCTTTTGGCATGGAAACGCCCACTCTGCATCTCATTTGCGATAGTTGCGCGGGTCCTCGGTGGCTATGTTTTTTGCGGCTGCTATCGCGGGTAAACTGGTGCTGGTGGCTGTTTACACCAGCTTGTGAATGGGGAGGTATATTTATCACGACTTTGGCTGCGATAAAGTGCCGTTAATTCGGCGATAGCTCCTTGTGAATATGCCCCCTAGTGTCTTGCAAGAACTTAGGGCCTGATTTAGATCACAGCAGACGGGTAACTCCATCACAACAGTGATGGACTACCCCTCCACTGAAATATAAATCTCGTAGGATATAATGGGATTCATATTTTGACCGGTGGGATATCCGTCATTGTTGTGACACAGTAACCCGTCCGCTGAGATCTAAATCAGGCCCTTTACACATCAGACTACAGCTGGGCTTATGCCTGCCTTATCAGTGTCTGAGAGTGAGCAATGCTCAAGTGTGATCAGTTCTTCAGTACAAGAAATAATACTGCTTTATGAAGTAAGAGTAGATGTATGGAAGGGCAGTGTACTTTAAGGCAGGTGCACACGTGATCAAGTGGTGATCAGCAAAAAAATGGTTTTAAAAGTGTCCAAAAGGTTTGCTTCAAATGATGTGACATGTGACATTTTTAATTTGTAAGTCTTGTATCAAAATTAATTTGTACTTGCATATGGATGTAGAGTAAATGTGAAGAAAAGAAGTACCTTTTGAAAAATGGCATTGTATTCGTTATTGTTAAACATGAAACAAAAAAATACTATATCAAAAGTAAATGTTAGTAATTTGTTTTCTGCTTCCTCGCCTCTCGATAGAATGCACATTGTCCAGTCTATAAGATCTATGACTTGGTTATGATTATTTACCATCATCTAAATCATTTTCTATTGCTTCCTCTGGCAATCTCCTCTACCTTGCACTGTTGTGAAAATATTTTGATGCCCACATTTCTAAATTAGTAGAGATAATTTCTGATATCTGCTCACATTTATTACTTCAAGACAAGAAAACTAAGATACTCCCATGACTCATTTTCATCAGTCTGCGGTTGCCCTTCTAAAAGCTATTTTTCGTTCAGCTCCATGTTTGATGCTTGGTGAATGGAAACCTGATAACATGACCATGAATTTAGTTTTAGCTTCTTCCATGAATCATATTCATTAGTATTCTATTTAGAATTTGCTGCATCACCTTCAAGTTCTTTTGTGTAGAAGATCGAGGTCTCAGGAGGCTTCAGAGTAAGAAAGTTCTTTAAATATGCTATGATTTCCTACAGTCTATGACAGACCTGGAGGTGAGTATTTTGCTTAATCTCTTCCTTTTAAAGAAGAAAACAACATTGAACTACAAAAATGCATAGTTCATAGAAAAAAACACACAACACGATTCAACCGTTGTTCAGAGGAAAAACAGCACATCCATTTCAGCCTCTTTCCAATGCTGTTATGAGTTAAGTCTCTATCTCAATCCTTCATTTTAGACTGTAAAGCTGTAGTGACCATAATAATGTACTATTTGTGATTAAAGTGATAGATGTTTCTACCGTTTAGTATCAAGTGCCAGGCACTGCCAATATACCAGACTGTCAGTGGTTCATTTAGGCTGGGTGAGTACAAAGTGCTCTTCTCCAGCCATCATTTCAGGTGTTACAGCTGCTCTGTGTTCTTAGTCTATTTCTGGATGCTCGCTCCATATCACCGGCCCCTCTGCATGCCACTATTAAATTCCAACACAGCACCTGTGTGAAAGAAAGTTGATAAATAGTATACGTGGCCCCTGCCTCCTTACACTGGGTCACATAAGAGTCTGATCACTTGAGGAACCTCACACTCCCAATTGCAGATTTCCCAGATATGATGGATCTGCACCAAATTTGACTTTATATTTTGTGGATGCAGCTAACTTCCAGAATACAAATTTTGGTACACTTCCATGCAGGGAGCAAAAGGTTAAATGTGGGGTTTCCCATTTTCGCTTCAATATTGACATGAAAGAAGAATGTTACTAAGAAAGTGTGCTTTTCATGATTTGGTGCAAATCCATTCAGTAGTGCCTGAGATAAAAAGGTGCCGGTTATGCATGACATTTTTAACACATTACATCTGGTCCTTTGAAAGGCCAAGTTGATTTGCTCATACTTTTTGTACCATTTGAAGAATATGCATAAAACTTGGCAGAAACTCCCGGGGCTAGTCATCAATGTAAGTTATACTTGTGAGTAGTTTAGAGGTATACCTTTACTCTAATACTTAAGTAATTTTATTACCTTTGGCCATTCACAAAATCCAAGTTTAAAGTTTAGTCAAAAGTTAGACATACATGCCTCCAACCCCCACAAAGGGAGCGGTGCCTATCTTACGAGTGTAAGTTACTACTAAAACACAATTAATAGTAAGCCTAGCAACACACATGGCCAATACCTGGTGCTGCAACACCATCACATAGAAAATAAAGGAGACAGGGACTTATAAGAACTGAAAGTCAACCCTAAATAAAATAATGTTAAGCAAATTAAAGTATTTAAAAGAGTTAAAAATATAAATAATTATAATTTAATTTAAAAAAATATTATTTAAAATTATTTAATTATAAAATATTTTAATAACTTTTTTCTATTTTAAAAAATTCGAATTTTAATTAGCAGCAAGCAACCCTACATGAAACGGGCAGGGTTGCTTGCTGCTAATTGAAATTCTCACTTGCACTATTGACATCGAGGTGTGCATGCCTTTTTTACTGGCCAGAGAAATACGTTGTTTAATATTGTAAAGTATCGGGAACTTTTCCCTAAAATTTACCATAGGGAGATCTCAGCCCAAAACTATGGGGTCTCTCTATGTTATTGTGCTATATAAAAATGTGAAATAAAGAACCACTAAATAAATAACCCTTTGTACCTTAGGTGTTTTTATCCTACCTCTTCAGAGTGAGCTCTTCTTTCATTCTACAACATACCCTTAAACAACTGGTGTCTAAGCCAACATCATTACTCTAATACAGTTTACACCTAGGAGCAGTTTATTCTTGCTCAGTGTATACAATGGGTTACATTAGGTTATGTATTTGTAGAGCATCACATACTACCAGGGGGTCATGCATGCATGCATTCTTGTAAAGCTGGACAAATCTGCTACATCTTGCAAATTATACACAAACATAAACATTTTCCACATTGTTCACAGAAGATTTATCCAGCAGTCACAGCATAAAGCATGTTGATCATTTATGCATGCCTATCTTTAAAGTGTCAAAAAAGGCATTTCCATCAGTTGTGCCAAAGAATGCCTCTCCATCTGTTATTGTACAACATACCACAGTACCTATACATCAGTTGCAATGCTGCAAAATAAATGTTTTGTAGTTACTGTTCCACGAAATGGGTGGCTAGCAGCCATATTCACAAACTAAGGGCCTCATTTAGAATTTGATGAACAGGGTACTCAGCCATAAACATGTTTTTGACAGCAATCCCCCTGCTCGCTATGCTGGTGGAAAACATACCGAAACCCAGCGAACTTGGGGCTGTGGGTGTAACATCATACTGTCAGCCCTATTTAGAGTGGACAGTCTAAGGTACTTTTTTTCTCTTCAGGAATTTCATAAAAAGCCTGACAATGCAGGATAGAAAAGAAGAAAAGTGACCCCAACACCCTAAGAGAAAATACCCATGATATCATAATCATTAGTATTTTGTTTTACACTTTGGGAGTTTGTTTTTGTAAAACAAAAAAATTACTGAGCTTCTGCATGAAACATGGTGACTGCTCAGCAAACTTTAAGTGCCTTTTGAGGAACCGCCATGATGATGGCTCAGTTGAAGACAGAGAGAACTCCAACAGGACAGTTGAGATCTCTGAAATATGGTGGGTGTAGTCTGATAGGTTAGCATAGGTAATCAACCTCTACCACCCTGCCAGATTTGCAGGCCACCCGCCAGACTCTAAATGAGGACCTAAATACCCATAGGTGTTTCTCCACCTATCTCTCTGCTACATCTCTCTGTCTCCCTCTCTTTCTCTCTCTCTCTCCTTCTCTCTCTATCTCTTTTACTCACTCTTTTTCTTACCCAGTGTTGTCATGTGCCTCTTTCCTTTCTTGATAGCTGGCAATTTCTGAGAAGGTGGGTGATAGATAAAGATAAAACTTGCCTTTAAACCAGTTACTTATTTTATGCCCATGGCGTCAGAGATCATATTCCTTGGGATAATGTTTTTTTATCAGAATGCATAAGACACTTTCAATTTCTAAATGTAATATGGAATTAAAGACCAACACATCTTTCACTAGGTTTATAAACTCTTTACAGTTTAATTGAATGAATTCTGTATCACTTTACTGTTGATAAACACAAACATGTATTAATTCAATGTGATAGCAGAAAAATGTATACTAGGCATGCAGGGATTTCACCTTTTCTGCATGATCAACACACATTTGTTGCCTTTTTATAGATCCTATTTTTGTGGTGTTATGACTTTGTGCAATGTGTCATTGCCATTCAGTGCCACAATGCATGTGATCTAGACCTAAAACTGTACTGTAGAATTGTTTTCACCTAATTTGGTTATGTGACTTTCCAGTAAGCCCATTGTAAGTTAGCACAGAAACTGCACCATTGGCATGAAAGTCAAATATCACATGTGGTCTGCAGTGTGTAGTTACATGTCCTGTGTATATGATAAATATGTATGGCTCCAGAGGCCACCATTTTGCTCTGGCAGGGGTACAGTTTGAAATCCCTGCACCGACATATGCCAAGAAAAGTGCCTTTGCCAAGTAGAAAAAACTTCTTTCAGATTAACTTAGAGATCCATAAAGTGTGCCTTTTAAGTCCTCGGGGCTGAGTTCCTAATATATGAAAGTAAAAACATGGCAGATAGTGGCAAATATATGCCCCCACAATAAATAGTTACAAAAGGCTGTTTCACACTGTAGATCAAGCTACTTTTTCCATGAACAGGCCTAGGTGTGAATAAACATCCCTTTATCCTGTCTTGATCCACTTGATCCTTGTCTGTAAAATACTACTAGGCAATCAAACAAAGGGGGCCCCTATCTAGGCAAATAAAGGTAGTGGGATCATAGGGGAAAACAGGAAGCAATCAAACAAGCAAATATCCCCTACCTATTTATTTAATAATATGCTAAACGTCATATGATATGAACATGTGAACAGTGCTAAAAGGAAGAAAAGACAGAAATATAACAAAATAAATTTATTTTTTCAATGAAGATACAAAATACTCAAATGTAGTACAAAAATAATTATTAAATAAATACATGTGCGTAATCAAAGCGCTTGTGATACTTCTATGATCAGTTGAATGTTGTTTTATTAGATTCATGATATTTATCGAATATATTATTATTCATTGTTTTGTTGTGTCATCTTAGTCAGTGTATGCAGGTCGGTTGTTTGCATGAAAGAAGTATGCTAGTATGTTTGTAGCTGTGAGTTGTTTGAATGAGTGGTGGGATTACGCACATGTATTTATTTAATAATTATTTTTGTACTACATTTGAGTATTTTGTATCTTCATTGAAAAAATAAATGTATTTTGTTATATTTCTGTCTTTTCTTCCTTTTAGCACTGTTCACATGTTCATATCATATGACGTTTAGCATATTATTAAATAAATAGGTAGGGGATATTTGCTTGTAAAATACTACTAGTCAATAAAAGATATTGTCCACTTAGGTTTAAAAGTCTAATTATAAAAGTAGAGTTTTCATAACTTTAGTACAAACAGTGTACTTTATGTTGCCTGCGGCAAACTGGCTTAGACCCGATTTGCCTTACATCCCTGCTCCAGATTTTGAATAGACATTCCTGCTTGGCTGTGTATAACCCTCCTTCTGGAGGGCTTGTTCTCTGGTAGCAGAAAAGCAGGTGGGGTTGGTCATGTAGCTGTGGTTAACCCTCTTGGAAAGGGACAGGAACAGTTGGCAACACAAAGGGCAGGTTTTATAGCTCTTTCCTCGAAAGGGAGATCCCAAATCAGACTGTCAGGAATTTTACAAATGATGATGTTCAGAAATGTAGAATTTAATATTATAGGGTTATATATTTAATTTTATGCGTAATGTGTTTTTGGGGGATTAGGCAGGTAGTTTTTTAGTAGATTAGAAATACATTTTTTGTTAATTTATTGTATTTATATTTGTCATTTGCTTACATTTATTTTAATTAAACTTAAATGTGTTATTTAATAACTAGCGTTTCCATGATTTCCAACCACTCCCTTTGGCCTCTACCCCTTCTCCACCCTCCCCCATTACTGCATACATGGCAAATGAACATCTAGAGAGTATACAGTATCTGAAACTCCATTGGTTAGCTTGCCTTTCCCATCTTTCCATGTCCTATAGATAAGACAACCTACGTACCTTGGCACTGGACTGTAGGAGCACTACACCTGTCTTATGCACCCTGTTTTCATCCTCCCTGATGTCCATGGGGTCCCTCCAGCATAAGCTATGGTATTTCACAGTTGCCAAAGGCACCCCCTCCTATAGACCCTGTCCTTCGTTTATCTATAGATATAGAATTTCTACCTGCAGGACGCTTCCCTCCTGGATCCTTCACCTGAAAAAACACTGTCTCTTTCTTTCTTACTTTTTTATTTCAATGCATGTTTTCCCGGTAGATCACTTACTGTCCCTTTTAGGTTTCCTGTAGGTGCATTACTTGTCTTGTTTATGTGGAGCATTGGGACTCTGGCTGCTGTGTACAGTGCTCTTGTGCCGACATATGTACATGTATGGGTATCATGTTATTATCAACGATATGGTCAGCAGCCTGTGTTTGTTTGATATGATTTGTTTGTTTGATCTGTTTCTTGTCTATCAACCTCTGCCTCTTGTCTATCGGTCTTGCATTGGTTGTACTTTTGAAACTGTAAATTTAAAAACATAATTAAAACCATCACAAAAAAATAATAACTCGTGTTTAATCAGTATTTATAAAAATGACTTTGGGTTGATATTACTGTTTGACTAGCTATTTGTTTATATTCACTTTGTTATGTAAAATTTGAGGTTTGAAGTGTATTTTATGTGCTTTAAATTATTTAAAACATGAAAAAATAAATGATTGTTGTACATGGATTTTACTTATATGTTTTGATTTAACTTCATTTGGTTATACATCTTATTACATTTGTAATCAAAATGTGAAAAATATATTTGAAAAATGTTTTTTGGTTATAATCTAACATTTTAGGAAAATATAGTTCTTTATAAATTAACAATGATTTGTTTATGAGGGAGGAGTTACAAAAGTATATTTGTTACCCTCCTCCCTGGGTAATCCATTTCAGCTATGTTTGTAAGAGTGGAGTTAAAAGAGTAAATCAGGCCAAGCCATTATATATACATTTTCCATAATTTCTGTGGAAATGGAGTAGGAAGAGTAAATGCAAACCACATTAATATATGCAATCCCCCCCTATTTGTGGGACTGGAATTTGAATCGTATATCTGACCCATTCAATATATGTACTTTCCAAAATATTCTTTGGATTGGAGTTGGAATAGTAAATCACATGTCTTCAATAGTTCTGCTTCCCTCAAGGCATATGTGACTGTAGTTAGAATAGTAAATTAGCCCCTCCCTCCCCCTGCAAATATACTTCTCAACATTCTTGGTGGACAGGAGAGTTTGAAAATATAATTACTCCCAACCAAAAATATGTATGTTTTCCCCAATGTTTGTGGGGATGGGATTAACATAGAAAATCAGCCTCATCCCAAATTTACACTTTCTACAATGCTTGTAGTACTGGAGATAGAAAAGAAAACCTGACCTCCCCAATGTAGGCACTTACTAGAGTGTGGGATTGGAGTTTGAATGGTAAATCAGACCTCCTCCCCAAATATATGCACTTTCCTTGATGTTTGTTGGACTGCAATAAGAACAGTAAATCATTCCCCTCCCAAAATATACACTTTATACAATATTGATGACACTGATTTATGAGTAAAAAATTAGCTCCTCACCCTAAAATATATCCTTTCTGCAATGTTTATGGAACTGGAGTCAGAATAGTAAATCTGACCTCCCAAATTTTTACACATACTACATTCTTTGAGCTATTGGAGTCTGAATAATAAATCAGACTGCCTCAGATCAAAAATATATGCACTTTTCCCAAGTTTTGTGGGACAGAAGTTAGAATAATAAATAAGCCCCATCTGGAAACATAACCTTTTTATATTTTTGATGGTATTCTAATTAGAATAGTACATTTCAAACACCCTACTATATATGTTTAATATATTGTTTGTGAGATTGTAGTTTGACAGAAGTTAGAATAGAATATTAGCTGACTTCCAAATATGCTATTTCTAAAATATTTGTGCCATTGGAGTTACAAAATAAGTCTCACCTTCCCAATTGTACACAGCTACAGTTTTTTGGGATTGGAGTTTTAATAGCAATTCAGAACCCCCTCACATAAGTTTTCCCAATTTTCGTGGGGTGGCAGTTTAAATAGGCAATCAGCCTCCCTCCAAATATACGCTTTCTACTATGTTTGTAAACCTGTAGTTAGAGCAGTAATTTTGACACCACCAAATATATTTGTGGAATTGGAGGTAGAATAGTAAAGCAGCCCTCCAAAATATACTTTTTCTACAATAGTTTTGAACCTAGAGTTATAAACATAATTTTGATCCCACCACTTTCCCCATAGTTTGTGGTATTGGAGTTAGAATAATAAATTAGCCTACATCCGAATATGCAATTTCTAAAATAATTGTGCATTGAAATCGGAATAGTAAATCTCTCCTCCTCAGCTGTAAACATTTACTACGTTATGTTTGGGATTAGAGTTGTAATAGTAAATCAGAGTCCACTAAATATGCCCCTCCCCCGCCCTCAAATATACACTTTCTGCAATGTTTATTGAACATGAGTTAGAATTGTAAATGTGAACTCCCCAAATATAGGCATTTTTCACATTGTTTGTGTTTTTTTTCACATTTAAGTGCAATACTTCAAGTAAAAATTTGAAAGCTGCTGATCATATATATTTACAGTGCAAAGTGGACAAGGGCGATCATAGATATTGCAAAGACAGCATTTCAAAAATATGCAACATTCAACAAGACAAATAGGAACAATGCTAAAAACATGAACACAATCTACTCTGATATGCAGAGAGAATTTTAACCACATAATCAGAGCATGTTCTTTAAAGCGCATATAACCATCATACATAGTGCAACTGTGCCTCTAAAGTGCACAAAGCCAAGTGCAACCAAGCAACTCTATAAAAATTATAAGTAGATCTCATTAAGAACTAACTAATGGATCTTACTTTTTTATATATCATTATCCCCCCTTTACAAAGCGGGAAATAGCACTACATATGCTCAAATGTATTGCTTTTGTTATTCCTCTTGGCACACATAAATTCTAATTGCTGTATCTTACTCATTTTAATTTGCCATTGACCAAATGATGGGTATCTAGGAGTTTTCCAGCACTGTAAAATGAGTGATCTAGCGATTGAAGATGCCATAAAGCTATCTTTTGTTCAGATCTTGCAAAAGCTACTTTATTAGCCGATGCCCCAAAAATTGATACTAAATAACCTGCATCACCCTTTTAGATATTTTTTTAGATGAAAACATAAATGGGCACCACCCTCATACAAATCGAGAATGTTGGAGGTGAGAAAAACCCTGAGATACCTAATAGGGCAAGTAGGCTCCCACTGATCCCTAATTACAACAGGAAGATCCTCAACAGAGGCATTAAACAGCACAATTTCTGATTTATTATGATTGATCTTATAGCCCCCAATAAGAGTGAAATCATAAAACCTATAAAGTGCTCTTTGGATATATCCTTATGGTTGTAATATTTAAGTGATGTGTAAAATAAGTATTGTGTAAAGTTTTAATAATGTACAAGGAAATGTCATGTATTCATTATGCTGCTTTTGAAAGGTTCCTTTGTTTTGTGATGAGATGATTCTGTTCTTTTTAAACTAGGTACTATGCATTATTCAGTGTACATTTGAGTTTGGATAGAATACTTTCTTAAATGTCTAATAATTTAAATGTTTTTGCATTTTCTAAGTAAATTGTGTTCTAAGAAAGTGGATTATATTTTGGGGTAGTCTGCTGAAACATTAACCTGAGCTCAACCCCCTGGGAGCTATTGCACAGAGCAGGCAGGCTTAATGTAGGGCAATGTGTAAAATGTGCTAACAGTACCAAAACAGTAATAAAGTCAAAACATCCAACAATAAAAATCCCAAACTGAATTTGAAAGATAGATTACATTTCAAGTTTTTAGTGAAAGGACCACCAAAAAGCACTAATTGCCACTGGTAGTCTATGGTTGTGGCAGAACTGGAACCTAGGAGCATTTTGAGGCCGACTGCAATGGATCCAAAGGTTGAATACACCAAGGATGGCCCGGTCAAGGAATTTAATTTCGGACTTAGTCTGCAAAATAGAAGTCAGAATCTCTCAGCAGGGCAAGGCAGAAGGCTGTGTCCGGGAAGGTCACACTAAAGTCGGATATGCGTTGAGCAAGGTTCTTCTGAAGTCATTCACTTTGGTGGAAAAATTGTGAGTTTGAAATGTCACATTTCGTATCTTGGGGCGTTGTCACATCTGTAGGATACTGGTCAAGATTTCTACCATGGGACTTAGTCTCGAAAACGGAGCTTGGATTTCTCCAACAAGACAAGGTGTGAGCCTGTATGCCAAGAGGGTTCCACTGGAATAGATATGTTCTCGCTTAGGGCCCTCTGAAATAGAAGCTCCAAGTGAGGCACACCTGTTTCTTCAGCCCTGTGAAGTTGTGCCTTTGCCAGATCGGCTCTGGTGGTTTGTCCCAGTCCTCCTATGGCTGAACGTCAGAATTTCTTTTAGTCTGAAAACTTTGTAGTGGTAAGTTCCTTTTTCCTCAACTCTTCTCTTAAGGCTCCCAGACTTCAGGGGGGCTCTTAGGACTTCAGCGCTTGGTTCAGCAAAGGATTTGTAAGAGGTCCTTGACTGGGTAACTGGTCATCCAGAAAAAAGTGGTTCCTCAGCTTGTTATGTCCCTTTAGCCATACAGTAGGTCAGACCACTGGAGTCCTCTTCTTTGTCCTGGGTACAGGAGGAACACGTAGAGTACTTCATATCTCTTCTCGGGTTACAGCAAGCAGAGTCCAGTCCTCTTCTCATCTTCTGCAAATGGTCCCAAAAGTGTTCTGTTGAAGGTTCCTTCAGGGGCACGTTTATGATTGGCGGCACAATCCAGTGGGGGGAAGATGACTCCTGGCTCTTCCCTAAATATTGGGCTAAAAGTTCCCAGGGGTAAGCTACCCACTTTTTAAGCAATTCCTGAATGTCCTACTTCAAATAATTCCAAAGTGTACCTCACTCCTAAAATTCAAGATGGAGAAACCCTTCCTCCATTTTGTAGAGCTCTTGTGTCCACCCAGAGGTGTGACCCGGGAAATGATTAGTCCCTTTCCTGTGTCCAATCCCATCTGGTTCTGGGATCAGCTTCCCACCCACTGGGTCTGGAGCCAGCCACTGGTGTGGTCCTGAAGGAGAAAGGCTGGCCTTTCCCCAAGATTCACTTTATGTTTACTTGCAGAAGGGCAGATATCATCTTGCACTTTTAAAAGTCAACAAAGTTCCTGGATACACCCACTCTGACATTTAACTTTCCATTCCATTGGTGTATTATTGTCACCACATATGATGTCCTTGTAGGAAAGTTAAATATGCCAAGAATGGGTAAGTCAATTCAAACATGTTTAAAGGAGGAGCACATGCATTTGACTTCTGTTAAGAAGGTGTAAAGCTAATAGAGGCCTTACTCCAGTAAAATAGATAAAGCAAAGATGGGGGGTGGGAATCACGCAAAAGATGGTCATTTCCTACAATAGTAATATATGGCTTTAGTTACATATAAGACGTGGTTTTTAATTAAAAATAATTTGTGGTAGTCCCTAAATGAAGTAAAAACCATGTTGTGGGATAGTTATTTAAATATGTTTTTGAATTAGTTCAGTTTTGGTTGTAGCTGTATTGTTTAGGTTTATTATGGTTGGTTATTTTAATCTTGGTTTTTAAGAGTTTTATTAAATTAGAGTGTAAGCCATAGAGTCTACATAGTCTAGCCCTGAAAATGTTCAAAGACTTTGGGTTTGTTTGATAGCATGTTGTGCTTGTGCTTTCTTTGCTCTTGGGCATAGAGTTTGACTTGATTCCGTCTAAAGTCTTAGTAGCTGTGTTCTTTTTTAGATATTTCAATAAATCTGTAAATTGTGGGCAGAGGTGACATCTAAATTATGCTGGTGTAATTTGTGTAACTTTGGGAACTTCGTGTTGCACTTGCTATGTGAAATTCCTGAATTTATCACATTGCCAATTTCTCGTAATTATACACCATTCGCCGTAAAAAGTTAGAGTGAAAAGACCCATTTGCAGTAAAAATTTACTGCAAACACAAGTGAGCGACAGAACACTGTTGTTTGCTGTGCTTTTGTTAAATTTGTCCTTGTTTCAAAATTGATGTGAGGGCACATGTCATTCAAAAATATAGTGGGAAATGACAGGTCTATACTTGGTGTAATTATGAGTAATTTATTGAGTTTTTGCCTAGATTTTGCATTATTACGCCAAGGCAAATTACTCAAATTTGCATACCCTTATAAAATTGTGTCAGTCTTCATTCTCCTTATTGGTTTTGGCTTCTTTATTTTGTAGGTATTCCACATTGTGATGTGGAACCCGGGTTGATGCCTGACCCTGATCCACACATGTGACCAACTCAGGTCATCAAAATAGTTAAGAAATGCTAATTTGTCCTCATTGGCTCTGTAATAGGGAAAGGGCGTTAACTGAACATTGTGCTTCACAACTCCATTTGTTGGGGCAAAAGCTAGGGTAAATTAGTTCTTTATTTTAAAGACAGGTTGGCTGTTAGTTGCATATTCAACACTTAAGACCATTTCACATAAAAGTAGTAATTCTACACTCATAAATGTACATCTGCATCGGAGCGCAGATTGATGAAAAGTCATGTCAACTTTCATTTGCATCCCACTCCCACAGTGTAGCATTCTTCAAGCTGTGTTTCGACTTATGGCTACTTTGCCTTTGACTTCTTCTGGGCTGATGTAGAGTAAAACTGTAGTAGATCCTTATAAGGAATATCTAGCTCAAAGTCTCATGTCCAATATTAGGTATAAAATCAATCGGTGGCAAAATGTCAAACACGGAGAGTACTCCTTCTCAATATCTGCATGGGCATATTGGTAAGCCTTATAAGGATCTAGTACAGTTTTACTCTACATCAACCCTGAAGAAGTCAGAGGCAAATTAGCCATACGACGAAACATGTGTTGGCTGGCTGTTTATAATGTATCACCGCTGTATAGATTTGATGTACAGAAACATTTTCCTCTGACTTGAATTGGTGGATCGGATTAAAGCTGGCAGATATCATACGACCCCTTGGACTGGACGTTTGACTCATTCACTCTGAGTGCTCAGAACAATTGTAAGGCATTCATTTTAATATTTGCTAGAATTTGTTTTGTAAAACAACTCATTAATATTCAATAGGTACATGTGCACTTACTACAGTTAGGCTTATAGTTGCTTTAGTATTTTAGTTTCTCCTGTCATGTAGACCAACATTCTCCTCTCTCCTCAGGTTAGTGTGGCAGCAACTGTGATTGTTCTGCGCCTCTTCTACTTACACCCTTCATTATTTATCATGCATCTAAATGTTGCATTTTTGTAAGGGATTAGTTCAGTAAATATTTTTCAACTATATTGGTTAAATGTTTAGGTAGATGTTACTTTTACTTAACTTATACTCGTCTTCTTTTTAAAATATGTGTTATTGTTATATTTCTTGACAATATTTAAGTTGTATATATTTTGGTCTCCTTCCATTTAGTTGTGTGGAACATGATTTTTGTAGTCAATGTTATTGCTTTATGAAACTTTTAATGGGAATATTTTTGCTGTTGATAGGTTTTTACTTTACATACAGTGTTAAAAAACAGATATTTTAGTAGATGATGTTTAGGTAACAATATTATACATCATAATTTTTGTTGTTGACATACAGCCAGCTAACAACAGACGCTGGGCCCACTCTATGTTAGCTTCGGAGTTTAAATCAACCTGAGCTTTTTATTGGCTTTATAACACAGAATTTGCTGTAAGTCTAGCAGACAGGGGCCTCCACTCTATCTAGTAACTATGCACCATAACAGGCAAAAGACAATGTTATTACCTGTGCCTTTTTGATGTAGTTCTTCATTACAAAGTTGGTTTAAGAACCACTTTTCACTCCATTTATCATAGATGTAAAGCATTCCATGTACGTTCAATTGAACTATGCACACATATATTTCTTTTAATGGAGATTGTTGCATAATTATCAATACAACCTCTTTCTCTGATTAAAGTGAGCGTCCATTTATAGTTGACAGTTGAGGTATATTTCCACATGAGAAATAGTAATTGTGTTTAATGCATTTGCAATCTCTTACAGTACAAAATATTCAGATACAAGGGTTTGTGAGAACCTATTCCCCTTTAACCAAGAGCTGTATTAGCCTGTTCATTCCCGATGGTACTGCTGGTATTAGCAATATTTACTCTGCCAAGGCAACTGTAATTATTCAATAGATTATTCTAAAATGCTTTTCTTTTTCTTGTTCTCCTGTAAAGAAACTCCTACCCCCTGCTCTCCCACAAATATTCGAGGTGGTCCATCTGCCTTGACTATCTGAAAGGGGAGTTACCAGAGCCTTTGCTAGAGTACATTTCTGACCATTTTCAAAGTGGACATTGTTTAAATGTAATAAATTCACAAGTTTGTGGGTGTTCACATCCTCAAAAGGCAAACCACACATTGCTCTTTCCACTTGCCAACACTTTGAAAGGGGTTTACTATTGCGTATTTGTATGCAGTTGTGACATAAAATGAAGAAGTAGTAACATTTACACAAGCCAGGCATCCTTGCCCAAACTCATGATAGGTGTGAATCGGGCCATTTTTAGCAGTAAATGCAACTATACGCTTGTCAGGGCATCTGAACTTGCTGTTTTCACCCAGCACTTGCACTTTCACAGATGCCGGTCCCCGGTCTGCTGCGGCTTTCACAGCCGATTGTTTTGCGGAGGGACGTGGCCCCTCCCCCCAGCTTCCTCATTTCCGGGGGCTGAATCCTTATTTAACTAGAATGCCGGAGCGAACGCGCGCAGCGGGCACGCCGCTGGCAAGCCTGTCTGCGCCCGTCTGCGCCCCTCCACGTCCAGCCGGGACAGGGGCCATTACCCCTGCATCTTCCATTCCAAAACGGTTTCATTATGAAGCAGAGGAGCTGCTTCAATTAAATGGACCCATCATGGGAAACTGCCAACATTCCATTCACCCAGACAGTAGCTCTACCAAGTGCCTGTACTGTCCTTTTAAATTGTCAACAGCTCCACATACTAATCTACTCAAACCCAAATCTTATAAAATGTTTCTTTTAAACTGCAGGTCGCTGCCTAAGCATGTGGTGGAAATTTCCATCTTTTTGGAAGAAGAAGAGCCAGAGGTTCTGTACTTGACTGAAACCTGGCTTAATCCAGGGTCGGAGCCCGAGCTCGTCCAGGCTCTTCCTTTGGGCTACACCATCCAGAGGCTTGACCGGACCTCAGGGAAAGGCGTCGGGATTGCTATCATTCACAAAAACCATTCAACCTGTCACATATCTGGAAGCCCAATACCAGACTGCGAGAATTTTGCCTTTTCTATAGGGTTTACACCCTCGCTCACTCTGTCAGGTATCCTAATATACCGGCCCCCAGGGCCCTTGGGACAATTTGGTAATTCTTTGCCTGATCTGGCGGCCTATTCTGCCAGCATTTTGGCTAATTTCACTTTATTGGGAGATTTTAATCTACATTTCGATGATCTCTCACAGGTGGCTGCAACGGAGATTACAAAGGATCTCGCTGCCTATCAGTTCCACCAAAAAGTTGCCAACCCCACTCACATGAAAGGGCACCTATTAGACCCTATTTTATCCAATTTGGAGGACTTAGTTGGAGGAAATCCGATCCCAATACCATGGTCTGATCACTTTCTCATTCCATTTCTCTGGACCCCCAATTCCACAGTGTTCCATACTAAACCAATCTGCACAAGGCTACGTCCTTGGCCTAAACTGTCGATAGAACTATGGATTCTAGAGTTAGTAAAAACAAAGCCAGTGCCCAATTCTGACGCTATCATTGCTGATGAAAATTTTAACAAATGGATACAAGACTCCCTAGATCTGCTTCTTCCTATAAAATCAATCCGGGCGAAAAGAGGAAGCAATAGAAGGGCATGGTACTCCTCAAAACTTCGGGCACTAAAAAAAACTTGCAAGAAGCTCGAAAGAACTTGGAGGAAGGACTTCTCTCCCGATAAGAAATTGAAATATAGGGAGGCTATTAAACTATATAAAGCTGAAATTAAAATAGCCCAGGCGGCCTATTACGAAGATAAAATTTCGTCAGCAGGTAACTCTACGCGTGAGATCTTTCGTATCGCTAAAACACTTCTCAGAGTCCCCCCATCTCCAGTGACCCCCGATACTTAAGGCTCACGCTGCAACAAACTAGCAGAGCTTTTTCGCAATAAAATTCAAACCATCTATACTTCATTTCCCCTGACAGAGGGCCAAATATGGGATACCAGTCCTTATAGCACAGAATCTCATTTGGAGACAATTTCTTTGATGGATAGTGAGGCACTTGATAGCATCCTATCTCAGGTGAAAAGCGGATCACCCAAAGATCCAGCACCCCTAAAAATACTGAAACAAGTTGCTGGAACCGTCTCCCCTATTATTTTAGAGCTGATCAACGCCTCTTTTGCCTCTGCAGTGGTCCCCCCGTCTTGGAAGGAAGCGATGGTGAGGGCACTCCTCAAAAAACCCAGCCTTGACCATGACTCCCTGGGAAATTACCGTCCCATTTCACTTCTCACAGGGATCAGCAAAATAGCAGAAAAATATGTCAACTCAGTGCTGTCTGCTTTTTTAGAGACTCATAAACTCCTCCACCCGTCTCACACGGGCTTTCGCCCACTCCAAGGAACAGAAACGGCCCTGCTCTCAGTTGTTGAAGAGTCTAAAAAAATCCTGGACTCTGGAGGCACCACTGTGGTCATCCTCTTGGACCTCAGTGCAGCCTTCGACACGGTTAACCACCAAATCTTAGTCCATAGACTTAGAAGATTGGGGGTGAGTGGGGTCGCTCTGGCATGGCTGCAATCTTTCCTGAGTGATAGATTCTTTCAGGTTTTTGACGCTGATGTGGCCTCAAAACAGGTGCCTCTCTGCTGTGGAGTTCCTCAGGGGTCATCCTTGAGTCCCACATTGTTCAACGTTTATATGAGCCCTTTAGCGAAGTTGGTGCTGCCTTTTGGGGTACACATAGTGACCTATGCAGACGACACCCAACTTGTGGTGGGACTCAACCATGCTGATAACTCCTCTCCCAGCCTTCGTCCGTGCTTGGAAGAGATAGCTAAATGGATGAATGACTCCTTTTTTAAACTAAATGGGGATAAAACCGAGATGATGATTCTGGGGAATCGGTCACCCATCGATCTCAACACAATGTGGCCTACTACTATGGGTCCCGTTCCGACTCCCAAGCCCCAGTTAAAAAGCCTGGGTATCTGGCTAGACCAAGACCTGACTTTCAAGGTCCAGGCACGTAACGTGGCGGCCTCGTGCTATGGTATCTTGAAGATGCTCCGGAAAGTCCTCCCCCTCCTCCCTTTTCAGGCAAGGAAACTCATGGTTCAGGCACGTCTGGATCACGGGAATGCCCTTTATTTAGGGGCCCCATGCGCGACCCTTTCCAAACTTCAGATGGTACAGAATTCTTCTGGATATCCCGAAATACCAATCAGCAAAACCTGCTCTGAAATCTCTCCACTGGCTCCCTATCAGGGAGAGAGTCAATTTCAAGGCGATGTGTATTGTTCACAAGTCATTGGCCGGAAAGGGTCCGGCCATTAACCACTCTATTATTCGCCCCTACCGTGCCAACAGACGCCTTCGTTCAGATGACATGCACCTTGCCACTGTTCCTAGGATTAGGAAAGCCAGAAGTGGGGGGCGTATGTTCTCTCACAATGCATCCAAGCTTTGGAACTCCCTTCCTCTTCACCTACGAAAAGAATCCAACTATCTTGGCTTCCGTAAACTGTTAAAAACCTGGCTATTCCCTTAGTCTGGTGGCCACTCTACTATTTGCCGTTATTAGCGCTGGGATGCCTTCGGGTAGCCATGCGCTTAATAAATGTACTTTTCATTTCATTAATGGCGTGGTGAATCTATCCTGTGGAACGCAACTCCTTTCAGTCTTCCTTTTAGTTTTCAAATCTAGCCCAAACTCTAGCTTTAACTTCCTCCTGCACAGCTTTCAAGCAGCATCCAAATCAACATTCCATAATACTCTCAAAGATACTCTGCAGCTTCTGGCTGGCCCCAGCATGCACCCTAGAGGCCTGATTCACAAATGTAAACTTACACTTTTGGGTAAGTTTACAATTGTTCGCTATTCACAAATCAATCAATCAATCAATCACGGCATTTATAGAGCGCGCTACTCACCCGGGAGGGTCTCAAGGCACTGGGGGAGGGGGTAAGTTACTGCTCGAACAGCCAGGTCTTGAGCTGCTTCCTGAAGGAGAGATGGTCCTGGGTTCGCCGAAGGTGAGTGGGGAGGGAGTTCCAGGTCTTGGCTGCCAGGTAGGAGAAGGATCTTCCTCCGGCGGTGGTTCTGCGGATGCGTGGTACGGTGGCGAGGGCGTGGCTGGTTGATCGTAGCTGGCGTGTGGGCGTGTAGAAGGTCATGCGGTCGTTGAGGTACTTTGGGCCCAGGTCGTGGAGGGCCTTGTGTGCGTGGGTGAGGAGTCTGAACGTGATTCTCTTGCTGACGGGGAGCCAGTGCAGGTCTTTCAGGTGCACGGTGATGTGGCTGTGTCGGGGGATGTCCAGGATGAGTCGTGCGGAGGCGTTCTGGATGCGCTGGAGTCTCTTTTGAAGTTTGGCTGTGGTTCCGGCGTAGAGGGTGTTCCCATAGTCCAGTCGGCTGGTGACGAGTGCCTGGGTGACGGTCTTCCTGGTTTCAGTGGGGATCCATCTGAAGATCTTGCGGAGCATGCGCAGGGTGTTGAAGCATGAAGATGAGACGGCGTTGACTTGTCTGGTCATCGACAGGGAGGAGTCCAGGATGAAGCCCAGGTTGCGTGCGTGGTCCGTTGGCTTGGGCGCGGTGCCCAGGGCCGGGGGCCACCAGGAGTCGTCCCAGGCGGAGGGTGATGAGCCCAGGATGAGGACTTCCGTCTTGTCTGAGTTCAGTTTAAGGCGGCTGTTCCTCATCCAGTCGGCGACGTCTCTCATCCCGTCGTGTAGGTTGGCTCTGGCGGTGGTGGGGTCGTTGGTGAGGGAGAGGATCAGCTGGGTGTCGTCGGCGTAGGAGATGATGTTGAGGTTGTGTCGGCGTGCGATGGCTGCGAGGGGGCTCATGTAGACGTTGAAGAGGGTTGGGCTGAGTGAGGATCCTTGTGGAACGCCGCAGATGACTTCGGTGGCTTCGGGTCTGAACGGGGGAGGCGGACTCTCTGGGTTCTTCCGGCGAGGAACGAGATGATCCATTCCAGTGCTTTCTCTCGGATTCCGATGTTGCTGAGGCGCTTCACTAGGGTGCGGTGGCAGACGGTGTCGAACGCCGCAGAGAGGTCCAAGAGGATGAGGGCAGCTGTTTCCCCGTTGTCGGTTAGGGTTCTGATGTCGTCGGTGGCTGCGATAAGGGCGGTCTCGGTGCTGTGGTTGGCCCGAAACCCGGACTGCGAGGGGTCGAGGGATCCATTCGTCTCGAGGAAGGCGGCAAGCTGTCTGTTGACGGTCTTCTCGATGACTTTGGCCGGAAACGGAAGGAGCGAGATGGGACGGTAGTTCTTGAGGTCGGTGGGGTCCGCCGTTGGTTTCTTCAGGAGGGCGGTAAGCTCGGCGTGCTTCCAGCTCTCCGGGAAGGTGGCGGTGTGGAAGGAGGAGTTGATGATGTCCCGGAGATGGGGTGCGATGGTGGCGTCGGCTTTGTTGAAGACGTGGTGTGGGCAGGGGTCGGTTGGTGATCCGGAGTGGATGGAGTTCATCGTGCGGGTGGTGTCTTCGGTGCTGATCGGGGTCCAGTTGCAGAGGGTGGTGGTGGCGGGCGTTGGTTCGGCGGTAGGGTGCGTTGTTTGTGCGTCGAAGCTGTTGTGTATGTCGGTGATCTTGCGGTGGAAGAACGCGGAGAGTGAGTTGCAGAGGTCTTGCGAGGGGGTGATGTCGTTGTTTCCGGCGCTGGGGTTGGAGAACTCTTTGACGATGCTGAAAAGTTCCTTGCTGTCATGGGCGTTGTTGTCCAGTCGTTCTTTGAGTGCCGACTTCTTGGTGGCACGGATCAGCTGGTGGTGTTTGCGGGTGGCGTGCTTGAGGTATTTTACCAGTAGTGTCTTTACTACTACGGAGTCTCCGCACATAAAAAGATAGGACTGTCTTTTTATTTGAGGAGACCTTGCAGTTGTAAAGATTCTACTCATAAAATACTTTTGTGAATAGCAAACAATCATGGACTTACACAAAAGTGTATGTTTACCTTTGTGAATCAAGCCCTGTTGTTGCGTAAACTACAACTTTGATGTAGTTCTACAAAGTTTGCTTTCCCACCCATGGATGACACCTGTGAACTGAGTTCAGTGCACCAGCGCTGAATGTGAAAGACAAGTTATTGTAGCCTCACAGAACCCTATCCAATACATTGTTGAAATAGAGTTTTTGCTTTTGGGTTACTAATAATCCATATAAAGGGATCAGGGTTTCACACACACACTTCCGTAAGAAGAAAATACACTTTTAATAAAAAGCATTTATTATGACAGGAATAACCTGTTTCTCAGTGTGTCTAAAAACACAGGTCATCATAAAAACAGCAAAAAGGCTTGTTGCGAGCAACGAAAATAAAATCAACATTTCCAACATGGTTAAAATGTCTTCTAAAACCTAACACCCTCAAGCCTACTTCTATGCGCTACACTGACAGAGCAAGAAAAGCAGAGCAACTTGTAGTCTAGAGATTCTGTGAGGGAAGCGACGCACTGCATACCATGTTGACGGCAAAGGCTATTGTTATTAGTGGAGGCGTGAAGGCAGCGTTCCCTGTGAAGGGCACATACACACTGCGGTAGTAATCTTCATCCGGGTCTTGGCTTTATGGCCTTCTGGCAGAATCTCAGGTGATACTATGGGTGAAGGACCTCTCACTAAAGTGGTTAAATGGCAGGCCTTACGTACTAAATCTTACAGTAGATTGGAACTACATTTCTTTGACTATATGTCTGTACCTGTTCTTTTTTGACCTAGACATGGTTATAAGTAGACACTTGACCCAGACTGATGTCACGTCAGCTGTTATATCTCTGCCTTCAGTTGAATGACCTGACAATTTCACAGTTCTTAGAAAGATAAGGTCCGACAACATCTGCATCATATGGCAGACATGGCAATGATTCTGCATAAATGGAGGAAGATGGTGAACTCTATGATCAAAGATGGCGACCTCCATGATCTAAAATGGCAACATCCATTGTCTAAAACGGTGACGGGCCCGATAAGCATCCTTTACAATGACTGCGTTACAACGCATGTCATTACCCCACATTTTTTACTCCGCAAAATCTTTTACAACGCAGGGCTTTACACTGCAAACCATTACAACGCATTCCCCATTACAACGCCCCGGTGGAGTTAGAATAGTAAATTGCATTGTAATGGACAATGCGTTGTAATGGTTTGCATTGTAATGCCCTGTGTTGTAAAAGATTTAGCAGAGTAAAAAATGTGGGGTAATGGCACGCATTGTAAATGCGTGCGGGGTAAAGTGTCATATTCGACGGGCCCTACCTAAAATTCTGATCAGTCCGACCTCTGAAATAGTATTTCACTGTGAGTCACTATGAGTGTAAGAATACACATGGCATGCACGTATGAAAATCCCAATACAATTGTCAGCACACTCCATATACAAATCAGGATGTGATCTTAAGCCTGGAAAAAATTAATAAGCCAAAAGAAAATTTGAAAATACATAAATGTAAATTGTATCAGTTCTAACATCTGGTGTCAGGTGTTAATTTCCCCGCTTTGTGGCTTCTATATTCAAAGGATACAATTCATGTATTTTGCCTCCATTTATGAGGATATTTTTGATGTTATCATTCCACTTTACACCAATCTCTGGCTGTTTTTGATTATATTGGTTTTAAGGGTCAGCTATTTTGGCATCCTGAGGATGGTCTCACGCATTGTTGACTGTGGAGAGCGAAACATCAATAATTATTCCACATTGGCTTCGAATCTCCCTACAGTGCCATCTACATTACGAACACAAAGACATTAATGGACACTTTATTTATGGCCAAGAGAAATCTACACTGATTAATACCACTCTGGTGTGTACTTGTAAAAGGTAAATCATAAGGCAGACATCAGTGAATGCAGTTGTTCTGAATCTTTGTACTTATACACTATCAAGTTCATAATTCACTTTATTTTTTGTTAAAATAAATTCCCTATGGTTGTTGTCAGTCAAACACAGAGCAGGCCTATTTACATTTTTGTATTTTCTATTCGACTTATGATGTATTTAATCTAGTAGGATGAATCCTCTTTAGTACCAGCCTCCTTCAACCATTTCTAAGAAAATATTTGTTCAAATTGTTCCTTCGGGTGCCCCTAGAGTATTTGCAGTTTTATACCCAGTAGCCTGGAGGAATATTGGGTTGCCTTATTTGTGTTTAATGTGTTTAAATAAAGAAAATTAGAGCATATACCAGCATTAGTCGATTCCACTTCTTGTTGGGAAGCTTCATGTAAGAGATAACCAGACAGTACACATTCTAAATGCTACAAGTGAATATTCTAGCTTTGATGTTTCTAGATCTATTCTATCTAACGCACTATGTATTCATAGGTATAGGTGTAGGCATATTTTTGTCGCTTGAATAATTAAAACCATTGCAATACAATGCACAATAAAACACATAATATCACATAAAACAATCTCATCCAAATCCATTATCATTAAAAAGCATTGCAAAATTTTCCATCTATACTTTCATTAGCACGTTCAATGAACAAAACAAGGCATAAAAACATCTTATCCATAAGTAAGTTAATTAAATTGAGAGAGAGACTCTTCTGCATACCCTACTATCCCGACACCCTGTGTTCTTTGGAGTGCTCTATATTATTATCCAGCAGGAGCATTTATACATTGGAGCCTACCTGCTAAGTCAGGATAAGTGGGGTGGGAGCAGGGCCATCTAAACATAAGCCATGACGCCCACATTCCTCTGATCTCTGCATTGTCCTAAATTGGCTGGAGTGACAGGCAATGGGCAGTGGGCTAGAAACCTAATCGAATTGTCTCTCCTCGTCGGTGAAACATATAATTAAAAAATAAATTAAGATACAATCACTCCTATCACCTCCAACCCATGGCATGTAGGGGGGCCCTGAAACCTCACACCTGCCAAGGACGTACTTCGCCTGGGAAAAGTATTCATCCAGCTGTTAGCACAGAGCACCCTTGAGGATGTGTCCTAGGGATACGCACAGCACGCATACCTCATGACAGCAATCAATTAAAATACCTAGGACTGCATGAGGTTTATAGTGCAAGTACTCCTAATGGCTTTAAATTGCCCTGAAGGTTTGTTCTAATAGTCATCCATTTAAAGTGCATAAGAGCCTTAAAGTGCTTGTGCCTCCCCTGGCATGCCCTTGCCGTACATGCTGCTCTCATCAGTTTTGAGGTTAACTCAAAGCAGCACCCTGCTGAAATGTCACCCATACCTTGTGACAGCAACAAATTGGAATGCTTAGAACTGAGTAAGGGTTAAAATGCAAGTGCTCTTAATGATTTTAAAATTCCCACCATATACGTTCTATTATTCATCCATTTAAAGCACATACGCAAAGGAGTCTTAAAGTGCATATGCCTCCCACCAACGTACACACCCCATGCGCCCCCCCCACAGAATGTTCCCATCTGCCTTGAGATTGCACTGCCCCTAGGATCTACAGTGTCCTGTTCATCAGTAGTATTGCTAAAGAAAAAGGCCACAAAAAGGTAGAAGCTAGCTATTTGAGCCTGTTGCCGCATTCCCCTGCGAATGTTAAGATGTAAAGGACAGTGTGGGGGTTAAAGTGCAAATGCTCGTTACAGGTTCCAAGTTGGCCGCAAGACAACATTCTATTAAACCTAACCTTAGGGTCAGAGGCATGAATGTCTTGGAGTGCTTGTTCCTTCCCCCACATACGCACCTCCTACTCTCCCATAAAGTACTCCTCTAACCTATTAAAATTGAGATGAGATGACTCTTGGCTCTATAGTGTCCAATTTCTCAATAATGTTGCTAGTTCAGCGAGCCAATAGCCAGTTGAAGCTAGTTATTTGAGCCTGTCACCGCTTCCCCTGCATCCTCGTGATCCTTAGCAACCGCCCTTTCCCAAATTTCTGTAGAAATTTCACAATTATGCTGTTCAATTTGAGATCAGTTGGTTCAAAACAAGCCTTCACTGCCTCCCTACATGACCTTATTCGTTTTTCTTTCCATTTCCTGAGCAGAAGCATGCGCTGTTCTCCCAGAACAGTTCTGCACAAGCATAACACATGGAGAATATCCTACGGCTCTAGATCACATAGCCAGCAGGTTTCCTGTCCTTCCATTTGCTTCCATGGAGATAGTGTTTTAACACAGGCAGTATCTCCAGCCTGTATTTCAGGCATTGTTCCTTAGCCTTGTTGCTGTATGGTTCTCCCAAGTAATAGTGTGGTTTGAGCTTTGTGTAGCTGCGGAGTGTTATCCATTTGTGGCTGCGTTTAGACACACTGGCTTTATCCTCCACAATTGATAGCATTTGAGTACTGGATTTTGTCATTTTTTAAAGCTCTAAATGGCTAATAGATAGATCCCAGGCAGCAGACAGACGAAGGGTGCATGAGGCCTGATAAAAATAATCTTGTGCTGGAGAGGTAGGCCTCTCTTTCATTTCGGTCCAGAGATGATGGCCCAAAGAGCCCTCTGGAGCATGTTTCTGCCTGTGGCTGCAGTTCATGAAGGCTGCTTTCCCTGACAATGATTGTTTGGCTAAATCAAACTCTAACCTGATGATGTATATGCTGGCATTGTTCCCTTCTGACCTGATTGTGTTTTTGGGTTGACTGTTAGTTTGAATGGTGTGGTTGAGAGTGAATGTAATTTAAATTGAGAAATTTTCAAATTGTTATTATGTAGATAGGGTGTCACTGTTGGTTATAATATGTTTGTATAAAGTGATATGGAATTTATTGCAATCAATGACAAGTGCAAAAAAAGAAAAATAAGAAAAAATATTTTGTATTGGTATGTATGTTTTTTATAAAATCTTTTGTTCATTCTTTGATCAAATAAAAGAAATAAGTACAGTCATCAAGAGATAATAACAACAATATATTTGAAATAAAAAGAATGTTGATTTGAAATATTTAATGTCTTAGAACTTAATTTTGTATAGCCCTATGGTGCAGTTGTAGCCCATGAGATAAAGCAATATAGGTCGAGTGGGAGGTTTATATACTAGTATGCTAGCAATTGGAAAATTGACCTGTATACTTTAAGTATTGCTTTATCCAGTATGGCACTGTCTCATCCCCTCAGGGCCTCACTTCCAAAGGACAGGGTTGGAAGGACCTTTGCTTGAGCCACCTGCAGGAGTGGCATAAACGTTGAACCTTTCAGCTTGTTGTAAATGGTCCTCAAGCCAAAAGTCAGGGTGTTGCCTTTCTTTCTAATTTCCTACAGTTGGTCGCTAAACCTTCCATTTGCATTGAAGAAAATCCCAAGGTACTTGAAGCTTTTACCAACTCTATTTCTTCAGTGCCCAGAAACCAGGAGTGCTTCTGCGATCTTTTTCTGTGAACTACGAGTATCTTGATTTTCTTCCTATTAATGGTCACTGTGTATTCATGAAAATCCAAATTTGAGGAGTCAACTTGTTATTCATAAGCAAATGTGCAATGGCAAATTTGAAACATTCATTATTTAAAGGTTCCTCTATCTTCTAAAGTATAGCATATTGAATATAGTGACTTGAACCCTATAATATTGATTTATAACTGTAGGTGTCATGTTGCTACAATTACAAACTTCAACTAGGGATACAAAGAAGTAGCAGCTTCTAATCATGATTTGCCTTTTGCATACCATGGCCCTGGCCTTGCTATCCCCAGTCACAGGAACTGTGACGGGGCAGTAAATAGCAGTTTCAGGGTGGCCTACCGATTCGGCAAGGGGTCAACAGGGTGATGTCACCATGGGAAGTGTGTATGTGTGTGTGATATAGTGTGCGTGTGAATGCATGTATGTGTATGTGTGTAGCATGTAACATTACTTCCACTGCCCTGGACAATTTGTTGAATAGACGTCTATATTATTGTGAGCACTAGTAAAAGTAATTATGAAGAGTGCTTACCTGCATGTGAATTCTTCATTGGCGAGGTCATTTCCGTTCTTTTTCTGAATGCCTTGTGGAGATATGAAAGCAATTCCTCGTAAAAGGTTTTTCTAGAGTGAGGTAGTGTTAATAAGGGTTGGTCGAAAATTCTGCTCCACCGGTGGAGTTCACAGAGTTTTGCCCACCGAGTTTTGACAAAACTCTGCCAACTACTGTGTGGCAGAGTATTTTCTCGCTTGCGGCACCCAAACGTTAAGTTGGCCAGCGTGAATGAATGGGAATTTGTGTCCCATAATGTGATTTTTGGGTGCTAGAACGCCTCCCAATGAGATTTCGCAATGTGGAAGGTTGTGGCTGGTCGCAGCTGGTCATTAATAAAGTCAATGAATAAAAATATCTGTGAGTTTCTTTTCTTCTGTGTCTTTGATGCCTATATGTCTTTCTCTGATTCACTGGGAAAATTAATTCATATGCCAATTACATTCGGTTCAATGAATTATAGTCCCATTCCTTTGCTTATGGCTCCTTGACGTAATACTTCCACTGAGAGTCTGACAGAGTCAGGGCTGTTGAAGGAAGGATTTTATACTGTCTACCTTATTTAGAGTAAAACCCAGTAGCGGATGGTACATTTTAAATGTGGTGAGGCAGAAAGCTGTGAGTTGAATATAAAGTGTGAGCACGCTTGACTTAAACATGGTGGGGATGCAGGAGTGTTCTCCTCTCGCAAGGGAATTTGAGAAATAAATGATGTATTTTCAGTATATCTCTCAAGAAAGCTTGCTACTGTTTATTCAAAAAAGAAGCAAATGAACTCACAAACAAAGACTTGCGATTCTCCCTACTCTCACACAGACACATAACTCACCCTATACTCACAGACACTTCACCCCTCTCACCCTATAGTTAGAGATGACCTATTGCTTTGCTCACCCTACACTCACACATGCATACTGCTCACACAGCCCTTACACAGGCAAACCCTTCATGCTGTACTCATTCAGCATCCCCACACACCAAGTGGACTCTCATTACTCCCCCTGCACTCATAAAGGCACACTGCTCACCCTGCACTCATACTGGTACACTACTCACCCTGTACTCCTACAGCATCCCCGCTCACCCTGCACTCTTACAGGCACACCACTCACACCGCACTCATACAGTGTTCCCACTCATCCTGCACTCATACAAATGGACCACTCACCCTGCACTTATACAGCATCCCCACTCACCCTGCACGCATAAAGACACACCACTCACCCTGCACTCATACAGGCACATCACTCACCCTGCACTCATACAGGTACACCACCCATACTGCACTCATACAGATTCCCCACCCACCCTGACTTATAAAATGTCCTCACTCACCCTGAACTCATACAGCATATCCTCTCATGCTTCACTCATACAGGCACACCACTCACCCTGCACCAGTGGCGGCTGATGACATTGGAAAGTGGTGATGCGTATAAGTTTGGTATGACTTTTATGTAGTAAGTGACGTGGGTAAGCTTAAATGACAAACGTGGGGTCCAGGCTAGATCCTCCTCCAGAGATTTATGTTTAAAAAAACATCTGCACATCTTCAACCACTTCTCTTTCCTCTTGAGCACACTCTTTTCACTCTTCCCCGAATGCACTTCCTTGCATCTCCCTCATCTCACCACTTCCAAACATACACAGCACTCACTCACATTTAAGAAATGTATTTATGTTTGCTTTTGCCCTGTAAATATTTTGCCATCCGTGCATGCCTTCACACACATTTTCACAAAATTGAAATTACAGCTGGAATAAATGACCATTGTTCTGTGTGCTCTGCAGAGAGGCCAACCCACTGACAGGCACATTGCTTCGACTTCAGCATCAGAGCTCTCAATCAAAGCGCCCGATAAACACCTGCACAGCTCACAGTTTGCATGGGAAAAAAAATACACAAAGAAACACAATATGATTAAATAGCAAACTCTTGAGGAAGGCAAGATTAAGTAAAACTTGAAATAAGAGAGGAACTACATCGATGACATGCATTGCCTTAACATTTTTAACACTCATTGGGGCAGATTTACAAGCCCCCTGCGCCACCAGTACGTCACTTTTCGTGATGTACTGGTGGCGCAGGGGGCTCCCCCATATTTACAAGGACAGGAAAAGCCACCCTGCGTGACTTTTCCTCTACTTGTAAATACGGCCCCTTCACACGCAGCACTTTGCGTTGAAGGGGCGTTCCATGGGTGTTGCTGTGGGTGTTCCCATGCAACACCCATGGAACAAGACACATCTCCAGATTTACGAGAAATCGTAAATCTGGAGATGCGTCTGAATGCTACGCCACCCTAGAGGTGGCGTGGCGAGGCGCAACGAGGAGAAATGTTTTCATTTCTGCTCGTTTTTTCCTCTTTCAATGCGTGCTGCATTCTACAGCACGCCTTGAAAGAGGAAAATGCCTGTAGTGATTGTTTTTGTGCAGGAAGATACCCCTTCCTGCCCAAAAACAATCTCCCCACGACGCAGGCATTCTTGCACCATGGTGCAAGGGTGCCTGCGCCAGCGCATGGCTGCAGTTTGTGCGCCAGTGCAGGGGGAAGCACAGAGATGCAACATATTCTTGTAAATATGTTGCATCCCTGTGCTTCGGAAGTGCTGCAGCGTGGCGCAGCCAAAGGGCTTGCTGTGCCACGCTGCGGCTCTTCGTTGTAGATCTGCCCCATTGTTCGTAAATCAATCCATGTTTTTGGCATTAATGTTATTAAGGGCATGAAGACAGGGCCAGTTTTAATGTCATACTGCAGATATCTGTTTACTGTAAGTACATATCTCTTGCTTTGCGCTTGACTCAGATATTTGGATCAACTTCACAAGGTAACAAGTACTCGGGCCTGCTCGTTTTTTGGATCCATTTCACTGGAGAACAAATGCAACAGCTCCACTTCTAACAGGGCCAGCGATGTGCATCCAGGGCCTGGGGTGTTACAGTGGGGGAGATTAGGGTGGCGAGGGGTCTCAGGACAATATACATAACAGAAGATTACCATTCTAACACTTACCATTACCGAGGACAAGGCACCAAAACACATGTGCTTGCATCCACTCTATGTGTGACGAATGGGAAAGGGTCAGATGTATGCCTGTGAATGACGGACTGCTGCTCTCACGCAGGGACGGAGACTCCAGCACCCGAAATCCTGATGCTGAAAGCATCACTGGCCTATAGTGGATACTGCCATGGACTACAATGGCATTGATTATTTATGAAGGGCTTTAGAACAGTAAGCCCTGCGTCCTGTGTCACAGTTCAGAAAGTAAATTTACTGCCTGGCTTCTGTCTCCTGCTTCAGAGCGAAGTGGGGCAGGCAGCCTGGGAAAGGCAGCCCAGACTTAAATACATTGATTTATTTAGAGATACAATAATATCTCTAAATGAATCGATCTATTTAATATTTGTACAGGAATGTGAAGGAAAAAATTTCAGGGGGGCAGCCCCAGAGCCCTATTGGAGAATCCGCCCCTGCCCTGCACTCATTCAGGCACACCACCCACCCTGCACCCATACGGTATCCCCACTCACCCTGCACTCATACACGCACCCTGCTCACCCCACACTCATATAGCCTCACTCATTCACTGTGCACTCATACAGGAACACCATTCACCCTCCACTCAAAGACACACCAGCCACCCGGCACTCATACACCGTCCCCACTCACCCTGCACTCATACAGGCACACCATTCATCCTGCACTTATTCAGGCATGCCAAGACATTGTTAGACTCACTTCAGATGGCAGAGGATGTAGTCATGGGTCTGTCCCGATCCAGCGCTCAGTCTTTCATTTTGTTTTGATAGAAAGAGGCCAGTGTGCCACTGGGCATCAGCATGGTCCATTTAACTTTCAAACCAATCAATGTATATTATTATGGTATATATAAGAGAGCTGGCGCAGTGAAATGGAATTCAATTTACATACTTTTTGACAAACATAATTACTCTGCATATGTCCATGAAAACAGTATGGGATTTTGTAATTGCTGCCTGCTTCTGATTTCTCTCTGGAAGCACGCAACATTTAAACTGCTAGCCGGTATTTTTACCTACCTAATGCAGACGTCCTGCTCTCCCATGAGGCAGCCAGCAAATCAATGGCTCGGCGGCAGTCTGGAAGACATTAACACATAGGTATATCGATGAAGCCAGATTCTTGAGAGACCCAGAATAAGGGTAATCCTCAAAGACAGACGATCGAGAGAGGTGAGAGCCTTAGGCCTCACATATGTGCATGGTATGCTACGTAGCAAGGCAGGGATACACCAAATAGCCCTGACAAAGGCCTCAAACCTACACGGGCTCTTAGCGCAGGCCGAAACATGTTAGCGTTCACATAGTAGGGTTAATTGAACAATTAACTTCAATACAAACCCTAAAAAAACATTTTAACCATATCCGAGGTACCCTTCAAATAAAGGAACCCTTTGGGTATACCTGTATGTATTTTTAACCTTCTAATTCTCGTCTGGATCCCTGCTAATCCAGTCAGATTAAATCTAAGAACTCCCATTCCTTTTTTGGTTGAGTCCGCCCTGGTGGTATTATCCTACCAGGGTGTGGATAGGCACTGATGATGAAGCATGTCACGATAACGTGAGTGAGGCATCCACTCCAATATCTTTGGATACCAAAGAGGTACTAGGAAGGGGATTCTTCCTAGAATAGGATCCATAGTTTTCTCTGTTTTTTCTTTCTTTACCTATTCCAGTTGCCCTTGTGTGTCACTAGTGATTTTTGGGAGAATGCAACTGGTCTCATAGTCTCACGCTCGCCATCCATGTGAGAACAGCAAATCAATGGAGACTATGGGCTGGGGTTGCAGCCTGGCTCCAAACCATAAAGGCACTCGCAGCTCCAAAATGGTGGGCATTGGGCAGCACTGAAACCTGCTGCTCGAGGCAACGATTGTGGCAGGAGCAAAGTGCACCATGTTGAGATAAAGAGGCACTCTGCGCAAAACAATATGGGCTTCATCTGTTACTTCTTCCCACACCTGTGTCAACTGCCAAATATGCTGCAGGCCCCTCCTCTAGCCCATCCTCTTAGAAACAAAAGCATACCAGCATGGGGTTGGGGAGGGGCTCGTATGTTTGCTGACACCTAGTTAACCCTGCCTAACATGTCTCTGCTGCCATGTGGACCATGCCCAAGGTCATAGGCCTTAACACCCATAATGAAGCAAATACACTGGCATTGAAAAATGCCATGCCCACCATCCTGATGACACAACACTGCCTTGTGCCTCTAGGGTGAGTAACTGTTAGACCAAGCATCCTTGGTGTTGGTTTCACCTGTATTTTTACCTCTGCCGCCTGTGTTTTTGCTGTGTGCTGGACTTCATTTTTGTTGGTCTAGATGCTTCGGGCACTTTGCCCTACTGATCAGTGCCAAAGTGCAAGTACTCCCTCTATAAATTGTGAATATGAAGTGGTGTTTCCATGATTGGTTTGTTTGACTTACCACTAAGTCCCTTGTACCGTGCAGTGTGTGTGCCCAGGGCCTGTAAGTCAAATGCTGCTAGTGGGCCTGCAGCACTGATTGTGCCACCCACACAAGCAGCCTTGCAAATGGTTCTCAGACCTGCCATTACAGAGTCTGTGCGCAGTCTGGTACTGCCATGTCGACCTGGCAAGTGCACCCACTTGCCAGGCCCTAACCTTCTATTTTCTTACATCTGAGGTAGGCCGAAGGTACCCCTGTGGGCAGGGTGCAGTGTATGTGAAAGGCAGGAAATGTACTGATCTGTGTAACATGTCTTGATAGTGAACTACAGTGAATTTCATTTTTCACTTTTGAAAGGCTATCTGTCCCATAGGATAGAATGGGAGTTTATTTATAACATCTTATAAATATAACTTCCCATTGGGACAAGATAGGAAGGTGAGGTTTAGCATTCCTGAACTCAGAATATAAAGATGCATCTTTTAGGAAGGATGATTTTTACATTCTGTGTTTGAAGATACCACTTTTAGAAAGTAGGTATTTTCTTTCTTAGCCATCCTGTGTGCCTCTGCTGGTTTGTGGACTGACTGTCTGGTCCTGCTGGGAAGCTGGACCAGAGAGGACAGAACTGGTTTTGTTTGAGCACAGAGCCTCTCTGCCACAAGAGAACAAAGCTATATAAATATTGGGGCCCAGACCCCAGAACTTTAGAATACGTCTGGACTCAAGAGGAACCTCTGCCAAGGAGAAAAGCTGGGAAAGCTGAAGGAGAAGTACTGCCCCTTTGCTGTGTGCTGTCTGGCGTTGGCCTGAGGGCTGTTTCTGCCAAGGAGAGGATAAAGTCTTTTTCTGTGTTCTGTGTCTCCTGCTTGAAGAGGATCTCCACAGGCTTGAAGTAGAGCTTGCCTCCTGTTCTGAAGTCTCAGGGACACAAAGACTTTTACACCAGCTCCCCTGAACTTCCTTTCTGGGAGTTCTGACCTGCCAAGAGGTGCCTATTGCTGAGTTGGGCCTCTGGAGGTTGTTCCTGCTGTTGGGAGCTGGAAAAGAGACGCAACTACGAGAAGCATGACGCATCCGCGCCTGTTTCTGACGCATCGCCGATGTGCTGCGGAAGAAAGCGATGCAGCGCCTGCCTCCAGCTGGACAAATCACTGCACACCGAATCCCATGCATCGATCTCCGAAGTCCGAGATCACCACACTGATTCCGACACAGGCCCTGCTGTGCGGCTGTAAGAACCAATGCATTGTGGGACTGCGGCTGGAGAGACCAACGCAGCGCCATTGCAGCCACCGCCGCATCGAGAACCTACGCGTCCCCGATCACCACGCATCGCACTGGGGCGCCAAGTCTATGAGGACACCGTGGTCGCAGTAAGAAACCAACGCATCACCTCCCAGCACAGTAAGAAACCGACGCATCACCTCCCCTTCAGTAAGGAACCGACGCATCACCTCCCCTGCGTAGCAGTAAGGAACCGACGCATCATCTCCCCTGCAGTAAGAAACTGACACATCACCTTCCCTGGGCTTAAAGAACCGACGCATCACCTTCCCTGTGGCTATTTTTGTTTATGATTGTGACGCATCCAAGGTACTTTGTGTTGAAAGTGTTGCATCTATAGTTTTCTATGGACAGAACTGTTTTTACCTTCTAAGGATTACATTTTGATTACTGTATTGTGGATTTTTGTTGTTTTGGTCTTGTTTGGTTTAGATAAAGATTACTTATTTTTCTAAACTGGTGTGGTGTGCATTTGTAGTGTTTTCACTGTATGTGTGCACAAATGCTTTACACACTGCCTCCCAGATAAGCCTGTCTGCTCATGTCAAGCTACCAAGGGGGTGAGCAGGGGTTATTTAAGAAGTGTATCCCCCTTACCCTGACTAGGAAGAAGGGTCCCACTGGGACAAAGGTGCAAACCCATTGTCAACTGAAGACCCCCATTTCTAACAGTAACAACCTCTTCTCCAGAGCAGCACATGCGCAGCTGTGTTCACTCTTCCAGCTGTTAAACAATGTGTTTCAGGTTTCTTACTGCCTGAAACAAAGCCCTACTAAGCCTTTCATTAAATCAACTCTGTGTTGTTTTTTTGTTTACTGTTAGTAGAGCAATTCCCACTTCTCTCCATTGATACCAGCCATCCCTGGTAAAACATGGCTGTAAGAACAGGAAAAAAATAATGACCCTCTTGCCCATTTTAGGAGTCTGTTTCTGAAAAACAAAACATTTTTGGAAGGTTTGCTGGCTGGCCATCATGCCTGAATGTACTGTCCTTTAAACATTTTGTGAATAGACAGAAACCACAGTGACAGCAGTTTGGCAATCAATCTAGAGAGCTGTCCACAGGGCAGCAGTAAACTGTAAATTTGGTGGGCAGAGGTCCCCCAGGATGGTGGAGGTACTGTCCTCCGCCATCCTCACTATGCTAACTCAGTCCTTGAAACTCTAAATCAGGCCCATATGTTTTTTTCCTTCTTTCATGTGATTGGAATTAAGCCTCTTTACTATGCTGTGTTGTCCCTATGTAATTGTTTCTTTTTTTATAAAACCACCTTAAATATTAGATGCCTCTATCTCACTGGGATACTACATTTCCAGTTCTGGTTAAATGCATTGATTTGCTGTAGAAAAAGGTATTCTGATAAATGGAGCCTTTAGGTAATCTTATATCTGGCTGTGGTACATTTAAATAGCTTTGTAAGAGCAAGTACATAGCTTTAGAAGATTAACTAGCTTTAACTATTCTTGCAAAGGTTCTAATCATCCATATCATTAGTCACCTCTGCAGGTAAACGTAAAGGAGTAAGAGCAATCATAGAGCACGAGACAGCTCAATAAAGGGCCTCCCAAGTTGCTATGTCTTGGTCCATGGTGTAATGGAGTGGCATTCTATGCCATATCTGTCCAAATAACTTGGAAATATTCAAACATTTCTGACCTTTAGATCTATAAGTTAGTGCCTGCATCTAAGTTAGTTTTAGCACTAAGGGACCATTTCACAAAACATGAGGTTTGTGACCACAAAATTGCTTATCATTACATGCAAAACCCTTTTTATGAGTTAGAAAATTATTTTGACTAGTAAAAGGACTTTTGCAATTCTTTCCAAATTGCAAAATAGGAGGGTTCATGAAAGAGGTTTCCTCCTTCCCCTTTCTAATTTGGAATTTATTGATAGTGTATGACTGGTATTTGCTATAGCAAACCATTGATTACCTAATAAACCCCTGAGCTGGGGTGGTAACTAATTTGCACGTGGGAAGGGGTCACCTTAGGATCCCTTTCTCTTTGGACTCATGTTGGCTGCCTCAGGGGGGAGAAGATTTCCGAAACAAAAACTTTTTTTAAAACCAGCAGTAGTTCCTTTATGAAACACGAGCTGCTTTGAAAAAATAACTTTTCCATTTTGGAATGTAACCATAGAGAGTCAGCTAATCACATAGGGTCGCAAATTGACACTTGCCTAATGAATATTAATTAGGCAGATCGTTATGCAACCCTTTGCAATTCAGCATTTTGTGAACCCACTGAAGAGTATGTATGTCGATTTCCAAAATGATATTCCATTTGCAAAACGTATGTGTAGAATTTGCGACTACCTTTTTCAAATTAAATAATACAGCAGGACCTTAACTTTTATCAGCAGATGAATGCCAATTGTTTTCACTCCTTGTTTGCAGTTCTACCTGGTGAGAGTACCTGTTGATGTTTGCATAAGGCATAATAAAATAAAATGTAAGCTGTTTAGACAGCAACCAGGTAAATAGTGAAGTTCCTCTGCTATTTGCATGGCTCCTGGCCACGTTAGTGCACACTGTCTAGTATTTAGCCAGCCGCCAGGTAAATAATGAAAATTCTTTTTAAGTTATTTGCATGGCCACTGACAATACAGTACATCATTTCTGATATTTAGCCAGCTGCAGTGTAAATATTGAAATTGTATTGCTTCTTGCCAGGCTACTGGTCAAACAATAAAAGAATTCTGCTATTTAACCAGCAGCCACATAAATAATTAAGTTTATTTGCTATTTGCATGGCTGCTTGCCTAATTGTATGTCTTCTGTTTTGCCAGCAGCTGGGTAATGAGTGAAGTCTTTTGTTTGCTTGACTGCTAGCCATATAGTGCAAAACCTCTGCTATTAAGCCAGTGGCCAGGTAAATAGTGATGTTCCCTTGTTATTTGCATGGCTGTTGGCCCAACAGGGCAGAATCTCTATAATAGAGCTAGAAGCCGGGTAGATAGTAAAGTTCTTTGCTATTTGCCTGGCCGCCTGCCGAACTGTGCAGAATCTTTACTATTTGGACAACAACCGGTTAAATAGTGAAGTGTTTCTGCTATTTGAATGTCAGTCGGCCAAACAGTGCAGAATGTATACTATTCAGTTACTGGCTGGGTAAATAGTTCAGTTTTTATGTTATTCACACCACCGCCAGGCAAACAGTGCATAATCTCTACCATTAAGCCAGAAGCCAGGACGATAGTGAAGTTTTTGTGCTATTTGAATGGCCGTCAGCCTAACAGTGTAGAATCTCTACTATTTAGTCAGCGGCCGGGAAAATGGTGAAGTTTTTCTGCTATCTGTTCAGTCTTCGGCCAAACAGTAAAGAATCTCTACTATTTAGCCGGCGGACAGGTAAATAGTGAAGGTTTTCTGCTATCTACATGGCCGCCAGCCAAACAGTGCAGAATTTCGACCATTTAGTTAGTGGCCTGGCAAATAGTGCAATTTTTATGCTATTTGCACAGCCACCCTGCCCAAATACTAAATAATTTTAGCTGTTTAATCAGTGGCCCGGTAAATAGCAAAATAAAATTACTATTTAACCAGCGGCCAAGTAAATAGCTGCTAAATAAAATGAAATTAGTGATACAGAGTTAATAAGTAGCATGTCTCATGTTCTATATTTACTATCCTAAAGGTACAAGGAACAAAAAAGAAGTAGTGAGAACTTCAGCCACTTGAAAGAAAGCCAACTGGACATGAGAGTCTATGCCAATGAACATGCGCCTTTCTCTCTCTCTGTCTCTCTCACTCTCTCTCTACCCATACCCAACCCCTATCCTCCCAATGCCCAGACTCACAGTTGGTAGTGACTCATTATCGCTCAGTTGAGGATTTAAAGGAGGGCATTCATTGCTCAGCTTGGCAGGCACAGTTCAGGTTGTGCACATTTTCGTACAATCTAACAAAAGATCACAGAAACTGTCAACAGCATGTATTTAAGTCAATGATTCATATCACCAGCATGGATAGCCTGGATACCTACTGGCCAAACAAGTCATTGCTCTATTTCAGTATTATGGTGGCACACACCTGTATCTAGAAGTGTCACCAAGTGATGTTTAACATGTGGACACTTCCCAGACATCCACTAGGCGTGGGTGTTGTCACTATAGCTGCACCACCATTTTGGCGGTCGGCGGTCTAGTGGTCTAGTTTAGACCGGTAACACCTACATAATGCTCATGCTAGTGTGGATGCGCAGCGGACTACAAGCTACCCACCTGCAGTAATTTGAAATTGGTATATTTATTCTTTTTAAATTCTTATTGTGGGATTGTGTTGGATGAGAGGGGACTTTTGTTCACTTTAACTTTGGCCGCTTTGCATTAGATTGCCCTTCGGTCTGCCCCAACTTAGGTTGACTGAGTGGAGAGGACGCTAGGTGACTTTCAGGAAGATCATGCTGCCCCACTTCCTGATTGTTCCATTACCGCACCACCATTTTGGTGGTCGGCGGTCTGGTTGTCGAGTTTAGACCGGTGAAGCCTGCATAATGCTCATGCTAATGCAGATGCGCGCAGCGGGCGTGCCAATGGCATGCCAAAGACAAGCATGTCTGCACTTGCCAATGCCCGTCCACACTCGAACAGCACCAGGGTCCAGGGACGCTGCCTGTTTTGAGCCACATCAGAGCTCGGACATGGTAAGTCACTATTCTCATGCCCAGCTTATCGACCTTAGGCATAAAGGCTCCAAGTTTGTTTGTCAGACTATGTTGAATGTTCACAACAGTGGAGTCCTTCACTGCCCCAACTGCAATTTTTACTTAAACACTCGATGTGGCCCTAGCTTTCTCCTACTGCCTGTCATGGGAAAGCACCTTCATGAAGTCACTAGTTGCGGCTCTGACAATCAGAAAACTCTCCATGGTGCACTGCTTAACACCCGGTCTCTCAGAAAGCACAACATTGAGACTCATGACTTGATTCTTGCACTGTCCCTGGACTGTATGTTCATAACTGAAACTTGGACCAGAGAGAACTCCTGTCCCGATCTGGCGGACGCTGTCCAGCTAGGTAAAACTATTTCCAGCCTTGACTGCCAGGGCTGCAGGGGAGGCGGGCTGGCCATTATAGCATGTGATGGACTCAGTTGCACATTAGTCTCTGTGGCCATGAGTAGGTACGTAGGTAGCCATTTTCAGGCTTAAAATGTCCGCTAATAATATCCTCTCTGGTCTCCTGGTGTACCACCTTCTGGGATCATGAGCTAATTTTCCAGAGGCCCGGTGCCAGACCTTGGAACCATATCTGATGCAATCACTTTGCCATTTTGGGGGATTTAAATTTTTATTATAATGACCCCTTATATAAAAACACAGCCTCCCTCCTTGAATTAATGTCCAACTTCAGTTTCCCCCAGCGGGTTTTTTCCCTCTCCCATACCGCGGGTCACACCCTCAATGGTATTTTTACCAACCATGAGGATTTGGCTATCGACGGTGTCCACTCCCTTAGCTGGGCAGACCATCAGGCTATCACATTCACAGTCTTTCTTCCTTCCTCCACTTCAGAGGCGGGCCTGGCTATATCCACACCCATCACTTGTATAAATCTGAGTAAGATTATATCTGAAAGCCTGGAACAGGTGCTCAACCTCTCCTGAGCAAGACATGTCGACTCCTCTGTCTATTCCGCAGAAGACTTCCAAGCCTGGGTCATTGCTGCTCTAGATAGCATAGCCCCTCTTAAGGTCAATATGGTCACCGGAAGTAAATCATCTGCGCCCTGGTTCTCTGAAGAACTTAAGGGCCTTAGACAGGAACACCACAGACAAGAGCGGAAATGGAAGTCTATTCCAGGCCCTGAGGAAAAAGAGAAGCATAAGGCCCTCTTACTGAGTTACAAATGCACCATCAAATTGACCAAAGCGTCCTTCTTTACAGAGAAAATTAGGTCTGCCAACAACTCCTCTAAGATACTTTTCAAAGTAGTAAAAGAAATGTCCTCCCCTCCCTTCTAGGGCACGCTGAATTCATCTCAAGACTTCTGTGACAGAGTATCACTTTATTTCCGGAATAAAATTCTGAATAATTACTCGGATTTTAATTTACCTATGGAAAGCAAGTCCCTCTCCGAAATTGCCACCTTGTGCTCTCAGCTGAATCAGCTCTCTGAATTTCCCCTCATCTCCTTGCAGCAAACCAAAGACCTATTGTTGAGTATAAAATCTGAATCTCCATCTGATCCTTGTCCACGTAAAACTCTACAACTGGCCCAGGATCCAATTGCTGACCTTTTGCAGAAGATGTTTACCAATATGCTGCAATCAGGGATTTTTCCCACCCTCTAGAAGAAAGCGATTGTTACTCTGTTACTTAAAAAAACCACTGTGGATCCCGAAGATCTGGAAAATTTCCACCCCATATCCCTGCTGCCAGCACCAGCCAAGATACTTGAAAAGTTTATTAACCAGGAATTGGTTAAAGTTCTTGAGACTCACGATATTCTGACCCCCGCAAAATGGTGCAGGAGTGGCCGTAGTACTGTGTTTGACCTTATTGTGGCTGCAGACAGTATCCGTTGGCAGGTTGATCAGGGTCGGGTGGCCATTCTGGTAATGCTTGATTTGTCTACAGCATTCGACACCGCCTCACCTGTACGAACAATTTAATGCCTGCAGCAAGCCATTATTGGTGGGTCTGCCCTAAATCTCCTCCGCTCTTTTCTTACCAACAGGGTACAAATTGTCAGCAGCAGGGGTTTTAAGGCGGAAGCCTTTCGCCTTCCCTGTCGTGTGCCCCAAGGCTCATCCCTAAGTCTGACTCGTTTTAATGTGTATGTTGCTCCGCTGGCCAAATTGGTGCATACAATAGGTTCCAGGTGGTATTGTACGCAGATGATACCCAGATCATCGTGGCTATCTTCAACGACCTACTATCTGTAGCTGAGAAGTTCAATCATTGTATGTCCAGCAGTAATAGGTGGATGAAAGACAATGCCTTAAAACTAAATGCTGGCAAAACTGAGGTATTGGTGTTTGCCACTCAGGAGTCTATTTGGTCCAATGTCTGGTGGCCAGGAAACTGTGGACCTCTTCCCACTCCGATCAAGTCAGCGAAAAACCTGGGTGTCCTATTCGCAATGCCTTGAGTTTTGATACTCAGGTCAGTCGCACCATTAACACCTGTTTCCTCATCATCAGGTCCCTGAGAAAGATCTTCCCCTATATTCCTCTGGAATTCCACCAATCAGTCATCATTGCACTTGTCGCCTCGCGATTGGACTATTGCAACTCACTGTACCTCAACATTAATGCTTCCTGCCTTAACAAACGTCAAGTCACTCAGAACAGGACTGCCCAACTTATCCTTAATATCCCCTGTCACCTCTTGGTCAAAGATGGGATTCATTCTCTTCACTGGCTTACGGTTAGAAAGAGGGTTATCTTCAAGGCACACTGTATCGTTTTTCTAGCCCTCCATCAGAAAGGTTCCAGCCAACGTAATTCACTCTTCTGCTAGTATTCTCCCAGCAGGCTTCTCAGATCCTCCTTCCATAAGAAGGTGTTTTTTCCCAGATTCCAGAAGGTCAGATGGGGAGGTCTTTCCATCTCTGTGGCTGTTGCCAAACTGTGGAATACTGTGCCTACCCACATTTAGGAAGCTGACACACTTGCTGTATTAAAAAAACATTTGAAAACATGTTTTTTTCCTCCCAGACCTCTTAGCCATCTCCAGGGCGACTCTTGACTGCTACAGGGTGCCTTCTTACAGCACTTTGACACCTCTGGGTATAGCGCGCTTTATAAATTCTATTCATTTAATTTAATTTCATAACTTTGGATAAGTCCCACGAAGACAAAAATTTTGCTTGTGGACAGAGAAAAGCTCCAACCCAGTTAGAAGAACTGGCTCAGCAATGTGAAAGTTGTACCTTCTCTCTAACCATTATATCAGCAAATGTTCCCTCCAAAGAGCCTGTACATAAAAGAATGCCAGGTAGATTGTCACCACCTCATCTCCCTCACAGGATAAAATCCATTTACTCAATCAACATGGTCCTCTTCTCTGTGCAAGCCCTTATCATCTCTCTCATCAGTCAGGTATTGTTCAGCCAGCCACTCTCCCTACCTCCACCTATACCTCTCTCCCACTGAAAGCCAGACAAGCAAATGCTAATCAAAGCAAGTATGACCATATGACATCCTCTTTAACTACCTTTATAGGCTCCAAAATATCTTCAGCCCACATCAATTTTAAATCACATTACCATGGCCATCCATACCAATCCAAAATGACTAGACAGAGGGATACGAAGGAAGTGGAATCATGTTAATCCTGATGTAGTATTTAGGGATTTTTATATTAACCACCAGGCAGAGATTCTGTGTTGCCTTGCAGATGACGCTGATCCAGTTGGAATACAAATAGTTTTAGTAAGATATGCTGATCGGTTGTGGAAGCCCTTACCACTGATAAACCTCCATCGAACCCCCGAGTGCAATCTTGGTTTAACCACATATGCACAAACGCTTATAAAGCACTAAAGCAAGTTACAAATAAAGTCCCACGGGATCGGACTGCGGTTAACCTGGCCAGAGAGAATTAGAAACAAGAGATAGAAAAGAGGAAAAATGAGTTAAGAAATAGAGCCTGGGAGGATTTGGAAAGGGCGGCCCACCTTAAAAATAATAGGGCTTTCCGGGAGATTATAAACCGCCCTTTCCTTTCTGGAAGGTCACCCACGGACATTAAATACCACATATTAGAGACAGAATGGGTAAAGCATTTCTCATGTATTTTTAGCCCAAACAATGAGGACATCAATCCCTTAGCTGTAACTGAACCCTCTGTTTCACTCCCAGAACTTCTCAAATTTAGTGAGACCATTTCGATAGGTGAAGTTCGCAAGGCAATTTTAAGTTCTGCAACTGGGAAGGCACCATGCCCGGATGGGGTCCCAGAAGATTTTTTAAACATAACCTTGACATGTGGGTCCCGTTGCAAACAATCGTTTTTAGAACAGTTGTTAAAAAGGGAGCTATAGAGACCTGGAAGGAATCTATCACTGTTCCCATTTTTAAGAAAGGTGATAGAAACTCCCCTACAAACTACAGACCCATCTGATTATTAGATACCTCAGTTAAAGTTTTTGATAGGGTAATTTTAGAAAAATTAGAGGAGTGGGTGAAAGAGAATTCTGTCTTCATGGAAGTGCAGTATGGTTTTGTCCAGACTTGGGGACCACCGAGCAAGCTCTGAACCTAACTTTGATCTTATGTAAATATGTTAAGGCCAGGGGAGGGGTCCCACATATGGCCTTCATGGACCTCTCCTGTGCCTTTGACTTGGTGGACAAGGACATTTTATGGGGAATCTTGGATCATGCAGGGATTAACTCTGCATTAGTCAATATGTTAAAAACTTTACATCAAGATAACCATATGAGGGTCCGCTATACGCAACAAGGAGACTATACTTCCCCTATTCAAGTCAAGCGTGGAGTCAGACAAGGCCGTATTTTGGCTCCTTTTTTATTTTTAGCATTTATAAATGCTTTGGAGACCTTTTTTATTTCTTGCACCTGCGACATCCCCAAAATTGGTACCCGCTTAGTCCCTGTACTATTGTACGCGGACGACGTGGTTTTAATTGCGCACACAGCAAATGGGTTGCAATCACTTTTAAATGGTTGAAACATTTAATGCAAGATCTGAAGCTGAAGGTGAATTTAAAGAAATCTTATGTTATGACTTGTGGCCCAAAGAATACCCGGTCAAAAACATTTTTTATTGGGGGGACTCAGGTTCAAAAAATAAAAGCTTTTAGTTATCTAGGTCTGATGTTTAATGAGAACATGAACTGGGAAAGGTTATTAATTCAGAGAAGACAGGGGATGTAGGCAGCTTCTGAATCAATTTCCAGTTTTGCCAAGAAGTTAGGACAAAAATCCCTTCCAGAAATGATTATGCTTTATAACAGTAAAGCTATTAGCATGGGCACATATGGGGTTGGGGTATGGGGTTATTCTATTCCTAAGGCCCTACAAGGAGTAGAAAATACATTTTTAAATAGATTATTAGGGACCCCAAAGACCACCCAAGGTTTTATTACCCGTAAGGAGCTGGGAGTGGGGTTTTTGGAAGATAAGGTAGGCATGGCCCCCATTCAATTATTGTGCAAGATTTGGAACACACAGGAACTGGGCTTCACCCGTAATATAATAAAAGATTGCCTCGTACAGAGTAATATGATTGCAATGCTGTGGATCAAGTACATTAAGAACACTTTTTGTGACCTGGGACTGAGTGGCTTTTTTGTAGAACCAGATAAAATACCCCTAAATGCAAAGAATTTAATAAAAGAAAAATATATTGGATATAGTGAGGAAGCTATGCTTATGAAGGTACTAGACCTGGTCACGGTTCAATCATACATGCCACTTTCTACATCTAAAGGTATAGAGCCCTATTTGACCTGGGTAAATGAACCCGAGCTAAGGTTCTACCTGACTAGGTTACACAGGAACAAGATTCACTTTTTGGAGGCTTTCCCATTGCCAGGTACCTGATTTCCATCATTACCTTATTGTCCCTGTGATGGGAAGTCACATCAATCTACGAAGCACTTTATGCTATATTCTTCTCTCAGGTTACGGTTTCTGTGCCCAAGTTTATGAGGGAGATTTTTTAATAATAACCAGGAGGGTTTATGTTTCCTCCAGTGCTTGGAGTCCAAAACTATATGCTGCTCAGTCTTAAATGTTATTACCCAAGCACTGATACTGAGAAGGAGATATGCACTTTAGCTCAAGGTTATGAGTTTGTAAGGACTTTTATATGTGAGCCCAAAAAGCTATCATGTAATTTTGTAATTCTCTGGGATTTTAAAATATTTCTTTAAGTACTTTTGCTTTTCTTTTAAATGTGGGGGACAGTTCATATTTGCATGATTTTATTGTGATTTCATGGTTTTAAACTGTGTTTTTTTGTGCTTTTATGGTCTTTGTAGCCGAATAAAGCTTGATGATGATGATGATGATGAATAGACACAAAACATTCATCTGGAATATATTGAAGCTGTAGACTCCTACGCAAGAGATGAGAAAATAAGAATGCAAGCCTTCACCTTTCTATGCTTCCAAGTTATAGAAGGATATTTCTCTCTCCATCTGAGATTGTTCCCCTCACTACAGATTCTCAGAGACAAACTTAACCCTCTCCTTGGTCCATAACCTTCTCCCATCCCCTCTGCCCTCATATCGCACTATGCTATTGTAAATGGCTGTCCATACAATGATTGTAGGACAGAAATATATTGTTGCAGTTTTGCTCCCCTGACACTCCTCCTAGTACATTCACGTCCTTGTGGAGAGTGCTCCGAGATGTTACAGACTTGGATGGCTTCAATGGCACAGTCAAAATAGTCTGGGAGTGAGCCCCCGGAGCAACAGGAGGCCCAACCCCCAATTTTGACAAGAGTGCTTTTATCACACCTAAGCACTTATAAATGGGGCAGAAACTATTATCCAATAGAGAAGAGATTTTATCAAATAGCACCTCTACTAGTGCATTTGAATTTTGTCTATTATAAGCAAATTGTATGGGCATAGCAGAATCCTATTTTTCCATAGCCTTCTCTGGTGCTAATCACTTCTTCTTGTTCATCAGAGGGGCTGCTGCAGTAGAAAGGGAGAAACAGGAAGAGAATGAAGATTGGAAGACAAAGAGACACAAGACCTCTCATCCAGATTGAAATTGAAGCGAGGTGCATGAGCTCCAGTTACTGACATGCATTGAGCAGGATGGACAGGGGGGATAACTTGGGCATGTCAGCTGGGAGCAAGAGATCCCTATCGGCCAGTTCGATTCCTTAGACATTATCTGGACAGCCTGCTTGAGAAATCCGTCTATCGTTGTATTCTTGGACTGTTTTTGTTCACTTGCTCCGATTTCACAATTGCCCATTATATATAACAGTTTGGGGGGCCTGGGTATACTGATCGAACTCTCACCTGTTACTGTGGCCAAACACTATTGAAGAATCTCAGAGAGCCTCAATGCTGCGTTAGATCCTTAATTAGTTAATAATAGTTAACTTGTGGCTTTTAATGGACCTTCCAACAAACAGACGGCCACACTCTGCATCAAAGTAAAGGGCAAATTCTTTATGCAGCCAGTAGTTCAGTACCTTTAATTAAGTTGCCGCGGTGTAAAGTAAGAAAAGAAATTGGCATAGGTACCTAAACAGGCAGCAGACACAGAGCGGTGGCGCATGTCAATCTCTTCCAGCCAATGGTGGATAAAGAAGGGCCTGACCTTGGCCCGGGCTTTCACTGGGCTCGTCCCGCACACGTCCTGTGCAGCGGAAATGCTTGTGGTGCTTTATAATGCTGTGGGTGATTTTTAAGCCCGCCTTCTCTAATCCCACTGCAGTTAAAGGATCCTGGGAGAGGTAGTCCCTTTTCAGTGAAAAAGGCATCTTGTGCACCAGCACAGCAGGAATGCTTGTGGCGATTTATAGCGCTACGGTGTGGCTGTTGAGCCTGCCTTCTCCGCCCCCACTGCAGCCAGAGGATCCTGGGACAGGTAGTCTCTTTTTGGTGAAAACTTTCTTGTGTGCCCAATAATCAAGTAAAGACATTCCATAATTAATTATCAATTAAAAATTTAAATAACATCAAGAATGAATTAAAAAACTATTTAAATAACTTCCCATCCTATACCCCACAAAGCCAACAACCCACTTCTCAACCATAAATTACTAATTAAAGTATAAAAAAATTAAACATACATTAAAATTAACAAATTAAACCTAAATAAATAAAACAACAATCATTTGTTAATGCATGTTATTGCCACTTGCTAAAGCGCAGTGACTCACACCCAAAGGTGTATCTCGGCGCTTCACTAATCGAGAACTGTAAGGTACAAGTAGAACAGCCAAGTCTTCAATTAAACCATTAACCAATTTACATAGTTAATAACAATAAAATATCTGGTTTACAATTAAAAATTAATTAACATTAAAAGACTATAAATCATAATTTAATTAACTTCTAATTCTATTCCACAACAAATCCAACAACGCACTACTATATCATAAATTACTAATTTTAGTTTAAAAAATAAATGACAATTAAAAAATTACAAACCATGTTTTAAAAAAAGTATAATAATTATACTAATAAAACTAACACAATTAATATACAAACTAATGTATATTAAATTATTTTTCAAAATGACTGTGGAAAGCAATTGCAGCCAGTGCAGCACACCTCCCAATGTGTCAGTTATTCAAATGAGACTACTGAATACAGTCACTGTTTCTCAATGCCAAGCATCTGTGTACCACTATGTCTTCTTTTGACCAGAGATTGATGAGGAACATTTGTGGTTTCCTTGAGAGTGGGTATACTCTGGTCTGATGGCCATACCCTAGGGCCTAGCAATGCCAGTCCTTTTCCTGTGGGCTGCTTCAGTTCATCCTGCCTCAACTCCCAGCAGTGTTTCTTCATCAGACAAGTGGCTTCCTTGTGCATGGTCATTTAAAACACTCCTCCTAAGCAATTGGTGAGTTCCTTCCTTAAAGTCAGGCCTGAGACAGCTACTCCTGACAGGCTCTTGAACTACCCAGGTTTCTAGCAGTTAATACCACAGGCCCAGAGCAAAAGAGAGTCACCACTGCTGAGGGACCCTGGATTCATATATTCTGGGAGAAAAATCTTGCCACCCAGGCTGGTTGTCTCTGCTCTATACTCATACTTAGGGGCAGATTTATTAAAATGTCATGCAACGCAGTGCAGCAAGACACTCTACTAAGATATTAATCATCAATCAATCAAGACTTATATAGCGCAGCTCATCACCCATGAGGGTATCCAGGCGCTGAGGATCTTGCTGCAGAGGCTCAGTCGAACAGCCAGGTCTTGAGTCCTTTCCTGAATTCCAGCAGTGAGGGTGAAGTATGCGAGGGGTATCAGCGAGGTGAAGGGAGGCGGAGCGCAGTTGTCTGGAGGGTTGGTTGAAGCTCAGGTGGTGGTTGATGTATGCTGGTCCTTGGTTGTGCAGGGCTCTGTATGTGTGGATCAGTATCTTGAAGTGGCATATCTCCTGAATAGGGAGCCAGTGGAGCTTCCTGGGGTAGAGGGTGATGTGGGTCCGCTTGGGGAGGTCGGGGATTAGTCTGGCCGCCGAGTTCTGTATGGTGTGTTGTCTTTTCAGGAGTTGCGAGGTGATTCCTGTGTAGAGTGCATTGCTGTAGTCCAACCGGCTGGTGACTAGTACCTGGGTGACGCTTGTCTGGTGTTGACTGGGAGCTATTTGAAGATCTTACTGTGAATGCGAAGAGTGAGGATACAGGTGGAGGAGCCAGCGTTGATCTGGTTTCTCATGGTGAGCTTGCTGTTCAAGATGATGCCGAGGTTACGGGCATGGTCTGTCGGGGTGGGTGAGGGTCCTAGTTGAGAAGGCCACCAGGAGTCATTCCAAGGTGAGGCGTTGCTCCCGAAGATGAGCACTTCTGTTTTTTCTGTGTTGAGTTTCAGAGAGTTGTCTTTAATCCAATTGGTGATGCTCGTCATACAACTTTGGAAGTTGACCCTTGTGGTGGAGGGCTCTTCGGATAGCGAGGGGATGAGCTGGGTGCCGTCAGCTTAGGATATGATGTTTAGGCCCTGGGTTCTGACGATGTCGGCCAGGAGGCTAGGTGTTGAACAGGGTGGGGCTGAAGGATGATCCTTGAGGGACGCCACAGATGATGCTCTTATGTTTGGAGGGGTAGAGAGGGAGGTGGATTCTCTGGGTTCTTCCGGTGAGGAACGGGGCAATCCATCTGCATGCATCTCCTTGGATTCAGGTGTGGTGGAGTCTTTTGATAAGGGTGAGGTGGAATACAGTGTTGAATGATGCTGAGAGGTCAAGGAGGATCAGGGGCGCCGTTTCTCCTCAGTTGGGGAGGGCTCTGATGTCATCAGTGGCAGTGATGAGGGCGGCTTCAGTGCTGTGGTTGGTGCGGAATCCAGACTGGAAGATGCCCATCAGATTGTTGTTCTCCAGGTGCTCCGTTAGTTGGTGGTTGATGGCTTTTTTGAGGATCTTGGCAAGAAAGGGGAGCAGAGATATGGGATGCAAGTTCTTGAGTTTGCTGGGGTGGGTGAACAGGTTCTTGAGAAGGGGTTTGAATTCAGTATGTATCTATTTGTCGCAGAAGGTGGCCGTGGCAATGGTTGTGTTGAGGATGGTGGTGAGTTCATTGCTGATCGACTTGCTCCCGAGGTTGAAGATGTGGTGAGGACAGGGGTCCATTGGTGCTCCAGTGAGCTGCCAGTAGTCCCACTCAGAAAAAATGATGGCACACTTGGTATGCCCCTCCAAAACACAGAACTCAATCCGTGTCACAAAGAACTCTCTGAACTCATGTATGATAGTCATGTGTGCTGAGGTGGAAATAAAAACACCAGAAACATACCATGGGGAACTTAAGGCAGGGTGCACACTCTCCAGAGCCATGCAATGGGCCTTTTCCATCCCAACAGCTGTATTTTGTTGCCCTCTATTCAAAACTCCTGATTATACTTTATGCCAGGTAGAACCTAGGACTATCTTGACACAATTAATTGTTAGCTGTACAGACATTTCAAAATACATTGCTTATGTAGTGCTTATAATTGTTGCTGTGTCTAAGCACTGTTCGGAGCAAGTGTTACAATTAGCCAATGTTAATTGTACTCGATTTATTAATATCCGAAGAATGAAATATAGAGATTGTCTTGTAAGGATTCATACTCATGAACTGCAATTGACTCAGCTATGATAACTCAACCTGCAAAGCAAACACGCCGGTGTTACCGCATGTGTTGAGATAAACTGTGACATAAATTATGCCGCTGTACATAATTATTTAAAAATGACCAAAATGAGTAGAAGGGAATTTGGATTATTTATGACGAAAGGTCCTTCGTGTTAGAGGTAGTGACGCAGGCTTGAAAAGAAATCTGAAGCTGCCGGGCCTGTTCTTTTTGCATGGCAATGTCTTCTTCCTTCGGGTACAGACCGGCTATTCGTCGTGTGTTTTATTTGATTTCACTGCCAACAGTTTTTTTCTTTTATCATTTGCAGACAAGCTATAAAACGTAGGTCATTGATCGGGTACCAGCAGCACAATGGTGACTCATGAATGGTAAGTAACCTGGAATACACACCCATTTTCGCTTATTATAAAGATTCACAAATAAAGGTTGACAAAAAAGGCAAACTGCAAATCAGTTGAAATGGTCTTCAATTCATAATGTGTGTTCCTCCAGTACTAAAGTGACCGTGTTGCTTCATAAATAAGTAGGGGCAGATTTACAAGCACCTTGCGTCACTTTTCCCATGTTAAAAATGACGCAAAAGTGGCGTAAGGGCCTTGTAAATAAGCCCCGTACTTTATTTTGTCTGTGGGTTTTTTCCTCATTGCCAGGGGTTCCAGCGGATCTACAGAAAGAAAGAACGCGGGACGTCAAAATGTCCTGAGCAAGTAGCACTACAGTAGATACTTCCGGCTGAAATGTAACATCAGCAGCGATGAATGCAGTGTGTTCAGTGAGTAAGGATCTTTTGGCTGTTTATGAAACCCTGACAGCCCATTTGTTTCTGTTAACAGCGCAATGCAAAATGTTTACATACCCGTGACAAGTGACTGCCGGCCTCGTGTGCCGCACAAGGGTTGTCTATCCGGCAGACCGCACCATTTGCGCTAAGTAGGAAGTATCTTGCATACGCCTTAATGATCTGACATGTTGCAGCTTTGGCCCTGCTGGGATGCAGGACACAGCCCCTCTTTGCACAGAGCTCTAGAACAGTGATGGGTGTCTGATGAAGAAACTTATTGGAATTTGTTTCAGTCTTAATCTTCTGCAAGCCCGGAAGACAGAATGGACCTTAACACTTGAACGGTACTAAACAGAAAAATGTTTACCTGTGAGATAAGGACAAACAATACTGACAAGGAAAGATAAATTGTGCTAATAATCTTCAGATTTTATTGAAAAGGAAACTTGCACACATTTTGACGGTGACTGAAAAAAAGTTGAAATTCAACCTAACTTCCTAATGTGTGAGTGATCAGAAAACAGCAATTAGAGACAGTGATAACGTTTGTATAAAGAATGCCTCTGTGATGTGATACCCAGCCTTCTTTCACTTAAGTTTCATGTAACTAAATTCAGGAAGTCAGCAACATGCTTTCCTCAGACAAAATGTATGTAGTCCACGTGCAATAACTAACCAAATTTCACAAATAAAGAACTTAAAACATACAAACCGTGGGCCTGATTCACGAAGGTAAACTTACAGGGGCATATTCTCAAGGACACATCGCCGATTTAGCGGCACTTTTCCGCCACGAAAGTGGCAATAGATTTATCGCTCTATTCACAAGCCTGCGCTAACAGCTGACATCGCCAGTTTACCTGCGATAGCTGCGGCTAAAAACATCGCCAAGGCTGACAGCGACAACTAACGCTAATCATATGCAGAGTAGGCGTTCCTGTCCAAAAACTCACGATAACACCACTTCGCGATATTCTCAACGACCAGCCAGATCGGCGATGCGGGCCAAAAACAGGCGATAACGCACGTTAGCAGCAGGAACTTAAGACCTGCTTTTTTCTGGTCTTAAGTAGGACGAAAACCTGCAGTAAAAAGGGAGCCCAGCCCGGTGCCACATCTGAAGACCAACAGATGCCTTGGAGCCACTAATCATGCAGCTTGGAGACCCAAGAGGGCCACAACACCCACCGCCACCACCCCCAGGACTACCACCGAGGCAGCGCAGAACAAGACAGCGGACCTTCCGAAAACGCACCAGCCTCAGAGACTTAACGCCAGAGGATGTCATTGCCCACTACAGGCTCAAAAGGACAACCATCCTCCGCATCCTGACCCACATTGCCCACAGGCTGACGGTACCAACACAGCGGACAACCAACATCCCTCCGCAGACAAAGCTGCTGGCTGTGCTGCACTTGTTGGCCTCTGGTACCTTCCAACCAACAACTGCCAGAGTCGGAGGAGTCTCACAGCCAGCCCTTTCAAAGTTCCTCACACCTGTCTTGGATGCCATCATCAGCTTGATACCCCAGCACCTTCACTTCCCCCACACTGTGCAGGAACAGCTGGAGACCAAGCAAGGCTTTTACGCCATAGCTGGCTTCCCGCACGTGTTGGGGGCAATTGACTGCACACATGTCCTACGTGTGCCCCCTGCCAACACTGCACACAATTACCGCAACAGAAAGCACACGCATTCCATCAATGTGCAGGCAATAGTGGACCACCGGGGACTGCTCACCAATGTCGTCCCAAACTTCCCAGGCAGTGTGCATGATTCCTACATCTTCCGACAGTCAACCAGAGCTTTCAGGATGGCACCTATGGAAATCCACTGCTCGTCGGTAAGTACCAACGGAACACACCACACCTCAACTCCACAATCATACAACTCACAACAGTGGGAATGCACACGTAACAAAATCACATACAACATGCCAACCAACATGCCCACCTACCAGACACGACAACACAAGTAACTGTGGTAACAGGGGCCAGACATGTAGACAAACTATCCACAAAGGCATAGCCCCTCTGCCACACAATTGCTGAATGTGGGGAGAGGTGGGAACCAAGAATGTGCGAAGGAGGCAATGGACCCATGAATAAGAATGTACACAATGCCTAGTGTGGCGGTGATGTGCCGGACAGTCTTGAGTATGCAGAGCACAGACATGTCCATGTGGACATATACTGCTGGTGTTTGTGGTGTTGTGGACAGTGGATGCAACCATGTCACCTCAGGCAGTGGGGAAGACCTTGGACATGTAGCTATGTCGCCCCCCCTGTAAGCGTAAGCGTAGTGGGCTGGCCCGGCATACGCCAGTCCAGCGTAGGAGTGTGAATAAATAGCCCGGGTCTCTGGGCGTGGTTCACTCCCGGGATGGCCACCAAAGTAACTACTGTGTGTGTCTCTGTGTCCGCCATATCCTGACCATAGGCCTACACACACGTGGCCGACCACCTTCAATGGCCAAATTAACACCGGCGACGAGGTGGCTACATCACACGCCACCCGGCGCACATCTCGTCATCGCCTGCAGGGGTGTGTCTGCCAGGGTGGTGCCCCTCACCCTGCCATGAGGCCGCCGCCATGACCGGTGGTGCCTGCGCGATACTGTGCGCCTGCTACACCCCAGCCCGCTGGTCCCCAGACCCGTCCGGCACCCAGCGGTGATTGCCCGCCCCTGCACACCCAGGCCTCACTGCTCACCTGCCGCCACCGGCGTGTCTCCAAGAGGGCCCACCACGTGCTGGTGCACTCTTCAAGCCCGAGGGTCGCGAGCTTGGCAGCCTCCTCAGCCGATCGCTGGCTTCCGCGCAACAGGCCCCCAGCGCACCCTGCGGCACCGCACCTCGGAGTTCTGTGTGTGCTGACTGCTCCCTCCAGCCTACACTGCGGTCCAGCAGGTCACAGACAAATCCTTTCCAGCCTCCCCCCCAGGCCTACTGCATCATCGCAGGCTGCACACCCGCTCAGCTCTTCAGGTGGGCCTACCTCAGTGCACCGCAAGTCATCGTCCAGCCTCCAGGCCATGCCATCATCGCAGGCTGCACACCCGCTCAGCTCTTCCGGTGGGACTAACTCAGTGCACCGCAAGTCATCGTCCCGTGGGGCTACCCCACAAGTCCGCCTCCAGCAGCCAACAGCATGTCCTCGGTAACGCCACTGGAGCCCTTCACAGTCATGGGGGCACCCCCGTCCCAGGCAGGCCACTGGAAAGCCTGGGTGGAACGTCTGGAGACGTACTCCGAAGCGCACGACATCCCAGCGCCACGGCGGTGGCCCACACGTAGGCGTGTGAGGAGCGTGAAGAAATGGCCCGGGGCTCTGGGCGTGGTTCAGTTCTGGGCTCTGGGCGTGGTTCAGTTCTGGGCTGGCCACAAACGTAACTATGGCGTGTGTCTCTGTTGTAGTGTCGGCGCTACCTGGACCTTAATTGACAATGTTGCAAAGTAGCATGCACCCGGAGGGCGGGCTCGCCCGAATGGAAAAATAAAGGAGCGCAAGACCGCTCGGGGTCTTGGCTCATACATGCCAACTGTTGTGTGTGTATCTTCATTGCCGCAGCATAAGCCAAAGGCAAAGCCTCAATCGCATACTTGCTTGATCATAGACATGACACATCTGTATGAATTAGAATGTTTTAATCACATTCGGTGGAGTGTTGAAGCTGGACCAGTACATGGCCATGCAAACCACACTTTACATTGTTGCCCCGTAGAGGGCCAGCCAGAGTCCTTTAGGGATTGACAAGTTCATCGGAAGAGGAAGAGTTCAGTCCGCAGTCTGATTGCTGTGTCATTGCTAACCAAACCAAATATGGCAGTCCATGTCGAGGGCCAAGGTCAGTGTCGCAGAGTGTATCGGGGGACAGTGGAAGGTGTTATTCCAGGGCATGATGCAGATGGCAGAACCAAGCTGAAACAGGCCATATGGCGGAGATGAATGCTACCGCTTCCTTCTTACCAGAATGGCAGAATCATCCACATCATCGTCCTCTGATGTGTGATGTTCCTCACATGTGGGTGGTGGTGTTTTGTCTGCAGCACTGTGTGGCACTGACACATCAGGGGCCGGAGGTGGAATGTCTGCCGCACTGTGTGGCAGTGCAACATCAGGGGCCGGTGGTGGAATGTCTGCCGCACTGTGAGGCACTGACACATCAGGGGGCGGAGATGTGGATGGAGTGGTAGCAGCAGCATTCATCTGCGCCAGGCCTTGTGGCAGCAATGCCATGATGAGGATCTGCAGGGCATGGAAGATCCCAGCTACATCTCGCTGGTGTGCAGCCGTGGCAGCCATTCTTTCCGCCTGCATCCGCTCCATGTTATCCATGATCCTCCGCATGTGTCCCAACTCCCGGGTGACATCGCTGGAGCCACTCTGACTAGACAGTTGTTCTTGTCTCAGAGTCATGACTCCAGCGATGTCAGCCATGGATTGTTGGAGAGCATGGAGTGGACTGTGGGTGTCCGTTAGGGACTGTAAGTGGTCCCTGATGGGACTTAGACACCCACGTATGGCATCTAGTTTGGCTGCCATGAGGTCGAAGCCCACCCGCACCTGATCAGCCATCTCCTTCTGGCCATCTAACACACGGCGTTGGAATGCCATGTGTTGGTCGTGGGGGTCCTGGGAGACAGCCGTGGTGGTGGGTGCTTCCTGCTGTGTGGTCTGTGCAGGGGGTGGGGTCTCCTCGATGCAGCTGGGCTGCCCTGCTCCTGGGGGTGGGGTGCTGAGGGTGTCCATGAGCTGTTGGAGGGCGTCGGTGTCGATGGTGTGGAGGTCCTCTTCATCATCAGTGAAGAGATGTACGGTCTGCTCTGCAGGAGGTGTTGATTCTCCCTCTGCAATGTAGATGGGAGATGCAGTTTAACAGTGTGTTCCATGTATGTTCACGCATTAGACAAGTTTACAGGCAGACTGCATGACAATGTACATTGTGACTGTTTGGGAGGAGATGCCTATTTGATGCGGAACAGTGGACATTTCTACACCATCAGGGATGTGAGGTTGTACTTGTACATTATCATCTCACAGTTTCCTGCTATGCCAAATGTGATTTGCCAGTTTCTACACACAAGCGGCAGCAGTTGTGTCCTCTGTTCTGTTGTGAAAGTGTAGAAGTTTGTCCCACATTGTTGTCAATGTTGATGTGCTCTGATTCTTATGTGTGTGTGCTGCATTGTGGGAGAGTCACCCCCGCAGCCCTGATTTTGCTGGCCCTTATCCCTTTCAGGCAGTGTGCCTTTCACTTCTGTGCTCATACAGTGCGGAGATGTTGCAGACTTGGGACTCTTGGGCATGGATTGTCCGCAGATGTCTTGTTGACGTCAGGGGTTGTTTGTGCAGGTGGATGTGTCAGGGTATGACCTGCTCCGTTACGGATGTGGTCCACACTCAGCCACCTCAGTGTCGTGGCGTGCACCATGTCATGATAATTGGACTGCAGCCATGCTAATCGTCATGCAGTGTCACTTGCATTGTCAGTGTGGCTCATGGACCCGCAGCTTTGCTGGGTTCAGCACATGTGCATGGGTTTGTTGTGAGATTGGTGATGTGTGGGAGGGCCCCTCTGGGCACATTGTCGACGGGGCCCTACTTGCTGTTTCTATGTGTGCTGCAGTATGCCAAGGAGATCAGGGACATGATCCAGAGTCATTGTGGGTGTGCACTGTGCTATACTTAATTGTGCATGTGTGCCATTGTGCCCATCTCCCCCGTCCCCCAGTCCCTGGTCGTTACTCACCCTGTTGTTGTTGGGTCAGGTCATGTTGAGCAGTGTCCAGTCCCCCAACTCCTGCCACCGTCTCCCCACTGATGACTGTGGACACCATTTCCTCCATCTAATCCAGCACCTGCTGTGGCGCTGGACTCCCACCTCCAGTCTGCATTGCGGCTTTCCGGTTGTTAGCGAGTTTCAACTTGGTTTTGCGCTTCACATCATTCCAGCGCTTCTTGCAGTCGTCCACTTCCCTTCTCTTCACTCCGACTGCATTCACCTTGGCCAAGATGGACTGCCATATTGCATTTTTAGTTGCCAATGACACAGTGGAGGTGATGAACAGTTGTTGGTGGTGTTCGATCACCTCCGTAATCAGGATCTTGTTTTCCTGCGGACTGAATCGCGGGTTCCTCTTCTTCTTCTCCTTGCCCTTCTCCTTCCCCGAGGTCCCAGGCTGGTCTTCCGGGGGGTTTGTGGGGTTCTGGTTGGCCTCTGTAGTTGCTCTAGCTTCCTCCATGGTGCTTCTCGGTTGTTTTTATTTTTTTTATTTTTTTTAATTTGCAGCTTTTATGGCGAATTTTCCCGCCTGACATGGGAATAGCAAGCCTGGCGCTGATTATCTCTGATATTTTTATCGCTGTTGGGCCCATCGCAACTTTTTTCATGTTCGGGTTTCCTTTTTTATCGGCGTCACGGTAAGTTTAACGCGGACATTTGACGCGTTATCCTGATAGTATCGCCTGTTGCCGGCGTGTTGGGAATACGCCGTTAACACAGCGTTAGTTTCCCGCGATAGACGGCATTATGGAAAATTGCGTTAACCTAGTTTGGCGATAATTATCGCCCGTTCTTGAGAATATGGCCCACACTTTTGTGTAAGTTTACAATTGCTTGCTATTCACAAAGGGATTTACGAGTAGTATCGTTCCAAGTGCGGAATTTCTAGACCCAAAGATTTCAGCGTTGTCCACATTAGGAGCATACATAACAACTAACACGTTAGAACAACTTCACTACTTCACCTTTTAATCTTACACGTATATTCTTCACCCATATTAAACATCAAGTTTTAGATATAGGAGGTAATTTCACGCACCACCACACTGATCCCAGCAGTACTTTCCCTCGGAAGGAGGCAGTACTCACCTAGGGAAGCGATTGCCTAGGTGCGAAAACCAATGATGACACCACCCAACTAAATACCATAGTGGTGATTACTTACACTACCAGTGGCAAAGATAGGTTGAGAGTTTTGAGTGGACAATTGAGACAACTAGACCCCAGAAAACCAGCAGAGTTCACGCTCCTTTGATTATGAAAGTTACAATTGTGGAAGCTGAGTGAATCCTTCACACACTTTTACCTCCTCCTTTTGATTTTTTGTGACAAAGAAATATTCCTTACCATCATATTGCACCCTGAGTTTCGCAGGAAACATGAGGCTGTAGCAAAGGTCTCCCTACTGCAGTCGTTTCTTGGTTGGCATACAGTCCCTGCGAAGGTCCTGCACCTCTAGGGTGTAGTCCAGAAAAAACATGATTTTCCTGCCTTCAAACTGGGGGGGCTCCGTGGTCCGAACATGTTGCAATATTCCATCTTTATCCATAAAGAGCCGGGCTATGATAGCATGAGGCAGTGCCCCCGGACAGGGCACAGGCACCAACACGCAATGGGCCAACTGTATAGTGAAGAAATTAGAGAGACGTTGTGACTTCAGGGCCATCATCATATATTCCTCTAGAAACAACACTACAGATTCCCCTCTGCCCACTAGGGGAAGCCTACAAAGTGGAGGTTGTTCCTTCTGGAGCGCCCTTCCGCATCTTCAATTCTGTCTTCCATACGTGTCAAGAGTGTTTGAAGCATAGATGCCGTCTTTTTTAAGTCTGCCACCCACTTCCTATTGAAGCACCGTGACATGTCCTTAAGCCTCGGAGACCCTCTCTGATATTTTACGGAAATCCGTGCGGAGCAGGTCCACCTCAAGGGCCACTGTGTCAATTTTTACCAGCATGGCCTCACAGGATCCTTTTATTCCTGCCATGATATCAGCCATCTTAGGGGACCCATGTTCCACTCAAGGGGCCTGTTTCGCTTGCTCCCCTATTGCTCCCTCCAAGGGTAGTGGGTGGGCTAAATTATAAATTTTGTTGGCTGTCATGGTCTTTGTGGGTTTATCCTTCTTCATTTGTGCAAATCAAAGAAAGTCAGTGTTCCGGTACACACTGCCCCAGGCCCAGTCACGCTTTCTGGTGTAGGCCCATCCCAGATCCCCAAAGGACCCAGGTCGCTGGATCCTCACCACGATGCACCAAGTGTCAGCCAGCTTCACAGACACTCCACTGGCACCCCTGGGGAGTTCTTACTCCTGCAACACCAGTGAGATGCAAGCTCTCCATCCTCTGTAACAGCACAAGCATTGTACAAGTCCAATGCTGCGTACCTTACAATGTCACTCTCGAAGGTGGGGGATGAGGAGGGGCTCACATTGAGTCTACTTTGTTCCGCTTTCAGCGCTTTCTGGTGGTGAAAGGACACATTCCTATTCCTCATGTTCCGGGGCCAGCAGTCAACTCACCCTGATCTCTGTGGGCCCACAGGGTTTACAAAGGACTTCACAATATATTGGCCCCCAAGTAGTGGAGTCTGACCTTCGGGCAAGTCAACTGTTGCTGCCCCACCTGCCTTTCCCAGGTGCCGGGTTCAGCCGATCAGCTGGCTGCCAGAGCTCTGGGCTGCACCCCCATCCACAAGGCCAACGCTGCTGCCCCAGGGCAGTGTTGCACGACCAGGCTCCCCTGCCATGCAGTTCCGGCTGATGCGGTTTCAGTTTTTAAATCCCCGAGCCCACCGAAAAAGTCTGAGAACAAGACGGCTGGGCGGGATCAGCAGTTCCTAATACTCCTACCTGGTTCAGCTGCGATGTCCGTGGCTCAGCACCACTTAGAAATGGGCCCAGAATTCTTCGAGGCTCTGCTCCATCACTCCGGGGGCCGCCCGGACCTCTCAACCAGGAGGGAACTACAGCAGCAGTGCATTGGGGAGGCCTCAAGCTTCTGGCATCTAACCACGTGCAAGACCTCATCTCTGCTCTGGGGCAGCCGGGCCCAAATTGCAGCTCGCACCTTCTTCAATGGGTCCCCACACCTCGAGGATTCTGATGCTGAAAATTTCACCAATTGGGGACAGGTGTGAGCTGGGTGGAGGGTCAGCACCGATCTGCGAGTGGTAGATTCAGGCTGCATTAGTCAAGGATTATTTCAGATTTTGATTTTGCCGACGGGAGCTCTGGGAAACACGACTAGGCAGCCATCTTGCCTTACATTCATGCGAGATGCATCCTGCACACGTTGCTTCAGAAACAAACACCTGTGACACTGTTCACACTAGATAGAAGGGCAAACAGCATGTCTCTGTGTGCTAGTGCACAGCCAATTTGTTTCCTTAGGCCTTCTTCTGCCTAACCATCCCCCCCATGTTTCCAACTCCCCTGTGTGTATATTTAAAATTTTTGTTCCGAGGTAAGTCTGTGTTTGGGTTTTCTTGTACCTGCCCTACACAACCCCTCCCTAGCCATGGAAGAGTCAGGTAGTGCCGCTGAGTGACGCACACCCAGTGGCCGACGGTGGCATGAGGGGGAGAGACCCTGCCAGATTTTTAGCAAGGCGGAGGTGGCTGTGCTAGTTTTCAATATGCAGCTTCACCTCCCCCTCATACTGGCACCGGGCAGAAAGCCCAGTTAGAGCTACATTCTAGCAGAGCATGGCTGACGTGGGGGGGGGGGGCTGCCTGCACCATCACACTGGGGTCCCCTGACACCCAGCAGCAAGTGACTCACCGCTGGGCCAACATCATCGACTGGGACCAGGACCTGCTGGACTACAGTGGCAGACTACGTAAGTGACATTTTGTAAAAATTTGGGGCGGGAGCAAAGACAAAGTCCTGGCTACAATCTGGTGCTTTCCTTGTAGCCCCCAACATACTGGCTTGTGGGTGCCTAGGGTGAGCACCAGAGCATCCACTAAAGGCCCTGGAGATGGTATCCCTGGGGCCCTTGCTGACTCGGGGAGGAGGACCAGGAGTCCCTCTCCATAATTTAATAAAAAAGGCCCTGGGGGAAGGGATCCTCAGGGCCAAAAATGTTCGGAATAGGGGTGCATGTCCAGCGGCCCACCAGCGCCATAAAAAATAGTATGTCTCCTGGGTCATTGAATCCATGACCCCAGGAGAACTTACTATATTTTTTTAAAGCATGCCTCGCTTAAGCTCTATGCTCTGCAATTTGAGTTCAAAGCCCTTTTGTGGTTGTTTTTATGACTGTATTTTCTAGGCTGAAAAATCTTAAAAGAAAGATTCAGAGACATGTTTGTTTTATTTTTTTGAAAAAATAAAATAATTCTCTGAATATTTATTTTGATATTTTCACCCCGAAAATGTAATATTGAAAACTACATATAAAGAAAGAGTCACAGACATGTTTTTTGTTAAAAATGTATATAATAATAAATGTTAATAAGATTTGCAGTGTGAATTACTGAAATATACATTTGATTAAAAAAATGATAGATCTGTTTTGTATATATATTGATATGGTCACCTCATCATAAAGTCAATAGAACCACTTTTTATATTTTGATGTTGTAACTTGTTGACAAATTCAGTAAGTCTGTCTGAGTGTGGCGGAGGTTTGGCTGCAGGGCCTATCATGCACAGTCTTCTTATCAATGATGTTATTTCAAATGTTGCAGTCATATTATCAATGATGTCATGGAAGATGTCATGAGTGATGTTATATGTTGGGTAATTAGCAGTGCAGGATGAGGGGGCAAGTTATAGTTACCCTAGGGCACAAGTTAAAGTTATTTGAGATAACTCTTCCTGATGAATTTCAGTGTTTTTTTTAGTTTAAAACATTAAATTGCCACTGAAATTCTCACCTAACTATACCTTTATTTTAATGTTTTTTTCTGTGAATTTCTAGGGTGTTTTTAACGCAAAGTAAAATTTTATTACCCTTTGTGAAGAGAACCTTCTGCTGCGCATGGCCTTTGCCCAAATTGGGTTGGCCACAGGGCCTGCCGTACGCCCAGGCCCTGCACCCAACCCCTAGCAGGCAGCCAATCTCACATGCGCAAGGCCTTTGGCCACCCGCAGCGTGGGGCTGGCCGCAGGGCCTGGCCCAAACCCATTAGCGCTGTGCTGCTTCCCTGGCCACTTCGGGCCCCAGGTACGCCATCCCCTAAAGTCTTTTTTTAAAGGACTGGGTAGCACACGGCCCGCCTCTCCGAGCCATTCGGGCCCTTATCCTCAGTGTTCTTTATTTTCAAGGGGACAGGTTGCTTGGCCCCCCTCCTCAATCCAATAATGGCCTCACATGACCCTATCCCCCAGGGACCAGCACATATTAGTTAAGGAGAGAGGGCACACACCCCCCTTCCCCGGGCCTTCATAGGCCCTAGGACCCCATCCTCTGGGCCTTTTTTTAAGGGGAGGGGGCACTCCCTCCTCGAGCCAATAGTGGCTTTGGGGACCCCATCCCTAGGGCTAAAATACATATGTTATGGGAAGAAGGGCACGAGGCCCCCCTCCTTGAGCCAGTAGTGGTCACGGGGACCCCATCCATCAGCATTTGTCTTATTTCTAGGCTGGTGCCCCGGTGCCCCCTCCGGGCAACCACCAAATAGCAAGTTGGGGGCCACAGGGGAGCCCCAGGGTCCCCATGTCCCCACTGGTTCCCCGCATGCAAAGCCCTACATGCATTGGGACCTGGCTTTGCTCCCCCTGGAGGGAATAGCAGGTTTTACTTGCTCCCTCCAGGTGTGAGCAGTGCGTGTTTCCCTATCTGCAAGACCACAGGCAGGAAAACAGAAGTCTGCTCCCACCCGGTGGGAGCATTTTTAAAGCTCCCGCCGAGTGAGAGCAGATATCCCTTCCCTGCCTGTTTCCTGCCTTTAAACTAGAATGCATTAGTGTCTTCTGTATTTTCTTGAATTCTTCCTATCTACTTTACTGTCCGCTTTAACCACGCAAACCTGCCTCCTTGTGTCTTATTTTATCTTTTACTACAATTTCTCCTGTCTGTAGCTTTCTTCTTCTACTTTTTTTATTGAACTTTCTCTAGCCCCATTTTACATGTCTTGAGTTAACAGAAGACTTGGTAACACATAGAGGAGCACAGACCTAAGTATTCATACCGTGTAAGTTGACAGAAGGATTTACTGAGTAAACAGAGATGGTTATCATGGACCACAAAATGATGTTGTGTCATACAAGGTTCCATGATGTCACGACAACACAGCATGGCAGGATACCACCATACCGTCTTCCATTTCCTTCTACCTGTTTATTGTTTTTCTGATCCTTTCAGAGCCATGTCCCTACATTATGAAAAAAAAATATTACATATTGGTTGACTATTTACTTGGTCCATTAAACCTTTCAAAGTGATGCTCTGAATAGTAGATAAGATAACTCAATATTAGCGATGTATTGCTTTTGTAACTTATGCAAAATAATGCGATGGTTACTTACAGCAGGTATCTAAATATGTACGTTATATTTTTGTCTAGGACCAGAAGAACCCCAGGCTCCTACGGAGGAGGGCAGAACCACCATCTAGTGGAGGGTAAGGAGTAGCTGCTGCGACAATTGGTAAGTTGCTTTCTTTTCTCACTGACAGCTACTCCCTTTCTTCTAATCCCACTAAGCAATTCTTTTATAAAGTATCCACCCTCCCATGTTTCTGTCTCATTCTCACTACCAATCAATTGTTAGAAAAAAATGGTGTGGTGCCCAATGCCCACTTGCCTATAGCTTACCTTATTCTTCCTACCCCACCCAGCCCATAAATTTCAATCCCAACTCGGCATGTGCCACATTTCTCCTAGAGTTTCTGTCTAAGTGAAAACTTTCATAGCTTCATTACTTTTCTATCTTCTACTACTTCTACCTTCCATTAAGCATGCAACTAAGCCTACTAGTATATGACACCTAACCAGACCATAGCAAACATAAACCTAGCCCAAGGTCAGCTGTTTAACTTACCTAACTTTACCCTATGCTGCCACTTACTTGTCCCATAGCCAAGGGAAAAAGTATTTGTAGAGTATTCTTTTGGGTGGAGGGTGTAGTGTGGAACTCAGTCTGGTGTCGTACACAGGGTGGGACTCAGTAGGGTGTAGGAATAATAAGAGCTAGGCCATTGGAATGTATGATGACACACCACTAGCTGCACCTAAAAAAACATGCTGCCTCTCCAAGATGTCTCCATTAATGTTGCACATTATAGTGAAGTAAATTGTGAAGTATTGATGAAGTGTGCACATATATCAACAGCAATTTATATTTATGTGTGGCCATTCATTCATTAATTAACACACATTAAGCATGTGTTGCAAGTGTCACCAAATTAAATCATTTTAATTTTCATCCTTTTTAGTATAAATTTTGATTTGATTATGATGGTGATCATGGATTAGTTTATACCACACACTGCTACTACACTGTGGGATGTATGTATTGTGAAAATGCGCCCTCTGACCAAGGGCCAAGGCATGGACAACAAAGAACAAATGAAGGCCTATGTCAAAAACAAAGCACACTGATTACAAAACGCCCATCATCCAAATCACTGGCAATGGCATAGACAACAAAGAACACACGCAGGCTTATGGCAAAGCAAAGCACACTGATTATAAAATGGCTGGCGGCCACATGGCTACCAAGGGAAAAGGCATAGACAACAGAGAACACATGCAGGCCTAAGGAAAATGCAAAGCACGCTAACTAGAAAATGGCTGCCGGTAAAATTGCCACCAAGTGCAAAGGCACGGACAACAAAGAACACATGCAGGCCTATGACAAAAGCAAAGCACAATGACTGCAAAATGGCCTCCGGCCACATGGCTACCAACGGCAAAGGCATAGACAACAGAGAACACTTGCAGACCTATGGCAAAAGCAAAGTACACTGACTACAAAATGGCCACCGGCCACATGGGCACCAAGGGCAAAGGCATGGACAACAAAGAACATATGCAGGCCTATATCAAAACCAAAGCATACTGACTAGAAAATGGCCACCAGCCAAATCGCTACCAAGGGCAAAGGCATGGAAAACAAAGAACATGTGCAGGCCTATGGCAAAAGCATAGCACACTGACTACAAAATGGCCTCCGGCCACATGGACGCCAAGGGCAAAGGCAAAGACAACAAAGAACACATGCAGGCCTTTGGCAAAAGCAAAGCACACATGTTGGAAATGGCCCTTTCTGCAGAGTCACTCCCAAACATTTTGCCTTCCTCCTCCCCTTTGTTCTGACTACATTTTTGTTGGCTGTAGGACTCTGGGCACATTATCACTGCTAACCAATGCTAAAGTGCATGTGCTTACTGACATAAAACATGGTAACATTGGTGTATCCACAATTGGAATATTTATTTTACTTATAAGTCCCTAGTAAAGGTCACTATATGTGCCCAGGACCTGTAAATTAAATGCTACCAGTGAGCCTGCAGCACTGATTGTGCCATTCACTTAAGTAGCACTTCAAACATGTCTCAGGCCTGCCACTGTAGAGTCTGTATGTGCAGTTTCACTGACATGTCGACTTGGCATTTAAAACCCCTAGCCAAGCCTTAAACCTCCCTTTTATTACATATGTCACCCCTAAAGTAGGCCCTAGGTGGCCTAATGGGCAGGGTGCTGTGTAAGTAAAATGCAGAACATATACTTTTTAGTTTTACATACAGAATAACTCCCAAATTCATTTTTCACTACTGTGAGGCCTATCCCTCTCATTGGTTAACATTGGGGATTATGTAATGCATCCATTACGTGTAATTTCTGATTGAGAAGGAGTAGGATAGTCATGTTTGGTACCTATGAACTTGTAATGATAAATCCTCTTTAATGGAAAAGTTGAATTTATCATTACAAGTTTGAAAAAGGCACTTTTAGAAAGTTGACATTTTCCTGCCCGTAGCCCTTTGTGGCAACAGCCTGTCTTGGGTCACAAGACTGGGTGTAGCTGACAGTTAGACTTTGTGAATTCCCTCCAGGCAGTCATACAATAGTGGGTAGCAGAGTTAGAATGGCCCATTCACTGGCTTGATTGGGGGGGCGTAGCTAAGCACAGCCCCACTTGCACCTGAATAGGCTATGTCCAGTCTCCTCACAATAGGCTTAATGACCCGGTATTGCCAGTGAAGCCAGCTTGAAGCCATGGAAGGAGAGGCAGAAAACTCTTAAAACTTCAAAGGACCTTTCCAGAAATTTCTCCCACGTTTTAGGAGCAGGGCACCAGGGTATAAATACTGTACCTTAGATACCACAATTTTAGTACACTTCTGGACCTATGAATATTCTGCCAGACAGGACAACTGTACTGCTGAAAGTCTGCTACTTTGTGGGACTGCTGCTCTGAGAGAACTGGTTTTCTGCTGTACTGCCCTGCTTGCTGCTCTCTCTGCCTGGTCGCCTGCTTGAGAAGGACTGGACTTTCATCACTTGAACCCAGAGTTTCTCAAAGGGCTGGACTGCTTACCTCCTGTTCTGCAGTCTCAGAGACATCAAAGACTGCCCGTAACTCTCCTTCCAGCACCTGCACTCTGCCAGCTATGAGTCCTCTCCTTGCCTGAGGTGCCCCCTCCAGTCCAGGGCCTCAGAAGTGGGTTTCTGTGCTGTTCTGCTGAAAATATCATTAAGTCCCGACTTTGCGCCAGTCGGAACCAACGCATTTGCCCTCTACATTGACGCAGCTCCTTCATCGCCAAGGCCTGATGACGACAAGAGACATCATGCACGGCTCGATGATGACGCATTACCTTCATCGCCAAAGCGCTGATCGGCACCAACGCATCGCTTACAATCCTTTAGGGCGACAATGGCGCATCGCCTCCTCTACTCCTCATCACTGCTTGTCCTCCAAGAAGGTACTATTTTAGCGGGGCCTGCATGGCTTTTGTATCCGATCCGTGTTTCATCATGGTCGGCTTGACTTTTCATATTTGACCAATTCCACTACGACCTCAATAAGCCCCTTAGAGCAATTGACCTTTAAGCACTAGATTTCAAGATAATCTTCATAAATTCATAAATCTGGTTCTATTTATTGGATTTTGGCTGTTTTGATCTTGTTTTTTTCAATAAATCAAGCTGTATTTTTCTAGCAGGTGTGGATTATTTTTGTGTGGTCTTTTTCACTGCTTTAGTGTAATAAGCATTGCACAAATACATTGCACATTGCCTCTTCAGTAAAGCCAGGGGGAACAAAGCGATACAAAAGGGGATGATGGACGGAACGTTTGAGCCAATCAAACACTCACCCCCAGTCAACTGATCTGGGTTTAATCCATCATCATTCTTTAGCTCACTCCACCACCCCAGTTCAGACATGGCCATATGCAAATCAGTCTGACCCTGTGCCTCATGGGAACAGTCCAGCCCGAACTGCCAAGCCATGTCTTCCCTGGACCGGAAACAAGCATCCTAGGACCGGTTTCTGGCATTCCAGCCGTCATCAGCCAGGCTTGCTTGAATCCAGTGGCAAAGTGAGCAAGGGACCCACGTCTGGGCATACCCCCGCCAACTTAGGGTGAACAAAGCGATACAAAAGGGGATGATGGACGGAACGTTTGAGCCAATCAAACACTCACCCCCAGTCAACTGATCTGGGTTTAATCCATCATCATTCTTTAGCTCACTCCACCACCCCAGTTCAGACATGGCCATATGCAAATCAGTCTGACCCTGTGCCTCATGGGAACAGTCCAGCCCGAACTGCCAAGCCATGTCTTCCCTGGACCGGAAACAAGCATCCTAGGACCGGTTTCTGGCATTCCAGCCGTCATCAGCCAGGCTTGCTTGAATCCAGTGGCAAAGTGAGCAAGGGACCCACGTCTGGGCATACCCCCACCAACTTAGGGTGAACAAAGCGATACAAAGGGGATGATGGACGGAACGTTTGAGCCAATCAAACACTCACCCCCAGTCAACTGATCTGGGTTTAATCCATCATCATTCTTTAGCTCACTCCACCACCCCAGTTCAGACATGGCCATATGCAAATCAGTCTGACCCTGTGCCTCATGGGAACAGTCCAGCCCGAACTGCCAAGCCATGTCTTCCCTGGACCGGAAACAAGCATCCTAGGACCGGTTTCTGGCATTCCAGCCGTCATCAGCCAGGCTTGCTTGAATCCAGTGGCAAAGTGAGCAAGGGACCCACGTCTGGGCATACCCCCGCCAACTTAGGGTGAACAAAGCGATACAAAAGGGGATGATGGACGGAACGTTTGAGCCAATCAAACACTCACCCCCAGTCAACTGATCTGGGTTTAATCCATCATCATTCTTTAGCTCACTCCACCACCCCAGTTCAGACATGGCCATATGCAAATCAGTCTGACCCTGTGCCTCATGGGAACAGTCCAGCCCGAACTGCCAAGCCATGTCTTCCCTGGACCGGAAACAAGCATCCTAGGACCGGTTTCTGGCATTCCAGCCGTCATCAGCCAGGCTTGCTTGAATCCAGTGGCAAAGTGAGCAAGGGACCCACGTCTGGGCATACCCCCGCCAACTTAGGGTGAACAAAGCGATACAAAGGGGATGATGGACGGAACGTTTGAGCCAATCAAACACTCACCCCCAGTCAACTGATCTGGGTTTAATCCATCATCATTCTTTAGCTCACTCCACCACCCCAGTTCAGACATGGCCATATGCAAATCAGTCTGACCCTGTGCCTCATGGGAACAGTCCAGCCCGAACTGCCAAGCCATGTCTTCCCTGGACCGGAAACAAGCATCCTAGGACCGGTTTCTGGCATTCCAGCCGTCATCAGCCAGGCTTGCTTGAATCCAGTGGCAAAGTGAGCAAGGGACCCACGTCTGGGCATACCCCCGCCAACTTAGGGTGAACAAGCGATACAAAAGGGGATGATGGACGGAACGTTTGAGCCAATCAAACACTCACCCCCAGTCAACTGATCTGGGTTTAATCCATCATCATTCTTTAGCTCACTCCACCACCCCAGTTCAGACATGGCCATATGCAAATCAGTCTGACCCTGTGCCTCATGGGAACAGTCCAGCCCGAACTGCCAAGCCATGTCTTCCCTGGACCGGAAACAAGCATCCTAGGACCGGTTTCTGGCATTCCAGCCGTCATCAGCCAGGCTTGCTTGAATCCAGTGGCAAAGTGAGCAAGGGACCCACGTCTGGGCATACCCCCGCCAACTTAGGGTGAACAAGCGATACAAAAGGGGATGATGGACGGAACGTTTGAGCCAATCAAACACTCACCCCCAGTCAACTGATCTGGGTTTAATCCATCATCATTCTTTAGCTCACTCCACCACCCCAGTTCAGACATGGCCATATGCAAATCAGTCTGACCCTGTGCCTCATGGGAACAGTCCAGCCCGAACTGCCAAGCCATGTCTTCCTGGACCGGAAACAAGCATCCTAGGACCGGTTTCTGGCATTCCAGCCGTCATCAGCCAGGCTTGCTTGAATCCAGTGGCAAAGTGAGCAAGGGACCCACGTCTGGGCATACCCCGCCAACTTAGGGTGAACAAGCGATACAAAGGGGATGATGGACGGAACGTTTGAGCCAATCAAACACTCACCCCCAGTCAACTGATCTGGGTTTAATCCATCATCATTCTTTAGCTCACTCCACCACCCCAGTTCAGACATGGCCATATGCAAATCAGTCTGACCCTGTGCCTCATGGGAACAGTCCAGCCCGAACTGCCAAGCCATGTCTTCCCTGGACCGGAAACAAGCATCCTAGGACCGGTTTCTGGCATTCCAGCCGTCATCAGCCAGGCTTGCTTGAATCCAGTGGCAAAGTGAGCAAGGGACCCACGTCTGGGCATACCCCGCCAACTTAGGGTGAACAAGCTGATACAAAGGGGATGATGGACGGAACGTTTGAGCCAATCAAACACTCACCCCCAGTCAACTGATCTGGGTTTAATCCATCATCATTCTTTAGCTCACTCCACCACCCCAGTTCAGACATGGCCATATGCAAATCAGTCTGACTCCTGTGCCTCATGGGAACAGTCCAGCCCGAACTGCCAAGCCATGTCTTCCCTGGACCGGAAACAAGCATCCTAGGACCGGTTTCTGGCATTCCAGCCGTCATCAGCCAGGCTTGCTTGAATCCAGTGGCAAAGTGAGCAAGGGACCCACGTCTGGGCATACCCCCGCCAACTTAGGGTGAACAAAGCGATACAAAGGGGATGATGGACGGAACGTTTGAGCCAATCAAACACTCACCCCCAGTCAACTGATCTGGGTTTAATCCATCATCATTCTTTAGCTCACTCCACCACCCCAGTTCAGACATGGCCATATGCAAATCAGTCTGACCCTGTGCCTCATGGGAACAGTCCAGCCCGAACTGCCAAGCCATGTCTTCCCTGGACCGGAAACAAGCATCCTAGGACCGGTTTCTGGCATTCCAGCCGTCATCAGCCAGGCTTGCTTGAATCCAGTGGCAAAGTGAGCAAGGGACCCACGTCTGGGCATACCCCGCCAACTTAGGGTGAACAAAGCGATACAAAAGGGGTGATGGACGGAACGTTTGAGCCAATCAAACACTCACCCCCAGTCAACTGATCTGGGTTTAATCCATCATCATTCTTTAGCTCACTCCACCACCCCAGTTCAGACATGGCCATATGCAAATCAGTCTGACCCTGTGCCTCATGGGAACAGTCCAGCCCGAACTGCCAAGCCATGTCTTCCCTGGACCGGAAACAAGCATCCTAGGACCGGTTTCTGGCATTCCAGCCGTCATCAGCCAGGCTTGCTTGAATCCAGTGGCAAAGTGAGCAAGGGACCCACGTCTGGGCATACCCCTGCCAACTTAGGGTGAACAAAGCGATACAAAAGGGGATGATGGACGGAACGTTTGAGCCAATCAAACACTCACCCCAGTCAACTGATCTGGGTTTAATCCATCATCATTCTTTAGCTCACTCCACCACCCCAGTTCAGACATGGCCATATGCAAATCAGTCTGACCCTGTGCCTCATGGGAACAGTCCAGCCCGAACTGCCAAGCCATGTCTTCCCTGGACCGGAAACAAGCATCCTAGGACCGGTTTCTGGCATTCCAGCCGTCATCAGCCAGGCTTGCTTGAATCCAGTGGCAAAGTGAGCAAGGGAATGATGATGGATTAAACCCAGATCAGTTGACTGGGGGTGAGTGTTTGATTGGCTCAAGCGTTCCGTCCATCATCCCCTTTTGTATCGCTTTGGTCGCCCTAAGTTGGCGGGGGTATGCCCAGACGTGGTCCCTTGCTCACTTTGCCACTGGATTCAAGCAAGCCTGGCTGATGACGGCTGAAATGCCAGAAACCGGTCCTAGGATGCTTGTTTCCGGTCCAGGGAAGACATGGCTTGGCAGTTCGAGCTGGACTGTTCCCATGAGGCACAGGGTCAGACTGATTTGCATATGGCCATGTCTGAACTGGGGTGGTGGAGTGAGCTAAAGAATGATGATGGATTAAACCCAGATCAGTTGACTGGGGGTGAGTGTTTGATTGGCTCAAGCGTTCCGTCCATCATCCCTTTTGTATCGCATTGGTCGCCCTAAGTTGGCGGGGTATGCCCAGACGTGGGTCCCTTGCTCACTTTGCCACTGGATTCAAGCAAGCCTGGCTGATGACGGCTGAAATGCCAGAAACCGGTCCTAGGATGCTTGTCTCGGTCCAGGGAAGACATGGCTTGGCAGTTCGGGCTGGACTGTTCCCATGAGGCACAGGGTCAGACTGATTTGCATATGGCCATGTCTGAACTGGGGTGGTGGAGTGAGCTAAAGAATGATGATGGATTAAACCCATATCAGTTGACTGGGGTGAGTGTTTGATTGGCCTAGCTGTCCGTCCATCATCCCCTTTGTATCGCTTTGGTCGCCCTAAGTTGGCGGGGGTATGCCCAGACGTGGGTCCCTTGCTCACTTTGCCACTGGATTCAAGCAAGCCTGGCTGATGACGGCTGAAATGCCAGAGACCGGTCCTAGGATGCTTGTTTCGGTCCAGGGAAGACATGGCTTGGCAGTTCGGGCTGGACTGTTCCATGAGGCACAGGGTCAGACTGATTTGCATATGGCCATGTCTGAACTGGGGTGGTGGAGTGAGCTAAAGAATGATGATGGATTAAACCCAGATCAGTTGACTGGGGGTGAGTGTTTGATTGGCTCAAGCGTTCCGTCCATCATCCCCTTTGTATCGCTTGGTCGCCCTAAGTTGGCGGGGGTATGCCCAGACGTGGGTCCCTTGCTCACTTTGCCACTGGATTCAAGCAAGCCTGGCTGATGACGGCTGAAATGCCAGAAACCGGTCCTAGGATGCTTGTTTCCGGTCCAGGGAAGACATGGCTTGGCAGTTCGGGCTGGACTGTTCCTATGAGGCACAGGGTCAGACTGATTTGCATATGGCCATGTCTGAACTGGGGTGGTGGAGTGAGCTAAAGAATGATGATGGATTAAACCCAGATCAGTTGACTGGGGTGAGTGTTTGATTGGCTCAAGCGTCCGTCCATCATCCCTTTGTATCGCTTGATCGCCCTAAGTTGGCGGGGTATGCCCAGACGTGGGTCCCTTGCTCACTTTGCCACTGGATTCAAGCAAGCCTGGCTGATGACGGCTGAAATGCCAGAAACCGGTCCTAGGATGCTTGTTTCCGGTCCAGGAAGACATGGCTTGGCAGTTCGGGCTGGACTGTTCCCATGAGGCACAGGGTCAGACTGATTTGCATATGGCCATGTCTGAACTGGGGTGGTGGAGTGAGCTAAAGAATGATGATGGATTAAACCCAGATCAGTTGACTGGGGGTGAGTGTTTGATTGGCTCAAGCTGCTCCGTCCATCATCCCTTTTGTATCGCTTGGTCGCCCTAAGTTGGCGGGGTATGCCCAGACGTGGGTCCCTTGCTCACTTTGCCACTGGATTCAAGCAAGCCTGGCTGATGACGGCTGAAATGCCAGAAACCGGTCCTAGGATGCTTGTTTCCGGTCCAGGGAAGACATGGCTTGGCAGTTCGGGCTGGACTGTTCCCATGAGGCACAGGGTCAGACTGATTTGCATATGGCCATGTCTGAACTGGGGTGGTGGAGTGAGCTAAAGAATGATGATGGATTAAACCCAGATCAGTTGACTGGGGGTGAGTGTTTGATTGGCTCAGCTGCTCCGTCCATCATCCCCTTTGTATCGCTTGGTCGCCCTAAGTTGGCGGGGGTATGCCCAGACGTGGGTCCCTTGCTCACTTTGCCACTGGATTCAAGCAAGCCTGGCTGATGACGGCTGAAATGCCAGAAACCGGTCCTAGGATGCTTGTTTCCGGTCCAGGGAAGACATGGCTTGGCAGTTCGGGCTGGACTGTTCCCATGAGGCACAGGGTCAGACTGATTTGCATATGGCCATGTCTGAACTGGGGTGGTGGAGTGAGCTAAAGAATGATGATGGATTAAACCCAGATCAGTTGACTGGGGGTGAGTGTTTGATTGGCTCAAGCGTTCCGTCCATCATCCCCTTTTGTATCTCTTCAGTAAAGCCTGCCTGCTGTGTGCCAAGCTACCAAAGTGTGAGCACAGGCACATTTAGAGAGTGTATCTGACTTACCCTGACTAGAGTGGTGGTCGCTACTTGGACTAGATATCCCATTTCTAACTGCACTGACTACAAAATGGCCGAGGACCACATGGCCATCAAGGACAAAGGCATGGACAACAAAAAACACATGCAGGCCTATGGCAAAAGCAAATGCAAAAAGAACAATTGATGGGCAGAATACAGAACAATGTGATACATTCACCCCAGTACAGGGATCTGGGCATAAATCCATCGTTTTTTGCTCCCCATGCTATTCCAGTTTGAACCAAGCCATATGCAAATCAGTCTTGACCCTGCGCCCAATGGGAACAGTCCAGCCTGAACTGCCAGGCCAGGTCCTCCCTGGCCTGGAAACAAGCATCCTAGGACCAGTTCGGGGTTTCACCACTCATCAGCCAGGATAGCTTGTCTCCAGTGGCATGGAGAGCACGGGACCCATGTCTGGGCATACCCGCCCCACTCGGGGTGACAAATGCAAAAAGAACAATTGATGGACAGAATGCAGAACAATGTCATATATTCACCCCAGTACAAAGATCTGGGCCTAAATCCCTCATTTTTTTGCTTCCATTCCATTCCAGTTTGAACCCAGCCATTGCAAATCAGTCTTGACCCTGCGCCCAATGGGAACAGTCAAGCCCGAACTGCCAGGCCAGGTCCTCCTTGGACTGGAAACAAGCATCCTAGGACAGGGTTCGGGGTTCCACCCCTGATCAGCCAGGATAGCTTGACTCCAGTGGCATGGAGAGCACGGGACCCACGTCTGATCATACCCGTCCCGCTCGGGGTGACAAATGCAAAAAGAATAATTGATGGGCAGAATACAGAACAATGTCATACATTCACCCCAGTACAGAGATCTGGGCCAAATCCATCGGTTTTTTGCTCCCCATGCCATTACAGTTTGAACCCAGCCAAATGCAAATCAGTCTTGACCCTGCGCCCAATGGGAACAGTCCAGCCCGAACTGCCAGGCCAGGTCCTCCCTGGACTGGAAAAAAAACATCCTAGGACCGGTTTTGTGGTTTTAGCCCTCATCAGCCAGGATAGCTGGACTCCATTGGCATGGAGAGCACAGGACTCACGTCTGGGCATGCCCGTCCCACTCGGGGTGATAAATGCAAAAAGAACAATTGATGGACAGAATGCAGAACAATGTCATGCATTCACCCTAGTACAGAGATCTGGGCCTAAATCCTTCGTTTTTTTGCTCCCCATGCCATTCCAGTTTGAACCCAGCCATATGCAAATCAGTCTTGACCCTGCGCCCAATGGGAACAGTTCAGCCCGAACTGCCAGGCCAGGTCCTCCCTGGACTGGAAAAAAACATCCTAGGACCGGTTTTGGGGTTTTAGCCCTCATCAGCCAGGATAGCTGGACTCCAGTGGCATGGAGAGCACGGGACCCACGTCTGGGCATACCCGTCCCACTCGGGGTGACAAATGCAAAAAGAACATTTGATGGACAGAACGCAGAACAATGTCATACATTCACCCCAGTACAGAGATCTGGGCCTAAATCCATCGTTTTTTTGCTCCCCATGCCATTCCAGTTTGAACCCAGCCATATGCAAATCAGTCTTGACCATGCACCCAATGGGAACAGTCTAGCACCTGCCAGGCCAGGTCCTCCCTGGACTGGAAACAAGCATCCTAGGACAGGTTTCGGGGTTTCACCCCTCATCAGCCAGGATAGCTTGACTCCAGTGGCATGGAGACCACGGGACCCACCCAAGGTGTCTGGTGTCCCAAAGGGTCTAGAGGGTGGACCTTCTAGGGGTAGCGGTCTCTTATGCAAATTTAAAAGTGCCTATTTGCTTGCATTTGTTCATGTAGCCAAAGCCACTACTTTGATTAATCAATACAACCTAAGCTCCTCTGCATCCTCTGGTACATTGGGGGCAGGAGCATTGGACTTGGCCTCAATCTTCAGACTGCGGGCATCTTGCTGTGTGCCTGCTTGTGTAATATGTATTATAATCAAATGTGCAGCAAACTTCTGTCTCACTATGTTTTTTCCAAGCATCACTCAACTACAATCTGTTTCCTAAATTGAGCTCCAAGTTTGGAATGTTGATATACATTGCTGGAAATGTGTACCTGTTAGAAATGGGATTTATGGTTGGCTATGGCTTGCGCCTAAGCCAGGCAGAAACCACCACTCTAGTCAGGGCAAGGGAGTTACACGCTGAAGATAACCCCTGCTCACCCCCTTGGTAGCTTGGCACGAGCAGTTAGGCTTATCCCAGAGGCAATGTGTAAAGCGTTTGCGCAACACACTCACACAGCAGCAACACACTAGGCACACTACAAAAGAAACTCCACACAAGGTTATATACAAATAGCCTTTGTATTATCCAAAACACATTAGAATTAGAATCACACAATGTACACTGTGCCAACTGGCACTAGGCAGTATTTACAGGAAATTATATACAGGTGACAGGGCCAATCGGCCCACTGTCAGAATCATCACAACCAGTACTTACTGGCAGAATGATGACCTCAGCAGTATATCACATTAGCATTAGGCAAAGACCACATTATGCATAAATCACATTAGGCATACACACATTGTGCAGGAACTCAGCAGTGCACCATAGTAACCCTACCACCAGGTGCACACATCACCTTAGGGCCTTGCGCCCTTTCACCATCACACCTATGACCCCAGGCCAACTGGACTTTCACTGGGGCTCAAATGCCCTATGTCCAGAGAGTCAGGGCAGAAATGTAGGACCTTCCCAATGGCCCTCTGGCTGCCAATGCAGCGAAACCACAGTACGCAAATGCGCGGGGCGCAACTCACCCCTTCCTCAACAAAAGAAATGGCCCCCAAACGTTGCAGCTGCCCGCAACCTGCGGTGCAGCTGGGAAAAACAAAACAGGCACTCACTGTGCCCTGAGAGCCCCACTGGGACTCTATCAACACTTGACCCCCAAAAGGAAATCAGTACTTGCACCTTGGTGCCCCAGGGAGCCCCAACGTGGCTCCAGGCACCGACAATGTGCCTCGAAAAAGCCTCACTCACCGAGCTCTTTCCTGGGGCCGCTCTCGGCACCAATCTGCGCAAGTAAAGCCTCACTCACCGGGGCTGCTCTGCTGGACTCCTCCGGTCTCCCTCACAGGCACCGGCAATGGGCCTTGACTGGCCCCTGTCCGGCACTGGTCTCCAGGGAACACGTGGGGCTCTCCGAACTTCTTCTTTGGGCCCAGGACGCCCTGGATTGTGGGGTAGACTCCTGCCCACCAATAGATGCCGTCTTGCGGTCACGGAGGCGGGGTAGGCTCCCGTCCTCCTTCCGACACCACCCTTCCGGCCGCAACTCTGCCCACAACCAGGCACTGGCGCCTGCCTTCCGGGTCGCGGCGGTGAAGAACACAAGCCCACGCTCGGGCTCACAGCAGCGGCTCCTTCCACCAAGGCATTAATGCGGGGTGGGCTCCTGCTTTATAGGAGCACCAAAATGCGGGGTAGGCTCCCGCCAGAAAGTGACAAAAACGCGGGGTGGGTTCCAGCTAAATAAATAGCACAAATGCGGGGTGGGCTCCCGCTTGGCCCAACAGCAGCACGGGGGGTCTCCACGCTGGGATTCCCCCAGCAGTCTTCGCAGCAGCACGCTGCCAGGCACCAGCACTCCTCTTGGGCTGGCAATAAAGAGATAGCGCTCACGAGGCGCTAGGGTCCTCAAAGGTCCAGGGGGCACAGCTGGGCCCAGGCTGGCCAGCACACAGGGCCCTCCAGCAGGGAGGCAGTCCCTTGTGGCGGTTCCTCCTGGGGCCCAGCAGCCAATCCCCCAAACAGCACAAGGAAGCACAAAAGCACAACCTTTTCATGGGGTCACAGCCCCAGTACTTATACTCCATTTCTCCTTTGTCTGCCGTTGGCACACGGCTTGGGGAACCAGCCTGAGCTGGTTCTGGGGGGTGTTGGACTTGGCCCTTTTTGCAGGGTCATCCCTGAACTTTTTGCCTTCCTCCTGTATTTTTTCTGACCTGTTGTTGGCTGTTTTATGACTCTGGGCACTTTACCACTGCTTATCAGTGCTAAAGTGCATATGCTCTGTATGGTAAATTGATGTATGGATTAGTGACTCCATGATTGGCTGGTTTGGTTTACTTGTCAGACCCTAGTACAGTGCACTGAGTGTGCCCAGGGCTTGTAAACCAAATGCTGCTGGTGGGCTTGCAGTACTGGTTGTGCCACCCACAGAAGCAGCCTGTAAAAGTGTGTCTCAGGTCTGCCATTGCAGAGCCGGTGTGCAGTCTGGTACTGCCATGTTGACTGGGCAAGTGCACCCACTTGCCAGTCCCTAAACCTTCCCTTTTCTTCATATCAGACACCCCTATGGTAGGCCCAAGGGCAGGGTGCATTGTAAGTATAAGGTAGGACATGCCCTGGTGTGTGTGGCATGTCCTAATAGTGAATTACAGCCATTTTCGTTTTCACTATTGCAAGGCTACCTGTTCCCCATAGGCCAGAATGGGCAGTTTGATTATTACATCTTATAATCCTAACTGACCCAGGGAACATGGTAGAAAAACGAATTTAGTATGCCTGAACTCAGAATGATAAAATACATCTTTTAGTGAAGTTGGTTTTAACATTCTGTGTTTGAAAATACCACTTTTAGAAAGTAGGTATTTTCTTGCCTAACTATCCAAGCCTGCCTCTGCTAGGTTGTGTATTCCATGTCTGATTTGTGAGTGACAGGGGCTGGGGGATTCCAGGAGACAGGGTGAGTCAGCCCAGGGCTGAATAGAGAGATCTGCATGGAGATTGGTGGGAGGAGTTGCACCTGGGACCTGAATAGGGCTGTGCCTTCCCTCCACAATGCTGGCTCCACCTCCTGTGGTGCGTCTGATGTCCCTGGCCTACACTGTGAAAGGAAAGAAGGAGTCTTGTCAACAAAGTGCTCCAGGACTGACCAGAACTGGTTTGGATTAGGCAAAGGCCTCTCTGCCTTCAGAGAACAAAGGGAAAATGAGTATAAAAGAGGGGACCCAAACCCCAGAACTTTAGATCACTTTGGGAAGCAAGAAGAACCTTTGCTAAGGAGAGGAACCAGAGAAATCGAGGAGGAGACTATCCCTAAGCTGAGTGCTGTTTGGGGGATTGGCCTGCAGTGGTTGCCTGACTGCCAAAGAAAGGAGAAAGGAACTTTGTGTGTACTTTCATCAACTTGTAAAAGATCTCCAAGGGCTTGAGAGAGAGAGCTTCACTCCTGCTGAAGTCTCAGGGACAACAGACTTCACCCACCAGCTCCCCAAGAGTTCTTTTGAAGTGCCTGCTGTTGTGTTGGGCCTTCTGAGGGACTGCGTGTCGCAAGGAGCTGGAAGCGCGACTCACGAAGAAGAAGCGTGTCGCCGCCGCAGCTGCTGTCGTCGCATCGCTGAAGAAGGGTGTCGCCGCTGCCGCTGTCGCTTCGCAACGCAGAAGCGCCTCGCATCGCCGGAGAAGAGGATCGACGTTGCATCAGACGCCGACGCATCATCGGAGAAGCGTGTCGCCGCCGCTGTCGTCGCATCGCTGAAAAAGGGTGTTGCCGCTGCAGCTGTCGCATCGCATCGCCGAGCGCCTCGCATCGCCGGAGAAGAGGATCGACGTCGCATCAGATGCCGCCGCATCACCGGGAAGCGTGTTGCAGGGCCTGTCGCGGCTCAGAAGAATCGTTGAGTCGTCGCACGGCCGTTGGGCATGCACGCATCGTGTCGCATCAAGAAGAAGACACCATCTTTGTTTCATTTCACCGGATCTTCATCGCATCACGGCGTTGCTGGTCGCATCGCCACGGAAGCGCAGTGAGAAACCGACGCATCACCTCCCCACGCCGAGAAGAACCAACGCATCGCCTACGCATCAGTAGGGACCCGACGCATCAGGTTCTTGCGTGCAAGGAACCGCGCATCACCTTCCCTGCAACACTTTCGTTGTATAGCGTTACGCATCCAAAGGTACATTGAACTCAAAGTGTCGCATTTACCATCTTAAGAGAACTGAGCAAATTCTACCATTTTTGAAGTACAGTATTGTGGATTTTTGTCGTTTGTGGTCTTGTGTTAAATCTATATAAAAGATACTTATTTTTAATATACAACTGGTTTGGTGTCCATCTGTAGTGTTGTCACTTGATTACTGTATGTGTTCACAAATGCTTTACACACTGCCTCTGAGATAAGCCTGTCTGCTCGTGCCAAGCTACCAAGGGGGTGAGCAGGGGTTATTTTAGGAGCGCACCCCCTTACCCTGACTAGACGCAACGGTCCCTATTTGGTCTCAGGTACCTACCTCTGCCAACTAGAGACCCCCAAATCTAACATTGGTGGTCAGCGGTGAAGATTCTGGACTTGCATTTGTGACTCATATACAGTAATTGGTGTACACTACTAGTGAGTGCAGACCAAACGCAACCACTTACTATTTTTCCCTGTTTCCCTTTTCTACTTTGGTTATTGGAACTCTGGTTAATTGTTGCACCTGTTGGGCCTTGTCAAAATGGAAGTCAACTTTTGGCACCTGTACATCTACAAGATAAAGGAACTGAAAGTGTTTTGCAAGGAGAGGGGGCTACCTGTGAAGGGGAGATCCACAAGGCAGGATCTTGAGGCAGCCCTGCATAGCTATGAGGTGCTACGCTGGGAAGCAACACTAGCAGATGACTCTGAGGAGGAATCTGAGGGGGAGGATCCCCAGCCAGAATACCAAGAGGGCAGTGGCCCTGAGGAGGAAACATTTTGGGAAAGATTGGCTCGTGAAGAGAGGAATCGGATTCATGCTCGTGACCGGAGGCTGAGGGAGCTAGACCAGGAGTGCGAGGAGATAGAGCGAGCCTTAGCTGAAAAAGAAATCTGTGAAGCTCAAGAAGTGAGCTTGGCTGAGTTGGAGGTGGAATCCAGCTCAGATGGTGGCAGCAATATTGAATTTTCAATACCTATGCCAACACCTGGTGGAGTGTGAGTTCTCTGACCCCAGGGAGCGCACAATGGAGGCAGACCTTTTGGTGGATTCCAGAGGGTCTGAAGAGGCATTGGGGAGTGACCCTAAGAGGAGTGGCTCAGGTGTCTTCCAACCCAGAGTGGTGGGAGAGGTTCAGTGTAGCCCAGCTAGGTCCCAGTGTAGTGGGAGGGGTGTAGGGGCTCACGTCCTGTCTCTGCGGAGAAGGAGTGAGTGTGGGGCTGCATGTCCCAAGGTGCCCGAAACCCAGTCTCAGGGCCTGGATGGTTCTTTAAGGGAACACCAGGTAGGGAGCCTAGGCTGTCCTGATGAGCCGCCCGTTGAGGAGGATACCCTAGTGTCTGGGGAACTGGGAGTGTCTGTAAGCAGGCCTCCATCAGTTCTAGTGTCTGGCAGTGCCACTCCTAAGGGGAGGGTGCAGAAGTCCAGATTGAGGGGTGAGACGGGGAAAGAGTCCCCAGTGGAAGAACCAGTGGGTCAGGGGCCAGCCAGAAGGGCTGAGTCACCGGTGAAGGACCATGGTGACACCACTTCTGTCCTGGGGGATCTTCATGCACTGTCAGAGGGACAGGGGTCGGGAGATCTGCGCCAGGCAGACTGTCACACGACACATGAGTTATGTGTCACCCTCAGGGGGGGCATGCGTGCTCCCAAGGAAGTCCTGGTGCGCCAGGCGGGTGCTCAGCTGCAGGGTTTAGTCCCTGGGTTGGGAAGCCAGGTTCAGGTGTTGTCTGACCTGGAGGGTGGGACAACTGTAAGCAGTGTCCTGACCAATGTAGCTTCTAGGGATACCACTCCAGTTGGGAGGGTGCGGAACTCTGGAAGAGGGTGCAGAGGGAGGGGTCCTCGCCTTTGACCTCGGTGCAACCTGAGGGTTTAGATCCCAGGTTGGTAGATCAGTTGCAGGGTCAAGGCCCTGAACTGGTGGGTGAGTTGTGTTCTGAGGTTGCCTCTCATAGGAGGAGAGTGCGGAACCCCAGAAGGAGAGGTAGGGGGAGGATAAATCTTTCCCAGTGCAAAAAGTGTTTTGAACCCCTTTAAATCAAGGGGGCATTAGTGGGGTGGTCAACGCAAAATACCCATAGGCTTTGAGGCAAGCCCAGATTTACCTACATAGCCAGACTAGATTGTGCAGAAAAACGAATCCATACTTGAAGTGGGCACAAAAAAGTGCAAATGTGTTCATTTCTCAAAACAAAACAATGTATTGGACGTTTGCTGCAATACACAACAAACAACCTATGCTTGGGAACCATGTGAGTTTGTCTATGCATAGGAATTTGTACCGGAAAGGCATGCCTCAAGTACAAATCCGATGTTGCGAGGCTGTGCATTGTGCAAGACAGGCTCTTTGTGAGCCATCAGAGGGGATCATACCAACAGCAGGACATTCTTTGCATTTTCCCCCTTGTGCAATTCAGCACAGCAAATTTGAAAGCTGCACTGCAATTGTAAATATGGGCTTCCCAACGAACTAGGAGTGATTGATCGGATGGAAGCCTAACTGCAGAGATGCACGTCTAACATGCAAACCCCACGACTGAGCCTCACATGTCTGTCCAGCTTATCATACTTTAGAGTTTACTTTATTTAATAAACAGGAAAACATTTCACAAATGACATGGCAAATTACAATTCAGTTAGTGTGCCATGCATGAAATGTCGATATTATACATGAGAAATCAAATGTATGGTAATAACATGCAAACAGATGAATGAGAAAACAGATCGCTTTGTTTGAATCAGAGCACCGATATTTGTACACACTGATAATGGAGACTGCTGAGTGAAAATAAGAAACAACTGTACAACAATTAAATCTGCACTGTGAGTTATTTGTGATGCACGCCAGACTCTGAAATCTATTAAATGCGATTTATTTGAAGAAGTATTGTTTTAAAAAATGTCTCTTAGGGTTATTAATGTGGGATTTTGCTTATTTTCTCTGATACGCCACATGACTGCAAATCAACTAGGAAATAACTGTGTTGTTTGATGCATGTTCAGTAAAGAGACAGAATAATGGATTAAAAAAAAGTGGTTTAAAGTTGAATTTAGATCACCGAAGCCCAATGTGAGAAGTGCCTTGGAAGCATGCACAAATATACATTTCATCTAATATCATCAGTATTACAAAGGTCAAGAAACACTATGGGGGATATTCTCAAGAACGTGCGATAAACATCGGCAAAATAGGTTAACGCAAGTTTTCATATCGCTGTCTATCGCGGGAAATAACTCTGTGTTAACGTCGTATTCTCAACACGGCGGTAACATGCAATAGCCCCCCGACAACTCCTCAAATGTCCGTGATAACATCACTGGGACGGCGATGAAAATCCAAACCCGAACGCGAAAAAAGTTGCGATGGGCCCAACCGCGATAAGACAAACAGCGAAAAGCAGCGCCAGGCCTGCAAATCACACACGTCAGGCGGGAAAAATCACTACAAAAGCAGAAAGAAAAAAAACACAAACAAAAACCGAACTACAGCGAAGCACAATGGAGGCAGCCGGAGCAGGTACAGAGGACGGCCAGAACCCCACAAGCCCCCCGGAGGAGCAGCCTGGGACCTCGGGGACAGGGAAGGGCAAGGACAAGAAGAAGAGGAAGACACGGTTCAGTCCGCAGGAAAACAGGATCCTGATCACGGTGGTGATAGAACACCATCAACAACTGTTCGTCACCTCCACTGTGTCATTGGCAACAAAAAATGCAACATGGCAGTCCATCCTGGACAAGGTAAATGCAGTCACAGTGCTGAGGAGGACAATGGAAGAGCTCAAGAAGCACTGGAATGATGTGAAGCGCAAGACCAAGCAGAAACTCGCCAACAACCAGAAGGCAGCAATGCAGACTGGAGGTGGGAGTCCAGCGCCACAGGAGGAGCTGGATGAGATGGAGGAAATGGTGTCCACAGTCATCAGTGTGGAGACGGTGGCAGGAGTTGGGGGACCAGACACTGTCCAACATGACCTGAAACAACAGCAACAGGGTGAGCAACCACCAGGGACTGGGGGGACGGGAGGAGATGGGCACAATGTCACACATGCACAATTAAGTATAGCACAGTGCACACCCACAATGACTCTGGATCATGTCCCTGATCCCCTTGGCACACTGCAGCACACCTAGACACAGCAAGTAGGCCCCCGTCGACTATGTGCCCAGAGGGGGCCCTTCCCACACATCACCAATCTCATAACCAACCCATGCACATGTGCTGAACCCAGCAAAGCTGCGGGTCCGTGAGCCACACTGACAATGCAAGTGACACTGCATGACGATTAGCATGGCTGCAGTCCGATCATCATGACATGGGGCACGCCACCACACTGAGGTGGCTGAGTGTGGACCACATCCGTAAAGGAGCAGGTCACACTCTGACACATCCACCTGCACAAACAACCCCTGACGTCAACAACACATCTGCGGATAAACCATGCCCCAGAGTCCCAACTCCCACCAAGACCCAAATTCACCCAAGTCTGCAACATCTCAGTACTGTATGGGCACAGAAGTCAAAGGCACACCGCCTGAAAGGGACAAGGGGCAGCAAAATCAGAGCTGCAGGGGCGACTCTCCCAAAATGCAGCACACACACATGACATTCAGAGCACATCAGCATTGACAACAAGGTGGTACAAACTGCAACAAGTTTACAACAGGACAGAGGACACAACAGGTGCCGCTTTTGTGTAGAAACTGGCCAATCACATTTGGCATAGCAGGGAAATGTGAGAGGTCAATGTACTAGTACAAACACATATCCGTGATGTCGACGAAATGTCCACTCCCCCGCATCAAATAGGCAGCTCCTCCTAAACAGTCACAATGTACATTTCATGCAGTCTGCATGTGAACTTGTACAATGCAACAACATACATGTGAACACAATGTAGTACTGCATCTCCCCTTCACATTGCAGAGGGAGCATCAACACCTCCTGCAGTGCAGCCCCAACAACTCTTCACTGATGACGATGAGGACATCCCCGACATCGACCCCGAAGACCTTCAAACCCTCTTCAACAGCTTCGGCACCCCACCTCCAGGAGCAGGGCAGCCCAGCTGCATCAAGGAGACCCCACCCCCTGCACAGACCACACAGCAGGAAGCACCTACCACCCCGGCTGTCTCCCAGGACCCCCACGAACAACACATGGCCTTCCAACGCCATGTGTTAGAGGTCCAGGAGAAGATGGCTGATCAGGTGCGGGTGGGGTTCGACCTCATGACAGCCAAACTTGATGCCATACATGGGTGTCTGATTCCCATCAGGGACCACTTACAGTCCCTAACGGACACCCACAGTCTGCTCCATGCTCTCCAACGATCCATGGCTGACATCGCTGGAGTCATGATACTGAGACAAGAACAACTGTCCAGTCAGAGTGGCTCCAGCGATGTCAGCCGGGAGTTGGGACAGATGCGGAGGGCTCATGGAGAACATGGAGCAGATGACGGCAGAAAGAATGGCTGCCATGGCTGCACACCAGCGAGATGTGGCTGGGACCTTCCATGCCCTGCAGCACATCGTCATGGCATTGCTGCCTCAAGGCTTTGCGCAGATGAATGCTGCTGCTGCTTCTACATCCACATCTCCGCCCCCTGATGTGTCAGTGCCTCACAGTGTTACAGGCAATCCACCACCACCCACGTGTGAGGCACATGTGACATCAGAGGACGAAGATGCTGGTGAATCAACCTTACTGTTAAAGAGGAGGCAGTAGCATTCATCGCTGCCATATGGCCTGTTTCTGCTTGGTTCTGCCCTTTGCATCATCACCTTCCACTGTCCCCCGATACACTCTACGACACTCACCTTGGACCTCAACATGGACTGCCATTTTCTGTTTGGTTACCAATGACACAGCGATCAGACTGCGGACTGAACTCTTCCTCTTCCGATGTACTTGTCATTCCCTGAAGGACTCTGGCTGGCCCTCCACGGGCCAATAATGTGAAGTGGGGTTTGCATGGCCCTGTACTGCTCCAGCTGCAACACTCCACTGGATGTGAATTAAACCTTCAGAATCGCACAGATGTGTCATGCTTGATCATTCAAGTATGAGAGTATGGATGAATGTAGGGTCAGTGATTCCCCCTTACGTCCATGTTGCTCAATTCGTGGGACTTGAGTCACAGGGTGCAACATTGCCGATTGCGGTCCGGGTGGCGTAGACACTACAACAGAGACACAAGCATCAGTTACTTCCATGTCCAGCCCAGAACTGAAGCACGCCCAGAGCCCCGGGCTCATTGTTCCCACCCCTACGCTGGCCTGCCATACTCCAGGCAAGTCCACTCCGCTTACGCTCACAGGGGGGGGGACAAAGCTACATGTCCCAGGTCTTCCCTGTAGTGATCTGCTGATCACTGGTCTAGTTGTCAGCATGTCACTCCCTGAGGGCTGGTTCACACCCACACCACACCAATCCAGCAAAGGCGTCACAGGGCATGTGACCCTGCCAATAGAAAGGGGCCTAGCACGTCACATTCCCCACTGCCGGAGATGACATGATGACGTCCGCACCACGCGACCCAATCATGAAGGGTCCATGACTTGTGCTGCACTGAGTTGGTGGCACCCGCTGCACTGTGGCCGGCACGGGCCTACCGCCATGGGACGATGACTTGCGGTGCACTGAGTTGGTGGCACCCGCTGCACTGAGGCCGGCACGGGCCTACCGCCACGTGACGATGACTTGCGTTGCACAGGGTCAGTGGCACCCGCTGCACTGCGGCTGGCAGGGGCCTACCGCCACGTGACGATGACTTGCGTTGCACAAGGTTAGTGGCACCTGAAGAGCTGAGCGGGTGTGCAGCCTGCGATGATGCATAGGCCTCGATGAGCCATCCTGCTAACCGTGGTTCGATTTGAATTGTGAGTCCTGCTGGACCATAGTGCTTGCCGAAGGCAGCAGTCAGCACACACATGACTCCGCGGTGCAGTGCCACAGGGTGCGCTGGGGGCCTGTGGCACGGAATCCAGCGATCGGCTGAGGAGGATGCACCGGCACGTGGTGGGCCCTCTTGGAGACACGCCGGTGGCGGCAGGTGAGCATTGAGGCCTGGCTGCGCAGGAGCGGCCAGTCATCGCTGGGCAGAGGACCGGTCTGGGGACCAGAGCTGGGGTGCATCAGCCGCACAGGATCGCGCAGGGACCACCGGTCACGGCGGCGGACTCGTGGCTGGGTGGGGAGCGCCGCCCTTGCTGACACAACCCTGCATGCGATGATCGTGATGTGCACGGGTTGGTTTGGGACGTAGCCACCTCGTCTCCAGTGTGAATGTGCCCGTTGAAGGTGGTCGGCCACATGTGTGTAGGCCTATGGGCAGGTTGTGGCAGAGACTGAGACACACGCAGTAGTCACTTTGGTGGTGGATTGGTGACGTCTGCATTCCCACAGTTGTGAGTTGTAGGATTGTGGAGTTGAGGTGTGTGGTGTGTTCAGTTGGTACTTGCAGATGGGCAGTGCATTACCATTGGTGCCATCCTCAAAGCGCTGGTTGGTGGCGGACTTGCGGACATGTGGGAATCATTCACACTGCCTGGGAAGTTTGCGACGACATTGGTGGACAGGCCACGGTGGTCCACTTTTGTATGCACAGTGATGACATGCGTGTGGTTGCTGTTGCGGTGATTGTATGCAGTGTCCGCAGGGGGCACAAGTCATACACGTGTGCTGTAAATTGCCCCCAACACGTGCGTGACGCAAGCTATGGCGTAGTTCCCTTGCGTGGTCTCAAGATGTTCCTGCGCAGTGTGGGGGGAGTGAGGGGCAGGGGTATCAAGCTGACACACACCGTGATGCTTTCAGGTATGATGAGTCCTGCATGATGTGACCATAACAGCAGTTTGTGTGGTCGTTACCTTCCTCTTCATTCCTACGACGGTTACGGCCACACGTAGTTCTGTTACGGTCTTCTCATGCATGGTTTATCAGGCCTGTGAGCATTCTGGTTTGTCCAAGTGCAGTACACTGTACCAGATTAGGCATGTGACATACGGAAGTTTGACCATTGTCACCATTTCTCCCACAGGTTTCTGAAGACACATTGCCCTGTTGAGGTTCCCCGTTGGGAATGGAACGCGTTGGCTAAGCTTTTCGTTTTGTTGATTTATGTATTTGTAATAAAGTTCTGTTTTTACACTACTGTTGACTACTCGACTTCATGACCTGGCGCACCCACATTTCGGTTACTACGATCTTGGGTCTGGGGCACGGAGGCGTCTAGCACGGCTGGCGTTGGGGTTGGTTGCGCAGGTACACTACGAATTGGAACTATCGTGTGGTGCGGATACAGGGGCCCGCCGTTGCTTTTGTGGACATGCATCCATGACATGTGTGAGGGAGTTTGATGGGGCTGGCTGTGTGACTCCTCCGACTCGGGCAGTTGTTGGTTGGAAGGTACCAGGGGCCAACAGGTGCAGCACAGCCAGCATCTTTGTCTGCGGGGGGATGTAGGTTATCCACTGTGTTGGTACCGTCAGCCTGTGGGCAATGTGGGTCAGGATGTGGAGGATGGTTGTCCTTTTGAGCCTGTGTTGGCCAATGGCTTCCTCTGGCGTTGAGTCTCTGGGGCTTGTGTGTTTTAGGGTCATCCGCTGTCCTGCACTGGATAGGTGGTAATCTGGGGGGGATCCGGGGGGGTGCCTGGGGGTGGTGGCGGTGGGTGTTGTGGCCCTCTTGGGTCTCCGAGCTGCATGATCAGTGTCTCCATGGCATCTGTTGGTCTTCAGATGTAGCTCTGGGCTGGGCTCCCTTTCTACTGCAGTTGGTCGTCCTGCTTAACACCAGTAAAAGTGTTACAGCAAACAAATGATGGACAGAATGCTGACAATGCAAACATTCTCCCCCAGGCAAAAAATCTGGGTTAAATCCATCGTTCTTTTGCCCACTACGCCACCCCAGTTTGGGCCCAGCCATATGCAAATCAGTCTTGACCCTGTGCCCCATGGGAACAGTCCAGACCGAACTGCCAGGCCAGGTCCTCCCTGGACCGGAAACAAGCATCCTGGGACCGGTTTCAGGGTATGTCACCCTTCTTCAGCCAGGCTAGCTTGAATCCAGTGGCACAGTGAGCAAGGGACCCACGTCTGGGCATACCCATCAAACTTAGGGCGAAAAGTGTTACAGCAAACAAATGATGGACGGAATGCTGACAATGCAAACATTCTCCCCCAGTCAAAAGATCTGGGTTAAATCCATAGTTCTTTTGCCTACTACGCCACCCCAGTTTGGACCCAGCCATATGCAAATCAGTCTTGACCCTGTGCCCCATGGGAACAGTCCAGACCGAACTGCCAGGCCAGGTCCTCCCTGGCCCGGAAACAAGCATCCTGGGACCGGTTTCAGGGTATGTCACCCTTCTTCAGCCAGCCTAGCTTAAATCCAGTGGCACAGTGCCATGGTTCAGTGGGTGGTCTGCCCCTTCCTTCTCCCCCCCTGGTGTGTGCGCATGGTCCTTCACTCATGTGGAATTGAGTTTTCCTCACTTCCGTGATGAAAGCGGTTGGCGGTCCAGCTCCCCGTTACCGGAACTGCCACTGCGTCACACAGCGCTTCCGGGGAATCCGCATAACCTCAGCGGTTCCCGCCGGTTCAGCGCTATGTATTGATGCCCTTGCCTAGACGGATGCCCTCTTCTGCTCCGGACGCCTTTACAGGTATTCCGAGGCCGCGCAGGAGCGCTGCCTCGTCTTTTCTCGTGATTGTTCTCCGGTCTGCCTGTTAGCGCTAGCGCGTTGTCAGGACCTTGTTTCCCTACCAGTGCGACCGCACTGGAAAGTACCTTAATAGTGTGCATGACTGTGTGCATAGTTATTGGCACGTACTTTGGGAGGGGTTCTAGTCATTTGGCGCCTGGTTGCACAGGAGCACTTGTTACTTGCCACATCGCGCAGGAGCGCTTGTTTGTTTTTCATTTACACCGCGCTGGAGCGCTTGTTCTTGGTTTCGCTACATCGCGTGTTTGTTTTTCATTTACACCGTGCTGGAGCGCTTGTTCTTGGTTTCGCTACATCGCGCAGGAGCGCTTGTTTGTTTTTCTTTTACACCGCGCAGGAGCGCTTGTTACTTGATTTCACTACATTGCGCAGGAGCGCTTGTCACTTTGGTTTGTACTGCGCAGGAGCGCTTATTAGTTATCCACTGGATGGCTGCTGATTAGATGGTGTTCCCAGTTATGAGGTAACTACTGTTTTCCGCATGTGTGAAGGAAGTGACAAGAGGGGGTTTGTCTGTGCTGGTTGTAATAGGGTTTCCCCTTGTCTCCCTTCCTAGCCGGTGTTCACAGTTACTCCGAACAGAGGGAGGTCCTCTACTGGTCTTCTGGGCATCATCCACGCCATTTTTAGCTTCCTTCCCCAATCCCATCTTCATCCTAGTTCGTGCACACGTCTCGTTGGGGTAAGGTGGGTACGGGGGCGATAGCTCATGTCGTCTCTGCGAGATCTCTCCGCAAGCAACAGGTAAGACTTGTGGGGCCCCCGACAGAATACGAAGCCCAAGTGTTTCATCTCGCCCGGACGACATGAGCGATCCCGAGATCACATTACAGGACATAGTGGCTATGCTTACCAGCATCCAGGCTGAAAACCTCAGCTTACGCCAGGACATGACGGCCTTGCAAAGCCAGGTGGCGGCTGGGGTAGCAGGTCCTTGGGGTCCTTCTCCTTCTACTAGGGTTAGGCAGGAGGGGTTACTACGGCCTCCCTTGTTCACCTTTGGGAGCACCCTCTCTACTTCACAGCAAGACAACGCCATACATGTAATAGCTCCCCACCCTGTACAACTAGCTCCTCCCGAACGCTTCTATGGCGATAGCACCAAGTACAGTGTCTTTCTTCTCCAGTGCCATCTACACTTCATGGCCAGAGCAACCGCTTTTCCGGACGATGCATCGAAGGTCAGCTTCACCCTCTCCTACATGGGTGGCGATGCCGCCCAGTGGTCCATCTCATTGGTGGACGATAACGATCCTATGCTATACAATCTGCCGGTCTTTAAAGAAACAATGCGGTGGATGTTCGCCCGTCACACCTTTGTTCAAGCCGCAGACAACGAACTGCTCAGTCTGAAGCAAGGCAACACCGACCTGCTCCTTTATATCATGACGTTCAGTAGACTTGTTATTGAGGCCCGTTGGCCCGAAACCAAGAATGTGTCAGTATTTTACAGGGGTTTACGCGACGAACTGAAGGACCTAATTTCACAGATGCCTGATCCTCCGGAAGAAATAGGTCCATTTATCGATCTGGTGGTCAAGGTGAACTATAGGATACAGGAGCGAAGGAACGAGAGAACCAAAGGGGGCGACAACCGGTTCTTGACCTTCAAGGACAGAGCGAAGGATGAACCGGCTCCATCCAGTGACGTGCCTGAACCGATGCAAATAGGTGGTATACGGGGTCCTCTCACCCTTGAGGAAAGAGAGAAAAGGAGGAAACAAAATCAGTGCCTGTACTGTGGCAAGAACGGACACTTCGTCAGCGAATGCCCAGTAAGGCCTACCTGAGCCAAAGGAAGAAAACCGTTCGCGTTTCCCTATATCCAAAGTTGACAAGGCGGGAAACTGAGAAACCCAGTAGGTAGCGGGGTCCGACTACTGGGTTCTTCGTCCAGCAAGATAGCGACCCCTGCCTTTTTCGGTGATAGCCATCATCTGGGTGTTGAGGTGGCCCTACGAGCATGCACAGGCCAGGTATGGCAGGTAACCGCCCTTCTCGATTCAGGAGCCACCGGCAATTTCATCGCCACCCAGTATGTGAAAGACCTGGGTATGGCCACTGTACCTAAGGCGAAACCAGAGTCCGTAAAGGCAGTGAACGGGACGGACTTTACCTCCGGTCTCATCCGGTACCAAACAGAGGACATGGTTATGTCATTCAAAAACAAACACACGTCAACCATTGCCTTTGATGTCATTGATGCACCCCAGTTTCGAGTGATATTGGGACTTCCGTGGCTGGTGAGCCACAATCCACGGATTGATTGGGCATCCAGGATCATATCCTTGGATTCAGCCCGTTGCAGTACCTCCTGTTATACGCAGAACGACTCTTCCTGTGTTCGTGCTATACAGGCCCACACTCTACCCCTGACAGGAATGGGTATGACAACACAAGAAAACGTACCAGAAGCATACCTAGACCTGGCTGCAGTGTTCGACAAAAAGGGAGCCAACACCCTTCCTTCTCACCGCTCGTTTGACTGCAGAATAGATCTGATTCCGGGCTCCACACTCCCTTGTAGTCGACTATATTCCCTCACGGAAAAGGAGAACGAGCATCTCCGCTCCTACCTGGATAAGTACCTACGTAACGGGTTCATACGCCATTCCAGGTCCCCGGTGTCCTCTCCTCTTTTCTTCGTGGCCAAGAAGGAGGGGGATCTTAGGACTTGTATAGACTTCAGGGCTATGAACACCATCACTATCAAAAACAGGTATCCGTTGCCTTTAATTTCCAACCTGTTGGACCAGGTAAAGAACGCCTCCATTTTTACCAAGCTAGACCTGTGGGGGGCTTATCATCTCGTCAGAGTCCGGAAGGGTGATGAATGGAAGACTGCATTCCGGACCAGATTCGGCCTCTTCGAGTACCAGGTCATGCCTTTCGGGTTCTGGAACGCCCCCGCGGCGTTCCAGTACTTCATTGACGAGGTGTTGAGAGACTACATCGATATTTTCTGTATAGTGTATATCGACGACATACTGATATATTCACAGTCCATTACAGAACACATCCAACACGTACGCACCGTCCTCCAACAGCTAGGACAACATGGTTTGTACGTCAAACTGGAGAAAAGCGTCTTCCACACCACAGCTGTCGAGTTCCTGGGACATATCATCACTGCTGCTGGAATTCAGATGACAACAAGAAGGTAGAAGCTATCTTGCAGTGGCCGTCTCCGACCACCGTGAAGCACGTCCAGAGGTTCTTAGGATTTGCCACCTACTACCGCCGCTTCATTACAGGCTTTTCCAGGATTGTTACTCCCATCACTCGATTACTACGCACAGGAGTCCAATACTGCTGGGATTCAGAAGCCGAACACGCCTTTCAGGAACTGAAAAGGAGGTTCACCACAGCTCCCATTCTGATGCACCCCGACTCAGAACAACCGTTTATTGTGGAAGCCGACGCCTCGCAAGACGCTCTGGGGGGTGTGTTGTCACAAAGAGATTCTGGAACGGGCCTCTTACACCCCGTAGCGTTCTATTCCAGGAAGCTACAACCAGCCGAACGCAACTACACTATATCAGATCGGGAACTCCTGGCCATCAAGACTGCGTTCGAAGAGTGGCGCCATTACCTAAAAGACGCCAAACATCCCGTGACTATCTACACAGATCACAAGAACTTACGATTCCTCCGCTCGGCCCGTGCCCTCACATCCAGACAACTACGATGGACACTGTTTTTTAACGAATATGATTTTCATATCACATACCGACCTGGTAGGGAGAACGCCAAGGCCGACACGCTATCCCGTCTTGGGGACACTGACGAAACCGTGTCCACCGCTGAGCCAGTGCCTATCATTCCTGAACAATGTTTCCAGGGTGTGGTTCTTTCCTCTGATTTCCTTACCCAGCTACAAGACGACATAAACCACGCTGATCCGGCTTTCTTGGCAGGGAACCATGATGGTGTGACCACACAGAACGGATTCTTGTATAAAGAAGACAAGTACTACCTTCCACTGGTAGCCCGCCAACAGCAAGCCCTGTACATGTGTCATGACCACATACTGTCCAACCATCCGGGCTATCACAAAACCGTAGAACTATTGCAGAGACGCTTCTGGTGGCCTACGTTGGAAGTAGATACCAGGGCCTATATAGCTCGTTGTTCTGTGTGTGCCCAAGGAAAGAACATGTCAGGATCCTCCGTTGGGCTGTTGCATCCCATTCCTGTTCCTCCTCACCCCTGGCACACCATCTCCATGGATTTCGTCGTGGAATTGCCAGCCACCGAATCTGGTTATACCACTGTCCTTACCATAGTAGACCACCTCACGAAGATGGCTCATTTTGTACCTCTGAAAAAATTGCCTTCGGCAGCCAAGCTGGCTGTGGTTTTTCTACAAAACGTGGTTCGACTGCATGGCATACCGTCTGTGGTGATAACAGACCGGGGTTCGCAGTTCGTGTCCCGTTTCTGGAATGAGGTGTGCTCTGACATGGACATGGACGTACGCTTGTCGTCCGCGTACCACCCCCAGACGGACGGTCAAGCCGAGAGGACTAACCACATCATGGAGCAGTACCTCCGCTGCTTGCTGTTGGCAGTGGAAAAGGAATGGACGGAAGTACTATGGATGGTGGAATACGCTTACAACAACAATAAGCATTCTGCCATCGGTATGTCCCCCTTCTATTGCCTCCAGGGCAAGCATCCTCGAACAATACCATGGGAAGAGCCGCAGAACAGTCCCTTGCCCACGGTTCAGGCATACCATGCCAGGCTTTGCGACCTCTGGCAACAGGCCCGATTCGAGTTGGCCAAGGCCAAGGAGACCTATAAACAATACGCGGACGACCGCCGGACGATGGAACCCACCTACAAGAAAGGAGACAGGGTATGGCTCTCCATCCGAAACCTCAACGTGCACGGCCCAAAGAAGCTTTTGCCCCGTTTTGTAGGACCTTATGTCATTGAGAAGGTGATCAACCATGTGTTCATGAAGCTCTCGTTGCCTCCTCAGATGAAAATACACCCTGTCTTCCATGTATCCCTTCTACGTGCCGTTCACCCTGAGTGCACTGTATCTACTCCTCCTTCTCCGGTTCTTAGGGACGATCACGTTGAATACGAGGTCCGAGCTATACTTAGTTCCCGTCATACCCGGGGGAGGCTCTTTTACTTAGTGGACTGAAAAGGGTACGGTCCGGAGGAGCGGTCCTGGGAGCCCCTGTCTCATGTTCGTCACGCTCCCCGATTGGTTCGTGCATTCCATGTTAGACACCTGCCTAGCCCTCGCCCTGCCACCCCTGTTTGAGGCTGCTGTTTTGGGTGGGGGTCTGTTTTGGGTGGGGGGTACTGTCATGGTTCAGTGGGTGGTCTTGCCCTTCCTTCTCCCCCCCCCGATTACCTGGTGTGTGCGCATGGTCTTTCACTCATGCGGAATTGAGTTTTCCTCACTTCCGTGATGAAAGCGGTTGGCGGTCCAGCTCCCCGTTACCGGAACTGCCACTACGTCACACAGCGCTTCCGGGAGAATCCGCATAACCTCAGCGGTTCCCGCCGGTTCAGCGCTTCGTATTGATGCCCTTGCCTAGACGGATGCCCTCTTCTGCTCCGGACGCCTTTACAGGTATTCCGAGTCCGCGCAGGAGCGCTGCCTCGTCTTTTCTCGTGACTGTTCTCTGGTCTGCCTGTTAGCGCTAGCGCGTTGTCAGGACCTTGTTTCGCTACCAGTGCGACCGCACTGGAAAGTGCCTTAATAGTGTGCATGACTGTGTGCATAGTTATTGGCACGTACTTTGGGAGGGGTTCTAGTCATTTGGCGCCTGGTTGCACAGGAGCACTTGTTACTTGCCACATCGCGCAGGAGCGCTTGTTTGTTTTTCATTTACACCGCGCTGGAGCGCTTGTTCTTGGTTTCGCTACATCGCACAGGAGCGCTTGTTTGTTTTTCATTTACACTGCGCTGGAGCGCTTGTTCTTGGTTTCGCTACATCGCGCAGGAGCGCTTGTTTGTTTTTCTTTTACATCGCGCAGGAGCGCTTGTTACTTGATTTCACTGCATTGTGCAGGAGCGCTTTTCACTTTGGTTTGTACTGCGCAGGAGCGCTTATTAGTTATCCACTGGATGGCTGCTGATTAGATGGTGTTCCCAGTTATGAGGTAACTACTGTTTTCCGCATGTGTGAAGGAAGTGACAAGAGGGGGTTTGTCTGTGCTGGTTGTAATAGGGTTTCCCCTTGTCTCCCTTCCTAGCCGGTGTTCACAGTTACTCCGAACAGAGGGAGGTCCTCTACTGGTCTTCTGGACATCATCCAAGCCATTTTTAGCTTCTTTCCCCAACCCCATCTTAATCCTAGTTCGTGCACACGTCTCGTTGGGGTAAGGTGGGTACAGGGGGGATAGCTCATGTCGTCTCTGCGAGATCTCTCCGCAAGCAACAGGTAAGACTTGTGGGGCCCCCGACACACAGTGAGCAAGGGACCCACGTCTGGGCATACCCATCCCACTTAGGGTGAAAAGTGTTACAGCAAACAATTGATGAACGGAATGCTGACAATGCAAACATTCTCCCCCAGTAAAAAGATCTGGGTTAAATCCATCGTTCTTTTGCCCACTACTCCACCCCAGTTTGGACCCAGCCATATGCAAATCAGTCTAGGCCCAGATCTCTGTACTGGGGTGAATGTATGACATTGTTCTGCATTCTGTCCATCAATTGTTCTTTTTGCAATTGTCACCCCGAGTGGGACGGGTATGCCCAGACATGGGTCCCGTGCTCTCCATGCCACTGGAGTCAAGCTATCCTGGCTGATGAGGGCTGAAAGCTCGAAACCGGTCCTACGATGCTTGTTTCCAGTCCAGGGAGGACCTGACCTGGCAGTTCGGGCTGGACTGTTCCCATTGGGCGCAGGGTGAAAACTGATTTGCATATGGCTGGGTCCAAACTGGAATGGCATGGTGAGCAAAAAAACGATGGATTTAGGCCCAGATCTCTGTACTGGGGTGAATGTATGACATTGTTCTGCATTCTGTCCATCAATTGTTCTTTTTGCATTTGTCACCCCGAGTGGGACGGGTATGCCCAGACGTGGGTCCCGTGCTCTCCATGCCACTGGAGTCAAGCTATCCTGGCTGATGAGGGCTGAAAGCCCGAAACCGGTCCTAGGATGTTTGTTTCTAGTCCAGGGAGAACCTGACCTGGCAGTTCGGGCTGGACTGTTCCCATTGGGCGCAGGGTCAAGACTGATTTGCATATGGCTGGGTCCAAACTGGAATGGCATGGTGAGCAAAAAAACTATGGATTTAGGCCCAGATCTCTGTACTGGGGTGAATGTATGACATTGTTCTGCATTCTGTCCATCAATTGTTCTTTTTGCATGTAACACCAGTAAAAGGCAGGTGTTAAATCCCTGCTGCTAACGCGCCTTATCGCCTGTTCTTGGTTCGCATCGCAGATCTGACTGGTCGTTGAGAATCTCGTGAAGTGGTGTTTTCGTGTGTTTTTGCACGGGAACGCCTACTCTGCATAGCATTAGCGTTAGTTGTCGCACTCCTCCGTGGCGATGATTTTTGCGGCAGCTATCGCTGGTAAACTGGCGATATCGGCAGTTTGTACCAGCTTGAGAATAGGGCGATAAATCTATTGCCACTTTTGCGGCACTAAAGTGCGGATAAATCGGCGATGAGTCCTTGAGAATGTGCCCCTATAAGTAATCAAAACTACAGGTCAAAAAGTAAATCTCTGCAAAAAAATTAATTCTCGCAGCTAGGAGTTCCACGTGTGAAGTAGTGAAATAATTTAACAAATTTCAGATACAGTTAGAGGTTATCATGAGCCTCCTAGAGTAAAGCATGCTGTCAGTTATTGCACAGGTAACTTGGTAATAACATCATTAGTTTAATGCACGTTACATGTAATAACATGGAAATGGAGGACTCAAATTATATCGATCCAAATCTGCCTGTAATCAGACACACAAGAAGGATTGTGTCTTATCCAAGAACAGGTCTGCAGATAAAATTGAGAAAATGCTCGAATGTACGAATCCTACTACATGTATGTGTCATCCGTGTCCTTCGAGTTCAACAAAAGTCCGCAACTCTATATTAACCTCAGTTATAGCTCAGAGTGTAAACGAGTGCTTCTGATCAGGCACAATTCTTGGCGATATAAATAAATGTTGGGTAATCCAATTGATTTAAAAACCTTTCTTAAATCCATTACATCCTAAAACATATCGGCCAGTTTCCGACCTTCCATTTTTATTAAAAATGCTTGACAAAGCTGCAAAGATACACCTGCAGCAGCACCTGGAATGGAATCGCAGCACCTGGAATTGAAGTCAGGGTCTTGGCTTAAAAGTTAACATGAGGACAGAGACTACTCGGCTTGATGTGCAAAGATCATGGAAATAATGGATGGAGGCAATATTGAGCTTCTGGTGCTGCTGGGTTCATCAGCAGCTTCCAACACCCTTGGCCATAGTTGACTGAAGTGGTGGGTATGTTGAAGCAGACCATTAAATGGTTCATATCTTTTCTTTCATGGCATCAGGACAGAAGGCATGATCAGAGAGGCTAGTTCATCAGCCCACCCATTAATCTTTGGGAACACACAGGGATAGTGCCTGTTGCCCCCATCTCCTTAACATATACACCCAACTTGTACAAGGTCTGTTTTACCAGTCTGACTCAAATGACATGCAGTGATTTTTTATCTAACACAAAGGTTGGTGACGGAGCAGGATAGGGTCAACTGGACCTCACTGAGGGCTCGATTCACAAAGGGCCTCCGCACTCATGGCAGAGACCAAGCAGCCGTGGCGGGACCTCTGCAATGAGAAATTGCAGTGCGGAGGTCCCGCCGTGAGTGCAGAGCCTCAGCCATGAGTGCGGGGCCTCCGCCATGAGTGCATAGGCCGTTTGTGAATCGGGCCCTGAGTATTCAAAAAATGGATCCTGGAAAATTAACAGATCATCTATCAAAGTAAAACTGCACTTCCATCGGTAGGAACTGAACCAGTGATCATGAGAAACATGGCACAAATCTTCTAAGAAAGATGTTTTAATGTATTTTATTTATTAGCAGTTTTAGATAGCATGGCCAAGACCCAAGGGGTGACAGAGCACTTCCCAAAGAACTGTTTTATTCAACTAGTGTGCAGGAAATATTAAGAATAACATACTGTAGCTTAATATGTAAATTAATATAGCAAATATATAACATGCAATGGAATAGCAAGAGGTAGTAATATTTTACAGTGAAATAAGATAGAATTGGAAAACGTGTGGTATTCATATGGTGCAATAGTTTCTTCCAGGTAAGATTGCAAATGTAGCATGATCATCATGCTAAAAGCCTGCATGCTAAAAGCATGAGCTAAAGGATTCATACTTTCAAGCATTTTCTATACATTTCATGTTTGGAAATGATGTTTAAATAACACGCTTACTAATTCTTTCTTGAAAAGGAGAGATTGTTCTTGCTACGAGGGTTGCACTGGTGTCAGAAATGGTCAATTTACAAGTGAGGTGTTTCTAAGAACATAGCTTTATGGTTGTTACAGCTTAGTTCATATATGTTTCTGGCCCCAGGGTAGCATATGGGTACCTCCGTATGCATAATGGAATACAGCTGAGATACTATTTTTCAAAGATCAAGGATTGTTAAATAGCAGCTAGGGGTAGGAAGCTGTCTGATTGGTACAGATGGCCAGGGGTATGGAGCTGCGAGTGATGCAGTTGCCTAATTACCCAGGCTTCATTCTTCAAGGTTAATGACTTCTTTGCCACTGGTAAAACCTAGTATCTCAGTCCATTCTAGGGCATTAGATAGTTCCAGAAATGCACAAATAATACAACTAAAAATTTGAAGCGGTAAGAACACCCTCTCAAAAGGAAGAGTCTGTGTATTCCAGCTCAAGCAAGGCTGTGTAGCAGCCTAGTCAAGACTAATCGCGCAAGACCACAGCTGTTCCTAAAAGCATATTTTGTGTGCCTGAGTGGGCCATCTGCTGGCAGGATGAGGGGGCAGAGCTGAGCAAAGCCACACTTACAACTGAATAGCCTGTGCTCTGGCTTCACACAAAGGACCTAATAACTCTGTATTGTCACTGCAGCCAGCTTGGAGCCAGAGCAGGGGAGGCAGGAAATTCCATGCACTACAAAGACACAGTCTAGAAGCTTCTTCCATCTTCTAGAACAGTGCACCAGGGTAAAAATTAGGACCTTTAGACCCACTCTTCAGTTCACTAATGGACCTGCGGAAGGAATCTGAGAGGACTGTCTGCTTCTGTGACCTGCTGTGCACTCTGCCAGACTTCTGATGTACCTGGAAGGACTGCTTTGCTGCCTGATGACTGCCTTAAACCCTCAGAGGCCAGACCTGCTGTTGAGTCCCACATCTTCATCTATACCCAGGACTACCAGAAAGGACTCCAAGAGCTAGATTGCTGGACTCCTGTTCAGAGCCACAGGAACATAACAGGCTCCCACCATCTAAAACCTGTACCTGGACCCAGCCTGGTTGTGGTGCTAAAAGTATCCAGATGGCCAATTTCCAAAACTGAGGATTTAGACAAAATGTGGCCAAAAAGTTCTCTGAGAACCGGGAGGAGACCGGGACCAAACTTCTCACCTATCCACCTGAGGTTCATCGCCAGTCGCATTGACTTTGCAGCTTCTCCCAATATGTTCTTCTCTGCAGCAGCAAATCCGTTTCAGCGGTTCTTTTCCAAAGGGGTATCCAACCTGATGGAACTATCTCCGGCTACAGCCATCAGCCTCATCCCGCTGGAGATTGTCAGATTCCATTTTAGCAACTAAGTCCAAAAGTAGAAATCTTCACCGCGACTTCAACCTAATGTAATCCGACGACGAAGCTCCCTCCTCGGACACCTCGTGCAGCCTTGCCCTGCTGAACTTTACCTTCTCAGAAATTTTACTTCAATAATTTTTCTAGAGTCTGAAGGTAAGCGTTGACCGGGCCCAATCCACTTTTTGCATCCCACCTGCACTCCATCATGGTCACCCTTAACTTTCAACTTTGACCCGGTCTCAAACGACTAGATGTCCGTGGTTGGTGCTTTGATCTTTTAGGCACTAAATTTCACTTAAAACTTTACAAATTCATAAATCTGGTTCTACTGATTGGATTTTAGTCATCTTGGTGTCAAATAATTTATTAAAAATTACTCTATTTTTCTAAATTGGTTTGGGATTTTTTTGTGTTGTGTTTTCACTTTTCTATTATTTGTGTGCTGCATAAGTACTTTACACATAGCCTCTAAGTTAAGCCTGCCTGATTTTTGTGATAAGCTACCCAGGGTTAAGTACAGGTTCATTTAGTGACTTTTTTGCCGTTCATCCTGCAAGAGATTGTGGCTATTGTTTGACTAGGGCTCACACCATAGTAAACCAACAACCCAATTTCTCACATTAGTGCTCAGTGGTGTGGATCAGGACTTGTGTTTGTGCAGTACAGACAGGGATTTGCGTTACACAAAAATCCCAGATACAAATTTGACATCAGAGTGACCCCTTTTTAAATTCTTCCTTAGTTTTTCAATTGGCTATTTTCTCCCTTTTCAAAATGTAAGTTCCCTGCCTTCCTTTTTTGCACCATGGAGATGGAGCAATGCAACTTTGACACCCTCAGCAAGGCTGAGCTGCTAAACGTCTGCAAGCAGAAGGGATTGAAAGCAGACAAAAAGAATACCAAACTAGTTCTCCAGGTAGCCCCCAGGGCCTTCGAGGAGGTGGAAAGGTGGGTGGCCACCTCAGAGGAGGATGAGAATCAGGAGGAGGGATCACAGAGGATGAGGAGAGAGAGGACCCAGCCCATGGCCCTGAGCTGCCAGGAGAGCCCGACTTGACCCCAGCAGTTTACCTGGATGCCCCGGAAGTCCAGGATGGAGCAGGGAGCATTGTGTCTGCTAGGAGCCTGACCCCACAGGAGCTGAGGGACAGGAAAGAGGAGAGGAAGCTCAAATTGGAGCTAGCCAAGTTGAGACTAGAGAAGGCTGAGGGCTGAAAGATCCTTGAGGAAAAGAGACTGGCCATGGAGGAGAGAAGGATGGCCCATGAGCTCAGTCTCAGAGAACTGGACTTGAGTGCAAAGCAGATGGAGTAATATTTGTGGCAGCATACCAGCAGCGCCGAATGGAGAGGTGAGGGTCCCCATACGTAAGGACCTGGTACCAAGTTATATGGTGGCAGATGATATAGATAGATGGTTGTCAGCAAATGAGGGAGCTCTGAGTGCACACAAGGTCCCAGAGGAGTACTGAGGGAAAAGCATGTGGAGGTAGATGCCCACAGTGAGGAGGGCCCACTCCTGACCCTTGAAGTAAAGGACCAGATCAAGTATGCCCCCATGAAGGCCATTCTTCTCACCAAATTTGGGCTGAATCCTGAGAAATACTGTCAGAAGTTCAGGGACAGCCACAAACTCCCAAACCAGTCCTGGGTGGACTTGGTAGATTATTCTAGCAAGGGACTGAAAGGTTGGGCAAGGGGCAGCAAACTGGATGATTTTGTTTGGCAGTACAACCTAATTCTAAGGGAGCACACACTCAATAACTGTTTTACAGTGCTATGCCAACACCTCGTAGATAGCAAGCTTGTTGACACCAGGAAACCTGTTGAAGGGGGAGACTTCTGGGTCATTACCAGCATGTTCAAAAAGGTACCTGGGGTGACCCCAAGAAGGGTGGTTCAGGTTCCTCCAAGCAGAGTGAGGGGGAGGTCAAGGGAGACACAGGCAAGTCTCAGGGTAGGTGGGAAGGAAAGGGTTTCCTAGACCCTTATGAGAAGAAGCAGGGAGGTTCTGGTGGGCAACCCTGCTGCTTTGATTGTTCTCAACTAGGACATAAGTAGCCCTGGGCAGTGAACTTCGCTCTGTTCGCGGAGTTTGCGGAGTTTTCTGCAAACTCCGCTTCACGATGTGCAGCGGAGTTTTTTCCCCTCTCGCGATCGCGGCGGTAAGTTCGCGAGCGCGAGCTGCCGCTCGGGTAGAATTTCTACCCGAGTGGCAGGAATACCAGCACAAACTGCAGTTCGCACTGCACTCCGCCACTCGCGGAACTTCGCAGAGTTTTTTTGTAACTTCGCGGAGTTCCGCGTAGCAAAACTCTGCGAACTACGCCCAGGCCTAGACATAAGCAGGGGGACTCTGTCTGTCATAAGAAGCCACCCACTGGTAGAACCTCCACAGGGGTGGCCATTATGGCCTTAGGGGTAAGTGATCCCCAGGGGCAGGAAGTAGAACATGCCATAATCTCCGTTAGTTGGGGGTGAACTCATAGGGTAAATTGGTGATACCTGAGGGTAGGAGTCATCACTTCCACCAGGTCAAGGTGAGTGGGGTCCCTGTCACTGCTCTGAGGGACACTGGTGCCAGCCAGACCATGGTGGTCAAAAGATTGGTTTCCCAGGGGCAGTACACCAATAAGGTGTGTAGGATAACTCAGGCCCAGGGGCAGGTCTTTGATGATCCTATGGCACTGGTATCCCTGGAGTGGGGTGGTGAGGTGACCCAGAGAAGGGTCATAGTTAGTCCCCAGATGCCCATTGACAGAAATTCTGGGTAATGAGTTGCCACCAGTGATGGAACAGCTAGGAGGGGTGGCTACCCAGGACACCCTGAAATCTCATATGTCTGGGAGTACCACTCCCATACGGAGGGTACAGAGCCCCAGATTGAGGGCAGGGGGAGGAAGGACTCACCCCGGACTCCTGTTCAGCCTCAGGGTACAGATCCTCGGTTGAGTGACCAGTCTCAGGCTAATACCCCTGGACTGGTAAGTAGGAGAGTGGATAAAGGTTGTGCCTAATACCTGGGGCCGTTGCCCCCTGCTCTGTAAAACCACAGAGGTCAGAGATCACAGGGAGGACTGAGGCCTGGCTCTTGACACTGAGAGCTGTCAGTGGCCTGTGTTGGTTGCTGACCTTATGAGTGGAGTTTTCCTTGGGTTGGGGACAGAAGTCTGATCCAAGGGGTGGAATGGGCCACATCACTTTGTTGGCCATGGTTATACTGTCTGCCTACTGGGATGGGTCTGTGAGCAAATTAAGGTTAGGTGCTGCACAGATGGGGTCCACAGGTGAGGAGAAGGGGTCCCCATAGGTCAGTTCAGTGACTCAGGAGAGTGTAGACAGAGAGATTTAACTGAATTCAGAGGGGCAATGTACTAGCACAGGCCTTTGCAGTAGAGGGTCAGTGTCCTGTTCAACGCCTAAGCAGGGAAGGTGTTGATTAGTCCCCCCTGGCTTTAGGCTGGAGGGGGGTCATGTTGAACCTGACACTCTCTGCAGAGTCGCTCCCAAAAGATTTGCCTTTAACCTCCACTTATTTTGCTGAATTCCTTTTTGTTGGCCTTAGGACTCTGTGCACTTTACCACTGCTAACTAGTACTAAAGTGCTTGTGCTCACTTCCCCAAACATGGTTTGATTGGCATATACCTTATTGGCATATTTAATTTACTTATAAGCATGGTCACTGGAATTATGTGGCTGGAGAGGGTGAAATTATGTGGCAGGGTTGAGTAAATTATGCAGCAAGAAAAGGCAAATTAGGCAGTATAATGCAACACATTTCGTAATAGTGTTACTTCATTTTTTCATCATTTTTAAACTTGCAACAGTGTGTGGGCATTGGTTGCACCTCATTTGTAGCAGTTTAACACCAAAATATACCAATAAGCAGCAGAAAGGTGACTAGTCCCGCTTTGCAAAAGGCCTTTCACTGCATGGCAACACGTGTTGCTGAATTTTTTGTAACTTTTGACCCATTTGAGCTAGAAACAAATTTTTCTGTTGTTGAAACTTTCAGATTATGTGGCAGATGATGGATTATGTGGCAAATGTGGCAAATCTATAATAATGCGAAAATTGCAGCAGGCACACAATCACATAATTCCAGTGGCTCTGCTTATAAGTACCATTGTAGACTGGTATACCCTATACACAGGGCTTGTAAATTAGATGCTACCAGTGGGCCTGCAGCACCTATTGTGCCATTGTTAGACTTGGCTTTTTCAGCGGGTTTACCCCCAGACTTTTTGCTTTTTGGCCTCCTGTTTTTGACCCTGTGTGTGTTGGTTTTAGGACCCTGGGCACTTTCCCACTGCCAATCAGTGCTAAAGTGCATATGCTCTCTGTGTAAATTGTGTTATGGATTGGTGTTTCCATGATTGGCCTATTTGATTTATGTGTCAGTCCCTTGTAAAGCGCACTGAGAGTGCCAGGGCCTATAGATCAAATGCTGTTGGTGGGCTGCAGCACTGGATTGTGCCACCCACGCAAACAGCCCGTAAAGTGTAACTCTGGCCTGCCATTGCAGAGCCTGTGTGCAGCCTGGGGCTGCCATGTTGACTTGGCAAGTGCACACACTTGCAAGTCCCTAAACCTTCCCTTTTCTACATGTTAGTCACCCCCAAGGTAGGCCCAAGGTACCCATGTGGGCAGGGTGCATTGTGTGTGAAAGGTAGGACATGCCCTGGTGTGTGTGGCATGTCCTGATAGTGAATTACAGCCTATTTCGTTTTTCACTATTGCAAGGCTACCTGTTTCCCATAGGCCAGAATGGGCAGTTTTGATTATTACAGCTTATAATCCTAACTGACCCAGGGAACATGGTAGAAATTCGAGTTTAGTATGCCTGGACTCAGAATGAGAAAATGCATCTTTTAGTGAAGTTGGTTTTAACATTCTGTGTTTGAAAATACCACTTTTAGAAAGTGGGGATTTTCTTGTCTAACGATCCAAGCCTGCCTCTGCTACGTGGTGTATTCCTTGTCTGGAGTGTGAGTGACAGGGGCTGGGGGATGCCAGGAGACAGGGTGAGTCAGCACAGGGCTGAATAGCAAGATCTACATGTAGATGGGTGGGAGGGGATGCACCTGGGACCTGAATAGGGCTGGGCCTTCCCTCCACAATGCTGGCTCCACCTCCTGTGGTGCGTCTGATGTCCCTGGCCTGCACTGTGAAAGGAAAGAAGGAGTCTTGTCAACAAAGTGCTCCAGGACTGACCAGAACTGGTTTGGACTAGGCAAAGGCCTCTCTGCCTCCAGAGAACAAAGAGAAGCTGAGGATAAAAGGGGGACCCAAACCCCAGAACTTTAGATTACTTCTGAACTAAGGAACCTGCCAGGAAGAAGGACCGGGAAAGCTGGAGGAGGAGTACTGCCCCTATGCTGCGTGTTGTGGGGTTGGCCTGCAGTGGTTGCTTCTGTCTTGGGTAGGGAAAGGACTGGACTGTGCTTTCATCATCCTGCAGTTAGAGTTTTCTCCAAGGGCTTGAAGTAGAGTTTGCCTCCTGTTGGAAGTCTCAGGGATAGAAAAGACTTCAGGGAACTCTTTGGGATCAAGAAGACTGCCAAGAAGAAGAGCTGGAGAAGCTGTGAGGAGGAACTACCACTTTGCTGTGTGCTTTGCTGTGTTGGCCTGCAGTGGCTGCTTCTGTCTTGGGCAGTGAAAGGACTGGAACTGAACTTTCTGCAATCTACTTTGTGAGTGTCTCCAAGGGCTTGAGGTAGAGCTTGCCCCCTGTTCAAGAAGTCTCAGGAACAGCAAAGACTTCAAGCCTGACGCCGTCTACGACGCCGCTGCCGACTCCGTGTCCTGAAGGCACCGCAGAGGGCACCGCAGAGGGCACCGCCGCAGCGCCGCACTGCACCGCGACCCTGGTCTCACCGATGCCGCCCGCTGATGCCGCCACCGAGCCGCTGCTCGCACCGCGACCTGTGGGCACTGCACTCCGCACCGCCTCGCTTCACGACGACGCCGTGGTATCCCCGACGACGCCGCTCCACGCCGGACTCGACGCCGCTGCTTGCACCGTGGTTAGGGGGCACCGTTCGTAAGTTACCCAACACACCGCCCTCATCCCGCACCGCAGCCTTGGCCCACCGATGCCGGTGCCATCGACTCCAGTTCGTCAGCCGACGACAGCGCTTCAGCAACGACGCCGCCGCTGCTGCACCGTGACCTGCCAGCACCGGGACGAGCACCGCCTTCATCTCACACCATGACCCTGGTCTCCCCGACGGCGCCATCCGATGCCGCCACTGAGCCGCTGCTCGCACCGCAACCTGAGGGCACCGCACGCCGCACCGCTGCACTTTGCACCACAGCACCCGACGCCGGCCGACGCCAGCGCTCCTGACTTCAACAGAGAGGAGATCGATCTGCAACGCGAGTGACTTCGAGGGCCCCGACGACGCCTGCACCGACCTCCGGAACCGACGCCTGCGGACGCCGTGTTTTTGGAAGCTCACCACGAGGTCATCGACGCCCTGCATTTCTGAAAGGTACTGTTTGCAGGTCTTCCCGACACCGTAGCTGACCCGCGACGCTGCGGTCAGCCAGAACTGTTTGGACTTGTTTGTTCACGACGCCGGGATAGCCCTGGACGGAGCTATCGACATCAAGGAACTGTTTTTAAGGACACTGTGATAGCTGAAGATTTTTAAAGTACTGTACTGTGGATTTTTATCGTATTGGTCTTGTTTTAAGTATATAAAAATATTGGATATTTTTCTAAACTGGTGTGGTGTCCGTTTGTAGTGCTTACACTGTATTACTGCTGGTTATGTGCAAATGCTTTACACACTGCCTCTGAGATAAGCCTGACTGCTCGTGCCAAGCTACCAAGGGGGTGAGCAGGGGTTATTTTAGGAGTGTAACTCCCTTATCCTGACTAGGAAGAAGGGTCCCTACTTGGACAAAGGTGCAAGCCCTTGCCAACTAGAGACCCCCATTTCTAACAGCCATCCACTTAATAGCACTCTAAAACATGTCACAGGCCTGCAATTGCAGTCTGATGGCAGTGTTACACTACCATGTCAGCTTGGCATTTAAACTCCCTTGCCAAGCATTAAACTTTCTTTTTATGACATATAAGTTACCCCTAAGGTAGGCCCTAGGCAGCTCATAGGGCAGGGTGCTGTGTAATTAAAAGGTTGGACATGTACTTTTAAGTTTTACATGTCCTGGTAGTGAAAAACTCCTACGTTTGTTTTTCTCTACTGTGAGGCCTACCACTCCCACAGGATAGCATTTGGGATTCTTTATTACTTTTAATAAGCTGTAATTCCTAAATGGCAGCAGGTAGATATATAATGTTTAGTACCTCTAAAATTGGAATGATAAACCCTCTTTAATTGTAAAGTTTGGTTATTCATTACAATTTTGAAAATGCCACTTTTCGAAAGTTGGCATTTTCCTGCCCTTAACTCGCTGTGCCTGCAGCCTGTCTTGCGTCACATGACTGGTTGCAGCTGACAGTTAGACTTTGTGAATTCCACCCAGACAAACACACAATAGGAGGATTAGGGTGCCTCAGTGGGCCATCTGCTGGCAGGATGGGGCAGCAGAGCTGAGCACAGCCCTACTTACAACTGAATAGTCTGTATTCTGGCTTCACACAAAGGGCCTAACAACCCTGAATTGTCACTGCAGCCAGCTTGGAGCTAGGGCAGTGGAGGCAGGAAATTCAATGCACTTCAAAGCCACTGTATAGAAGCTTCTCTCACCTTCTAGAACCAGGGCACCAGGGTATAAAAATTGTGCCTTCAAACCCACTCTTCAGTACACTACTGGACCAGCAGAAGGACTCTCAGAGGACTGCTTTGTTGACTGGAGACTACCTTTCACCCTCAGAGGCCAGCCCTGCTGTTTCACCTACGACCAGGACTATAAGAAGTGACTTCAAGGGCAAGTGTGCTGGCCTCCTGTTCGGAGTACTGTTCAGGACTACCAGAAGTGACTCCCAGGGCAGGTTTGCTGGCCTCCTGTTCAGAACCACAGGAACCTAACAAGGTCCCACCATCTTAAACTCGCACCTGGACCCAGCCTGAGCGAGTCCTGAACCCCCAAGAGGTGTACCACCTGTCCTGGACCCTTGGTTGTCATGCTAAATGTGCCCATATGGCCGATTTCCAAACTTGAGGACTTAAACAAAATTTGGCCATGAGGTAAACCGAGAACCAGGAGGAGACCGAGACCAACCTACTTGCCTAGCTGCCCAAGGTGCATTGCCAGTCGGATTGACTTTGTTTTTCTCCACAACAGCAAATCTGTTTTAGCGGTCCTTTGCCAAAGGGGTATCTGACCTCATGGAACACTCTTCTGCTACAGCCCTGTGCCTCATCCAGCTGGAGATTTTCGACTTCCATTTCAGGCATAGAAATCTTCACCACGGCTTCCACCCAAGGCCATCTGACGACAAAGCTCCTTCATCGGGCACCTTCTCCAGCCTTGCCCTGCTGACATTTACCTTTTCTTCAAGACTTTTTCCAAGTCTGAAGGTAAGCACTGACTGGGCCCTATCCACTTCTTGCATCTAAAATGCACTCCATCGTGGTCGGCCTTAACTTTCAACTTTGAATCGGTCTCACAAGACTAGTTGTCCGTGGTTGGCGCTTTGTTCTTTTAGGTGTTCGATTGAACTTAAAACTTTAAAAGTTCATAACTTTGCTTCTACTGATTGGAGTTTAGTTGTTTTAGTGTAAAATAATCCATTAAAATGTCCTCTATTTTTTAATTAGTTTGGGATTATTTTTATCTTGTGTTTTCACTTTATTACTGTTTCTGTGCTGCATAAATACTTTACACATAGCCTCTACGTTAAGCCTGACTGCTTTTTGTGCCAAGCTACCCAGGGTTCAGCACAGGTAAATTTAGTGGCTTTTATTGTGGCTCACCCTGCAAGGGATTGTGGTTGTTGATTGACCAGGGCTTACACCCCAGTCAACCAACAACCTGTAACATTTGATAGGTTTCCCTCAGGAACTGTTTCCCATTGGTTAGGAGATGTTCAGGAGTCCCCCCCAGCCACTGCGTACTGAACTGTGCAAATGTGGTTCTCACCCCCAGCCCCTCAGAACAGTTTCTGGAAGAACAGAAGAAGGGTTGCACCTGCTGTTTGAGACCGATGAAAAGACCTGAAGGGCTGTTCCTGCCCACTCTTATATCTAGGAAAAAGAAGTGAACTTCAAGGGTCAGTTGGCTGATGTCTGTGTGGGCCTAAGGACACAACAAGCTGCAAGCAACCTTATTGTTGTAGTGACCATTTGCAACTGGAAAAGAACTTGACTGTCCCTGGGATCCTGGGTGCCTTAGTAGTGTTCAGAAAGGCTTATTCTGAAATCTCCGAAAAATGGTGGACTTATTGCAGCCTAAAAATCCAGTTAAGCAGACACTTGCGGCAAGTCTACCCAACTTCACTGCGACCTTCCTGGATACAGCTTGCTGTCTTTCCCTGCTGGAGGAATCTGAGCTCCAAAAATTGGTCTAATGGCCAGATTTAGATTTAGAGTTTGGTGGATGGGATGCTCCATCACAAACATGATAGATGTCATGTCTGCCATATTACAAGTGCATTATATCCTATGGCACTTATAATATGGTGGACGGGATGTCCTTCATGTTTATAATGGAGTATCTCTTCCGCTAAATCTAAATAAGGCCCCAAGGGCCTTATTTAGATCTCGGTGGATGGAATACTCCGTCACAAACATGACAGATATCCCGTCCCCCATATTGAGGAGAGGATGTAGCCTAACGGCTAGAGCGGTCAACCTCAAAGCTGGGTAATCAGGTTTGCGTCTCGGCAAGGGACGTTCAATATCCTGTGATTCTGGGCAAATCATTTAATCTCCCCGTGCATAACAAAATGAATGTGTCCGTCTGTAATGCAACTGGTGCTCATGTAAAGCCATCTGATTTCTTCGGGTCAAGTTTGCCCTTTATAAAACTATGAAAAAAAAAGATCTCCATAGGATATAATTAGATCGTAATATGGTGGATGGGATATCTGTCAAGTTTGTGATGGAGTATTCCTCCGCCAAGATCTAAATCAGGCCCTAAGTCTGAAGGTACTGAGTGCCTGATTACGAGTTTGGCGGTGTGGCAGCGGGCCGCCACGTCAGCACCCCACTGCCACACCACCAAACCCGTAATCTGACCACCTGCCGGACTCCGAGTTTAATCCTGGCGGGTGGTCGTGCGGCTGAAGTCCCACTATGGTGCTTTTCAAAGGCTCATATCTGAGCTTTAGAAAGGCACCGCAATGGGAGACCAAAGCCCGTTCCTGCATGGTATGGACTATTAAGTCCATGTCGTGCAAGAACTGGGGGTGTAAGCATGCAGGTTTGGTTGCGGGCGAGCAGGTGGGCGGGTGTGGTCTGCGAGCAGGCAGGGGAGGAGTGGTGTGCCCACTCCTGAGGGCGCAATGACTGTTTGGTCGGCCCTCTGGGGCCGCCCAAACCAGTCATGCGCACTCTGATCTTCTCCATGTAGGCTGCATGCAGCCTGCATGGAGAACATGGCCTCCCCATAAGCCCCTGGCTGGGCGGCGTCCCCACCAATCACAACGCTGCTTGCATGATTGTGATTGGCTTAGGGCAGGGTCCGGAGGGAGCCTGGCTGCCTGGCTGCCTGGATGCCTGGCTGCCTGGAGGCAGGAGAGCAGGAGCAGAGAAAACGCGGGACCTGGCCGGCAGAATGGTAAGTTTATTATTTTTTTTGTTAAATTAAACCCCGCCTTCTCGCGCGCAACCCCTCCCCGCGCGACCCCTCCGCAACTCCCCACTCGCGAGACATGCCGGCCGCATGATTGAAACCTTGTGTTGGACCTTACAAGTTGGTGACCTTATTACTTGTTTTGGTCTACCATCCACCCCAAGTAATAATCTACTTTCCTACCATTTGTATAACCACTGTGCAGTTTTATGTACAAACTGAAGGCCCCAGGTTAGGATTCAGCCACGACCATTTCACAATTCCATTTATCTAGGGATAACAGCACTTTCTTAGGTAATCATACCTCTTGCAATTTTCAGGGACCCAGTAGGTCACTAGGGTTTAAGGCCTCTTGTAAAAAGATGTTTTTCAGTCTCACAGCCTGAGATTCACAAAAACACAGACTTTAGGAATGCCAAATACCTCTTTAAAATGTATTAAAGGCCTTTTACAAGACAGAAAAGTATTTCCGACTGTTAAAAGGGCTTTTTTGCATTGCATTCCAAATCGCAAATAGGAGGGGCAGTGAAACTAGGAGGCGGTCTTTTATTTGCAATCCGCAATGGAATGTGCAAATTATCAATCGTTTGTGACCTGAATTTTCAGTTTGCAAATCATTGATTAGTTGCCAAACCCCGAGTTGGAGTAGTAAGTGAATTGCAAAAGGAAAGCTGTCCCTATGAGACCGATTCCCCTTTGAATGTTGCTGGTAGCCTTGTGGTGAGTAGGCAGTGATCCAAGGAATTACTGACAACTTCCCCGATGTGTTGCTAAACTGGAACATATTTGCTTACTCATCTCTTGTTTCATTAAGGGGATACGGGCTGCTTTTGAAAAACAATTGTCCATTTGAAAAATGCAAATTCAAGGATGGAGGCCTGCTGTCCCTTGTAGGCCTCCATCCCTAAATTCACAGGAAATTACAGGGGGCTGCGAATTACCATGTGCCTATTTAGCATGCATTAGGCAGGTGTTTTTGCATTCCCCTGAAAAAGTTCAATTTCTGATTAAATCGATTATCACATAGTTCGCTTCACAAATTGCATTCCAAAGTCTGGGGTGTGCAAAGTGCACCACCATGGTTTGCGATTGGGAATATTATTTCAGGGCCTGAGCAAAAATCATTTCTGTTACATTCTGCTTCATCCTGGGGTTAATGATAGTTTTACAACTCTCACAATGTACAGTAGCTCGTAGGAAGGGAACTGAGTGTGAAACACGATTGACGGCCCAAGAGAATTTAATACTTCTATTGGCAGGGAAGGTCTGGCTTCCTTCCAATCGAATGAAAGGACAAGTTCCTGTAAATCTAAAAATATTGACTTCTTTGCACTGAATTCTTGAGTAATACATTTTCAATGAACTTCTAAAGATCTGAAACATTATATGAAACATTTATTAAATGTTATCATTTGCTTTTTGAAAGACTGATGTGCATTTATTATTTGTTGTCTAAAAAGGTTGCAAGAAATATCTAAACTGATGCCCAGATTTATGCTGTGTTTTCAGGGTCGCTCGTGTGACGCAAAGAAGCACAAATAGTAACTTTCTTCCGCAAAATATATTTTCACTGAAAAGTTGACAGGCACGCGATGCCAAATAGTTTTGCGACACATAGCGCCACGCCCGATTATGAATTCAAAGGGAGTGTAACGGAGCAGAAACACTGAACACACCCCTCGGATTTCATGCAAAACCAGACTACAATAAAATAGTACGGCCTGGCTTTGCAAGAAATTCTCGAGCCAAATGCAAGCAGGTGCAAACAATGGACAAGTAGCATATATTTTTCATGAAATTAACATTTTACAAGTTCTCTCCATTAGCGGCAGCCATTGGGTAGAAATTTGTGTTGGAGCAAGAACCTAAAGCGCCAACGTCACTGGGACTCCTCGTTATTTCGCTCAAGAGCAGCAATGACGTTATTGATGCGCGACTCTTTGTTTTTGGGGCACTCTGCACCTTTTCACTGTAGTACATTTTCATACAGCACGTTGCTACCCGACTTTTGGTAAATCTAGGAGTGTGTCAAGTATTTACTTTGCCAGTGAGGTTGGGCACAGCAAGATACATTGCTAAATCAGACCAAATTTGAGACTTCGTTCAACTTCACCCAAAGCACACCTGCCTGAGAGCATGAGGAGTTTCTGTAGTAGAATGTCCGGTAGTAGATAGGTCATCCTACAGCAGGAGATTGATCTGTCATCATCCCTCTGGCCCCTCAACAAGGTACACGATTCTTGGTGGGGGGCAGGTGATGGTGCAGAGTCAGGCAAAGTACGGATAGGAAGGAGGAGCAGGCTGAACTCGTCAAAGTTGGGCAGGAAAGGATAATTGGATTGGAGAATTCAGTGTACACAGGGAAGGGGAATGTGCATGTGGTGTGGGAAAGGGATAATCGGGAGTTGGGAACTTTACGTGTAGGAGAGCAGGAGAGACTTGAGAGCGGGCGACAGTAGGCAAGTGACACCAGTCTACCTGTGGTTCTGTGCAACAGCGTGAATTGTTCGTAACTGCTGCAAACCGCAAAACCCAGTGACCATTTTTTCTCTAACGAATTTCAGTTTATCTCTGTTGCATGATAGGTAATCTTTTGATAAAACGTAATAAGGCTCTATATTTTTGCCCTTAATGTTGTTCATTAGTGCTGCCCTGTGTGAATTTTGTACGGCAAATGTGTGTGTCTGACAGGTCTGAGCGGTATGAATGATCAGGTTTCACTACTGGAAACAAAGGATTGTTCATTGGTGAGATACAAGGCTCACTTACGCCTTGATATTCAAGTTGTGTTAGAATTTTTCTAATAGGGCATTTAGCTTCATGCTTAATAGGGTATTATGTTTACACTTGCAGGCTGGACCTTATGGGTATGATGTGATAAGGTGAATATTGATCCCAGCCTACATGGTTGCGGTATAATGCCAGGGCTTGTGCAAGGGCACACTCAATGGCATACACTTGTTTAACAGCTTTGGGAATGAGGATGGAGAAAGATGGTGTTCAGTGGCGGCTGGCACCGATCGGGGTGGCAGGACGGGGGAGGGGATAGGTGTGAAAAACAATATTTACACTTACCACTTCACAGCTGCAGTCTCTCCTCCATCGTCTCTCCTCCGCTTCCCTTTCTGACGAGTCCCGGAAGTTGGAAGCACATAGGCTCCCTTAAGCCAATCACGACGCTGCTGTTAGCAGCGTCGTGATTGGTCTGAGCTCCGTGCTCAGACAGGGAGTGGGAGCCTGTGCAAGTTCTCCACCCAGGCTGTGCAATACAGCCTTGTGGAGAATATGCTAAGTGTGCATGACTGTTTGGTTGGTCCAAGACGGCCGTCCAAACATTCATGCACACTTAGAGAGTGCCCACCACTCCTCCCCCTACACCTAGAACTGAGCCACAACAGAAAAATAAAATTATAATAACAATGTGTTATTATCATTTTATTTTTCCTTTTTTGCAGTGCTGAAAAGCAGCGGGCGATGCTCCTCTGCCTTAGCGGAGGAGCCACCACTGATGGTATTATTATATCTTCCCCTTGTGGTACTTTCTGAACAAACTCAGAAGGCCAGTCTCTTTCAGCCAAGAGAATGTCATAGGTAAGCGTTAAAGTGATCCAACAAATTACTTTAATGGAACGAGGTATATCACCTTCAATTTAGAAGTCCAAATCAAACAATCTATTTGGAGGGCTAACCCGTTAATCTGGTATTTCCAATTGAATAAAATCATTAGTTTCTCTCGCCACCAGAAACTCTTCAAGAGTCTGGCGAAGTATTGTGACCTCTGCTGCGCTGTCTATCAGGGCACACTCCTTGTTCCGAAGCAGCGTCCTCAATATGTGTAGCAGCCACTTTCTAATTTTGTACTTGAGGCTTTTGTTGTGGAAGTTTCTTTTCCTTTTTGTATGATGATGTCAGGCGAGTGTTGTGAGCCTTTTCTTGGTTTCACGTACCCTTCTGATCTGCGCTCTGATCATCCTCCTCTCTCAGAGCGTTTTTCGTGTGTGTCGGAAAGGAACGAGAAGGACGTGTATAAGTATACTGATACCTATCAGGCTGTTTAACCCCTTCGATGCTCATGACGAGCTCAGCTCGTCATGCTGCGCGGCGGGCGTGTGCGCATGACGAGCTGAGCTCGTCACGACCACGCCCGCGATCGGAATGTCCAGCACCTGAGCGGAATTCCGATCGCGGCGAAGGTGTTAAGTGTTTCATGTTTACGCAGATTATAGCGCTTTTCACTGGACTCCGGTTGGGGAGATCCACCCCGTAACTTTGTTTTTTCTTTATATTTTTGTTCATCCCAGTGCTTTTTAGAAGACTCTGGTGCCGGTTTTGAGTTATCTTTTCAGAATTACCCTTAAGTTGTGGTTTATTTGGTCAGACTCCCAAATTATATTTACCTATGTATGTATAGGTTTCAGCAATAATTTTTGGTAGTTCACGTTTTTGGTCCGCTATGGGAACTGTATAAGGCATTCGCGTACTGTCAAAGTTGCTGCTTCCACTTTTATGTTACTTAACAAATTTGAGGCAACTGTGGCATAGTTGCTAGTTAGTTTCATCCCCAAATCCAGGGCAGGGGCAGCCCCGTATTAATTTTGAATCTGTTTTAGCACTTCAAGCAAAACAGCCATAGATGGTGTAATGAAGGAGCCGCACAAGCATGTTCTAGATCTGCTCTAGAACTTCGAGTCGATGGTACTTTTTCTCAGCATGAGAGCACAGAGGGGAGAGAAAAAGTACCATTGACTCGAGGTATCTAGAGCAGTTCTAGAACATGCTTGTCCGGCTCCTTCAGTTGGTAGCAGAGTAGGATGGTTCTCACATGAAGAAGGGGGAGAATCTAGAAAAATCTAGAAAAGAGACTTAGAACCCCAGAGCCCCAAATAGAGCCCAATGGTCGAGAACGGAGAGCGATGGACTTTGGCAGAGACTGACGGAGCTTGATGGTGCAGCGAGAACAGTGGAGAAAGGAGGAGTGAGTATCAATAGGGATGCATTGTGTGATAGATTGTGGGAATGAAGTGATTGTATCAACACCTAGCCACCAAGATCTTCATCATGTACATTACTGTACAAAAGCTCTGAAAAAACTGCTATCCATTATTTTCACTGGGTTATGTTGAGTTCACCCTGTTAAACATTGCCAAACAAGAACCACATTGTAAATTGATTGACATACAAAGTACACCACACAAGGGTGTAATATAAGAGTACCGCTATTTATTCATAGGTAAATTCATGAATCTCCATATTCTGCCAGCTTTGAAACCTAGCCACTATATGTACTGTTCCCTTCAGTGACGCGCGACATACAAACTATTGACATTGTTAATAGTCACACCGCAGCAGGTACATACACAGAGGTCATTGCCCAGTGCGCTATTTTAGAAGCATAATAAACTGCGTCCACACAGATATTTCCTTAAAAAAGCCGGCCATGAAGTCCTTCTATTATCTTTACTACTTCCTTCAAATGACGCATGACTTCAAAATGATCAACATCGTTTTGGGTCATTCCACGGCAGTCACACACGTAGAGATGATTGCCCACTGTACCTTATCAGACGCATAACAAACTGCTTCCACCTGATACAGATTCTGCTTCCACCTGAAACGGAATATCACACGTGTATCAAGACCACATTTACTCCATGATTAAAGCAATTTGGCTTAGTATATAAACAGCCTCACCACTGGCTACCACTAACATTCGGAATGAGAGTGAGACGCAGCAGTATCTCGCAGGACGGTTTCTCGCAAGGTAAGCAAAATGGGAGACTACTAGTTACTAAGTGCCACAGTGTAGTCTTTCCTTTCTCCTTGGATTGTCAGGATCCTTAATGTTACTTTTGTCACCCACTTCACATTACCCCTACACCAAGGCATACCGTACCAAGCTCTCTTCCATCCCACGAGGTGTCTTCCATTCCCTCTAAAGGTAATTAGCTTGTCTAATTTGTCTATACCTTTGCATAACTTGTAAGCCTTGCACTTTAATCATTTTTCTACATTTTCATCTAGACCAGCTCAGGTGCACAACGTTTTTTCCTAAAAACACTTTCAAACTTTATCATCTGACATTATAAAGCAATTAACCTGAACTAATACATTCCTTTAGAGAGGGGTTATGTTAGCATTTTTACTAGCAGGGGTTAATGGTTTACTTTCCATTATGATATTCACACATTTTATAGAGCATCTATAAGTCACTTCACTAGGAATAACTCTAGCTTGATTTTTATCAGTGTCTCACTGGGTGTGTTGGGAATCAGCTGTAGATGATATAACACTGTCTGCACTATTAATATTAATTTTCCTGGTTCCCTTCTAGTTATAGGCCAACGACTTCACCTATAACATCAACCCCTCTTGAGCAGAGTTTGCTCATTGACAAAGACTGGTGGATTAAGATACTCACCTGCACCATCTGTGGAGTACCCTAAACTTTAAGTCTTCCATTCACACAGCCCTGATGAAGGTCACAGACCCGTATGGGCAGGTCCCAGCGGAAACATGTCGACCTGACCACTATGTGTTCTGGACTTGTAGCTTATCCACAAAACCCTATCTGTTTTTAACCTTATTCCTATCCTGATTTCTTTTTCACAATAAATTCTTCTCACTGGACATGAGTTAATTTTAATAGCACACTACTGTCATCATCCAGACAGTTTCCCTCCTGGTGGAAGTTGTTAAATCACAGAACAGAAAGAAATGTCACCATTGCCTTTTCTGAAAATTATCACTACATCACAAACCTAGGGATTTCACTTGATCATTCAGTCAAAATCAGGCACCAGGTGTCTTCACAAAGGATAAGCAGAACTGCAATTGGCACAATGCATATTTTTTAGTTAATATGTCTGTTTAAGCTAGCAGGAACAATGGGCATCAACATTAAAATATTGTTATGCTTTTCTCTGAAAAGGTGTCTGCTTTGTCCATTTCGTTTTCATATTACAGCTTTGCATACAATTCCTAGAAAACCTCAGGTATACCACTAGGGCCGGTAACTGCACTTCGTTCTTAATATGCTTTCTGGAAACATTTTCTGTTCATGTGACCTCGGTATGTTTGCTAGGAAATCAGAGGGCCACTGCAAAGTATTTGGATCCAGATTTACTAAGCCTTTGCATTGTCCTTGAGTCGCACAAGGCGATGCTAGGACAATGCAAAGGCTTCAGTAAGATTTACAAAGCCACGCAAGGGGAGATTTGCACCGCTTTGTGTGGCTTTGTAAAAAAATGTAATGTAACGCAGTAGTTAGCACTGCATTACATTACATTTCGAGCTGGCAAGAGTTCCATGGGTGGAACATGGGGTTTGCTGTTCATCCACCCATGGATTTTACACAATTGCAGGATTACAACGGTTGTAAATCTGGGATTGCGGCACATTGGTACACTTCACAGAGGATGGCATAACGAGGAGAAAATCTCCTTTTCTCCTTCTTAATTTGTCTTTGGATTGTGTTTGTGCAGGAAGGTATATCTTCCTGCATTAAAATAATCCTGCCCATAACACAGGTACCCTTGCACCATGGTGCTAGGCAGCACACAATGCATCAGCACTAGTAGGGAGCAGATTTGCGCCATATTTGAGCAGATATGGCACATTTCTGCCTCTCCGTTTTACACAACGCAGTGCAGCAACTTTGCGTTGAGTGAACCATCCGTAAATAAGCTCCTTGGTGTTTTCATTAGCCTCTTCCCAAATAGCAGCAACCAAAAGAAAAACGCAGATCAAGCAGAGGCTTAAACAACAACCCACTAATAAATGAAACTAGGATTAGGAGGCTAATCCTTCCTCCCCTTGGTGTTTATGCCAGGATTTCGGTGAACCCTCTAATTTACAAGTGTTTCAGGAAGAAGTTAAAAGGACACCTATTCAAATAAACATTCAAGGACTCGAACTCGAATGAGCATTCAAGGTCATATGAATATACTGGCACAGATAATTTTCCCTTGTGAACTTTCCATACTTATCAGCAACTTTCATAACTTATTTTTGCAGTCTACAGCAAGTACGAAGTCTGTAATGCACCGTATATCTGAATCTGAATTAGAAGCATAGATATTATAAGAACAGTAACCGGGGCTCAGGGATGAGAGGGGCCCAATACATATAAATCGGTTATAGATGTAACCAGGTGCCATGTGCCCATTGCCAAAAGGCCTTTTATTCCACTGGAATTTCCCCAGTGAGCTGGACCCCTTGGAGGCTAGATTTGAAAGCCCAGGCTTGCTCCTGGTGTCTCAGTCACTTTCCCCAGCTCCCCGAGGTTAAATGTAGCAGGCACAGGGAGGCTCTGAGAGAGAGAGAGAGAGAGAGAGAGAGATAGAGAGGGAAGGAGGGGGAAAAGGTCAGAAAAAGGTATCAGAGAGGGGAAAAGTGAGAGGAGAGAAAGACAGAGAAAATGAATGGGTGGAAAGAAAGAGATTGTGCAAAGAGACAAAGGGAGTGGGGCTGTTTGAGCATTTTTGACAGGTCTACTGTTGCTTCTCCAGTCCGCCCCTGCAAGGGTCCATTTTTCTTGCATGCATTAAGGAACATGACAGTATTGGTACAGCAGAAGAACTCATTTTTAAGGTCGAGCTTAGAGTCAGCGTGCAAGCGCTGCTCCGGTGAAGATCTGCTGTAGTTCACTACGTGAGGGAAGCCCCACCCACTGCCCCGCCCATTTTTTCATTGGCTTGTGTCTTTGTCCTTTGTAAATGCTGTCTTCTGATTGATTATGAGGCTTGTTAGTCCCTCCTTATTATGGCCATGTCGTCATCTGTACCCTCCCATGGCTACTGGCCCCTTTACTTCGAGTTTTACACCTTACGGTACGTGTTATTTAGACTGTGAGCATTATCTTTTTCCTGGCTTCTCACCCCCTCCCCCACCCACACTCCCGTTGTCCGTGCCTTCTCCGCCCTCCCCCACACTCCCGCTGTCCGTGCCTCCCCTCCCTCGTTGTCCGTGATGCAATGCAATAGGTCTCGCGTAAATGCGAGTCCTATTGCATTGCAAATGCTTGTTTGCATATCGCTACGAATTTCCATCATCTCGGCGCCTACACAGTTCATAAACACGGCAGCACAATGCCGCACATTATCAGGGCGGACGGGGCACACAGCTGCCGCAAATGAGATAGGCAGGGGCACGGAATGGGCCGGCCTGACAGATTGATTGCGGGCCCTGCGGAATGCGGTGCCAATTTAGATTTCTCCCCTCTGCCAATTAAAGGCAGCGGTGGCTCCTGGTTTTGTCCTCGAGACCGAGCTATCGCCAGGACCTGCTTGCCTCGCCCCTCCCCCACTGCCTGTAGATGAGTATTTATATCGTTTGTCTGTAGCGCCGGATGCGCAGCCTTGTGGTCACCTCAGACCACTTAAGTGTGTATACCCGAGGTGAGCATTTTATGTGACCGGTTGTGAATGGTGCCAATTGGATCCAGTTTCAGTTACTGAGGCTTAGGGATGCTAATTAGCACCAAGGTGCAATGTATTACCGTCAATCTTGCGCATTGCAAAGGCGTGCTAATGAATAGACCAGACTGCTAAAATGAAATCACAGCTCGTGCTGTGCGTGATTAAGATGGTCATTTACAATATGATGGGTGTTCCACCAGGCTGCCAGTTCGGCGGAAGCCATCGCCTCTATAGTTCCGGTTGACGACCTCCCGCCGTACTTAGAGATGTCTATACCACATTGGCAGCAGGATCTCTCTGCCCCTAGCGGCGTCACCACTGCATCCTCACCATTGAAGGCAGGACACCATGGTATGCTTGATTCAACAGCTCAGCAAAGTTTTTTGTTTTCAAAGATAAACTTCCAAAGCGGGACTTAATTCTTGAAATGAAAACAAGCATTTGCAATGCAACAGGTCTCCCATTTACACGAGTTTGGTCTATTGGCATTGTAAGTGACAATGCCTTTTATTTATGTTTTGGTTTTTGAAACATAAATAAAACGCATTGCCATTTACAATGCCAATAGCTTAAACTTGTGTAAATGCGAGACCTATTGTATTGCAAATGCTTGTATTTCATAGGAGCATGATGATGGAGTTTAGCAGGCAAGGTACTCAGCCAAAAACGTGGCAGAGTACCCTGTTCGTTAAATGCTCTGTTTCCATGTATTTAGTAGAGTCAGGGTAAGCACCATGTTTCCACTACCCGATACTCTACTGATATCACCAGTTGAAAGGGAATATTCTAATGTCATTTTTTTTCTCCATTTTGGGACCACCACTGAAAACCTGGTGGTACCAAAAATGAAATAGGATTAATTCTGCTCTTGCACTGGGAAAATACTCAGAACAAAGCAGGGCCATTCATTTTTGTTTTTCAACAATAATCACCCACCTTTCTTCCACAAGCAAGAGGATCCTTTAATGTAAAAATCAGTACAGTAAAGCCTTCTGTGCTTGCTCTTGGAAGGTGGTCTAGGCTAAAGAGAAAGGCCTCCCTTGCCTTTCTCTCCTCTTTCCTCGCTCACCTTTCACCTCCTCTGTTGTTACCCTCCCCTTCTCTACTGCCGTTTCCCATATCACCAAAGTTGTGCTTCAAGTTTCAGAATATTAGAATTTGCTTTCTGTATTAAAGCAGTGAAGGATCACATTATTGTCAGATCAGAAAAATAGAAATAGTATGAACTTAAAGTCCGATATATAAAACACTGGTGACAAATATTTTACTTAATTGGTTTGAAAAATTGGCAGGCAAAACACAGGACTCATTAATGCAAACTATGCTTCATGATGTTCTGTGTGAGCAATATCTCTTACAATGTTATCATGGCGACCCTGTAGGTTGTATACAGATTTTACCATTGCCCTGATTGAATGCAACAATGCCCCAGGGTGCTCTAATTAGGGACACACATTCTGACAACTGCTGTACTAGTTCTGTTGTAACTCTGATCTGTCCTTGGCTCAGTCTGGGCAAGATGCTAATCCTCATCTAAGGGTCTGTTAATTCCCTCTTTTAAGTAGGAAACGTATTCGCGTGCTAGTTTTCTGATTCTTTAACATTCTAACGAGTTTGGCAGATCCCATATATGTTGCAAAGGTTAATCCGGGATTCCAGGCGCCGTATCACATATTGGACTGTAGCACATACAATGAGAGGTGCAAGTGACATTTTAAGAGACACGGGGACACATTTAATGATTTAGGGGGATTAAAGCAGCACAGGGCCATATTTATTATGTAGATGGACTGCTGCTGCTCTCTGCCCATGCACTGGCACACAAACAGGCTGCTTAGCATGCATTGAAAGCATACAATTTCAGTACAAAATCCTATGCCAACACAATTTTCAAAACATTTCACACATTGGCTGTGTGCTCTACAGTGCAGCACACATCCAATGAGTGAAATGTATGAAAAAACAAATATGTTCCTACCACTTAAAGCCTGCATCAAGGAAGTGTTACTTTTGACACAAAGCCAGGCCAGAAAACCTTTGAAGATTTGGCTTTGGTTCAAAAAAGATGGGTGGTGTTGGAATGCCCAGATGCCACCCATAGAACACTACCTTGATGCAAAGTAGCACAATGAGTATAAACTACAAGGGCTCTGTAGTGTTTATGTCACAGGTTAATGGGGACTTGCGCAGAATGTGTTGATTTGTAAGTGCTGGAATATTGCATAAAGATTCTGTAGCAGTTGGGCGAGTGGCTGGAGGTGGCTACACCACATTTCTTGTGTGGCGGCTCTGTCTGAAAACAAGTTGGTACTTACCTCAATTCATCTCGCTCTCGTTTCATCCTGGTTGAGGCAAACACTACGGGCCATATTATCAAGAACGGCGCAAACATTGTCGCTGCTTTAGCGGCAGGAAACTGCCGCTAAAGCGGCGATAAGGGTCTTGATAATATGCCCTAGAGAATTCCAATAGAAGCACAGGTTCTGGTGTCAAGGACATCAGACCTGGACTTCTATTGGAATTCTTTAAGGCATATTATCAAGACCCTTATCGCCGCTTTAGCGGCAGTTTCCTGCCGCTAAAGTGGCGATAATGTTTGCGCCGTTCTTGATAATATGGCCCAACATCTTTCTGTGGCGACGAGCTGGAGCTGCCACAGGGCCCATGTTGGTGCAGGGACATCGATCAACAAGAATCTAACTGCAAGTTATTTCTGTGTTTCCTCAAGTGAGGATACTGTAACTTTTGCTGTTGCTGCGGTGCGCAGCACGTTTCCTGGTGTGTCAGGTACACGTTCTTTTGTCTGTGCACATCTATGGGGGTGATTCCTCTATGCTGCATTCACTGCCTTGGCATTGCGTCATTGCGCTAAACGTCGGAGCCGCAATTTTCTTTTAGGGTTATGTTGTATCCTCCTTTCCTCCCTCTTTGTCCTTTCTTAGTGTCTGGTTCTCTGCTGCTCAGCCAGTCTCTGTGATGTCATGTACTGTTCTATCTGTGTAAGTCTATGTGGATTTGTCAGTTATCTTGGAGGCTGAGCAGCAGGGCAGCTGCTCCTGGTGGGGTCTTTACTGGGCCTTTACTTTAACCTTTACTGGAACATGGATTACTACCCTTTATATATGCTGTACCTGATTACTTGATTACCTAGAATAAACATACATCCTGGCACAGTATTTAAGGAGTCATCTTTCTTTTATTGGATGTTACACTGGCGACGATTGGAGAAACGGAACTACGCGTGACAAGACTACAAAAAAAGGAACTACTTAAGAAACTAAGAGGAATTGAATTGCACCCAACGCTTTCAAAGTCCCACCGGTGTCTATAACATCAGACAGCCTACAGAAGTAAGTTGAGCGTTGGTATGTTACTTGGGACATGTCAAAAGTCTGCCTTTGAATCGGATGTTTATTGAACTTCATATGATCTGATACGTGATACCTGCAGTTTGAATTTTTTTGGGGGGGATCCAATATTACAAGCTTGAAGTCCTGCTGAAGTGTTTAGTACTTTTATTTTGACTGACAATAAGATCGTTATTCTGTTGGAAGGTGCTGCCATCAGGGGTTTGCCTCGTACCAGTCTCCTTTTAAATGACTGAGAGTGTGATTATTATTATTCAGTTTGGAAGCTGCTGCCATTAGTCCTGTGGAACTGTAAACTGTTGGGAATTCGGCTTTGGGAGTGCAGCTGAGGGGAGCCTGCCTATACTCATAAAAATGCCTCCTACTAATGAAGTTTGCATGTTATTGCAGCATATTTTTTACTTTCACTATGCTGGCAGCAAGTACGTTTTTGCTCTGTCAAGTTTGGCCATGTATTATTGCTGCGCCATCAGTGATAGTTCAACAGTATTTTTTAAATGCTGGCACAAGCCCCCCACAGCGCGCGCATTTTTACCGGCATTGTTGTCTTTCAATCCTCTCACGTCCCGAATGCCGCTCTGGATGCCTGCTTCTATTACGCTGCCTACACAGACGTGCCGTGAGCCATTCGGCCGGACGTCTAAAACGTGCAGCCATTTTGTGATTGGCATGTTTGTTCTCGTTTGAGACACATCTTCTGATTCGCCAACCACGTTTCCTGCCAATCTCGTTCTCGAAGGATTTTTGCAGTTATTTTAAATTGAGGCACTCCGTTTTTGGGACTTCTACCAGAGTGTTTGTGGTACGACTGGACTTGCCACTTTTGGAAGGTTAATCTTCAGTTTTATTTCATGATCTTCCATCGTTGGATCTAGTCCTCTGGTAATCGGAACTTTCTACATCGCCGTGCTGGAATTTATGGCTGACTGTAAAATGAATAGTTTACCGGAGTTTTCATTCACGCTTCGTTCTACAAGTCAATGAGGAAGTTGCCTCTGAAGATTGGACTATGGTGACCACTTTTATTATTTTAACTTGTTATGTTTTTAACTTTTGTGATCACTTCTGTTGCATATTTATTAAGTTGTGCAGTGTGCTGTTTGCGCAACGATTTTGCATCTGGTGTTGATTATAGATGTATTTATGCTGTTATTCTTGCTAGACCTTAACCACTTTTGTGCTCAACCTTTCCAAGGTGTTCATTCAGATGCTCATTCTATTTGTTCACTGAATTTAACCACAATAGTGTTCTATTTTGTTAGAGGTGTTTATTTCTAATTTATGGGTTTTTGAAGTAATTGAAGTGTACATGTGCAGAGCCACTATTGCTCAATTATTATTGAGGTGCTCATTTATATTTATTCTTGCCATGATATGTAGAAGTGTTTAATTTCTGTTATGCTTGCTGGAGCCATTTATTTGCTCAACTTTTGTTGAGGTGCTCAGTTTGGGTTATGCTTACTGGTGATGGGCCACAGAGGGCTCAGTGTTTGTGAAGAGCCATAGGGGTGCTCAGTTTTATTTCTTATTTCTATCGAGCCATTTATTTGCTCGACTTATGTTGAGGTGCTCAATTCGTGTTTTGCTTACTGGTGATGAGTCGTGGACGTGCTCAGTTTTATTGGTGAGGAGCCGTAGAGGTGCTCAGTTTTATTGGTGAGGAGCCGTAGAGGTGATCAGTTTTATTGGTGAGGAACCGTAGAGGTGCTCAGTTTTATTGGTGAGGAGCTTTAAAGGTGCTCAGTTTAATCGGTGATTATTTGTTATGAACCACTTAGGTGCTCTATTTTGTTAGAGGTGTTCAAATTTCATTTTAAATTTCATTTATATTTTGCAGTACTGAACCATCTCTGCTCAAAATTTATTGAAGTATTCAGTTTCTTTGTGTTAGTAATGAATGAGTGGGTTTGTCATGTGGAACACATTAACCACTCTCATGTATTCTTTTGTTGTCTTCTTGTGTGTTAACCTCTTCTCCTTACAATTGCGAAGAAGGTTATTTGTGTGTGTTTAGTGTTCTGTTCTTTTATCCTTTTGTTCCTCCTCTTGTTTTCTTTCTTCCTCATTGTTTCTGTTAAGGGGAAAGGTGTGTTGTATTCATTGTTTCTGTTAAGGGGAAAGGTGTGTTGTATCCTCCTTTCCTTCCTCTTTGTCCTTTCTTAGTGTCTGGTTCTCTGCTGCTTAGCCAGTCTCTGTGATGTCATGTACTGTTCTATCTGTGTAAGTCTATGTGGATTTGTCAGTTATCTTGGAGGCTGAGCAGCAGGGCAGCTGCTCCTGGTGGGGTCTTTACTGGGCCTTTACTTTAACCTTTACTGGCAGGGCCGGACTGGCTACCGGGCGTTTTGTTGTGCTGCCGAGCTGGGGGCTGATTTCGTTGATGGGGACCTGCGTGTGCTTAAAAACATTCGTTTTGCTTTCTTTATTTCGAAGCTCACGCAGGTCCCCAACAACGAAATCAGCCCCCACCGCAGTGAAATCAGCCCCCAGCTCGGCAGCACACCAAAACGCCCGGTAGCCAGTCCGGCCCTGTTTACTGGAACCTGGATTACTATCTGAAAAGAAGCACCCCACAAGAGATAAGGTGGGTACTTCGTTTATTTGTGACCGTCTTGATGGCTCCCAGGCAGCAACTGCCAACCTTCCCACATTCCATGTTCTACGTAGAGAACATCTCCAAAGGAACATTCCAAGAAGAATGTGCAGGAGATCCCCACACACCTCCCTCCCCACAAATGAAAGAAAATAAAGAAGAATAAGCAATAAAACAATGCAATGAATAATTAAACATGCGATTGTAAAAACAATGACAACATTCCAAACATGTAAAAATCATGACCTAGAGGAACAAAGTGTAACATCAGTACATAGCATAGTCTTGAAACTTTGCTGGCGTGGATCTCATCCTGGAAGAAACTCTTTTGTAAGCATAATAACTCGGATGATCATTCCTATTGGGAGGAATAGCACTGGGAGGAATAGCACTAGAAGTAGAACAACTAGGGAGAACAGGAGTTGCCCGAGGGGAATCCAAATGAACACCCATTTTCCCACCAACATACTCCATTTTGGATTCAGGAACAATAGAGATGGCAGATTTGTTCCAAATCTTGCCGTTCTCTAACACCACCACCCTGTCCCTTACATCCACCACCTTAGCAGGAGTAGAAAACCTAGAAGCCCCCTTGCGAATGAATCCAGGCTTCTTGATTCTTACCCAATCTCCAACGCACACAGGGGAAACTCTCTCAGAAACGGTGACATATTTAGACTGGACAGCGGTTCTCACATCCGCCACCTTGCCAAGTTTAGATTGGTCAACATCCTTCCTAGACATCCAATCTTTGTTCAATTTGGAACCGGCAATTCTCCCTCTAAGCAAGGTAAAAGGTGACATCCCCGTACTTATATGAGGAGTGGTTCTAATTGCCCACAACATGTCCGCCACCACCACACGCCAGGATAAACCATTCACCAAAGCCAATTGCATTTGGTCCTTAATGACACGATTAAAACGCTCAACTAATCCATTGCTGCGGGGATGATAGAGTGATGTCAAAACATGTTTGATGCCATGTTCCTTGAGAAAATTTTGCATCTCCAGAGACACCAACTGAGTTCCGTTGTCTGTCACCAGTTCCTCAGGAAATCCCTCCCGGAGAAACACTTCCTTAAAAAACTGATGACAGACAAGGAATTAACACATTCAACAAATTTAACCTCAGGCCATTTAGACATATAGTCTACCAAGACCAAAGCAAACAGGGGAGAACTACCAGAAATCCCAAATGGACCAGCAACATCAAAGGCTAGCTTGCACCAAGGTAAATTTTTAACAATCACAGGATCAATGGGAGATGGATGAGTCACCTGAGTCTTATCGCTGAGGACACACGCACAACAGTCCCTGACAAAATGCTCGATGGACCTATCCACCCCAGGCCACCAAAAGTCCTCACGGATTCTGCGTTTCATGGCACGAATACCCTGGTGACCTTCATGGGCAAGATCTAGAACCTTTTTCTGCATAGTAGTGGGAACAACCAGAAGACCACCTCTGCGCAAAATTCCGTCCACCAATGATAATTCATCGCACACTCTTTTGAAAGCAACTAACTCGGATGATAAATCCTTATTCACAGGCCATCCCGGGCCAAAAAGTCCACTACCATTTTAATGTCATTGTCCTCAGATAGAGCATGCAACCATTCTTGCTCAGAAAGTGCACCCTTCACCGCATCAACCACAGCACTGACGGCACACACTATATCGAGATCATCCTCGGCAGGTACACTGATGTTGTTGGCAAGAGGTAAACGGGAAAGACAATCAGCAATGTTGTTTTTGATACCAGGTACATATTCTAAGCGATAATTGAATTCTTGCAATCTATATTGCCATTTGGCAATTCGTGGGGTGGCACGACCCCCACCTTTGGTGGTGAAAAGATCAACCAAAGGTTTGTGATCGGTTCTGAGGATGAATTCATTTCCCCACAGGAAATTCCGAAAATGCTGGACACCCCACCATAGAGCTAATGCCTCTTTCTCAATGGTGGAGTAAGAACTCTCAGCACCACGAAGTGTCCTGGAAGCAAACGCAATAGTCTCCTCACGACCATCACATCTTCTTTGCATTAGTACAGCACCCAAACCAATGTTACTGGCATCAGAGGAAACAATACATTTGTCATTGATGTTGAACAATTTCAAAGGGCGAGCCAGCACGATTTCTTTTTTAAAATACTAAATTGATTGACACATTTATCACACCACACAAATTTAGCGTTCTTCTTTAGTAACTCTCGCAAACAGGAGGTTTTGTCAGCAAAATTCTCTACAAATTTGGCATAATATTCCGCCAGTCCTAAAAAGGAGCGCAATTGATCCTTGTTGGTAGGTGACGGTGCATTCTGAATGGCATCTAAAATTTTTATTTTGGGCTCAATACCTTTGCAGGAAATGTGGTGACCTAAATAATCAACACCCTCCCTAAAAAATTTACACTTGTCCTTCCTTAAGGTTAACCCGTGAAGCTTTACAGTGTCAAGAACATGTTTAACTCTGCTATCATGCTCAGCCTCAGTACTTCCATACGCCAGAATATCATCTTGAAAAACACGACTCCCGCTGTGTTTTTGAATAGATTCCCATGAGGCGTTGAAACACAGCGGAAGCCGATGCCAGGCCAAAAGGCATACGTTTGTAACGGAAAGCTCCTTCCGGTGTTACAAAAGAGGTAAGATGTCTGGACTCCTTGCATAATTCAACTTGGTGATAAGCTGAAGAAATGTCGAATGACGAAAAATACTTAGCTCCGTCAAGCGTGGCCAGCATTTCATTAATGTTGGGTAACGGTTGGCGGTCGATCCAAATGTTAGAATTCAGATCGCGCAAGTCAACACACATCCTAAGGGACTTATCGGCCTTGCGTGCGAGAACTATGGGAGCCAACCATTCAGATCCTTCGATGGCCTCGATCACATCCATGCGGCATAAACGCTCAAGCTCTTCCTTCAGTTCCACACGCAAACTCAAAGGTACTTTACGCACCTTGTGTGCGGTAGCTTTAGCACCACTTTTTAGAATAATGCGGTGTTGGAAACCTACCAGTTTCCCAAGCTTGTCACTGAAAACTTCAGGATATTTTTGGATCCACTCATCCCCAGACAAGTGTTTTACTACAGCACTATCGGAAGGATTTAAGGATGAAAAGGGAGTGTAAAATTTGCAAGCTTCACGTTTAGACAGAACCATGTCCGGATGATTGGGATCAAGGATGATCCCGAGTTCCCCTGCTCCTCCCATCCTAACAAATTTGCACCATCCTTGACGATGAATACAGGTCCAGTGGCTAGATCCCCACAGAATTCCAGATTCGCCTCAAATTTGCCCAGAACTTCCACTCTTTTGCCCCCATAAGCAAAAATTTTAATATCTGACTGGTGCAACTGAATGTTTTCTAACGACCCAAAATCCTTGACGTTAATAAGGGTAAAAGGAGAACCAGAATCAGCCAAAAATTAACATTCTTCCCATTCACACGGATAATACATGCAGGAGATTTCCTTTTACGTAAGCCACCCATGGATGCAATTTCAACAACACCCTCAGATTGTGCAGGTGACGAAGACAACATTAGTAGCATATTATCATTCTCTTCACCAGAGTCAAAGGAGTCCTCTTCAATGTACTTGACTATTTGGTTGTTACCCTTATTGGACCCCGTTGCTTTGCAAAAGCGAGCCAGATGCCCCTTTTTACCACATTTAAAACAAGACTGGGTCAAAGCATAACAGTACTTCGCATTTCCTAGATGATTCTTGCTACCACAACGAAAACAAAATAGTTGTGCTCTCTCAGATTTGATCTTGGTTGAGGGTAAGGAAGAAGAGTTTCGCGCTGTGTTTTCAGTGGGAACTTTGTGGGGCTTCAAATTATGCTTAGATGATAGTAGCTTTACTTCGCTAGATTGAGAAGGATTGCTCATTTCCTTCATACAAAATTGGGAATGTTCAATGCTTTTAGCAAGAGTGATGGCTGTTTCAAGATCGGGGTCGTCCGAAGACAGAAGTTTCTCTTGGATTTTCTTGTTGCAAGTGCGTTCGATTAGTTGATCACGTATGATTTCATCCCTAAATTCTCTGTAATTGCATGAGACTGACAGGGTTCTAAGAGCAGAAACAAAATCATCGATGGATTCACCAGGAATCTGGGCACGTTGCAAAAACTTGTGACGCTCAAGTACTACATTTTTCTTAGGATTGAACCTCTTATCCAAAGTTTTGATCAAAGATGCATAGTCGTCAACAATTAAGGAATCACCATCATCACCACCACTCACACGAGTGTTGACGACCTCAAGGGTTAAAGTTTTTATAATGCTTCTACCCTCTGCACCCAGATTATACATCAAGAGCGCCTTCTTTTTTTAGTGGTGAACGTGTCGCCATCTATAGCCTCCAAATAACTTTCAAATGTATCCTTCCACTGTTGCCAAATCATGGGAGGAGAACCAGGAGATTGTAAGAAGGGAGGCGGAGCGGTAATGTGATCCATACCGCAACAGAGCGTGGGTGAGTTGCTGCCCACACGACAGAAATGAAGGAGTTAAAAAAAAATAAAAAAAATTGCACGTGGAGTAATAAGGTTTATAATGTACACTGAGAGTGCATCACAGAAATGATGAACATCCAATGGAACGCATTGCAGGAATACTCAGTGCTTACACACGAAAATGGATGTTCACTAAGATTTTTGTAATGCTGAAAACGTACATTCAATAATAAACTGTGCGCATAAGCGAAGGGTTAAAAACGTGCACTTGACATAAGATGAAAACAGCTGTGCACGTCAGCGAAGGGTTAGTGTTGATTTAGGCGCACAATGAAGGGTTAATCGCGTGAGCACGTGATGTCGTCACAAGCTCACGCCATAAGCTGTGCACGTCAGCTGTGCACGTCAGCGAGTGCTAGGAATAATGAGCATAGGGATCCTCAATCAGCTGTGCGCAGGGATCCTTAGTCAGCTGTGCGCATCAGCGGTGAAAATTTCATTGAAATTGACACGCATACGTAGAACTGTGCGCATCAGTGAACAAAGCGTGGTGTTGTCATGGCAACACCAAGGAAAAGCAAAGGCTAAAATGGCCGCACGCCACGTCCTCCAATACGTGCAGGGTCAGGCAAGTCAGGCAGATCCAGTACGCTGGAACGTCACAGCGTTGCAAGGCAGAGCGCGAGGAACAACGGCTGTTACTACAGCGCGCGCACAGGGGCAAACAGAGTACCTGAAAGGCGAGGAAATCAACGCCGAACTGAGCACGGAGACACCAGGGCAGAGCAGGAATCCACAGGAATGCGCAGGGCCTGGACGAATCACCTTCCAGGGAAGAAGCGAAGAGAAAAGGCTCACATGGAGAACAGGGCTCCGGAAATCCGCAGGAACGAGGAAGGGAGCGGAGATCCACGACGGAACGGGAGGACAAGACGGCACAACTCGTCGCCAATGAAAAGAAGCACCCCACAAGAGATAAGGTGGGTACTTCGTTTATTTGTGACCGTCTTGATGGCTCCCAGGCAGCAACTGCCAACCTTCCCACATTCCATGTTCTACGTAGAGAACATCTCCAAAGGAACATTCCAAGAAGAATGTGCAGGAGATCCCCACACTATCCTTTATATACGCTGTACCTGATTACTTGATTACCTAGAATAAACATACATCCTGGCACAGTATTTAAGGAGTCATATTTCTTTTATTGGATGTTACAGGTTACCATTACCGCATTTTGTCATCATGCTGTGTATTGTGGGCTGCCATATTTGTTTGGGGTTTCCGGTTATAGCGCCACAGCATCATCACTGTAGGTTGGATCTCAATCACAAAGCCGATTCCATTACACGCATCAACCACCATTTTAAGTTGGGAGGAGCTGCCAACAAACACAACTTATCATCAAGCTTAAGAAGCATGAACACGGAAATTGGTTATATTGTAGTTGTCTGGATGCAAGTAGCAAAGGTCATTTTGGAGCAGTGATGCACACACTTTTTTAGCGTCTCTTCTATTCACTGACTCGCACACTCCCAACGTAAGTTCTCGGCAAACATTAACAGTCACCTTTATACAGTGATACGTACACTATGGTTTGGCGTGTCAACTCCTGCTTTTTCAGTTCAGTGACACGCACACTCTCTACTATTGCATACTTAAGTGTGGTCTGCCCCACATAAAGTTTCAAGTCTGCACTAAACTTTCCAGGACTTTTAAATTGTTCTCTAGTAATCTGTACAGGCTAGTGTGTGGTTTGTCAAAATGCAATCTATGAATCCACAGCATTTCTGGAATCCCCTGGGGAACCCCAGTGGGGTGGATGAACTGGTTTGATGCTTTTGAGACCTATTTAGGTGCAATTGGGCCTTCAACATTTCACCCAGAGCAGAAAAAATATTTACTTTTACATTCCTTAGGATTTGAAGAACAAGCGCCAAGAAACCTTTGGTGAACGTGCACTATATAAGCTTGGTAAAACATAGCATAACGTAAGATAACATAAAATAACATGCCATTTTTAAACACTTACCTGAGGTGGAAGGAGTGGATGAAGAGCCAGTAGATGAGTATACCGACTCCATTAAGAAACTCAAGCTGCGATTCCATGTCCAACCCATTATAATGGTTTTGCAACACAAATTCCTCATGGGGAAGCAACAATCTGAGGAAAATGTTGATATGTATGTGTCAGCACTCAGGAGGCTAGTGGTGGATTACCATTTTGAGAATTTTACGGATCAGTTGGTTCGTGACCAATTGTTCTGCCATTGTTCAAACAAAGTAATTCAACAAAAGCTGTTTTCTTTAGCTAATCCACCTCTGGAGGAAACGTTATGTATAGATAAAAGCATAGAAATGTAACAGATTTCTGTGATGGAGCTGGAAGAAAAAAATTGAGGCTGTGGGTAATATACAGCAGAAAGGGGAAATAATGTTAAGGATTCCGTTTAGGCAAAAGATGTTGCTCGATCAGCAAAAGGGTTTTTTAAACAAATTAATATGTCTTTCAGATGTGGTAATGTAATCTATTTCAGGAATGGCTAGAAATATCAGTTTCAGGAATTGCAATAGGCTGGGTCATTTTGCAATGGTGTGTAAGAGCCAGATGAAACAGACAGAAAGGGGCAGCAATGTAGTAGCTAATTTGGGTGAAGAAGACTATGATTAATGATAAAAAATATCGTCAAGAATGGAACAGCAAATCAGTGAATATTTGGGTACTAAAACCTCATGGCTATCATCGACATAATGTCATCGATAAAGTGCAGTAATGCCAAAGACATCTGTTCCATAGATATTGAATTAATGATAAAACATTGTCAATTTCATCTAGGGCAAACCACCGTAGTGCCATAAATAAGTTTATCTAGTAATAACCATCATGATGCCAAGATCAAGTGCCGTAGTACTGTTAAAATCTAAACAATATTATGCAAACTAGTAATCAAAGAGGCATCATGAATGGCCCTTTCGTGGTAAAAGTTAAAACAGCCAGTGTCTCATGGTTCTAAAGTGCTTTTAACTATGCGGTCGCAAAAAGTTGTTGCATGATGATCATCACAAGGTGCTGCTCTACTCCTAGATGCCATTGTCGTTTGGGGTAGAAGGCCGTCTTAGGAGGACGTTAAGCATTGGGACCTACAGTCTTTAACCAACAACAGATCTTATAGGCTGGTAGGAGGTTCAGTCCTAGTTAATTTTTTCATAATCAAGAATTTCATCATTTTGCAGTTGAGCTGAGGGTCAGTTGGGTCAAGATCTCTTGTTATGGCCGTTCTGCAGGAACGAATGCCCCTAGCGTTAAAACCATTTCTCAATAATAACACATGAACAGTCCTTAAAAAGGGACATATACAAATCAGATGGATGAGGTTCTCCTCTGCTGCACCACATAATACAAATGTCCTGGGGCCATTGTATTTCCAAGATGGTTGGTCAGCCAAGGACGGCAGCATACCATAACAGGTCACCATTAGCTTTCTCTCTAGATGTACCGAGAATGTTGCACTTAAATATGCTGCTGGGTTCAGTGTAGAACATGTTTGAAGGACCATCCAGGCGTGCGCACGATTGGTTAGTCTGTGTTTGTCATTAAAAAGCTAGTGCATTTTGGCAGCTTTATTTATTAACTGGCGAAATACCACGAAAAGGAAGGTTTTGATTTGAAAGATCTGTTGTACTTGTTGCTTCCAGCGATGATCTCAAGTATTCACTGTGGGTGGAATAATGGGCCTGCCATAGGGCGTTATTTAGTAAACTGACTCGATTTGACCATATTTTGTACCATGTTTTTTATTGTAGAGTATCTTCTCCCTAGGTCTTGTTGTGTAAGACTAAATTCCAAGCGAACTTGTGCAGGAGAGGCGTTTAGCGGGAGGCCGAATACTCTTTTGCATGCTTTTGTTTTTAGACTGTCAAAAAGTGTCGCCTCTTTACCACGCAGGACCACATTAGCATATGCCACTGTTGGTAGTAATTTAGCCACCATGACCGCCAATAGTGGCTTAAAGGAAGGACCATTCAGTTTTTTTGCAAGTGAACAGAAAACATAAATCAAGCCATTTCCTTTCTTGACAACATACTGTATGTGCGTTTGAAAGTTCAATCTGTTGTCTATGTTATAGGTGATGAGAAGTGGGGGGTGCTGTTCCATGTCTCTTTTTGCTGGCTTGATTTTTGGGCTGCCCTGTCATTCTTTTGCATTTTAACGTTGATTACAATCTGGTCATTTTGTACATTGTTGGTTTGTGTGCACCTCTGCCAGGCCACTTCACGTGAGTTCCTGTTCTTTCCTGTCATTACTTATCAAGGCGGTTGTTTGTCCACCAGGTGAGAGTCCTTGGGTACGTTCTTTATAATTATGACTCTTGTTATTTGTTGTCAAGTCAGCATTGCCACTTGTCCAGGTTGGATCGCATTGCGGTTTTTCCTGTTTTGCCAAGGGGGTGATCCTGTCTGTCTCTAGACCCTGTGGAACGCGCCTGGGATGCTTCTTTTTTCCGGGTTGCAGACTCTGGGCAGAGCCAATTTGAGTTTGGACATTTCCCAGTGCCTTCTGCGGGATGCTCATAGTTTCATGATTTGGAAGTGAGATGTCTAGTGAATCCAGCTGCCACAAGTTTTCCTGGGTTTCCAGGATATCATTGTCCTTTGCTTGGTTTGTTGGAGTACTCACAGGGGGATATTCACAAGAACGTGCGATAAACATCACCAAAATAGGTTAACGCAATTTTCCATATCGCCGTCTATCGCGGGAAAATAACTCCGTGTCAACGTGGCATTCTCAACACGGCGGTAACATGCAATAGTACCCCGATAACGCTGCAAATGTCCGCGATAACAGTACCGGGACGGCGATAAAAATCAAAACCCGAACGCGAAAAAAGTTGCGATGGGCCCAACCGCGGTAAGACAAACAGCGAAAAGCAGCGCCAGGCCTGCATTTCACACACGTCAGGCGGGAAAAACCACTACAAAAGCAGAAAAAAACCACAAACAAAAACCAAACTACAGCAAAGCACAATGGAGGCAGCCGGAGCAGGTACAGAGGATGGCCAGAAACCCACAAGCCCCCCGGAGGAGCAGCCTGGGACCTCGGGGACAGGGAAGGGCAAGGACAAGAAGAAGAGGAAGACGCGGTTCAGTCCGCAGGAAAACAGGATCCTGATCACGGAGGTGATAGAACACCATCAACAACTGTTCCTCACCTCCACTGTGTCATTGGCAACAAAAAATGGAACATGGCAGTCCATCGTGGACAAGGTGAATGCAGTCGGAGTGCTGAGGAGGACAATGGACGAGGTCAAGAGGCACTGGAATGATGTGAAGCGCAAGACCAAGCAGAAACTTGCCAACAACGAGAAGGCAGCAATGCAGACTGGAGGTGGGAGTCCAGTGCCACAGGAGGAGCTGGATGAGATGGAGGAAATGGTGTCCACAGTCATCAGTGGGGAGACGGTGGCAAGAGTTGGGGGACCGGACACTGCTCAACATGACCCGATACAACAGCAACAGGGTGAGTAACTACCAGGGACTGGGGGGACGGGGGGAGATGGGCACAATGGCACACATGCACAATCAAGCGGAGCACAGTGCACACCCACAATGACTCTGGATCATGTCCCTGATTTCCTTGGCATACTGCAGCACACATAGCAACAGCACGTAGGCCCCCGTCGACTATGTGCCCAGAGGAGGCCCGCCCACACATCACTTATCTCACAACCAACCCATGCACATGTGCTGATCCCAGCAAAGCTGCGGGTCCGTGAGCCACACTGACAATGCAAGTGACACTGCATGACGATTAGCATGGCTGCAGTCCGATCATCATGACATGGTGCACGCCACCACACTGAGGTGGCTGAGGTAAAGGAGCAGGTCACACTCTGACACATCCACCTGCACAAACAACCCCTGACGTCCACAACACATCTGCGGACAAACCATGCCCCAGAGTCCCAACTCCCAACAAGACCCAAATTCACCCATGTCTGCAACATCTCAGCACTGTATGGGCACAGAAGTCAAAGGCACACTTCCTGAAAGGGGCAAGGGGCAGCATAATCAGAGCTGCAGGGGTGACTCTCCCAAAATGCAGCACACACACATGACATTCAGAGCACATCAGCATTGACAACAATGTGGTACAAACTGCAACACGTTTACAACAGGACAGAGGACACAACAGGTGCCGCTTGTGTGTAGAAACTGGCCAATCACATTTGGCATAGCAGGGAAATGTGAGATGTCAATGTACAAGTACAAACACATATCCGTGATGTCATGCAGTCTGTATGTGAACTTGTACAATGCGTCAACATACATGTGAACACAATGTAATACTGCATCTCCCCTTCACATTGCAGAGGGAGCAACAACACCTCCTGCAGAGCAGCCCCAACAACTCTTCACTGATGATGATGAGAACATGCCCAACATTGACACCGAAGCCCTCCAAGTCCTCATTGACAGCTTCAGCACCCCACCTCCAGGAGCAGGGCAGCCCAGCTGCATCGAGGAGACCCCACCCCCTGCACAGACCACACAGCAGGAAGCAGGAAGCACCTACCACCCTGGCTGTCTCCCAGGCCCCCACGAACAACACATGGCCTTCCAACGCCGTGTGTTAGAGGCCCAGGAGAAGATGGCTGATCAGGTGCGGGTGGGGTTCGACCTCATGGCAGCCAAACTTGATGCCATACATGGGTGTCTGATTCCCATCATGGACCACTTACAGTCCCTCCATGCTCTACAACGATCCATGGCTGACATCGCTGGAGTCATGATACTGAGACAAGAACAACTGTCCAGTCAGAGTGGCTCCAGCGATGTCAGCCGGGAGTTGTGACAGATGCGGGGGCTCATGGAGAACATGGAGCGGATGCAGGTGGAAAGAATGGCTGCCACGGCTGTACACCAGTGAGATGTGGCTGGGACCTTCCATGCCCTGCAGCACATCGTCATGGCATTGCTGCCTCAAGGCCTGGTGCAGATGAATGCTGCTGCTGCTTCTACATCCACATCTCCGCCCCCTGATGTGTCAGTGCCTCACAGTGCGGCAGGCAATCCACCTCCGGCCCCTGATGTGTCAGTGGCACGCTGTGCGGCAGGCAATCCACCTCCGGCCCCTGATGTGTCAGTGGCACACAGTGCGGCCGACATTCCACCACCACCCACGTGTGAGGCACATGTGACATCAGAGGACGAAGATGCGGGTGAATCAACCTTACTGATAAGGAGGAGGCAGTAGCATTCATCTCCGCCATATGGCCTGTTTCTGCTTGGTTCTGCCCATCCCAAGTACATCGGAAGAGGAAGAGTTCAGTCCGCAGTCTGATCGCTGTGTCATTGGTAACCAAACAGAATATGCAGTCCATGTCGAGGTCCAAGGTGAGTGTCGCAGAATGTATCGGGGGACAGTGGAAGGTGATGCGGACTGAACTCTTCCTCTTCCGATGTACTTGTCATTCCCTGAAGGACTCTGGCTGGCCCTCCACGGGCCAATAATGTGAAGTGGGGTTTGCATGGCCCTGTACTGCTCCACCTGCAACACTCCACTGGATGTGAATTAAACATTCAGAATCGCACAGATGTGTCATGTCTTTGATCATTCAAGTATGAAAGTATGGATGGATGTAGGGTCAGTGATACCCCCTTACGTCCATGTTGCTCATGTCGTGGGACTTGAGTCACAGGGTGCAACATTGCCGATTGCGGTCCGTGTGGCGTAGACACTACAACAGAGACACAAGCATCAGTTACTTCCTTGTCCAGCCCAGAACTGAAGAATGCCCAGAGCCCCGGGGTCATTGTTCCCACCCCTACGCTGGCCTGGCATACGCCAGGCCAGACCACTCCGCTTACTCTCAGAGGGGGGACGACAAAGCTACATGTCCCAGGTCTTCCCTGTAGTGATCTGCTGATCACTGGTCTAGTTGTCAGCATGCCACAGCCACTCCCTGAGGGCTGGTTAACACCCACACCACACCCATCCAGCACAGGCGTCACAGGACATGTGACCCTGCCAATAAAAGGGGCCAAGCACATCACATTCCCCACTGCCGGAGATGACATGATGGTGTCCGCATCACGTGGCTCAATCATGAAGGGTCCATGACTTGTGGCGCACGGAGTTAGTGGCACCCGAGGGCCTGTATTCGGCACGGGCCGTGGCGATGACTTGCGTTCTTGCGTTGCACTGAGTTAGTGGCACCCGCTCCACTACGGCTGGCAGGGGCCTACCGGCACGTGATGATGACTTACGTTGCACAGGGTTAGTGGCACATGAAGAGCTGTGCGGGTGTGCAGCCTGCGAGGATGCATAGGCCTCGATGAGCCGTCCTGCTAATCGTGCTTCGATTTGAATTGTGAGCCCAGCTGGACCGTAGTGCATGCCAAAGGCAGCAGTCAGCATACACATGACTCCGCGGTGCGGTGCCGCAGGGTGCGCTGGGGGCCTGTGGTGCGGAATCCAGCGAGCGGCTGAGGAGGTTGCACCGGCACGTGGTGGGCCATCTTGGAGACACGCCGGTGGCGGCAGGTGAGCATTGAGGCCTGGGTGCGCAGGGGCGGCCAGTCATCACTGGGCGGCGGACCGGTTTGGGGACCAGGGCTGGGGTGCAGCAGGCGCACAGAATCACGCAGGCACCACCGGTCACAGCGGCGGCAGCCTCATGGCTGGGTGGGGGGCGCAGCCCTGGCAGACACGACCCTGCATGCGATGACGTGATGTGCGTGGGTGAAGGTGGTCGGCCACGTGTGTGTAAGCCTATGGACAGGTTATGGCGGAGACTGAGACACACGCAGTAGTCACCTTGGTGGTGGATTTGTGACGTGTGCATTCCCACAGTTGTGAGTTGTAGGATTGTGGAGTTGAGGTGTGTGGTGTGTTCAGTTGGTACTTGCCGATGGGCAGTGCATTACCATTGGTGCCATCCTCAAAGCGCTGGTTGGTGGTGGACTTGCGGACATGTGGGTATCATGCACACTGCCTGGGGAGTTTGCGACGACATTGGTGGACAGGCCACGGTGGTACACTTTTGTCTGCACATTGATGGCATGCGTGTGGTTGCTGTTGCGGTGATTGTGTGCAGGGGGCACAAGTAGTACATGTGTGCTGTGAATTGCCCCCAACACGTGCGTGACGCCAGCTATGGCGCAGTTCCCTTGCGTGCTCTCAAGATGTTCCAGCGCAGTGTGGGGGGAGTGAGGGGCAGGGGTATCGAGCTGACACACACCGTGATGCTTTCAGGTAGGATGAGTCCTGCATGATGTGACCGTAACAGCAGTTCGTGTGGTCGTTACCTTCCTTTTCATTCCTACGACGGTTACGACCACATGAACTTCTGTTACGGTCTTCTCATGCATGATTTATCATGCCTGTGAGCATTCCGGTTTGTCCAAGTGCAGTACACTGTACCAGATTAGGCATGTGACAATACGGAAGTTTGACCATTGTCACCATTTCTCCCACAGGTTTCTGAAGACACGTTGCCCTGTTGAAGTTCCCCGTTGGGAATGGAACGCGTTGGCTGAGCTTTTCGTTTTGCTTGTTTGTGTATTTGTAATAAAGTTCTGTTTTTACAGTACTGTTGACTACTGGACTTCATGACCTGGCGCACCCACATTTCGGTTACTACGATCTTGGGTCTGGGGCACGGAGGCGTCTAGCACGGCTGGCATTGGGGTTGGTTGCGCAGGTACACTACGAATTGGAACTATCGTGTGGTGCGGATACAGGGGCCCGCCATTGCTTTTGTGGACATGCATCCATGACATGTGTGAGGGAGTTTGATGGGGCTGGCTGTGAGACTCCTCCGACTCTGGCAGTTGTTGGTTGGAAGGTACCAGGGGCCAACAGGTGCAGCACAGCCAGCAGCTTTGTCTGCGGGGGGATGTTGGATGTCCGATGTGTTGGTACCATCAGCCTGTGGGTAATGTGGGTCAGGATGCGGATGATGGTTGTCCTTTTGAGCCTGTGTTGGCCAATGGCTTCCTCTGGCGTTGAGTCTCTGGGGCTGGTGCGTTTTAGGGTCGTCCGCTGTCCTGCGCTGCCTAGGTGGTAATCGGGAGGGGTGGTTCGGGGGGGGCCTGGGAGTGGTGGCGGTGGGTGTTGTGGCCCTCTTGGTTCTCCGAGCTGCATGATCAGTAGCTCCATGGCATCTGTTGGTCTTCAGATGTGGCTCTGGGCTGGGCTCCCTTTCATACTGCAGGTAGTCGTCCTCCTTAACACCAGCAAAAGGCAGGTGTTAAATCCCTGCTGCTAACGCGCCTTATCGCCTGTTCTTGGTTCGCATCACAGATCTGACTGGTCGTTGAGAATCTCGCGAAGTGGTGTTTTCGTGTGTTTTTGCATGGGAACGCCTACTCTGCAAATCATTAGCGTTAGTTGTCGCACTTATCCGTGGCGATGTTTTTTGTGGTAGCTATCACAGGAAAACTGCGATGTCGGCAGTTTGCACCAACTTGTGAATGGGGCGATAAATCTATCGCCACCTTTGCGGTGCTAAAGTGCCGATAAATTGGCGATAAGTCCTTGTGAATATGCCCCTCAGTTGCTACATCTTGTTGCTCACGCTTGTTTTAAAAAATAGGGTATAATCTGTTTCTGCATTCAGGAGCCTTCCCTATTCACTGGAGATTCTTTCTAGCTTTCCTAGCAAGTTTCTTCTGTCTCTTGGTTTGAACAGGAATCCTAAGTTTGTTTTGTTCAGATGGCTGGTCAGTAAGTTCCACTGTCTGCTCTGTATTAATAGGCATGCCTCCTGAGTTACTGATTGGTTTGCTTGGTTCCAACGTTTGTGGAATCACTGTTGTCAGTGTTTGTGGATTGGCACTCTTCTCAGGGGCATGCCGAATAGCTGTATTTACTGGGTTATAACCTTTCCTTTCGTTTATGATACTCCTTAGTATGGCGGTACAGTGTTTAGTTTATCAATAATTGGGCCACACGCACACTCTGTTTGTACTGCTGGATTGGTTTGTTTATGCCGTTGCTATCAGATCTGTCAGTTTTTCAAGTTTTAAGTTTATACCGGTGATGTGAGTGGCTAGTATGTTCATAAGATCAATCTGGATGTCTAGCTTATCTGACTGCATGTTGAGCGCAGCAATTGCTGCTTGTAGAATGTTTAATAGCGAAGTGTGCAGGTTCGAGATATTCTCCACTTCTCACTCTACAATGTCACAATTCTCATTATTTTCTGTGCCTGTGTATGGCTATTTCATGTTCCTTGTTACTGAGGTGTTAGTAATATTATGTCTGAAGTCATGTGATTGAACACGCGTTGAGGGGTCATCGTTGATTCCTGGGGACTTGCGACCATTGCATGCACCCTCATGGGCTAGTTATTCAAACGCACTTGATATCTCAATTACTGATTGCAGGTGCCCTTTAGGTTCGTCAGCCAGATTATCAGTCATATTGATGGTTTTGACCTCCAATGCCTGTATTAAATCCATGTTACATGTTAATGAAATTGAGTGGAGCAGGAGTTATTCACTCATTCAGTAGTATTTTTAATGCAGTGGTTGTTTTCTATAGTAGGGAACTGCAGTGTCTCGACATTTTGAGACAATCTTGGTGTCGAATGTGGGTAATTTGATGCATGTACTTGGGCCTTGATTGCAAAGCTATTACCACCAGGCATCTCATTCTTTGCTGGAGCAGTTGTTTTTGCAACATAACATTTGGTTTGTGTTGAGTTGTGGGTCATGGGCTGATGATGAATCAGGCTTTTGAGGTGTAAGTGGGTTTGGCAGACCCGTTATTTTGTCCGTTCTTGAATAAATGACTGCTGCTGGGTCCTTTAAGAAGGTGAATTTTCCACTGGGATTCATTTTCACAAATAAGGATTGGATTGGCAATATCAGTAGGCTGCCTTGGCATTGTATTGATTTAATCGGATTTTACAGAACTTTCTTGGATTTTCCTGCAGCTTTTTTAGGTTTGATGATTTTTGCACAGCCCGTTGTTTGACCTTCCAGATCTCATTTTGTAGTTTAAGATGTTTATTTTGCTGGTATGTGGCAGGGGGAGCAAACGTTGAGCTCACAAACTGCACCCCTAGCTGAAGGGGCCATCTCCACAAGATTGGGCTCTACTCTAGCTGGCTGTACTACTGCCATTAAATATTCAAGGTAGGTGTTAATTGAAATTCAAGGTTGTCTTTATGATGGCAGCACCGTAGATGTGTGCCTAATTTTTATCCTGTGGCTAAATGGGCACCACTGGAGAGCTTGCTGTGCAATTGTGTGCTTTTAGATCACTATAACTAGCACTGTTTGGTGACGTCACTATTGCAATGGTGTCTGTTGATCCTGATGCTCTCCTCCTGTTGATTCAGTTGCTCTCCCTTAGGTCTTTGGTGTTGTTTGGTGTCCTGGTCAACTGAGCACCACCTCATCTCTCCCCGTATGGGTTTTCCATTGACGATTAGGGGAGGGGGGCACGAGCATGCTCTCTTGCTGGTTGGTACTGTTTTGGGGAAAGGAGATTGTAAGTAGGTGGCTCAGGGGGTGCAGGACTGCAGGCTGGACCTGCAGAGGCTTAGCAGCCTCTGCAGATTCCCCGATGCTACCACCCTAGCAAGGACCCCCTGATAGGAGACCCTTGCTGCTGTGTCTTCCTCCCTCACACTGTGCGACTTCTGTCCTCTGTCCCCCTGGAGGTTTCCTTGGGGGTTCCTGCCTTTATGTACTTGTGGCAGACATGACGGGTGGGTGGGCGACATAGCAGTGAAGCAGCAAAGACACAATTAACTCACCGCCTCGGCCACCCTCGATATCTCACCAGCGTCAGCCGCCAAGGTCCCGGTTCTACCGGGGCTTAAGCCATGGCACGTGAGGGCTTTCTCAAGCCTCAGCGGCCCAACCTCAGCGGTAGTGATGGCAAGCTACAGCTGGCAGCTGGAGCAGGTCTTTGGTGGCTCCTCAACTCTCTATCTTCCACTCTCCTGGTGTTCCGTGACAGGCGGAGACCTGGACTCATTGCACCTTGCGCCACTGCTTACCATGCCATGCCCTCTGCCTCACTTCCGCTACTCGACAACAATCTGCTCTCCAATTTGCGAGGCAGTCAGAATCTGCAGTAAAGCTGTTAGTAGATTCGGGAGCCAAAATAACCATTATAACCCAAGAGTTGTTCGATGAGGTATGGCAGGGGAGAACCCTGGAAGCCCCTAATCGTGCACCAGTGTCCTATGAAGGGAGACGTATCAAGCATTCAGATTTTTTTGAAGATGTTCCAATGTTCAGAAATAGGAAAATGTTTGGTAAAATATATGTGGCGGTCAAAGGTTTGTGCATTTGGGTTGGTTTCATCAATGTCTGTTCAAAATGGTCCTGAGACCTGGCACGAAAGACCATGGTTCCTTTGTTGGAGAGGGTTTATCAGAGGAGATCACTGCAAAATTTCCCTCTGAGTTCTCTAACAACCTTGGGACCATTAAGGGTTTCCAGGACAAAATAAAAGTCAAAGAAGGATCCGCACCTGTGAAACATAAACTACATACTGTTCCCTTTTCGATTAGCGAGGATCTTGAGAAATAATTGATGAAGTTGTGTGACAACTGAATCATCAAACCTATTGAGTCATCCCTGTAGCTATCGCCTCTTCTTGTAGCGCGTAAGAGGAATGACGAACTAAGACTTTGTGTGGACTTGCGTAACCTTGATAAGGCTATTTGGGTTGATTCCCACCTTCTTCCGAAGATATCAGATCCTCTTGCTTGGGTGGCTGGTACGAAGTGGGTTTCAAGATTAGACCTAGGCTCAGAGTACCACTAGTTTTTTTTTACCAGATTCCAGGCATTATACGGCCTTTGTGTCTCCTATTGGGATTTTCCAGTATTGCAGGATGCCGTTTGGGTTAGTCTCAGTGGCATCTGTGTTACAAAGAATAATGTACCAGCTATTTAGGGGCATAAGAGGAGTTGTCACATTTCAAGACGATGTAATGATATTTGCTGCAACCAAGATGGAACACGAGGGCATTCTTGATCAAGTGTTGACCATTTTGTGTGAAAAAGGGGTGGTATTTAAAATTGAGAAATGTGAGATCTGTAAAAACATTGCTGAGTATTTTGGTCACATTGTATCTGGTGATAGCATAGAACCAAGGCCTGGGTTAGTTAGTGCTATAATTGATGCACTGGCACCTACCGATAAGACTAGTCTCAAATCATCCATGGGCATGTGTGAGTTTTACACTCTTTCCTGAATATGCCTCTCACATTAAACCTTTGACTGTGCTCCTGAAGAAGAATGTGGCCTTCAGCATTCCAGGTGCCAGGACTCTTTTGAGTGGGTGAAGAGGCAGCTAGCCAATTCAAAAATCCTCAAACCATGTGACCCAAAGCTTCCATGTTGTGTCGTTGTTGATGCTAGTAATCATGATCTATGGGCTATTCTCACTCGATGTTGTGGTGATATCAAAAACACTATTAGTTATGCCTTTAGAGTGTTGAGGGATGTAGAGACCCACTTTTCTACTACAAAAAAGGTGTTCCTGTGTGCTGGTGGGCTATACAGAAATTCAAACCATATATGTGGGGCATAAATTTCACTGTGAAAATGGATTATAAACCTCTGACGGCTACCCTGACTGGCAAAAAAAATAAAAGAACAAACATTGTGCACATCCAAGGGGGAAAAAATGTTTGATCTGATTTTCTTTCTAGGTTTGCGGTGCAAACTGATAGTATGGAGGATGGCGACGATACTTTGGATGAGAATTGTTTGATTGCTGCATTAGATCTAGAAGAGATGTGTGCAGTTTCAGAGTCTGAGTGAAAGGTTGAAATGATGTCGGATGAGGCTATGAAGGCAGGCATGTCAAATGTATTCAAGGGGTGGCCCACAGAAAAATCACTTGCATGTTCTTATCAACCTTTTTGAAAGGTATGTGATGAGTTGCATGTGGATGGTGTCTTCTGCTGAGGGGAGAAAAGTTGGTACCTCTGGTTGATTTGAGGGGTAAGTTGATTAAGGTAGCTCATTAGGGACATTTGGGAGGCACCTTCACAAAACGGCATTTAATAAAAAACACAAACATTTTGGTGGCCTTGAATCGATAAGGAAGTTGATCATTTTGTTGGAGAGTGTGTGTTATGTGGTAGTTCAGAAAAAGGACTGGTGGTAAGGAAACGTCCTTTGCAGCCTATTCATCAGCCAGCTAGAACCTGTGAGAAGGTAGGTATTGACTTGGTAGGTCCTATCAATAGGTTACCGAGTCAATTCCAAATTGATTTGGTGGTGGTTGAACTGTATTCCAAATGGCCTGAAGTAAAGTCTGCAGCAGAGCCAAATGCTAAGGCTGTAATTGAGATTTTGAAGGAAATCTTCTTCCGGAAAGGCTATCTACAATTTCTTATTTCTGATACTGATGTTCAATTTGTTAATGGAGAAGTGGATATGTTTCTGAAATACAGTGATGTTAAGCATCTGAAGACATTTCTTTATCATCCCCAAAGCAATGGTCAGGTAGAACGCATGAACCTGGTGCTAGTTCATTGTGTTCAGTGTGCTATCGCCAACAGGTGTCTTGTGCTCAATGCTGTGTGATCAATGTTATGGTTTTACTGCACCAGTCCTCATTCATCTACGCAGGTGGCTCCATTTGAAATGTTGAGAGGCAGGAAACCTGCCACCAAGGTTTACCCAAGTTTGATGAGTAAATTGGTGAAATTAGGTGTTGAACTGAATGATTGTGATGCAAATATCAAAAGGAATGTAGCTGAGGCTAAATCAAAACAGAAAGAGGCTTTTGACAATAGAAACCGTGTAAATGAAGTCACATTTTGTGTAGGTGATGTGGTGCATATTAAGAGAGGTGGATATGTGAAGAAGGGTGCTGAGGACCAGTTGTGGTGGATAAAGTGTGCAGCAGTGTGGCCAGAGTCAATGGTTCCAGTTTGTGGAATGTGGGAAGAGTGTTCAAGTACAAGGAAGGATCCATTTTGGGAAGTTTGGGTGTTTCTGATGAGAGCAGTATGAGGGAAACAAGAAGCGGAAAAGTAGCTAAGGATTCTACATCACTTGGATCAAGTGTTGTGAACAAGGGCAGTGTGTGCAAATCCTATGGGCTAGGTAATTCTAATCTTGAGGTTCACAGGAGCAGTCAAGTTAGACATGTTCTTCATAGGTTCAGGAGGTAGCCCGTAGTTCATGATCAGTTTGTCTTTTATTTTATACACAGTTCTTCCCTTGGAGTATTTTTTTACATTGCTGCTTTTAGGTTGGGTTAGATTTAGGTTTTTAGATCTTGTAGGATGTATTTTAATAATACTATTGTATACTGCTGTTTTTTTAATTTGTACTTTTTAATTTATTTATTTTTTGTTTATTGTAGGTTTCGTTAATGTTTCTCAAAGGAAAAAGTAGCGTAGTGTTCATATCACAGGTTAATGGGGGCATGAGCCGAGTGTTAATATGTCAAGCGTATATTGTTAATTGGTAAGTGCTGGAATACCGTATAATGATTCTGTAGCATTTGGGCCAGTGGCTGGTGGTGGCTACACGATGTTTCTTGTGTGGCAGCTCTGTCTAACTAAACGAGCTGGTACTCACCTCACTTTGTCTTGCTCTAATTTCATCCTGGCTAAGGCAAACACTACAGGCTCCCCACGTAAACCACCTGGAACCAGGGACACTAAACATATATTATGTATGGCTCTCATTGAGAGCCTCTATTGTTTATTTCACTTTTTGAAAGTCATAACTCCTTGTTATGACATCACAACAGTTGATAACAAAACTGGTTATCAACTGTTGTGATGTCATAAAGACCTTGCAGGCCACGCGACAGGGCTCTCTGAAAACTTATTAGCGCAGCTCTGCTTTTCTGCTTTGAGTGAAAGCAGAAAGCACAGCTACAGGAAGGGAAAGGAAGGCAGGAAAAGTAGTGAGCTTTGGTTAGGGATAGTGGGTAAGATGTTTATTTTTCACATTTGCATCAGGGAGAAAAGGGCATGTTATGTATAGCTCTTCCATTATCCTCCGCAGCAGTTGAAGGCAGGGGAAGATGATTTTGGGGGCCATATATAATATAAAAATATAGATGGGTTAAAAGTGAAATACAGGGATGTTTTTCACTTCGGGGTTCTGAGTGACATCAGACAACTTGAGCTTCACTCTTGTCTATTTGACTTCACTCAGAACCCCTCGGTGAAAAACATCCCCGTAATTCACTGTTACCCATCTATAATTCTATATATTATAACCATGGTTTCTGATGGAAGAGGAAGTTATTTGTACAGAAATAACACAAGTTAGTTGATTGGAAAAAGTGTAACAAAGTACTTGTGAAAGTTACAACATGACAAAATAAATCACTGAAAAAAATGACAATTTGCCAAAAATGTAAATGTATAAATGCAGAAATAAGTGTACAGTATCCAGTTTGTATAAATGGAGCCATTGAGCACTGGAAAATGAATGAAGATAGATATCCCATGCTTGTACCGTGGGTCCTGAAAAGCGGTGCCAGATGTTCTTTTCGAAGGACAAGATCTCTTGCCACAGCCTGAGACTGGTATCATGACAAAGCATTACGCTTATGATCAAACTAGCTGCTTCTTCATTGACATTGGTATATGACTCTTCCACCTTCTGCAAATAGGACTGCAGCAATTGCATGAATGGAATAACCTCCCCTTGCTGACTTCTTGTGGCAAAATCTCAAAAGTCACTAGTATTTAAATCAGAACTCTACTAGCCCCCATTGTTCATCTCCATAGATATGGCTTTGACAGTTGCATCCCCACCCATTTTTAGCACATACTAATTGATAGACCTGTACTGATGAAACAGAGGTTGCAGGATGGAGAAAGTGGAGTTCCAATGGTTGGAACTTCCCATATGAGGACATGTACAGGGCCTCTATTAGCATCAAGAGTGATCCTCAACTTGGTTTAGGCTTAGAAGAAATGGCTAACATGTGAGCAAATCCTGTGACAGGTGACTAGTATGTTGTGTGCTACTTAAGTTTTGAGGAAGTCCTCTACAATGAGACTGAAGCAATGAAAAAAACATAACACTCAGAAGTGTCCTGAATCTGCCATGGCTTTGACAATACTACCGCCATTGTCAGTGGCAACAAATCTAGAGCTGGGAGACAGTGGCGGATTCAGGCATTTGTTAGTGGTGGGAGGGGGGAGGGAATACAAACAAAATGGAACTTAATCAAAATAAATAAAATTGCACTTACCTGCCGCTCCGACGGATGCCGTCTCACTCCTTTCTGATGAGCGTCGACTCCAGCTGCACACTTAGCAGGCTCCCAGATGCCAATCCCAGCGATTCTCTCATGCAGAAAATACTGTTACCAGCATGAGAGAAGCGCTGGGTTTGGTCTGAGCGGCCTGATTTGCCGCTCAGATTGTAACTGGGAGTCTGTGGCATTTCTCCAACCTAGCTGTGTAACACAGCCAGTTTGGGGAAACCTAAGTGCGCATGACGGTTTGGCCGGCCTAAGACGGCCGGCCAAACCGTCTTGCACAATTAAAGGTGGCCACTACCACTCCCTCTGCCCTGCCTGTCACAGGGGATTGCCTGGCCCCACCCCGCTGAAGACTTGCATCGGCGGCGATCAGGCAGGCAAAAATAAAATGACTACAAAATGCTTTATCATTTTGTTTTTCATTTTTAACAGGGGGGTGGCGCTCCTCCGCCATTATGGAGGAGACGCCCCTGCTGCGAGATCTGGGTCGAAGACCTTCATAGATATTAGTATTAAATTAAGACATGTTGGCTGTTGTGTGTGTCTTCTGCATTGAGAACAGTACAACTGTTGCATGCCTACGAATTCCACGAAAATAATCACGAATAGTGATGGCAGTGGCCAGCCTTTGCTTAATCCCCTTGAAGGAGACCCTGTGTGCAGTTATGCACCTCTAGCGTGTAGCTTGACAAATGGTTCGCATGTTTGTAGTGAGATGGATGGAATGCACAGTGCTATCCGTCATTTCACCAGCAGCCAATTCTAGCACTTTATGGTGCAGCTGTGGCACAGCAACAGTTGAAAAATAGGTCTGGTTTGGAACTTTCCATTTTAGACAAAAGGTCTCCACAAATTCCAGAATCTCCTTTCCCTCCACTAAAGAAAAAGGGAACTGGTCAAGCACTAACATTCTGGCCTGTTTCCTATTGTATAAGTCGACTGTCTGATGGATTTGGTGGTACTGTGCATCCTTGCTGAATATGGCCTTGATTGCAGGCTGTGTTTTTTTTTGGTGACGATCTTACCTCAAATGAGGTTGCTTGAAGGCTCCTGGGTGGCCATTATATCTGCCTTTTCATTGTACAAAGCTGAGGTTGTTGGTAGTAATAAGTACACACCGGGCTTTAGTGGGCCGGGTACTTTCAGTGCTCAGCACCAGCAGTTCTAAAAAGCAGGTGCTGAGATGGGTCCCTATCGGGCTCTCCATTTTGCCCTCAGCCTCAGGGTGAAAAAAAAATCTTTAACTCTGCAGCAGTCCCACCCTTCACTGCATGTGATGTAACTGCGAAGTGACTCGTTATAGTTCTTTCACAGTCTCATCATTTCAGAACAGAAGCATTTTCAATATTATATTCAACGAAGCCATAGTTGTTGCTTATTTATCTTATGCAACTAACAACCATTGACAAAACCAATAGTCCTGGCTTGTTGTAGGTATAATGTTACTTGCTTTATTCTATTTCTGGATGCAATGACAGAAACAGCAAAATACCAGTCTGGCGGCACACTATGCTAAGCACAGGGTTTTAGCTTAGGTGTTTGTAAGCCATGCCCTTAATTACACAGGCCACGCCCCTTTGAGAGACCCCCCCCAGTTTTTTCATCTCACTTAAAGCTCTAGTACGCACTCTGAGAAATAGGGCTGCTTCTTCTCATCACGAGAACATCTTCATCAGCAGCACCTCCTTCTATCTGTTCAGGTTATCTCTCTCAGCAACAGTCGTCTTTTTTAGATGCTGATCCCACAGGATTGGATAATGGTTTATATTATAGACCGATTGGCCTCTGAAATTATAATGCCCACCAGGCTTCCCATGGCACACGGGCTTTCCGCAAATTGTGTAGTGTGCATTGTGATCCTCATTTGCAAAGAGTGTAATGTGCTTCTTCTTATAGGCAGACGATAGATAGATAGATAGATAGATAGATAGATAGATAGATAGATAGATTCTTTGTATTCTTTTTGTTTTTTTTCATAGGTGCAACGTCAAGTGCATATTTCAAAAACAAATTTAGACTATTGAATATTTTCCACAGCTTGTCCCGGTGGACATATAATGCTTAATGGTCAACCAAAGATATATGGGTATTAATTGGCAATGTGTGGCAACTATTTTACCGTAGGTTCAGTACCCACTTGGCATTGCTCATTAATGTATATGTAGGGTGCTTGGTTGTCTCATGCTGGCTCTGAATGCTTTGTTGTGTTTGTTGGTTTGTTGAAATGCCACCACTTCTGGGAGGCAAATTCAAATGCTATCAGCCTTTGGCTCAATACTGGAGGCTGGTTCATCTGCTTCTTCTCTCCCACTTATAAGAGAAACCTTATATTTCAACATTTTTGAAGTGATAAAGTATGGCAAAAAGTAGAATGTCACTTGCCATTGCACCAAACCAGTGCACAATGGTTGACCAAACTTTTTCTTACATGTTTAAGAATATTCACAGAGTGTATTTCCATCTATCTGCTACTGGCTACAGCTATGTTCAGTTTTGGGTCAGGTACTCTAGAATGCAGACACATCAAATGAAATTATTGAGGTTTGTTCTCAAAGTGATAAAATAACATTAAGCAGGTAAGACCTCTTAGCAACCTATGGGGCTTAATTATGAGAGTCTTGCGCCACTGAAGCATCACTTTTATTGATGCTCTGGTGGCGTAAGCCTCAATCATATCTATGAGGTGACGCAAAGCCACTCTGCCTGGCTATGCATGGCCTCATAGATATGGAGTAAGACAAAGCAGCGCAAGTCGCTGCCTTGCCTTACTCTGCGTCAAGGAGGTGTTCCATGGGTGTTGCAGTGGGTTTTCCCACCCATGGATTTTGATGCTGCCCCAGATTTACTTAATCACATAAACCTGGGACAGCGCCAAAACTTTATGCCTCCCCAGAGCAGGCTTAACGAGGAGAAATATTTTTATGTCTCCTCATTTTTTCCTCTGTATATGTGTGCTGCATTCTGCAGTACACATAGAAAGAAGAAAACGCTTCTCGAGATTGATTTTGTGCAGGAAGGTACCCCTTCCTGTAAAAAAACAATTCTGCCTGCAAGAGAGGCACCTTTGCACCATGGTGCAAGGGTGCCTACATGTTTGACAACTGGCAGAGCACACCTGACCACCAACCTTCTGAGAGTGATACTTTGAGACCCATTAAGTTTAGTAATAAAGTTTCTTATTAATGGCCCAGATAGACCAATTATCACTTTTTGACTCCTAGCAGGGCCAACGTGACATTTGTTCTTCTGAGGCTGATAAAATGAGACACGTTCAGTCTAGTTATACTTGTTATTTTGAGTGTAACTAAACGGCAAAACTGTGATAACAACAACCATTAAAAAGTTACCAATAAAATTTAGATTTTCGAGCAATAATACACAACGGGTGTATGTCACTGGTAAGCCATTCACAGCTTTTAATCAAATGATTAATAACTACTCCATTTCATGGTGGTTTGTGTTTCCCAGGCATATACTGAACAGGAATAGAATCCGCTAATCCACCGTGGGAATAACCATAATGCCTTTTAGGTCCTACTTGCCATTGCCAGGAAAGGTATACTTTTGTTATTTCAGTTGACTTAGCTATGCAATTAATATATTTCCTCTGGGTTTGTACTTCCTTTTTGCTTCCTGAAGCAAGGCTGATTGTTCTCTTAAATCTCTTGGGTTTCCTTGGTTTATGCAAAGAAACTGAAGTGGCCATCTCTACAAAGATAACACTGTTTATCCTGCTCCCATGGCAACAGAGCGCAAGGCACACATTTATTTTCTTTAGTTGGGCACAATACCATTTTAACTGGCTGGCATAATAAGTATCTCAGTTATGTCTCGCAACAGTTTTAAAGCATTGCCTATGTGTGCCTTAAGGGTAAAGGCATTCTTTAAATAACTATCTACTTATTTCCACAGAAATGCCGAATCATGCTAGATTTTACACACAGTTCTTTAAACAATGGGGCCTATTCAAAAACTGCATTTTGTAGAGCACTCACGTGCTATAATTGGTATTCCAAATCTATGAGAGGAGTCCTCCACCTCTCCTATGTTTTCTGTGTGAAAATCTCGGCACATGTAAGCATACATTTTAGTTGTAAATGTGGGAGGGACCAAGGGGAGTGGTAGGAAAATAGGAACCAAATAGTCAAAAATGAGAGGGGTCAGGGAAATATAAGGAGGTGTTTAGGGAGGGAAATTCTAATATAAACCCACACCCACCAAAAAGTGACACCACTGCTTTTAGCAAATTACACTTCTAAAGGTACTACAGCCCTAAACGTGACAAAAAAGTGGCAAATGTACTCTGGCCCAGCATGGGAGTAAGTTTAGCACCACACATGGCCACTCACATGTACTACAAAAAGCACGTTCATAAAAACTAATTGAGACAAGGAAATAAATTAGCACCACATAGGAAATAATGTTTACAAAATTATTTTGAATTTAAATACATATGTTGAATTTCCTTGTTGTTAAAAATTGTAGAAAATTAATAATCACGTATTATATCATTACATGTACAGGGTTTTAAAACATTACATTCAATGTTTAACTTTTATTAGAAATGTAGAATACAATCATTAAACACATAGCCTTTAAATAAATATACTAAACGTTCTTTAAAAATAAAAATGCTAGTAAGGTTAATACATTTAGGACATTTGATTATTTAATAAACATTTTATTTTACTAGTTCTAGGTTCAAAACAATTATTTAAAATTAATTTAAATTGATAAAATATATATTAAAATATTTTCAGTAATTATTTTAATTGCTAAACTTTATTAATTTTTCAAGTTATGTGCAGAAAGCCTACTGCACTCCAGGGAAAATATTTAAAATCAGAAGGAGTGGAAGCAGCCCACTGAGGCATTGAGCAATGCCTCCATTCCATAAGGGCCTCAACAGGCAAACGAAGAGTGAAGATCCTCAAACATCAACAAGCATTGGCAAATGCGATAGGTTTCATCTATGTGATTAATAATAAGGGTTTTTTGTAAGTTTTAGCTTGGTGAGTAGTTGTGCAATATAAGTTCAAGAAATTCTGTAAAAGTGTTACGACTTGTTTATTGGGAAAGGCAAAATGTTGTGCTGTAGTAACTGGTGTTAATATAACGTGCTCCTGTACCTTCGGGTGATGTTGGGGCTATATAAAACTGACCCTAAAATAAAATTGTGAAAAGCAGGTTTAGTTTCCAAAGCACAGAGACTACTATCATATTTTTGCAGCTCAATGGGAGAGGGTGTAGTCTGCGTTAATATTTACGATATCAATGCTGTTGAACTACAGATACAAGTAAGTAACTTTCTTCTCTCAATATAGAATTTTCACCGATCTGTCGGTTTTAAAAAGATGTTTAAACAGTGTAGAGTAGGACAGGAATGGTGAAGTAGTGAGACATACTTCTTATTGACAATTTGTTTCCCATACATTTGCCATTTTCAGTCGTAAAGGCTCCGATCTGACCTTTGCAATCGTAAAATTACTTTGTACATCAGGCCCTTATGTTCACAACAGCTAGAGTATCTTCTGTATGCACTCAGTGCTAAATTCTATGGGCCTTATTTATGAAGGCCTGCATCAGATTTACGCCGCCGTTGCATCACTTTTTGTGACGCTGTGGCGGAGTAAATAATGCACCATGTTGCACCGTATTTACGAAGTGACGCATCTAGGCAGATTCGTCACTTCGTAAACCCCTGCGCTACATTATACCTGCATCAGGTATAATGTATGCAGGATGGGCGTTCCCCCGCAAGAAAGGGTCGTAGGAGTGGCGCAGCGAAATCTATGAGATTTCGCTGCGCCACTTCTAGGACGCCAATGTGTCAAAACCTTACGCTTGCCTCATGGCAGGTGTAAGGGTGACGCAGGCTCTTTCACATGGGGCTTACCCCATGTGAAAGGAACATTGCTGGAGTTGCGTAATGCTTCCGACACAACTCCAGCAATGTGCCACTTTTGCGCCGACAGATACGTCAGTAATACTGACGTATCTGTCATTCCTTGCGACATGATGCGTCATACTGTAAATATGACGCATCATTGGTGTCGCAAGGAGGGCGCAGTGAGAAGTGTCGCATCGCTGCTTTCACGTAGCAATGCGCCACTTTTCATAAATGAGGCCCTATGTGTGAGATGCAAGCAGCTCATGTTTGGTCTTGTGAAATATGGCACCTCCACTCACACAAATGATCGATCAGCAAGCTTTGGATGTGATTCACAAAGGTAAACTTACACTTTTGTGTAAGTTTACACCTGCTGTAGCAACTTTACTATTGTTTTGGTATTCAAAAATTATGACTAATTTTACTACTAGTAATTTTACTATTAGTAACATTATACTTGTAGTTTGTGAATACCAAAAAGTAGTACAATTACTACAGCAAGTGTAAACTTACACAAACGTGCATATTTTCCTTTGTGAATGAGGCCCGGTGATGCCCGCTTGTCAGCAGTTAGCAGTGTGGTGGTGGATGTCTATGACCTTTTTCAATCTTATTCCAACTAAATCAGTTCATCTCTTAACAGACACCCTAACTGGAACAAGTCCATGGGTGCACATCCCTTGACAGACAAATTAGTTAATATACTAAGGAGCCTATTACGATGTTGGGTGGACGACATCGTCTTGTGTGAGAAATGATTGACAATAGGTTGGCAGTTCCGTACCCCCAATTACGATGCGACCGCACATGGTGCGGTCGTAAACTCCCATTTTTCTATAGGAGCTTGTGCTGCGGTAAGAAACCCACTGCAGCACAAGCTCCCGTAGAGAAATGGGTGCTTCTGTGAATCCCTGCACCGCGTGGCAGGCACCTCACGGTGGCTGCCACGCGCTGCAGGGATTTACAGGGGGGCACCATAGGTGCCCCACAGGGCCCCAGACCCCCAACTGGAGGCCGCTGATGGATGGGGGCCCTGCTAGGGGCCCCCTAAGTCGCTTTCTGACAGGCTTTCCATGTCGGAAAGCCCGACATGGAAAACCTATCTGAAACATACATCATAATCCCGATGGCGTAAACGCCGTCCTGAAGGGGTCATGTGTGGCCTCCGACTGGCCGACGGGCTCCTTGAGCCCGTTGGAAGTCAGCCGGAATGACCGGCTGGTTTAAACTCCGACCGCCTTCTTTGTAACAAGGCAGTCGGAGTTTAATCCAAGGATGTCGGTAGGAAAGCCTCCTAATCGGCCCCTTGGTATCATTGTGGATGAGAAGCTCTAGCTTGAATCTATTGAACATTGTGGATGAGAAGCTCTCTCTTGAATCTATTGTAGCAGCAGTGTCCACCTCTGTTTTTTTTACCTTGAAATCCTCTGTTGCGTCTTTCCTTATCATGTCCCTCATTAAAATGTCCCAGCAATCAACACAATAGGTCAGACTAGGATAGATATTTTGTACTAGTGTATACTTTGGGCCTCAAGAGAAAATATTTGCCTTGAGGTCTCCAACAGGTAACTCATAAGCTACAGGCAGTTCTACAGATGGCAGCAGGTTTATCATATATGTAGAGCCCAGCAGGTCATTGAGAAGGTCTGTAGCTGAATGGAAAGGACAGAAATAAGCAAAGAAAAAGACAAAGTTGGAAACAAGAAATTAAAGGTAGAAAAAATAGAAATGAACTGGGAAGAAAGAAAGGCAAAGGAAAGAAAGATAAGAGAACGATGGCAAGAAGGAAATATTTGGTGATCTCCCCTCTCAATATACCTCTACAAGTCTTGCCTTGTGCACCATAAATGTATCAGAACATTTAGGGGCCGATTCTGATGCGGGTTGGAAAAGCTTCCCGACCGAATTGGTTGGGAAATGGTGTTTGACCCACTCGGATCGGGAAAGTCCGACCGGCGGAGTAGGATGCATCCGGATGCTTCCAGATACGATTTGGTTGAACTCCCATTGACTTCAATGGGAACATTTGTTCCTAACCGCATCAGAATTGGGCCCTCGGTCGGGAAGACACGTTCCCGATCCGATTTGGAAGGAGCAAATGCCGTTAGGAGGCCTTCCTAACCGCATCAGAATCAGGCCCTCGGTCGGGAAGCTTTTCCAACCCGCATCAGAATTGGGCCCTTAGTGAGCACCTCTTCACAAATGCCTGGAAAAAACTACAGCTATTGAAGCTTATTTGATTTCTGTTTCTGGAAAATGCAGGAGGCATTGATTTTTTCAACAGTTTCTTCTTTGATATGAGTGACCCCTTCAACATTTCTGAAAAGGTTTAGCCAGACTCCTTGATGAGTGTGATCAGTGCATGAGTGCCAGTGCAGAGCATCGGAGAAGGCCTCTACCACATGGGTCAAATTCTATGAGAACTGGGTTGTTCAATTGACCATTGAGCTACACTGTTTTTATAATTGCATCGGCGGGTAGCAACCCTCTGAATGCATGCATAGCTGGCTAGCCTCACTGGCTCACTCAGTGCCATTTGCAATATGGCTAAAGTGTGGGAGAGGGTGTTTTAATTTTTCTGGTTACTATTTGGCTGTGGCTCTATCGAACAGCAAATGTACCGTACTGAATGGTACTTTATAACCAACTATAAATAGTCACTCTGCGCCTTCAGGAGGCTCGTGCAGTGAATACACGTGTAGTGAACCCTCTCTAGGTCCCTGGGTAACATTGACAGAGGAGGTGGAAATGAGTGATGGTTACATCTGTCTGCTGGCACAAGGCTCTCTTCTGGGTGCGGGACATGTTAGGCTGACTTGTGCATTATTTATAAAGCTAGGCATGAAAGGCACACCATGTGTAAATGACATACTCTACTAAGAGTGGCTGGGATTGGCTGACGTGGCTCCCTGACTCGTGCAGGCCTCCCAGGGCCTGCTATCATGTGGCCTGAAATTCCAGAGTCGACTAACCAAGAGAGCCCGTTGGCAGCTAGCGTAGTCAGTTTTTTTTTTTTAAAGTGCAGATTGGTACGAGTCATTGAAAAATAAGGTGCAGAAGATTCCTGTCAGGGCAGATGTGCCTAATTAACACTAAAACAAGTCCCTGATCTGTCATAATGATGAGGATGGCTTGTGAAGTGAGATTGATGAGACGCATTTTTGCAGCTAAAACTCAGCTGGTGGTGAGAATTCTTTTTTGTATATAATTAGATTTTTTTCAAAGATAGATTTGGGCAATCAGCAATCACTGAACAAACGCCAGGCTCTGATGCGGAGCTCCCGGGTTGCAAACAAAAGAGAGCACTAGAGTGGGTCCCTGCTTCATCTCCAGGGGACTGGAGAGTGCGCGTTGTGATTGGAGCGTTGGCTTCCCACAAAGCACGCATAACGGGATCACAAGGTCTCCATTGAGACCAGCACAGCGCGCTCAGCCCATGGCACTCGGGTAGCACTGTAGTTTCAAAGCAAGGATGAGCTCTCGTAGTGACAGCAGGGGTGCTGACACACTCAAAAGAAGTTCCACCAAAGCGGATGAAAACAGCACTTAGGGCGGAAGCGCGCGGCTGCGGCGGAGCAAGATGGCCGCTCCGTGAGACGCTCGGCGGCACCGAGCTCTTTTCGACACTGGGGGAGACGACTGCAGGACGCGGTGCCGAAATTAAGGCACTGTTCCAGGCGTCGGAAGCTATCGGGCAGGTCGAGGCCAAATGACAGACCGAAGTAAGGTCTCTACGATGCTCTTTCTAGCCCAAGCTGATTTCCTCACAGCGCCAGCTCCGAGCGGCCGCCATTTTGAGTCGCTCAGCGCGGAGCCTGTCAGACGGAGGTGACTGATTGTGTGTCAGTCCATCGTACCTCAGCGTTGATGCTGCGGAAGGGAGCGGCGCGCTGCTGGATACCATATCCTTTTACACGAGGAGGTTGGAGGTTGGCGGTTTGGAGCCGCCGAGCGCTTAGCTGTGAAGCACTGTGATGGTGGACTCCTGAGGTGATGTACAGCCCCTAATTCCATCGCAGCTTTGGCCTTCGGGCTCCTGTTTCTTGGGTCGCAGGCTACAGGGTATGACGAGGCCAATGTTTGAGAGTCCTTTGGCGATTTCTCTCTACTCTGGCTGCCCCTCTCACAGCGCTTGTCTTAATGGCCGCCATTTTGCGAATACATGGCCGTCAAATGATGAAAGAGATTTTTTTTTCTTTTTTTCTTTCTCTTCTTCTGTGGCCCATTTCAGCAAAGGCGCGTTGTGAGCTCCCTCCGGGCCTCTCTACATGGTGCCTTCTCTTCTGTTACTGCTTATGTGGAGGTCACTAGAAGAACTTTAATTTTACTTTGGTTGCTGAGTATAACATTTTGCAGCGGTGTTCCTTCCAGGACTGGTCTGGTATCTAGGTTCAGGTTTTTCTCCTCAGAGGCTACGCCTTTGGCTGCAACCATTTTGAGTGACTTTGGCTATCTAAAGTAAACAAGGAGCACCTCAGATCATAGTTTATGACTGTCTTATTCAACATCACTCTGCTGCGTGGTTACCCCACGCATTTTGGTGGGCTCATTTCTCCTAACCAATGGTCTGGCGTGGGGCACCTCTTCATCCTTCCTCCTGGAAAACGGCGGCTACTTAACTTTCACTGATATTTTTCTATATGCGCAATATACTCAACCATGGATACTCCACACTCGAATAAGCTGACCGGCGCCTCCGGGTCTGGTGTTGGAGGTCGTAAGGAGCCCGCTGCTGCCACAAACAAGCGCGTCAAGAAGGACCCATCTTCTCCTTCGAAATCGCTCTACCGCTGACACTGGAGGATATTATGGAGGAGCTGCGCCATATCAGACCTTTCATGTCAGACACCACTGCTACCCTTCAGAGAATAGAGGAGAAGTGGTCTGGACTTGATTCGAGACTTTCGGATGTGGAACAAAAAATAAGCGATGCTCAAGATGTTGTTGCTAGAGTCGAGTCCCTTAATAAAGAAGTTACTCAATTAAAGAAGACTACAGAGGATTTAGAAAATCGCAATAGGCGCAACAACCTTCGTATTTATGGTATTCCGGAAGGATCTGAAGGCTCAGACATGATCTCCTTTTTGAAGTCCCAAGTTCTGCAGATAGTTGGCCTCCGAAGTCCATGGACTTCAATATTCAAAGGGCACACAGATTGGGTCCTCAGAATGCTTCTTCCTCATCTAGACCTAGAGGCATTATAGCTTACTTCCTCCTTTATTCGGATCTCATTGCCATTCTTAATGCTGCCAAGAGACACAAGCAGATGCTCTGGTCCGGTCACAAAGTCTTTTTTCCCAAGATGTCTCTAAGCCAACTGCAAGTCGACGCAAGGAATTTCTCGACCTCAGACCGTCTTTGAGGTCCATGAATGCCAGATATGGTCTAATACATCCCTGCTTCTTTAAGGTGACTTACAAGGACAGAACTTTCTCTTTGATGATCCAGCTGACCTGCGGAAGTTTATTCATTCCCACAAGGGAGAAGATATGGAACTAAGCAAACCTTAAAAGGGAGAGAAAGTTTTCTCTGGTTATTTTCTGGTTTCTCCCTCGTTGTTTCAGATGCAGGTGTATTTATCTGGTGCCATATAAGCGCCTTGCCGTTGGTTGTTCTCCGTGGTGATCTCCTCGGCTGGTTGGTTTATTTCTAACATTTTAGGTCCTCCTTGCGCTATTCCGGATGCAAGTTTTTCCTCTCCCTCATCCTTTCCGTGTCCTGTTGTGTTTGAAATACTACATAAGTCTCCCTCCACTCTGTTTCATAAGTTTGCCAATTTTGTCTTATCTCTTTACTGCTCCCTGGCTGTTCCTATGGTAATCTTTTCCTATCTCGGTGCCCCTCCCCCCGTTTCGTGTGGTGGTCGTCTGTTTCCGCCCCTCTCCCACATTATTGTTCTTCTTGTCTTGTTTATCATGACTAAAGCCCGCTGGCTTTTTGTCATCTTCAATGTGCTAATCTTGTTTGGGGTGCTATGCTCCCTTTTCTCTCTTTCCTCCTTTTTCACTCTTCCTCCTTCTCTCCCTCCTTCTATACTTTGTCTCTTGGTTCAATTGTATTTCATATTTCCATATTGCTATTCCTCTTCTGTGGTACTTGAATGTTCGTGTACTCTTCTTACAAGCCCAACTCACATGATTAATGATATTCCACCTTCTTCTATGCCTTCTCTTAACTTTAACGCCTTCCGCAAGTACATATTTTCCTTTTCTCTGTGTCCTTAAATTTCTTTCACTCATATGTATGTCATTTTCTAGTTTATGTTGATGACGGGTTCCGTGTAATTTCATGGAATGTTAAAGGTATTCGAAACCCTGTTAAAAACAGCGTGTGCTATCTCATCTCGCAAGATTGAAATGTCATATTGCACTGTTACAAGAAACGCACCTCAAACTACAAGATATATCTTCACTGCGTAAACAGTGGGTAGGAGCAATATCTTGCTCCCCTGCTGTTAACAATAAGAATGGTGTGATCATTCTGTTTCACAAATCTTTAAATGTTCAGTTACAAAATGAAATTCACGATGCTAATGGCAGATGGTTGCTTTCAATTGTTAAAGTTAATAATATTCAATTTTCCTTTTGTAATGTTTATGGCCCAAATGGCATTGATTTAACTTTTTGGAAGGAATTTTCCACTCTATTATCCTCCCAGGCTGCAGACAATTTGATTGTGGGGGTGACTGTAATCAACTTATGGATCCCTTCCTTGACCGAAGATCCCAAACTAATTACATCCCTAATAAAATGCAGAAAACCTTCCACAAAACTATCACCTCGAGAGGTTTGGTTGACTCATGGAGAATTTCTCATCCTGACACGTTGGAATTTTCTTTCTTTTCCCCTGTACATAAATCTCACTCTCGTATAGATTACATTTTCATTACTACACACGCTCTTCAATTCATGAGTAATTCAGAAATTGGCTCCATTCTTATTTCAGATCACGCCCCCATCATTCTAGACATGGACTATCCCACTCCTTCCCCTACTTCTCGCCGCTGGCGTTTTAACAACTCTCTACTCCTGGACCCCCAATTCGTTGAACAATTCACACTTTTCATTCAGGAATTTTACCAGAATAATCTCTCCTCTGATTCTGAAGTTCACTATATTTGGGACGCCTTTAAAGCTACTGCCAGAGGCTTTATTATTGAATTTGTCTCTCGGAGGAAAAAAAGGCCCTTACGGAATCTTCTCTTTGTTTTAAAACAAATAAAAGCTCTTGAACATCAATACTTCACCTCTAATTGCCCTGATGTTTTGTCCTCTCTTATTAAAGCCAAACTGCAATATAACAAACATTCTTGGGATTCCGCCTGCAATAATCTTCTTAAATTCAATGCAAAAATGTATGGTGGACGGAATAAAGCAGGCAAATCACTGGCTAATTATCTTAAAATTAAAAAGCAGAAATCCAAAATCGTTGCCATCACAGATAGTGCCGGAACACGTCATACTACAGATGCGGAGATTCTTGAGTGTTTTACTCAATATTATGTTACTTTATACACTCCAGAATCCGTCCCTTCGCCTGAACAAATTGACCTCTTCTTTCAATCGATCCCTAAATCCCTTGATAACTCCATAGATTTTTCGTCCTTAGACTCACCTATCTTGGATAGTGAAATTTCTAGTGCTATGAATCTACTACCCAAGGATAAGACGCCTGGCCCGGATGGTTTCACTGTTAGATTTTTTTACACTTCAAACAGTTCCTAGTCCCCCAATTAATCTCATTGATTAATCACTTCCTAACTATTGGAGAGTCGACAGGATCATTTACTCAAGCTATGCTGTGTCTGATACCTAAAAAGGACAAAGACCCTCTCCTTTGTAAGAACTACAGGCCCATTTCCCTCATCAACACAGACTGTAAAATATTTGCTAAATTACTAGCCATTCGTCTTAATAAGGTAATCCCTGATCTCATCAACGTTCATCAATCTGGGTTTGTTAAAAGCAGATCTATCACGGACAACTCCAGAACCTTCCTCAATATTATTCACCTTGCTTCCAAGATGGACTCTCCAGTCGCTGCCATCACATTAGATGCTGAGAAAGCATTTGATAGGGTCAACTGGGACTTTATTTTTGGTGCGTTGAGATGGCATGGCTTTAGCCCCTCTATTACTAAGTATATCCAACTCTTATATTCTGCTCCCTCTACTTCTATATGGATTAATGGTTGTCAGTCTAAATATTTTCCACTTCTAAGGGGTACTAGACAAGGATGTCCCCTCTCCCCACTTCTATTTATCCTTGCACTGGAACCCTTTTGGAGAAGATTAGACAATCTTCACAGTACACTGGCTTTCAATTTAAAAATATTGATATCAAATTTACCGCCTATGCGGATGACATTTTATTATATATTTCCAATCCGTCTACCTCTTTGCCTGCTCTTTTTCTCTACTACAGGAATACTCTACAGTGTCCGGGTATAGATTGAACATCGAAAAGTCTGAAGTTTTGCCCTTAAACAAGTTCTGCTTTTCTCATATGTTTCATGGATCTGGTTTTGAATGGAATCCCAAGAATATCAAATGCTTGGGTATATTATATGCTAACAACATCAAAGAGACTATCAAAATTAATCTTGAGGAAATACTCAAAAAACTTTCTAACCTTATTGAAAGCTGGTCTCCTCTTTTCATATCATGGTGGGGCAGACTGGCTTCAATTAAAATGATGCTCCTACCCATTATAAACTTCTATCTCTCAATGCTCCCGGTTTCTCTTCCGCTCTCCTTTTTAGCAAGATCAATCGCTCCTTAACCAATTTTCTTTGGAACAATCGTAAAGCCAGAATCTCACTTTCTCGCCTTCAACAACCCAAGGCCGGTGGCGGAGTTAACTTCCCTAACCTCAGATGCTATCACTCCTCATTTACCTTGAAGCAAATCTGGTCTTTTTAAGGGATTCGCTCTCACCCCTATAACGGCTTGGAGCTCATTAGAACAAGCCCAAGTCAAGCCTTTTACACTCTGTTCGGCTTTTTGCTTATCTCAACCTCCGAAGCGCTTTTCCACTCCTATTTTTCCCACTCTAAAGCCCTTGCATCTTCTCTGTTTCGAAATCACTTACCTCTCAAGGATCAAATTTCTCACACTCCTATTTGGTATAATAAATTTTTGAAGATCAATAACAGAGCGCTGTTCTGGAAGGAATGGATTGACAAAGGTATTACCACTTTGGACCAGTTGTTGAAGGACGGATCCCCTAGGGACTTCACTGACATCTGCACATCGTTTGACACCACTTTCACGCATGCTTCTCAGTATCCCCTACTGAAGGCTTCACTGACTCACTTCCTCTCTCAGATCACTTCCCCTGGGTTACCTGGAACAAGTTGCCTCCTCCCCACCTGACTTTTTGGTCCCGTCCAAAGCAGCGGCTATATACAAACTATTATCCCGCTCTATGGAGGTTAGAACAAAATCTAAACTGGAACTTATATGGGAGAAAGATTTGGCCCAGGATTTTTCCTTTCAAACTTGGGACTCTATTTGGTCAAAAATACATAATTCCTCTCGCTCGGCCAGTACTACACAAACTCTATTTTTTTCTATAACAGACTTTTCTTTACTCCCTCCGATATGTACAAATTTAATCTGTTAGACTCCAAGAAATGTTGGTCCTGCCCGTGTGAGAATAGTGATTTTATCCATATGTTTTTCCAATGTCCTTCAGTTAAATCCTTTTGGTCCCGTATCTGGTTAAAGCTTAATGAAATTTTATCTACAAATTTTCCTTTTGATATTGTTCATGTGTTTTTGGGCAGTTTCTCCCCTATGGGAAGTGCAATGCAATGTTGGTAAATTTATAGACTTGTACTTAGCTATTTCCTTTCAGATCATTACCACCAACTGGAAAGATACCTCACAAATTTCCTATCAGGCCTGGTGGAATTTGCTATGTCATCACCACAGGTTGGACCGTGCCTTTGCAAATTCAGTACCTCTGTTAATCAAAAAAGACTTGTTGTGGTCACCACTAACCTCTTTCCTCTCTAGAATTAACTCCTAATTGTGCTCAGATTTAAAGTACCACAGTTGTTACTGTCATCCTATACAGAGTCAGTTGTTTTTTAGACTTTTCTCTAATTTATGTTTTTCACTCTGCATTTTCCTACATCTTACTTTTCCCCTTCTCTCTTTCTTTCTCCTTCTTCCCCTCTTTTTTTCTCAAAATACGAAAAATGCACTTTTCTTTAGGTATATACAGTCCCTTTCGGGGTTAAGGATTTTATTTTGTCATGCGTACTTCTAATGCGAATTTTTCCTCATCTGTACCCACAACATGACCTTATATTGATGTTTTACCTTGTTGTATTATCTTAATAAAAGCATTATAAACTTTAAAAAAAAACAGCACTTAGGCCATGGGATACTGATAAGAGAAACACACGAGGAATAACAGGAAATAGTATGCTACAGCCAAAAGAAACAGAGGAAAGGTAAGTGGTAAGCACAGGAGCCAATGAAAAGCAAGCCCCTTTTAAGATTTATATTAAATACAATAGATGTCACAAGCACAGCGCAAGCGCTGTGCAAGCGAAACCTAAAATGGGGCTCAGCACTGGGGGTAGAAAAGCTCAACAGCAAAGGGTTTAAACATCCACTGCCAGCAATTGTACCTTTACCAAAGATATTTATTTCACGCATGTCTTAAACTTGATTTATCTAAATGTCTCTGGCAGAGAACGAATTGTATTAAGAAACTAAGGGGTATATTCACAAGAACATGTGATAACTACCGCAAGAGTAGCGTAACACAACTTTCAATATTGCAGCCTAGCACGGGAAAATAACCCTGTGTCAATGTAGAATTCACAACAAGGCGGTAGCATGCGATAGTCACCAGATAACGCGTCAAATGACAGCGTGAAAATCAACGCCACGTCGAAAAAATGCGAAACCCGAGAAATCATGCGATGAGGACAATCGCGGTACAGAAATCAGCGAGCACCAGCCACAGGTCTGTAAATCCCACGCGTCCGGCGGGAAAAGGCACCATAAAAGAAAGAAAAAAAAAGCCCAAAAACAATCCAAACTGCGTAGCAACATGGATGCACCCGGACCGAGTGCAGAGGACAAGCCGAACACCACAAGCCCTACGGAGGACCATCCAGGAACCCCGCTTTCGGGGAAGGGCAAGAGGAAGAGGAAGAGGAAGACCGGGTACAGTCCGCAGGAAGACCAGATGATCGTCACGGGGGTGACCGAACACCATCAATAACTGTTCGGCACTGGCAACCCAAACCGAAATATGGCAGGCTATCGTCACCAACGTCAATGCAGTCGGAGTGTCCAGGAGGTCACTGGAGGAGGTCAAGAGGCGCTGGCATGATCTGAAAAGTCAGACCAAACATAAGCTCGCCGCCAACAGGGAGGCAGCAACAGCGACTAGAGGTGGGAGTCCTGCGACACAGGAGGAGCTCGATGAGCTGGAGCAAATGGTGGCCACAGTCAGCAGTGAGGAGACGGTGGCAGGATTTGGGGGCCTGGACACAGCACGATACGACCTGACCCAACAGCAACAGGGTGAGTAACCACTAGGGACAGGGGGAAGGGGGAGATGGGCACAATGGCACACATGCACAATTACGCGCAGCACACAGCACACCCACAATGACCGTGGAACATGTCCCTGATTGCCTTGGCACACTGCAGCACACATAGAAACGCCAAGTAGGCCCCCATCCACAATGTGAACAGATGGGCCCCCCCTCACCAATATCACAACCGACCAGTGCACATGTGCTGAATCCAGCAAAGCAGCGGCTCCGTGACCCACACTGACTATGCAAGTAACACTCCATGTCCGATAGCATGGCAGCTGCCCCAAAAAAATGACATGGCCCACGAAGCGACATGGAGGTAGCCAAGTGCGGATCACATCCGTAAAGGAGCAGGTCACACTCCGACGTGTCCACGTGCACCCACAACCCATGCCTTACAATACGCGCAGCAGACGAACAATGCACCAGGCCACAAAAACAGTCAGTGGGCACACATGACCCACGTCAAAAGCAAATCAGGCCCCAAAAAGCACACAATTCAAAGGCACCCCGCCTCAAAGGGAGAAGGCTACACGAAATCAGAGCTGCAGGGGCAACTCCCCCACAATGCGGCACACACACATAGCAATCACAGAACATCAGCAATGAAGGCAATGTGGTACAAAGTGCAACACCAGCACCACAGGACAGAGCTCACAACAGGTTCCGCTCGTGCGTAGTAACTGTCCACTCACATCTGGCATTGCCTGACACTGTGTGATGATAATGTACGGGTACTACCACACATCTGTCATGTAGTCGAAAAACACACTGACTGCCATCAAATAGCCAGCTCCCCTCAAACAGTCACAATGTACATTGGCATGCAGTCTGAATGTAAACATCCGCAAATCATCACCATTCATGTGAAACTCTGTTAACCTGCATCTCCCCTTTACATTGCAGAGGGACAAACAACACCCCCTGCAGAGCACACCACACATCCCACCATTTATGATGAAGAGGACAACCTGCACATATGTCAAGACACCCTCCAACGGATGCTTGACAGCCTCTGCACCCCACCCCCAGGAGCAGGCCAGGCCAGCTGCCTCGAGGTGACCCCACCACCTGCACAGACCACACAGCAGGAAACACACACCACCACGGCTGTCTCCCAGGACCCCCCGACCAATACATGGAATTCCAACGGCGTGTGTTGGGTTGCCAGGTGGAGTCGGCTCATCAGCTGCGGGTGGGTTTCGAGCTCGTGGCAGCCAAACTCGATGACATACGTGGGTGTCTGAGTCCCATCAGGGCCCACGTACAGTCCCTATCGGACACCCCTGTACGCACCATGCTCCGCCACAGACCTTGGCTAACCTCGCTGGTGCCATGAGTCTAATACAAGAACTGTCTGGTCAGACAGGCACCAGCCATGACAGCACAGAGTTGGCACAGATGCGGAGGGCAATGGAGACCATGGAGCAGATGCAGGCTGGAAGTATGTCTGCCACGGCTGGACACCAGCGAGTAGTGGCTGGGAACAGCAACGCCCTGCAGTACTCCAACTTGCCATTGCTGCCACTGAGCCGTTCCCAGATGACTGCAGCGGGAACATCAACACACACAGCTCCGACCCCTGATGTGTCCGTGGCACACTGTGATGCTGCCCCATCACCTACGCAGTCTGATGTGTCAGGGGCACACAGTGATGCAGCCATCACCCCGCCACACACACTGGACACACCGGACACAGAACCTGTATCAGGGGAGTGAGAAGGGGATGGAAACTACTGTGTGAGGAAGGAGGCAGTAGCATCCATCACCACATATGGCCTGTCCCTGCCTGGTCATGACCTATGCATCATGCCCTGGGAAATACCTCCTACTGACCTCCGGAACACCCTGCGACATTCACCCGGACCCCGACACGGACTGCCATTTCTTCACCGCTGGCCAATCACACAGCAATCCTGTTGCGGACTGCACTCTCCCTCTTCCCAATCACTGTACAATCCCCAAAGGACTCTGGTTGGCCCACCACTGGGCTTCCATGTGATGTGGGCTTGGATGGCCAGGTACAGCTCCGTCAATCACCTGAATGTGAATAAAACATTCTAAATCACACAGATGTGTCATCACTATGTTCACTCACGTATGGAAGTATGGCTGGATGTGGGGACGATGATTGCACATGAAGGTACACCCTGGTAACTGACATCTATGCGCATGTCTATCCCTGAGACACATGGCCAATTGGATGACTGTGAAGGTGAGTACTAGCTGTGTCCCCATTGCACATCAACAGCAATCTCACAACACCCCAACGTAGGCACACGTCCATGTGTTGAATAGGGCCGTGTGTAGGAGTGACCAAAACGGTGGCAGGCCAGGAGTGGTATCCCACACCACGTGTGACAGCAGAACTTCACGTCGCATACCGACTTACACAAATCTGTGTGGACACATTCTGTTGTGATGTATGACATTGCTCCACATGGTCAGAGGTTGGACACCATACACACATAGCTGGAGTCATGTAAGTGCACATGTCGTCCAGCACCTATCCAAAAACAATGTCTGGCTCACAGAGGTGGAGCTTGCCAAAGGGACACATCCCCATTGCACATGCGTCAGTCAGTTCCTCCCTGTGTTGGAACGATGCTCATTGTGGCACACGAGTGGACAATCTAAACAACACACCTCACAGTTAGACACGAGTGGAGTGGCATAGGCTTTATTGGCATGTGCGTGTCAGTACGGACGAGGCAACGGCCACAACAGACAGGGACATGCTTAAGACACTTACATGCAGCATGGGTACATGTCGAGGTACAGATAATGTTGGGGCTGAAATGGACAACATTCATCACGGATGTCAACGCTCACAGCCCATCTTGCCTTGCTTGATGAGTCATGTGTTGTTTGGCGTCTGCCCATTGCCCCGTGTGAGGGGGCACAACTCACTGCACGTGGGGTCTGCATGGTGCACTGCCTCCGGGGTGCGCCGATGGTCTGCTCTGCCGACAGTGATCAGGTGTGAGGGTCCGACAGGTTCACATGTCGTGCTACATTGCCATGTGTGTGCTCTCACCCAGCAGTGTGTCCGAATTGGCAATGTTGCCAGACAACGCTGTGTTGCTCCGACCATGGACCTGCGTCACCTTGCACAGGTGTGTGTACACACGCGTTATTCCACGCACATGCATCCAGAGCCCGACCGAAGGCAGACGTCTCCTCTGTTGTGGTGGGATATGTGAGCAATCCCCACGATGCAACAAGTTGTTGGGCCATGTGCTGTGGGTGGCAATCGGATGTGGCTGCAGGAACGTAGTTACTCGTCCATGAATGCCCGTGCAGCTTCATGTGCAATGTGTTAATGTGTTCCAATAGTATGTCGTTGTCGTGTTCAAGGAACACCAGGGTGAGCCAATCCATGAGGTGGTCCGGGCAAGTGTGCTCAGCCCACGCCGTCTGACCGATCTGCAACACAGCCCAATAGGGGAGCGCCTCGATGTGGTCACTGCACACGAGAAATTGTGCAATCTCCCATGCACAACTACCAATACATACGCAGTATGTCAAGGCATCCCAAGCACGGCTGTCTCGGTTACACTCCTGTTCGTGATCCAACAGGGGGCGCAGACACAAGTCATAGTCCAATTCATCAACAGTTGTGTTGGATAGGCAGACATCCATGGGACACTCATATGTGCATGTTCGGCAGTGGAACCAGGGCTGGACCCAGGTGACGTGGGCAATGCGGAAGCTGAGCCTGTAACTGATCCGCAGCACTGCCAGTGGCAGTGCGCCCAGTAAATGCAGCATACGTGCACGGTACTGTTCCACGTGACGGGGGTTGTGCATGTGCCCGGTATGGCCTGCTATTGCGTTGGTGCGTCTCGTGAACAGGCACTCTTCTGGACTGCGGCAGTTGTGTGGAGGATATGCCACAGCTCTGAGCAATGATTCGAATGTGTGTGCAATGTTGTGGGTAATGGGTTGCTGTTTCTGTGAGTGTCAAGGGCATCGCATGTGGGGGTACCACAGGCAGGGGCTTCTGTGTGTGTGCTGTGGATGAGTCGGATGGTTCATTTGTGGAATGCGTGGTGTGGGAGTCGTCCCCATCTGCCATTGCATCTCTATCAGGGTGTTCCAGGTGCGTTCTGGACCAAGGTCAAAGGTGCAGGTGTCCTCCCGCCTTCTGCATTGGGACAATGGTGCTTTCATCCCTGATGTTTGTCTGACTACTACTTGCGTTTTCGGAATGTGATGTGGCTTTGGCGCTGAGATTGGGACACGGCCTTGGGCTCATGGTGTATGGATGGCGATGCACACACACATGTTGGCATGTGGAGCCAGGTGCCCGAGCAGCCTTGTGCTGCTTGTGCTATCTCACTCCGTCTCTCTCCCTCGCTCTCTCCCTCTCTTTCCTTTGTTGGGCGCATGGCACACCTTCTTCTCTTGGATTTGGTCTTCCAGGCTGTGTGCTACGGATTGTCCAGTGAGGAGCAGCTAGGACTCACCCTAAGGGTTGTTTCTGCTTTTGTTTGTATGGTGTTTTGTGTTGGTGATTGCATTGCTGTATGACTGATTCTCCATTTTCTGGCCACCCATGTATGTTTATTTTCCGGCTTGTGCGACATCAGGCAAAATGTTTGTTTTGGGATTCGTGGTGTTGGTGTGAAATTTCTTAGTCCGGGGTTGGGGGTGGTCCTGGGGGGGGATGTTCCGGGTGTGGGTTGGGGTCCTGGGGTGGTGGCGGTGGGTGTTGTGGCCCTCTTGGGTGTCCGGGCCGCATGATGAGTGGCTCCATGGCATCTGTTGCCCTTCGGATGTGGCCCTAGGCTGTGTTCCCTTTTGTTGTGCTGGCTGCCGTCCGACTTTACACCAGGTCAGAGCAGGTGTAGATTTCCTGGTGCTAACGCGCCTTATCGCCTGTTTTGTGTTTTTATCGCCGATGTGGCTGGTCGTTGAGAATGTTGAGGTGTGATGTTGTCTCGACTTTTGTCACGGGAACGCCTACTCTGCATCTCATTAGCGATATTTGCGGGGGTCCTCTGTGGCGATGTTTTTTGCGGCTGCTATCGCGGGTAAACTGGTGCTGTGGGCTGTTAACACTGGCTTGTGAATGGGGAGGTAAATTTATCACGACTTTGGCTGCGATAAAGTGCTGTTAATTCGGCGATAGCTCCTTGTGAATATGCCCCTAATACTTCATATCCTGCACTCGAGAGCAGCTTGGAATTCCAGTTTGTATTTTGAACACAACACAAGTGGTAAATATCTATCATAATCTAATGAGCGCACATATTAACTTTTACACATTTGGCTTTAAGAGATGTCACTGTTATTTGTGGTGTCGTTTGCAGCAATTTACCTTCATATAGGGTCTTCGTAAAATGTCTACTTTTCTATGGATTGATTTTGACTGCTATTTATGATCATAAACACTGCTATTTAGTGTCACAGGTGCAGGAAATGCAACAATGACATGGACATTAAACGATACGGATAGGCTGTGGTATACAATTACAGCACCCACATGCATGACTGAAACAAAGAATAAAATGTGATCATTGTGGGCTTCAGTTTTAAACCATGCCGTAATACATGCCAGAAAAAAGTTCTCTGTCATGTAGAATACTTACTTTTAAACATTACGTCACCACTAAGTGTGCCATGCAAGCCCTTAGAACTGGGAACTTAGGACCAGATATACAAACAATTAGTGATTCGTTAACCAGTCATAAACCGATTAATGACCACAATCGTGCTTTTGATATATGCAAAGGAACATTTGGAGTTTAAAAATGGAGATTTGAGCAAACATCAAACCAATAAGTTGATGTTTAAAAACAGGGATTTCCTAGTTGGTTTTGCAAACAAGGAATCGCTATGCCAATGTGGAAAAGATTCACAATTACCAACTGGTCTCAAAATGGCCATTTTACACTTGCAATTTACCACCAAGTGTAGCCAGGTCGGAACGAGGTGAAAACTATAAAAGGACACACATAAAGCAATAAACCTTTTCACATTGGAAGTCCTGTGTGCTATGGTGAGAAGGATGCAATTTTTTGAGAGCCCACCAAAGGAGAAGAAGGAGGAAGGAGGAGGAAGGAGGAGGAATATTTAGACAACTAGTTACACTTTGAGAGCAAACGAAGGAGGAAATATAGAGAAATTGTAGATTCAGAAGGCACGTTTTACTAGACCTAATAGATAATGTAAACCAAAATCTGAGTAGAAAAGCTCTGTATAACCGGGTCATGCCTACTCATCTTTAGGTCCTGGTATAAAGATGGACCCACGTATTGATATGTCCTCCTTTGGACACCGAACACTTTTATAGAAACTAATAAAAAAATCAGCATTTGCTTAGTAACAAGTGGTATGCAATTCAGACTGCCGTATTACAGAGTGGCGGACTGATTAGATATAGGTATCTATGATGTAATATGTACCATTTTTAAGACATCACGGGGCATATTATCAAGGGCCTTATCTCCGCTTTTTTGGCTTTAAAAGCCAAAAAAGCGGAGATAATGTTTACACCCTATTAACAAGGCAGTGCTAACATGCATTAGCGCATGTTAGCAGTCTTGTTACCGACGCCTCGCTTTGTATCTCTAATGAGATGCAAAGTGGGCGTGTTGTGTCAAAATAACACAGAAAATATCCCTAACTGCACTTCTCCGTATTACCAAGCCGGCCCAGGACACCCATAAGCGAAAATAAAAGCCGCGCTAAGCGTGGTTATCGCCGTAACCTAACGTCTGCAAAATGTCAGACTTAGCTATATTTGTAAAGGCAGGTGGATTCTGAGGCTGAGTCCACATCTCCCTATTACCAAGGATTCCCTTATCGCCGCATTTGTATCGCTGGATTTCCAGCGATGTCCCTTATTTTGCCGCTATCGCTGGATTTGTTATCGCTATGGAGATAAACGTTGATGATATCACGTTATCTCAGTGATTCAATCCAGCGATAGCCGGCGATAGCTAAAGAATAGCGCTAATCGCGCTCAGCGATATTTCTCGCTGTGTGTTGTTAATATGCCCCAACATTGGGTATAATGCTGGCGCAACTTGCATTAGTCTTTTTCACATGTCACCAGTGTGACCCATTTCGACCTGTAGGTTGAGGGTTCTCCTGTGGCAGAGGCTAGTTTGTACGGGTCTTTCAGACCCTTGCAGACGACCACAGAGCAGCCCATGTTGGCATTTCATTTTCCCTCTGGAGGGATGAACATAGTCAGGTGACACCTCTGCCATAGGCTGGTATGTATTACCAGCTGGGCTTGCCCCTCAGAAAGGCTTGAAATATCTCTTGATAGTTTGCTCTAGCCCAACAACTCTCCTTCCTAGTAGATGCACTGCCTTTAATGCTGGTGTTGGAAAGTGAGCATTGAGCCCTCCTAAAATCTACATTCTTGGGCTGATGGTATTGTCCTGTGACCTTCCAATTTCTGGGTGGCCCTTGCCGTATTAGCTGTCCTACACCTTAAAAATTCTCTGGCCTATCTGGGAATGGAGTAGGAGGCAGACTGTCTGAGCTCTGGCTTCCTGTGGGCCCTAAAGTGTGTTAGGGCCCATCTATAAGGCCCGATAGATGCCAGGTTGTGCCAAGATGGAATCAGTGTGGGACCGCCATCCGCTGTAGCCTGCTGACTTCGCTTGGCCGCCACTCACCGCTGAAGAAATCATCGCACTTATTCCTACCTCGGGAAAGAAGCGCCATCCTGTCTTGGCCTTTGCCGGAGATGGGGCAGTGAGTCCGTTCGAGTTTCCGTACACCACAGCACTACTGGGATCGGGCAACCTCTTCCCCCTACTGTGATTGCCAGAAACCGCTGTGTCCGGGCCTCTGAAAGGAGTAAATGGAGCCTCATCTGTGAGCACAGCCTGCTGCTCCCTCCACCACAAGGTTGTGCTCGATAGTCTGACCTTGCGGCCCACCTGCGTCAGGGTGTGGAGGCAGCCCTCTAGATGAATCCTTTGCCACCCCTAGGACACATCGGCACTGTTTGACCCTCACCACACTGGGACAATGAAGATTGAGCTAGGGGAGATCCACGGCGAGGCGAGAGACGACTGACGTTAGCAGGCCTCCCCCTTTGAAGCGAGCGGGACCCCAGGGCCCACAGAACACTACACGCTTCATTGCATTTGAGGCCCCCTCTGCCTGTGCCCAATGCTGCCCGAAGGGTCTGGCACCCCTGTGGGGACACAAGAGGGGGCTTGCTCCACTCCTGGGGGCCTGGTTTGATTGTGCTTGTGCCCGCCTTTCCCTCTCTCAGCATTTATAAAATGCCGGCGCATCTTGATCCTGCGAGGCCTTAGTGGGCGTGAGCGATGAGGGAAATAGTAGAGGTGACCCGCATGCGAGACGAAGGGTGACTCAGATGTGCGGGCCTCACCCATCGGGGCAAAAGAGTTGGAAAGAGTTGGGGACCCAGGGCCTACGTGACACTGCAAGCTTGGCACTGGGGGACCTCCTCCGTCCACCTGTGACTACTGCTGTCCTGGAGGCTCTGACACCCCAGCATTGATGTGAAAAGGATCTTGATTGACCTCCTGGGGCCCGCTTTGAATGCGCTAGCGTTCTCCCTCCCCCATCCGCATCATATTAACTGCTGCTCGCATGGTTGATATGGGGGCAAACTGCTGCCCGTAGCTGCCCACTTGCTGGTCTCTCTCTGTCTCCTGCCTGAATCCACTTTGTGGCTCCTTCTTGGACTGGTCTACTTGCACCTTGGACTCAAGCAGAGCTCATTTTGGAGGGGACTGCTCAGCCACCTGGAGCTTAGTTTGGGATGCCCCATGCATCCTAGCCTTTGGCTTCAGCACAGTGTGTCCCTGCCTGGTGACCAACTCGACTAGAGCTGTGTTTGCACCCACCCCTCTGGACTGTAGAAGACGCAGAATGCCTGCAGCCCCGAATCGCTTGTTCATGCCACACCTACCTCTCCCTGGACTGCTTTGCCCAACTCTGTATGGCTGGGTGACCCCCCCCCCGCCTTTAGCCTCCTGCACCGACCCATTGAGGCCAGTTCTGCCTACAATTACATAATAAGGAGGGCCCTCTAGATGATCCCTCCCTATTGTGCCTTCTGACTTAGAGACTGTGGGCTGGCATTGCTTATAGCCCCTTCCCAGGCTCTAATGGACTGACTGCACCTGTTGGCCTGTCCACTATGCCCAGGGCTGAAGCCATCAGAGACAGCTCTGTAGTCTCCCTCAGATCCAAATCCACCGCAGCTGACATAAGTGGCAAGACAGAGCCTCCCCTACAAGCCACTGCAACCCCTCAGGGCCCTCTGATCACACAGGATTACATGGAAAAATTCCTGAACGATATTCGCCAGGAGATAAGCTCTCTGAAAACAGACTTTTAGAGCTGTCTCCATGACCTTCGCAAAGATGTCCCAGCTATGGGCTACAGAGTAGACAACTTGGAACGCACAGTGGACTCCCTCGCTGAGGATCAGGAGATACTATGGAGACAAATTGATGCCTTGTAGGAGCAGCAGATTGAGCTACAGGCAAAGCAGGAGGACCTCTAAAATCGCATTTGGCGCAACTGTGCGCATTAGAGGAATTCCCCGTGGAGTAGAAGGCTAAGACATCATGACGTTCACCAGGGATCTGTTGGGGGCGATCCAGGGAGGCTCAGAGGACCAACCTCTAATTCTTGCCAGGGTACACGGCGTTGTAGGCATGACTGGTTGCCCGGATGCCATCCCAGACATCCTTACCAGATTTCACTTCTTCCAAGACAAGGAACCTATCCTGAAAGCTGTGAGGGGGGAAAGCAGACATAATCTTCTGCGAACACACAGTGCAAATCTTCCAAGACCTCGCCCCATTAATATTGAAGAAGAGGCGAGACTTTAAACCCATCATGGAGAAGCTGCGAGACCAGAGAATCAAATATCATCCCTTCAGACTGCTTTTTCAGTGTAACCGTAAGTCGAGAATAGTACGATCACATGCCAAAGCCAAACGTCTGTTCAGATTGCCGGGGGACTACTCCACCAGAGACTCTTCGTCCACCCCCCTCATGAGATCAGATGACCGGCGCCCTACCTGACAGACTGTCCGATAGCGCGGCCCAGGCCATACCAATGCAGCAAAATTCTCCCGCATTGGAAAAGAGGACATTATCTCACACCTCCAAAATATGAAGCAGGGATTTTCCAATTCGGCTGTCAGCAATACCTGACCCACATCGATCATCTCTTGCCTTGGCCACCTGCTGCCATATAAACCAAACCGGCTCACTGCCTCTCTCTGTTGTCAGCAGGGCCCATGGTCCAGTGCCTGGACTACCAAGTGTTAACCACCGCTTGCTATATTTGCTCACCTCCTTTGCTTCCACAGATTGCTCTTTTGCCACACCTTTCTGGTTCCCATACCCCTCACTGGGCTTTCCTCCATTAAGTGCGACACCTCAATAGATGGCATGATGGAATCGTTCACCTTGGTAAGCCCTGTTGGCCCCTTTTATTCTCCAGAACTTCCATCTTTTTTGATAAGTCTCCATGCCGTCCAGATTACCCCCTGTGGGGTTCCAGGAGGGTGGACAGGGTCACCTCCCTATACAGCTGTCCCCTGGGAGGATGGGAGCCCTTACTGCTGCACGCTGCTTACCTCCACACTGCAATGGGTTCCATACATAATTTGAAGTTTCTGTCCCTCAATGTCTGGGGGCTTAATTCCCCCTGCAAACCTAGGCAGGTCTGATGCTACCTACTACAGCAGGACGCTGATGAAATCTTTTTACCAGAGTCACACCTGCTCAGGGAAGACTGCTACCACATGGCCTATCGTAGGTACCCCTGCCAACATTGGGCGTATGCTAACACTAAGACACTGGGTGTTGCCATCCTCTTCAAAAGGGGTTTTCAATCTAAATTAGCCAAAATCACCAGAGATTCTGGCATACGATTCCTGATGCTGACAATCGAGTGGGGTAGGAACACCCTGACTTTTCTCAACCTTTACGCTCCCAACCAACCACAAGATGTGTTCCTTTGGAATTTACTCAGTGACCGGCTGGGCCCTGCTGGGGGGTGACTTTAACTTAGTGTGGGACCAGGGCACTTTCAGGGGACAGGGCACTGGCACCATGTCCGTACTGCTCAAGAAAGAGCTGACAGATGCTGGACTAGTCAATGCCTGGTGTTAACTCCACTCGAATACGAGAGGCTACTCTTTTTACTCTTGTGTACAGTTCCTACTCCCGCATTGACTACCTATTCATCACTCACTCTGGTGCCTCTCTCCCCAACTTTTGCGTGACCTACTGGGCAATGCCTCCATTAAAGATGCTATCGCAGAATACTTCACACTCAACACCCTCCCAGACACCCCCCCATATGCTGTGGGATAGTTTCAAAGCAACCATTCGAGGCGTTATGTCCTCCGTCCCCATAGCCAGGGCTTGGGAAGCTTTCCTACTCAAAACTAACCTCACCAAGGAGATTCACTCACATCATAACTTTCTGATTCTCCTAAGATCACACACAGTATGGATGGTCCCTCCTCTGTTGTGGCTTCCATTCCGTGCTTTTCTTCACGTTGGACTATGGAAGTTCAAATTCACTTCATCCTTTTTTTCTAATATTCTTTTCTTACCTTTTATAAAAAAGAAAAAAAACATTGATTTATTTAGTAGTTTCTAAATATGTTTATGTTGTATGCAATTACAGCCCTTAAGAAGCCCTTGTGAAGGGTGAAACACGTTGGCTGTTTCTACACATGTACAAGGCTGTTTCCACACCTGTACAAAGGATCTTGAAAAATAAAAAGACTTGCAACAGAAACCAACAACGCCTGCTAAATGAATTTTCCTTTTTGTGTACTGTACTATTGTTGATCTTTTGTATTGCCTCTCATCAGCCTTTTTCTTCTGTATTCATTTGTGGTCATGTGGTAACTGGCCATATGAGGTGGGCAATACGAGTCTAAATCACTCTTGTGACTAGGCTAGGTGGTGCAGTTGCCGTTTACCCTGCTGCCTTTGCCTTTGTTGATACAAAATCTACACTAAAATGATGGCCAATCACCTCGAAACCCTTCTATTTGGTTTAGTAGACCCTGACCAGGTCAGATTTGTGAAGCATAGACAGGGCCCGACAACGTTTGGCGCCTTGCCCACCTAGTAGAAAAGGTCCACAGGCATAATATCCCGCTCTCCTCATCTCCCTCAAAGACCGAAAAGTTTTTCATTATGGTGAGCTTGGCCTTCTTACGAGCGGCTCTCCTAAAAATAGGCCTAGACCCCAACATAATCAGCAAAATTATGGCCTTGTATGTGGCACCCACTGCAACCATTCGGGTCAGTGGCCTGTCGATTCAATCCTCCCCACTGCCCCAGGACACTCAGCAGGGTTGCCTCCTGTCACCCCTACTATTTGCCTTTGTGATGGAGCCCATAGCTATCTGCCTTAGGCAGTTCCAGGCCATAAGAGGCACTCCCTTTGGGGGCCAGGAACACAAAGTCCTATTGTTTGCTGATGACCTCCTACTCACTCTAACTTAGCCGGACATCTTTCTTCCTGCAGTACTACATGCCCTATGAGCATTCGAGATAGTCTCCGGATAAAGGATCAACATGAAAAAATCACAAGTGCTCAACCTGACTCCCACAGCAGCACCTTCAACACCTGCAGATGCTATCCCCTTTCCACTGGAAACCCCACTCCATCCAATATCTTGGCCATACCATCACTAATTCCCTATCGACATGGAAGTAGGTCAATGGGCTTCGCTACCGCAAAGTGATCCTGGAAGACCTCCGGCAGTGGAGGCCTCTCCACATCTCCTGGCTGGGTTGCATCAATGTTGTGAAAATGAACATCCTTCCCATGCTTCTTTACCTCTTCCAGTCCCTAAATACACCTATACCCGCAGAGGACATTAAAAGATTGCAAGGAAAACTCCATTCCCTTATTTGGAAAGGGAAAAGGCCCAGCATATCTAATGCCCTTCTCATGCTCCCTAGGAATCGTTGCAGACTTGCCTGTCCTAATCTCTAATACTACTATTGGGCTGCCCACCTGTGCTTCATCTCGGAGAAGGTGGTCAGAGAAAGTGAAAAGCACTGGGTACACATGGATCGAGCGGAAGCCCGTAGACCGCTGTGGTACCTGGCTTGGCTCCCAAAGTCCCAAAGTGCCTAAAATGGCTACCCCAACCCAGAGAATTCTAGAGATATGGGACAAACTAGCCACTGGGAGGGGCCTGACCACGTTTCCCTCCCCAAATTCTCCAATAACACGCAACCCCAACTTCACACCTGCACTATCCCTGGGTTTCTTCCCGGAATAGATTAGGGGTGAATGCAGAATCCTACAACATCTTTTTCAGGGACCGGCTGTCAAATCTTTTGACCACTGCAAAACAGAATTGTGACTCCCCGACACATCACAACAATAAAATTTCCAGCTATGTCCCTGGGCACTGCACCCCCTCATCCTTGGTGGCCCGTCGCTCCCTCACACCCTTTGGCACTCTGGTCTGCAGCTTTGAGGGCACCCGAGGCGTTGTCCCTAAGACATATGCTGTATTGCAACAATCACGCCTTCTACCCAGCCATCTGTATCAGGTGAAATGTGCCCCTGACAACACTCAGGACATATCGAGGAAAAAGTGGGAGTTACTGTGGCGTGAAATCACCAAAACTCACAGAAGCATCCCCCATCAAGAGACAGCCTACAAGATTATGCTGCAATGGTACTATACCCCTGCCCGCTCGCCTTCTATCTATTCTGCAACCAGCCGCGGTCCGTGCAGGTAACAGCAGTGGGGCTGGGTAAGAGGGGATTTTGAGGGACGATGCTGAAGCAAAATTTATTATTTATTTAATTTTCCCTCTGCATCATCCCTCGAAATCCCCTCTTACCCGGCCCCACCGCTGTTACCTGCACGGACAGCGGCTGCCAGCAACATCAGCCTTTTGCTGGAGATGCGGGGCACAGGTGGGTGACTTTTACCAAATATGGTGGGTGTGCCCTCCAATTGCCATATTTTGGAAGGAGATTCTGATCCACATCAAAGGCGCCCTAGGCTACCTGATTCCAGCAGACTATCACAAAGTTATCCTGGGCATTCACTCTACGACTGGTATCTCACACAGCACATGACTGGTGCGGCAAAACAACTCATAGCCTTAGCCTGGAAGTCCCCCACTGCTCCTACTGTGGCCTCCTGGTTCACAAGGTTCTGGCACACCCTGGCAATGGAGCATTTGACACATAAGCTATCCTTCTCGGACAAAAACATTCTGCGCTTCTGGACACCCCTTATCAACTATATGTCCTGGCTAGAATAACTAGGCTTCGAATCACTCAGGCTTCGTGCCCTCCACTTGTTTGACTAGACTGGGAAGGCTCTGAGACACTCTTGCTTCCTTTGAAGGGCCATACCCTCCTGGGCTATCCTCTCTCCTTCCTCTTCCTTCTTCACCCCTTGACAGCACCGTCCTTTTTACATCACGGATGGAGACCTCTTTTTTATGTTTAGTTTTTTCCTCTCCCCTTTCTTTCCATGTTTTCATTTTGGGCCACTTGGCCATTCATTTCTTACACCGAGACACGGTAGCAGTGGGTCCCACGCCCCTTCCCTGGGGGTCCTCTGCCTATAACCCAGACATAGAGTAAGACGCATGGGCCTTTGCCCCTTGCCTATCCCTGGCACTATTTCCATACTCAACCTCACCGCACATAATACGATAATCATTGCCCCACTTTGACATTGACAACGCTCACCTGCGCACTTCGCTTGTTAGGTAGACCCTTCCGCCATGATCTTGCTAGGCTCTTGTCTGTATTGCGTGCGCACATGCACCTTTGCCTCAATCTTTGTACTTTTTATAAGCATGCTAAATTACTGTAATGTTTTGTAAAAACTTAATAAAACAGATTTTGAGTAAAAATTCTCTGGTATAGTGAAGAAGTAGCCATCAGTTTCATAGGGCTTCCAGCATCAGTTGTTCCTATCAGTGGAGTTATTCTTGCTGTAGGACAAACCTTTAGTGGCAAATGTGCAGGTGGAGTGGTGACCTGTGGGGTTTAGATGGTGAAGATCTTGGTTCTCCTGTATCACCTCCCACTTTTCCAAAATCCCTCACTTTTGAAGGAAAGGCTTTGGTTACTATTTCAACAAATGTTAATAATTAATGTGTTAAAGGTTTAATTTTACATTACAGATCAATGCATTACAATATTTATAAAATGTGTTTCTACATGTTATTGTTTTACTAAAAAGACACGTTCAGTTAATAGCATGTATTATTGAACTACACATACTATGCAATATCCCATGAATGACATGACTGTGAACATTTTTAATAAGTTAATATGTGGACCCTGTGTCATTTTAAAATATGACATGTTGTCTTTATTTAAATGCATTTCTATATGATCCCAAATGTTTTTGTGTGATGGGAGTTTACACTTACCTGTACATATAGGTCGTGATGAAGAGGTGTCAATGTCACTGACTCCTGACAGTGACTCAAGGGCAAATTTGTTCTCCATGAGCTCCTTCATGGGAACTGGTGGAGATTGGGTGGATGACCTTCCTTCAGTACCAGTTGCCTTTTTTCTTCTGTTGGCAAGAGTCTTTTTGGTAAATGAGCACTGATCATACCAGAGCTTTCCTATTCATTTGATACTGTGCTAGTTACTCCTAAGGCATTCCTCGTCTCCTGAATGCAGATCTAAATGTTCCTTTTGGTGGCTTCTGGCACAGAAAAAGAGGCTTAGCAAATGCCATAATTAGTGGCAACACATTCTTGTGCTAGCATCTTTAAGTCTGTATAAGACAATGTATGCATCCTTTTCTGGTAACCACTTTCCTGACAGGCTCATGGCTTGCCATTGTAGGTGTATTTTTCAGTGGATAGCATCAGATGTGCTCGGATGGATTCAGATTGTAATAAGTCCATCCTCTTCTTTGCTCTCTGGCCTCTACAAACTATCTGGCGGTGTACTTCCTGTTTGTGAGGCTATTATCCATTTCTTGTGTGTGACTTTCGAAATTTGCAAATCTTACCAATTACTTAATAGCGGTACAGGATATAGCAAATGCTAATTTTACCAAATCTCTATTTGCAATGGGTTTGTCTTTGTATATAGGAAACAGCAACTTCTAAATAGTGATTCCTCAAAATTTAGGAATAGCTGTTTCTTGGATTCATACATCTCGCCGTTAATGCTTGCAAGTGGACACACTGAATAGTAAGGGAAATAATTTCACTTGTGAAAATGATAGAAACTTACTTGTAAATTATTTTTTTACCTTTTATTAACAATCTAATTCAATGGTGAAAATATACTTTATATATCTGCATTGGAAAAGTTATTTAAACAAGCATTTGCAATGCAATGGGTCTCGCCTTTGGGACCGTATAAGTATTTTTCCATGCAGCACATTATCCTGCGTGCTGCAACCCAGACAGGGAGGCTTGGGGGAGGGTTGAAAAGTTTTAAAGCACTGCAGCCGTGTAAACAGTTTCTGTGAGCTCACACCCGTCACACCAAAGCGCCTTCCATAGTCAATCACATTCTTTTAGAAATTAAGCACTGCTATGCAGACACCTGCCCAGCAGCACCCAGAGTTTAGGGGTCTAGTGGTAAGCAACACTTGTCACACAGCTTGCCCAGTTCCTCTGAGCCACGCAGTTCCTGGAGAACTTGCCTGACATGGCTCATTAGGGTGATGGGTTTGTGGAACTGATGCCTACTCGACATACATGTGAGCAGATCTGATTCAGACAGGAGACTCCCAGTTTTTGAAACAAAAAATTGCTTTTTTGATCTGTTTGCCGCCTAAAATTGATTCTGCTTCAATAGAAGTCAGTGGGGAAAATACATTCCCAATTTTATTTTTTAAATCTTCCACTTTCCTGTTTCTAAACCGTTGGCATACATGGTGTATGTTTGTCATTTTAACTTTTTTGGCAATCAGCGCAATTTGTGTTATTACATTGTCAGTAATTTCATGCTTTCACTTTCATTCCCAATAGAGGGTTAAATACAAGCCCAAACATCATGGTTTTGTTTGGTATGATATCGATCTTCTATTTACTGACTCTAATACATCACGAAGGACTGCTGACCTCCCAGGACATGGGGTGCATGGAGAAGAGGAGGTTGGAAGGTGATGAGGCATGTGCAGCGTGCATGGAGGCAGGTGAGTAAGGGAGAAACAGAGAGGGCGTTGGATGAAAAATAAATGAGAACCGGGAAGAGAGGAATGGAGTTGAGACTAACCCTGGGCAGAGTTGGCGTAGTGCCACTACGCGGAGTTCCAAGGAGTTATGGAAAAAATCAGTGGAACAGGAGCCCACGTCCTGCGGCCAGCCGAGGGTCCGTGTGCCCGGGACGGGGGTCCCTCGTGCCCGGGCAGGCTCCCAGATCCCCCCGGACTGGCTGGGTTGAGAAACAGGGACCGGGCCCAGGGCCATTGGCTTCGGGCAGGGCCTGGGGTGTGGGAGCCCCCATCCTGCGGCCTGCCAATGGTCCGTCTGCCCGGGACAGGGGTCCCTGGTGCCCGGGGAGGCTCCCCCCCTCCCCGGCCTGGCTGGGTTCAGAAGCGGGGACCGGTTCTGGGGCCTGGGCTTCGGCGGGCCCTGGGGTGTGGGAGCCTACATCCTATGACCAGCCGAGGGTCCGGGTGCCAGTCACGGGGGTCCATCGGGCCAGGGCTGGCCTCCCCCACTTCGCCTGCGTGTCAAGATGCCTGCGGGGCCCGGGTCAGAGTTCCGTCGGGAGCCCCCCCTTGCAACCCCATGCCCGAGACCCAGCTAAGGGCTCTGATGAGCCCCCGGGAAGCAGAGCCCCCGAGCCCTCCAAAGGGCAGGCGGGAGCACTCCCGCAAAGGCTCGGGCGGGCAGATTGGCGTCCTTTGGGCCCGGCCATCTAGTCGCGCCTTTCCCTTCGGCAATCTGGTCGCGCGCACTGCTTTCCAATGGGGCGACCAGATGGCCGGGCAGGCCTGGAAGTCCTGATGAGGGCTCTTTCACCTCCCCGATCCCAGCCAGGGCTCCAGGAGGTCGGGCATCTCCACGCCCTGGGTCCCCTCCGTCACTCGGTGCGCACGGGTTATCAGAAAGAAGGGTAGCTTTCCTCCGGATTACTAGGGACAGGGTATGCTGGTACCGCTCCCGGGTTGGCAGTTCTCAGCCGGGCACCAGATGGGCTAGGCACGGACAACACCTCCCAGGGCTCCCTCCTCTGGCCCGCCGCAAGGCAAAGTGCATGGGATGGGCTCCATCGGTCCTTGGCAGTCCTCCCCTGGGCGTCCGGGCCCGAGAGCTCTGGCCGGGTGCTCCCACCCCGGGCTCCGTCCCATGCCCTGAGCCCGGGCGGGCCTTCCCCAGCTTGGCTAGGTTCAGGAGCATAGGCCGGGGCCCTTGGTGGTCCGACGCAGGCCCGTGGAGGCCTCCCCTGCACAGCCTGGCCCGGGACCGCCGGGCGGGCCCAGGGATGGGTTAAGCTCCGCCATGGGCCCGGGGTGGAGGCCTGCCGGGGACCCCCATTCTCAGCCCCGGGCCTGAGGCCCAGCTGGGGTCTCCGAGCCCCCGGGATGCAGAGCCCCCGAGCCCTGCATGGGCAGGCGGGAGCCCTCCGGTGAAGGCTCAGGGTGGGCAGATTGGTGTCCTTTTGGGCCGGCCATCTGGTCGCACCTTTCCCCTCGGCCATCTGGTCGCGCGCAATGCTTTCCAATGGGGCGACCAGATGGCCGGGCCGGCCTGGAAGTCCTGATGAGGGCTCGTCGCCTCCCCGATCCCAGCCAGGGCTCCAGGAGGTCGGGCGCCTCTGCGCCCTGGGTCCCCTCCGTCACTCGGTGCGCACGGGTTACTTAAAAGAAGTGTAGCTTTCCTCCGGATTACTAGAGACAGGGTATGCCGGAACCGCTCCCGGGCTGGCGGTTCTCAGCTGGGGACCAGATGGGCTAGGCCCGGACAACACCTCCCGGGGCTCCCTCCTCCGGTCCGACGCGCAGCAAAGTGCCCAGGACGGGCTCCATCGGTCATGGGCAGTCCTTCCCTGGGCGTCCGGGCCCGAGAGCTTTGGCCGGGTGCTCCCACCCCGGGCTCCGTCCCACGCCCTGGACCCGGGAGGGCCTTCCCCAGCTTTGCTGGAATCAGGAGCATAGGCCGGGGCCCTTGGTGGCCCGACGCAGGCCCGTGGACGCCTCCCCTGCGCGGCCTGGCCCGGGACCACCGGGCGGACCCATGGATGGGTTAAGCTCCGCCATGGAACCGGGTTGGAGGCCCACTGGGGACCCCCATTCTCAGCCCCGGGCCTGAGGCCAAGCTGGGGTCTCCGAGCCCCCGGGATGCAGAGCCCCCGAGCCCTGCATGGGCAGGTGGGAGCCTTCCGGTAAAGTCTCAGGACGGGCAGATTGGTGTCCTCCTGGGCCGGCCATCTGGTCGCGCCTTTCACCTCGGCCATCTGGTCGAGCGCAATGCTTTCCAATGGGGCGACCAGATGGCCGGGCCGGCCTGGAAGTCCCGATGAGGGCTCGTCCGCCTCCCTGATCCCAGCCAGGGCTCCAGGTGGTCGGGCGCGGCCAGGACGCCCCCCCCAGCCTGGGGCTCCGTCCCCCGGCCCAACGTGTGGCGTGGTGCCCAGGGTGGGTGCACGTGGGCCCGGGGAGGCCTCACCTCTGCCCGGGAGCCCCGACTGGGTCCAAGGGCCCCAGGCTCAGTCTCCTGGCCTGCCGCTCCACCAGGGGCCCGAGACAGGGTTTGGCTGGGCACTGGGAGCCTGCCCCTGCTTGGCTGGGTATAAGAGCTCTTAAGGGACCCCCCTGAGGGCCCTGGGGAGGGCGGCCTCCCCACCCCGGGCTCCGTCCTCATGCCAGCCGCGTGGCAGGGTACCCGGGACGGGGTCCTGTGGGCCCGGGGAGGCTTCCCCTGCACCTCTGGGCCCGGGAGCCCCAGCTGGGTACAGGGGCCTTGACGGGCCCCGGGTCGGGTGCTCCAGCCCTGGGCCCCGTCCCCCAGCCTGCCGCTCTGCCAAAGGACAGAAACGGGGTTCCGTCATGCCCGGGGAGCCCCCCTCGCTTGGCTGGGTTCAGGAGCTCTGTCTGGGGCCCCTGAGGGCCCCGGGGAGGGCGGCCTCTCCACCCCGGGCTCTGTCCTCGGGCCTGCCGTGTGGCAGGGTGCCCGAGACAGTGTCCCCAGGCCCGGGGAGGCTTCCCCTGCACCTCTGAGCCCAGGATCCCTGGCTGGGTCCAGGGGCCCCGCTGGGCCCCGGGTCGGGTGCTCCAGCCCTGGGCCCCATCCCCCGGCCTGCCGCTCTGCCAAAGGCCCAAGATGGGGTTCCGTTGTGCCCAGGGAGCCCCCCTCACTTGGCTGGGTTCAGGAGCTCCATCCGGGGCCCCTGAGGGCCTCGGGAGGGTGGCTTCCCCAACCTGGGCTCTGTACTCGGGCCTTCCGCGTGGCAGGGTGTCCGGGATGGGGTCCCATGGGCCCAGGGAGGCTTCCCCTGTGCCTCTAGGCCCGGGAGCCTGGGCTGGGTCCAGGGGCCCTGCCGGCCCTGGGTCAGGTGCTCCAGCCCTGGGCCCCATCCCCCGGCCTGCTGCTCTGCCAAAGGCCCGAGACGGGGTTCCGTCATGCCCGGGGAGCCCCCCTCACTTGGCTGGGTTCAGGAGCTCTGTCCGGGGCCCCTGAGGGCCCAGGGGAGGACGGCCTCCCCCGGGCTCTGTCCTGGGGCCTTCCGCGTGGCAGGGTGTCCGGGACGGGGTCCCGTGGGCCCATGGAGGCTTCCCCTGTGCCTCTAGGCCTGGGAGCCTGGGCTGGGTCCAGGGGCCCTGCCTGGCCCCGGGTCGGGTACTCCAGCCCTGGGCCCCGTCCCCCTGCCTGCGGCTCTGCCAAAGGCCCAAGACAGGGCTCCGTCGTGCCTGGGTAGCCCCCCTCGCTTGGCTGGGTTCAGGAGCTCCATCCGGGGCCCCTGAGGGCCTCGGGGAGGGTTGCCTCCCCACCCCGGGCTCCGTCCTCGGGCCTGCCACGTGGCAGGGTACCCGGGACGGGGTTCCGCAGGCCCAGGGAGGCTTCCCCTGCGCCTCTGGGCCCGGGAGTCCCGGCTGGGTCCAGGGGCCCCACTGGGCCCCGGGTCAGGTGCTCCAGCCCTGGGCCCCGTCCTCTGGCCTGCTGCTCCGCCAAGGGCCCGGGGCGGGGGTCCGTCGGTCCCATGCAGACATCCCCCGCTTTGCCTGCTTGTCAAGCTGTCCGCGGACCCCGGCTCGGAGGGCCTGTCGGCTCCCCCCTCACAGCCCCATGGCTGAGGCCCAGCTGGGGCCCCGGGCCTCTGGCCCCCCATGCCTCAGCGCCCGCTCGCCCTTTCATTAGGACACACAGCGACCAGATGGCCGCCCTTCGAGCCAGGCCATCTGGTCGCGCCTTTCCCCTCGGCTATCTGGTCGCACCTATCCCCTCGGCCATCTGGTCGCACGCAATGCTTTCCAATGGGGCGACCAGATGGCCGGGCTTCCCTGGAAGTCCCGATGAGGGCTCATTTGCCTCCCCGATCCCAGCGAGGGCTCCAGGAGGTCGGGCACGTTCGCGCCTTGGGTCCCCTCCGTCACCCTGTGCGCACGGATTACTAGGGAGAGGGTCAGTCAGACCTCCGTGAGGTCCGGCGCCTGCCTCTCAGCCCCTTCCCGATGGACCTTTCCTCTGAGCCTGCTCACCCCGGGAGCAGGCAGGGACGCAAAGCCGGCATCCCCCTTCCAGGGCGGTCTGCCAGGGGAGGCCCCGGCCATACTCCGATCGATTGGGCACTCTCGGTCTGTTTAGGGATGGACTAAACATCCCCCCGGCCTGGCTGGGTTGAGAAGCAGGGACCGGGCCCGGGGCCTGGGCTTCGGGCAGGGCCTGGGGTGTGGGAGCCCCCATCCTGCAGCCTGCCGAGGGTCCGTCTGCCCGGGACAGGGGTCCCTGGTGCCTGGGGAGGCTCCCCCCCTCCCTGGCCTGGCTGGGTTCAGAAGCGGGGACCGGTTCCGGGGCCTTGGCTCCGGCAGGCCCTGGGGTGCGGGAGCCCACGTCCTGTAGCCAGCCGAGGGTCCGGGTGCCCGTCACAGGGATCCATCGGGCCAGGGCAGGCCTCCCCCGCTTCGCCTGCGTGTCAAGGTGCCTGCAGGGCCAGGATCAGAGTTCCGTCGGGGGCCCCCCCTTGCAGCCCCATGCCCGAGAACCAGCTAAGGACTCTGATGAGCCCCCGGGAAGCAGATCCCCCGAGCCCTCCAAAGGGCAGGCGGGAGCACTCCCGCAAAGGCTTGGGGTGGGCAGATTGGCGTCCTTCGGGCCCGGCCATCAGGTCGCGCCTTTTTGCTTCGGCCATCTGGTCGCGCGCAATGCTTTCCAATGGGGTGACCAGATGGCCGGGCCGGCCTGGAAGTCCTGATGAGGGCTCGTCCGCCTCCCCGATCCCAGCCAGGGCTCCAGGAGGTCGGGCGCCTCCGCGCCCTGGGTCCCCTCCGTCACTCGGTGCGCACGGGATACCAGAAAGAAGGGTAGCTTTCCTCCAAATTACTAGGGACAGGGTATGCCGGAACTGCTCCCGGGCTTGCGGTTCTCAGCCGGGGACCAGATGGGCTAGGCCCGGACACCTCTCGGGTCTCCCTCCTCCGGCCCGCCGAGCGGCAAAGTGCCCGGGACAGGCTCCATCGGTCCTGGGCAGTCCTCCCCTGGGCTAAGGGTGGGCAGAATTTGCGTAGTCGCGTTACGCAAAATTCTGCGAAACGGTAAAAAATCTCCGCGAGCAAGCAGAATTCCGTGAGCACGCGGAATTGCTTGTTCCGCCCGTTCGCAATGCGTTTTTCCTGTTCGGGGACGCTGTTTGCGTGCTCGGGGGAAAATATCTCGCGAACTTGCCCATGCGGTCGCCAATTGGCGCGGCCATCTTGTTTCACTTGTCCTGCCCGCTCGCGATGCGTGTTTCCTGTTCGCAAACGCAGATGTCTGATGGTGCGTCCGAATGACGTGTTCGCGATCGCACACTCTCGCGGGATCGCGCGAACGGATAGGAAAACTCGTCAGCGAACGCAGGGATCACGGTAAGTCGCTACAGCGCCCGCAAACACGTATTTTGAAAGCGCAAACAAGGAAAAAATTCCACTACGCCGCGGATCGCTGAATTTTCGGCAATTCCGCGTTCTCCGCGGAACGTAGAATTGCCAAAATTTCGCAAATTCCGCAAGCGGAACGGAATTTACCGCACAGGCCTACCCTGGGCATCCGGGGCCGAGAGCTCTGGCCGGGTGTTCCCACCCCGGGCTCCGTCCCACGCCCTGGGCCCAAGCGGGCCTTCCCCAGCTTGGCTGGGTTCAGGAGCATAGGCCGGGGCCCTTGGTGGCCAGACACAGGCCCGTGGAGGCCTCCCCCGCGCGGCCTGGCCTGGGACCGCCAGGCGGGCCCAGGGATGGGTTAAGCTCCGCCAAGGGCCCGGGTCGGAGGTCCGCCGGGGACCCCCATTCTCAGCCACGGGACTGAGGCCCAGCTGGGGTCTCTGAGCTCCCGGGACGCAAAGCCCCCGAGCCCTGCATGGGCAGGCGGGAGCCCTCCGGTGAAGGCTCAGGGCGGGCAGATTGGCGTCCTGCTGGGCCGGCCATCTGGTCGTGCCTTTCCCCTCGGACATCTGGTCGCGCGCAATGCTTTCCAATGGGGCGACCAGATGGCCGGGCCGCCCTGGAAGTCCAGATAAGGGCTCGCCCGCCTCCCCGATCTCAGCCAGGGCTCCAGGAGGTCAGGCGCCTCTGTGCCCTGGGTCCCCTCCGTCACTTGGTGCGCACGGGTTACCAGAAAGAAGGGTAGCCTTCCTCCGGATTACTAGGTACAGGGTATGCTGGAACCGCTCCCGGGCTGGCGGTTCTCAACTGGGGACCAGATGGGCTAGGCCCAGACAACACCTCCCGGGGCTCCCTCCTCCGGCCCGCCGTGCGGCAAACTGCCCGGGACGGGCTCCATCTGCCCTGGGCAGTCCTCCCCTGGGCGTCTGAGCCCGAGAGCTCTGGCCGGGTGCTCCCACCCCGGGCTCCGTCCCATGCCTTGGGCCCGGGCGGGCCTTCCCCAGCTTGGCTGGGTTCAGGAGCATAGTGTATCCGGACACAGAGCCGTTTTGAGCCTGTCTTCAGTCTCCTCCACCTCTCGGACCCCTCATACCTCGCAGCCTGCATCTTCCAGTGCCTGTCCACAACAACTCTTCGCTTCATGCTCCACGATACAAACACACTGTGGGGTCCACCTCACTTGTGTGAGGCTCTTGAATAGTTTTTACTTTAAGCCATGGGTGCCTTGCAGGTTCTTAAACGTGTGCACAAACATCAACAACACAGGCGCACACCACAAAAGAACAGTGCATATATGCACACATGAACAGTGTACACAAATCTAAATGCTTCCCGGGCACGCACGCACATGCTTATTTACACAAAATGGGCTTCACTTTAATTACCACCCACACCCCCATGGTAGATTCCGCTTCCGACACAGTGTGAAGGAGGCTTTACGGCTCTGCCCTGACAGACTTCTCAAACAAATCGGACAATCAATCAATCAATCAATCAGGGGTTTATAAAGTGCGCTACTCACCCGTGAGGGTCTCAAGGCGCTGGGGGGGAGGGTGAGCAGCTCCGGATCAGTCGAAGAGCCAGGTCTTGAGGCAGTTCCTGAAGGTGTGTAGAGTGGGGAGCGTCTGATGTTGACTGATAGCTCGTTCCAGGTCTTTGCTGCGACGTAGGAGAAAGCTCTTCCACCTGCTCTGGTTCTGCGAATGTGTGGGGTCTCAGCAAGGGAAGGTCGGCGGAGCGGAGGTTCCTTTTGGGTACGTGGAAGGAGACTCTATCATTGAGGTATTTGGGTCCGATATTGTGGAGGGATTTGTAGGCGTGGGTGAGTAGTTTGAAGGAAACTCTCTTCTCGATGGGGAGCCAGTGGAGGTCTCGTAGGTGCTGGGTCATGTGCTCGTGTCGTGGGGTTCCGAGGACGAGTCTGCCTGCGGTGTTCTGGATGGTTTGGAGCTTGTGTAGCAGGGTTTTGTTGATTCCGGCGTAGAGGGCGTTGCCGTAGTCCAGTCTGCTGGTTATGAGTGCGTGGGTGACGGTCTTTCTGCATTCGGGGGGGATCCACTTGAAAGTCTTGCGGAGGATGCCGTGGGTGTTGAAACAAGTGGAGGCGACGGCGTTGGTCTGGCGGGTCATGGAGATGGAGGAGTCTAGGATGATGCCGAGATTGCAGGCGTGGCCTGTCGGGGTGGGAGGGTTTCCGAGGGCAGGGGGCCACCAGGAGCTGTCCCACGCAGTGAGGGAGGGTCCGAGGACGAGGACCTCTGTTTTCTCCGAGTTCAGTTTTAGGCAGCTGTTGCTCATCCAGCCTGCGACATCTTTCATTCCTTCTTGGAAGCTGAGTCTGGTGTCTTCGGTGTTCTTTGTGAGAGAGAGGATGAGCTGGGTGTCGTCAGCGTAGGATACTATGCTGAGCCCATGCTGTCTGACGATGGCGGCGAGTGGGGCCATGTAGATGTTGAAAAGAGTGGGGCTGAGCGAGGATCCTTGGGGTACTCCGCAGTTGATCTCAGTAGGTTTGGAGAGGAAGGGGGGGAGTCTGATCCTTTGGGTTCTGCCGGAGAGAAAGGAGCGGATCCAGTCGAGGGCGGTTCTCCGTATACCGGCGTCTTGGAGTCTGGCTGCAAGAGTCCGATGGGAGACGGTGACGAAGGCCACGGAGAGGTCTAGTAGGAGAGCATTCGATAAGCCCTAGACATTGCATTAAGTAGATATTGTTTATTTGTTCTCGGCTTTGATGCCTAGAGCCACAGGTGAGGGGCGAAGGAGAGGCCAGGGCACCAAAGAAAAAGCAACTGATTCAAGGCCCCAATTGGGGAAAAGAGTCAGTCAAGAACAATCATCAGAAGCCAAGACGTTAGTTAGAGAGGTGACGCCTTTATTTCTCAAACAGCAGATGCGCTCCTGTTCCAACGAGTCTTGGCGTCGAGCACTATCCTGTGATTCTGGGCAAATCACTTAATCTCCCCATGCCTACAAAAAATAGACGGGAGGTGGGGCCATCGCGCGGGGTGATAGGAGGCAGCGTGCGATTGCCAACAAAAATAAACAAGCATGGAGAGAGAATTGTATACTGCTCTCACAGGGAGATGTTGTGGTTCAGCGGTCAGAGCTGCCGACTCGGGAGCTAGGGACTAGTGTTTGAGACTTGTTGTCGGCTCAACAACTGTAATCATTAGCAAATCCAGATGCACTTTAAATTAAAAATAAATAAATGGCATGTCGGAACGGCAGGGTGGGGAGAAAGATAAAACGAGTTGCACTAGTTAAACTAGCAATAAAAACAACAAGCGGGAGATCCCGGCAGCTTCGAAAGTGCGCAGCGCTGAATATAAACAAAGCACGTTGTCCTGCCCGAAGTAAGACAAACTCAATAAAGAAAATGTTGCTTACAACACCAAAAATAACAGTACCATGTAAGAACTGAAGTAAAGGGGCCAGTAGCCATGGGAGGTTACAAATGACGACATGGCCCTACTAAGGAGGGACTAACAAGCCTCATATTGTATCAGAACACAGCATTCACAAAGGACAAAAACACAAGCCAATGAAAAATAAAGGCGGGAGAGTGGGCGGGGCTTCCCTCAGTACTGAACTACCCCAGCTCTTGCAGAGCAGCGCTTGCGCGCTGGCTCATGCTAGACCTAAAAAATATATACTTTGTGCTGCAAAAAAGCCAAACAGAATTGAATCAGCTCTGCTGGCCTGCCTTCCTACTATAGCTAAAATTATCATTTAATTTAGGCATGATGTGAGGGCTTGACAGGAATCAATGTAGGCACTGTGCCAGAGAGACGGTTGTGATGTAAACACGTACCACTTAGCTGATATGAATCACATGGGAGAGGACAAGAGCAGATGGTAACATGAAGGATTAGAGAAATTGTCATCCTTTTCACATGAAAATCTCAACAGGGGACAGAAGCCTTTCATAAGGAGAGTTCCTGTAGACATTGGTTTTTGCCTCCAACAGGTGGGGAAGCTGTTCCCAGATTAGGAAACAGGGGTGGTTCCTCATTTCTATAGGGTGGAATCTGGGGCAGAGCACCTGAGTGAGGAGCCTGACGTGCCATTTTGAATGAGATACTCTAAGAAGGTTTTCAGTTACTGAAACAGAAAGTGCTGAAAACGGAGGGTGATTTATGGTGGGAATTCAGCCAGGACTGGACTTACAGAAATCTGGACTCACTGGTAAGTGCAATGGATAGTAGTAGTATGTCACCACCAACTCCTTTCAACATTCCTGAACCTGGAAAAACCTCTATCGAGAACACATCTCTGCCTTGCTTGCTGGTGAAAGATGCCTGAAGGATTGCTGATCTCCACTTTCATCCAGGGACTTGAATAGTTCGCTAAGGGTCATCTAGCTGCTACTCAGTTCACTTATCAGGGACAGAAAAGCCAGACGATGGGCTCCATCCTGTGTGGAAGAACTAGCTGTCCAGTTAAGAATGGACTGAACTGGATCCTGTGGGCCCGTAGTTGGAGAGAGACTTGGAACCTCAGAGAATGTCTTAAGTACCTGGGAGCCACAGGAGGACTAGCTACAGATTTCCCATTATTCAAGGTTACCCTGAAACAAACACAAAGAAATATCTGATCCTCATGCAGCCCTCCCTCGATACTACCTCCTGCCTTGCTCTACTGGAGAAATCTGAGAGTCCAAACATAAAACGTAAGACGGGGCACGGCAAAGAATGCATCCCTGTGGTAATGTGCCCAGCCATGGTTGCTTCGAAATCCAACATTGTCCCTGTTGGACTTGGCCCTTATTGTCCTAAAATCTTTCGCTTTTCCCCTCTAGCCTTTTTACCATGTGTGAAATAATACCTACTGCACAATGGCGTGCGCAGATTTATTTGTACTGTTGTAAAGCAATGTTACTTTTAAAATGGACGCCATTTCTGTCTGCTTGTGCCGCCTGCCTGAGGTGGGTTGCCGGTCTAGTTGTCTGTCACCCAGCCCCAGCTTTTGGAGGGAAGTCTGGCAGACAGGGTGCTCTACACCTCCCCCTAAACCAGTTGGGACCGGTTTCCCAGGGAACCTTCCAGCCCTTTCTGGTAGGTGGGGTGAGGGGGGCTGTGCCTCCATGTGCTCAGACTGAGCGTGGACTTGATTGAGAGGGGACACTCTGCCAGGAGGTACCGACACATTGGGCCTGTGAGCTGGCCCCTGTGCCCATCTGCACTCCTCCGCTGTCCACAGGGCCAGTGAGAGCCCTTTACTGGAGTGAAGACTGCTGTGTCAGGAGGAGTGCCACTTTATGGGAGATGACTGCTTCTAGGAGCTGCTGTCCTGTTCTGATGAGTACCCACTGCCTGCTGATCTTGCCCAGTATTGCCTGCCTGCTCTCCTGCCGTCCTAAGCCCAGCACCTGGTGAGCGCTATATCTTACTGCCCAGGAGGTAAGGAGCTGACACCTGCTGCGCTGAGAGAGCGCTATATTTCTAGAGTTGAAGTGCCTGTGCTGCTCTGCCTGCACTCTAGCGCCTAGTGGGACTACTTGCGTGATTACCAGAAGAGGTGCGCTATCTGCTGTCCCTGAAGCTGGTGGGACTGAACCCATCGCAAGCGCTACATCTAAAGTGCCAGGAGTGAGGAGCTGATGCCTGCAGCGCTGTGATTCCAAAGCGCTACATCTAAAGTGCCAGGAGTGAGGAGCTGACGCCTGCAGCGCTGTGCTGTCTAAGCACTATATTCAAGGTGCACGGGGAAGAGGAGCTGACGCCTGCAGCACTGTGCTGTCTAAGCGCTATATTCAAGGTGCCAGGGGAAGAGGAGCTGGCGCCTGCAGCGCTGTGCTGTGCTGTCTAAGCGCTATATTTCAATTACCCCGCGGTGGTGAGTGGGGCTCAGTCATCCCGTGGTTGGGGGGTGTGTCGGGGCACATTGCCGGTGCCCGCCCCCGGTGCCAGTATTCTTTTGGGGGCATTGGATTACCCAGGAGAACAGAGAGAGGAGTGAGAGACCCTCCTGCCCTAGTGCTTTGCACACCTTTGTTTTCGCTGCCCTGACTTTGCGGGACATAGGGCTTCTGAGCCCCTGAGAGAGGCCAGTTGGCCTGGGCCCAGTTTCAGAGTGTTGTGCCCCCGATTGGGGCGACCGGGGTTTATGCTGGCTTTATGCATACTGGGCCTAGGATTCATGCCTCATGCATTTATGCTCATGACGATGCCTCACGTGATGCTGTGTGTTTAGGCCCAAGGCTTATTGCACTATAACGACAAGTTCATGATCTTGCCAGGAGTTCCTGGATGCGTCACATTTATTGCTGGTCTTACATTTATCCTAATTGTGCTTGTGATGGTTCTGGCAGCGGCCCGATTGGCCCTGCCCTGTAAATAGTCCCCCTGTATATTCCTACCTGGTGCCAGTGGGCACAGTGCTTTTACAACTGTGATTGCCTACTGATGTGTTTTGCATAATACACACGTTATTTTCATGCAACCTGGTGTGGACTCTTTTTTGTAGTGTGCCTGGTGTGTCGCCTGTGAGTGTGCTGCGCAGATGCTTTACACAATGCTCCTGGTTTAGCCTGCCCGCTCTGCACCACGCTACCCGTTTCTAACATTGGTGCTCAGCGGTGGGATAGGACTTGTGTTTGCGCAGTACCACAGCGACAACTGGTTGCACTACAAAGAGTGCACTTGAGAGTAACCACAGATTTGGGGACTGTTTTGCTGACTGTATTTCCTCCTGGAAGTGTTGTTGAGGGGATTGTGTCTCCCTGTTGCACTGTGGGTGGTGTATCCGAGGGTATCTCACCAGGATGGGGTTAACCTACGACGAGGATTGCCTGGGGGAGTACACTGAGCAGGAGGTGATAGACCTCTGCCGAGAGAGGGGATACCCACAGTAGGCAACACCCGCAGGAAGTTGTTCCTCTATGAGGCCCTGAGAAGGGGGAACCCTTAGAGCCCTGCGGGGACCTTTCCAATTACCCCTCTGCATATTTAAGGGATGGATTTGGTAGAGACCGTGAGGAGGACTCTGAGAGTGAGGGGTGCCAGTCCATAACCCTGGAGGGGGGTGACTTTGAGGAGGAAGAGGATGTTAGGGCAGAGACACCGGTAGCGAATGAGGACACCATAGAGAGGGAGTCCCGGGCTGGGTCCAGCCCTGGGGGCACTGCCCCACCCCTTTCCCTGTCCCCAGAAGAGTGGGTAGATAGGAGGGAAGAAAGGGAGCATCAGCTGGCGCTGGAAAGGCTCAGAGTGGAGCTAACGCAGCTGAGAGTTGAAGAAAAGAGGCTAGAGACCGAGAGGGTCCTAGCACAGGAGAGAATGGCTGAGGCTGAAAGGGCCTTCGCCAGGGAGAGACTAGCTCAGGGGGGTAAGTTGTCCCCTGAGAGTGGTGTCTGTGGTCTGGATTCACCAGTGAGGGTGGGATCCAGTGGTGGCAGCGAGAGTGAAGCCAGTGCAGGAAGTCCCACTCCCAGAGCCCGGAAGATGGTGCCTGATCCCCAGAAGGAGGGGGCAGGTTGGAGTTTAGGGGCGGCAAGAAACTGTCCCATCAGTCTTGGGGGAGTATGTGGACGTGTGTTGGACTGCACTGGAGGAGTGGATGGTGTGTGGCGCGGTGACAGATGGGGAAGAGCTGTTCCGCCTGATTATCAGGGAGCATGTGCTCAAGAGTTGTCTTCCCAGGTTGCGCCACCACCTGTTGCAGTGTGGGCTCTCCGACCCCAGGGAGCTTGCACGGGAGGCAGACCTTTGGGTGAGTGCCAGAGAGTCTGAGAGGGCATTGGGGAGTGATCCTGAAGGGAGTGGTGCAGGAATCTCCCAACCCAGTGAGGTGGGAGAGGTGGAGAATAGCCCAGCTAGGTCCCAGGATAGTGAGAGGGTTGTAGGGCCTCACATCCTATCTATAGGAAGGAGTGAGACGGGGAGGTGTCCCGAGGTGCCCCAACCGCAGTCTCAGGCCCTGGAGAGTTCCATAAGGGAACCCCAGGTTGGGAGCCTAGGCTGTCCCGATGGGCCGTCCATGGAAGGGGATCCCCCAGTGTCAGGAGAACCCGGGCGTCGGTATTCAGAGCTCCAGGGGTTCTGGGGTCTGCTCAGCCACAGGGTTTAGATCCTGGGCTGGGGTGCCAGGTTCAGGGGCTGCCTGACCTGGAGGGAGGGGCACTTGTAATCAAGGTCCCTACCGGTTTGACTTCCAGGGGTACTTCTCCAGGTGGGAGGGTGTGGAACTCTGGAAGGGGGTGCCGAGGGAGGAAGGACTCGCCTCTGGCACCGACTCAGCCACAGGGTTTAGATCCTGGGCTGGGGTGCCAGGTTCAGGGGCTGCCTGACCTGGCGGGAGGGACGTCTGTAAGCAGTGTCCCCCGGAGTTGTCTCCCAGGGGTGCTTCTCCAGGTGGGAGGGTGCGGAACTCTGGGAGGGGTGCAGAGGGAGGGAGGACTCCCTCTGGCACCGGGGCAACCTAAGGGTTTAGACCCTGGGTTGGTGGATCGGATGCAGGGTCACGGCCCTGGAAGAGTGAGAGAGTGGTGTTCGGAGGGTGCCCCACATAGGAGGAGAGGGCGGAACCCCAGAAGGAGAGGTAGGGGGAGGAGAGCCTCACCCCTACCTGGTGGACAGTGTGAGAGTGTGGTCCCTAGGTGGGAAGACCATTGGCAGTTTGGGACTGCACGGAAGAAAGGGAGAGTGGTCAAAGGGTACTACGGGCCTGGGGCTACTGCCCCCCACTCTGTGAGACAGCCAGGGCCAGAGACATCTGGATGGCCTAGGGCCCGGTCCTGGCTGCAGCCAACTAGGGAGCACCAGTGGGGTGGCTTAGTTGGTTCAGGGAGGTTTGAGAGAGGGAACCATCGGTTTCCAGAGTGGCGAAGAACCTGCGGGTGCCCCTGCAGTTGTGGGCCCGCGTCCAAGTTCTCTCGCCCTAAGCAGGAAAGCCCATCAAGGCATTGATCGGTCTACCCTGGCTTTTGGCTGGGAGGGGTTGTGTTGGACTTGGCCCTTATTGTCCTAAAATCTTTCGCTTTTCCCCCTAGCCTTTTTACCATGTGTGAAATAATACCTACTGCACAATGGCGTGCGCAGATTTATTTGTACTGTTGTAAAGCAATGTTACTTTTAAAATGGACGCCATTTCTGTCTGCTTGTGCCGCCTGCCTGAGGTGGGTTGCCGGTCTAGTTGTCTGTCACCCAGCCCCAGCTTTTGGAGGGAAGTCTGGCAGACAGGGTGCTCTACACCTCCCCTAAACCAGTTGGGACCGGTTTCCCAGGGAACCTTCCAGAATCTTCCAGCCCTTTCTGGTAGGTGGGGTGAGGGGGGCTGTGCCTCCATGTGCTCAGACTGAGCGTGGACTTGATTGAGAGGGGCCACTCTGCCAGGAGGTACCGCCACATTGGGCCTGTGTGCTGGCCCCTGTGCCCATCTGCACCCCTCCGCTGTCCACAGGGCCAGTGAGAGCCCTTTACTGGAGTGAAGACTGCTGTGTCAGGAGGAGTGCCACTTTATGGGAGATGACTGCTTCTAGGAGCTGCTGTCCTGTTCTGATGAGTACCCAATGCCTGCTCATCTTGCCCAGTATTGCCTGCCTGCTCTCCTGCCGTCCTAAGCCCAGCACCTGGTGAGCGCTATATCTTACTGCCCAGGAGGTAAGGAGCTGACACCTGCTGCGCTGAGACAGCGCTATATTTCTAGAGTTGAAGTGCCTGTGCTGCTCTGCCTGCACTCTAGCGCCTAGTGGGACTATTTGCGTGATTACCAGAAGAGGTGCGCTATCTGCTGTCCCTGAAGCTGGTGGGACCGAACCCATCGCAAGCGCTACATCTAAAGTGCCAGGAGTGAGGAGCTGATGCCTGCAGCGCTGTGATTCCAAAGCGCTACATCTAAAGTGCCAGGAGTGAGGAGCTGACGCCTGCAGCGCTGTGCTGTCTAAGCGCTATATTCAAGGTGCACGGGGAAGAGGAGCTGACACCTGCAGCGCTGTGCTGTCTAAGCGCTATATTCAAGGTGCCAGGGGAAGAGGAGCTGGCGCCTGCAGCGCTGTGCTGTCTAAGCGCTATCTTTAAATTACCCCGCGGTGGTGAGTGGGGCTCAGTCATCCCGTGGTTGGGGGGTGTGTCGGGGCACATTGCCGGTGCCCGCCCCCGGTGCCAGTATTCTTTTGGGGGCATTGTATTACCCAGGAGAACAGAGAGAGGAGTGAGAGACCCTCCTGCCCTAGCGCTTTGCACACCTTTGTTTTCGCTGCCCTGCCTTTGCGGGACATAGGGCTTCTGAGCCCCTGAGAGAGGCCAGTTGGCCTGAGCCCAGTTTCAGAGTGTTGTGCCCCCGATTGGGGCGACCGGGGTTTATGCTGGCTTTATGCATACTGGGCCTAGGATTCATGCCTCATGCATTTATGCTCATGACGATGCCTCACGTGATGCTGTGTGTTTAGGCCCAAGGCTTATTGCACTATAACGACAAGTTCATGATCTTGCCAGGAGTTCCTGGCTGCGTCACATTTATTGCTGGTCTTACATTTATCCTAATTGTGCTTATGATGGTTCTGGCAAAGGCCCGATTGGCCCGGCCCTGTAAATAGTCCCCCTGTATATTCCTACCTGGTGCCAGTGGGCACAGTGCTTTTACAACTGTGATTGCCTACTGATGTGTTTTGCATAATACACACGTTATTTTCATGCAACCTGGAGTGGACTCTTTTTTGTAGTGTGCCTGGTGTGTCGCCTGTGAGTGTGCTGCGCAGATGCTTTACACAATGCTCCTGGTTTAGCCTTCCCGCTCTGCACCACGCTACCCGTTTCTAACATTGGTGCTCAGCGGTGGGATAGGACTTGTGTTTGCGCAGTACCACAGCGACGACTGGTTGCACTACAAAGGGTGCACTTGAGAGTAACCACAGATTTGGGGACTGTTTTGCTGACTGTATTTCCTCCTGGAAGTGTTGTTGAGGGGATTGTGTCTCCCTGTTGCACTGTGGGTGGTGTATCCCGAGGGTATCTCACCAGGATGGGGTTAACCTATGACGAGGATTGCCTGGGGGAGTACACTGAGCAGGAGGTGATAGACCTCTGCCGAGAGAGAGGGATACCCACAGTAGGCAACACCCACAGGAAGTTGTTCCTCTATGAGGCCCTGAGAAGGGGGGAACCCTTAGAGCCCTGCGGGGACCTTTCCAATTACCCCTCTGCATATTTAAGGGATGGATTTGGTAGAGACCGTGAGGAGGACTCTGAGAGTGAGGGGTCCCAGTCCATAACCCTGGAGGGGGGTGACTTTGAGGAGGAAGAGGATGTTAGGGCAGAGACACCGGTAGCGAATGAGGACACCATAGAGAGGGAGTCCCGTGCTGGGTCCAGCCCTGGGGGCACTGCCCCACCCCTTTCCCTGTCCCCAGAAGAGTGGGTAGATAGGAGGGAAGAAAGGGAGCATCAGCTGGAGCTGGAAAGGCTCAGAGTGGAGCTAGCGCAGCTGAGAGTTGAAGAAAAGAGGCTAGAGACCGAGAGGGTCCTAGCACAGGAGAGAATGGCTGAGGCTGAAAGGGCCTTCGCCAGGGAGAGACTAGCTCAGGGGGGTAAGTTGTCCCCTGAGAGTGGTGTCTGTGGTCTGGATTCACCAGTGAGGGTGGGATCCAGTGGTGGCAGCGAGAGTGAAGCCAGTGCAGGAAGTCCCACTCCCAGAGCCCGGAAGATGGTGCCTGATCCCCAGAAGGAGGGGGGCAGGTTGGAGTTTAGGGGCGGCAAGAAACTGTCCCATCAGTCTTGGGGGTAGTATGTGGACGTGTGTTGGACTGCACTGGAGGAGTGGATGGTGTGTGGCGCGGTGACAGATGGGGAAGAGCTGTTCCGCCTGGTTATCAGGGAGCATGTGCTCAAGAGTTGTCTTCCCAGGTTGCGCCACCACCTGTTGCAGTGTGGGCTCTCCGACCCCAGGGAGCTTGCACGGGAGGCAGACCTTTGGGTGAGTGCCAGAGAGTCTGAGAGGGCATTGGGGAGTGATCCTGAAGGGAGTGGTGCAGGGATCTCCCAACCCAGCGAGGTGGGAGAGGTGGAGAATAGCCCAGCTAGGTCCCAGGATAGTGAGAGGGTTGTAGGGCCTCACATCCTATCTATAGGAAGGAGTGAGACGGGGAGGTGTCCCGAGGTGCCCCAACCGCAGTCTCAGGGCCTGGAGAGTTCCATAAGGGAACCCCAGGTTGGGAGCCTAGGCTGTCCCGATGGGCCGTCCATGGAAGGGGATCCCCCAGTGTCAGGAGAACCCGGGCGTCGGTATTCAGAGCTCCAGGGGTTCTGGGGTCTGCTCAGCCACAGGGTTTAGATCCTGGGCTGGGGTGCCAGGTTCAGGGGCTGCCTGACCTGGAGGGAGGGGCACTTGTAATCAAGGTCCCTACCGGTTTGACTTCCAGGGGTACTTCTCCAGGTGGGAGGGTGTGGAACTCTGGAAGGGGGTGCCGAGGGAGGAAGGACTCGCCTCTGGCACCGACTCAGCCACAGGGTTTAGATCCTGGGCTGGGGTGCCAGGTTCAGGGGCTGCCTGACCTGGCGGGAGGGACGTCTGTAAGCAGTGTCCCCCCGGAGTTGTCTCCCAGGGGTGCTTCTCCAGGTGGGAGGGTGCGGAACTCTGGGAGGGGGTGCAGAGGGAGGGAGGACTCCCCTCTGGCACCGGGGCAACCTAAGGGTTTAGACCCTGGGTTGGTGGATCGGATGCAGGGTCACGGCCCTGGAAGAGTGAGAGAGTGGTGTTCGGAGGGTGCCCCACATAGGAGGAGAGGGCGGAACCCCAGAAGGAGAGTTAGGGGGAGGAGAGCCTCGCCCCTACCTGGTGGACAGTGTGAGAGTGTGGTCCCTAGGTGGGAAGACCATTGGCAGTTTGGGACTGCACGGAGGAAAGGGAGAGTGGTCAAAGGGTACTACGGGCCTGGGGCTACTGCCCCCCACTCTGTGAGACAGCCAGGGCCAGAGACATCTGGATGGCCTAGGGCCCGGTCCTGGCTGCAGCCAACTAGGGAGCACCAGTGGGGTGGCTTAGTTGGTTCAGGGAGGTTTGAGAGAGGGAACCATCGGGTTCCAGAGTGGCGAAGAACCTGCGGGTGCCCCTGCAGTTGTGGGCCCGCGTCCAAGTTCTCTCGCCCTAAGCAGGGAAGCCCATCAAGGCATTGATCGGTCTACCCTGGCTTTTGGCTGGGAGGGGGTTGTGTTGGACTTGGCCCTTATTGTCCTAAAATCTTTCGCTTTTCCCCCCTAGCATTTTTACCATGTGTGAAATAATACCTACTGCACAATGGCGTGCGCAGATTTATTTGTACTGTTGTAAAGCAATGTTACTTTTAAAATGGACGCCATTTCTGTCTGCTAGTGCCGCCTGCCTGAGGTGGGTTGCCGGTCTAGTTGTCTGTCACCCAGCCCCAGCTTTTGGAGGAAGTCTGGCAGACAGGGTGCTCTACACCTCCCCTAAACCAGTTGGGACCGGTTTCCCAGGGAACCTTCCAGAAGCTTCCAGCCCTTTCTGGTAGGTGGGGTGAGGGGGCTGTGCCTCCATCTGCTCAGACTGAGCGTGGACTTGATTGAGAGGGGACACTCTGCCAGGAGGTACCGCCACATTGGGCCTGTGTGCTGGCCCCTGTGCCCATCTGTACCCCTCCTCTGTCCACAGGGCCAGTGAGAGCCCTTTACTGGAGTGAAGACTGCTGTGTCAGGAGGAGTGCCACTTTATGGGAGATGACTGCTTCTAGGAGCTGCTGTCCTGTTCTGATGAGTACCCAATGCCTGCTCATCTTGCCCAGTATTGCCTGCCTGCTCTCTTGCCGTCCTAAGCCCAGCACCTGGTGAGCGCTATATCTTACTGCCCAGGAGGTAAGGAGCTGACACCTGCTGCGCTGAGAGAGCGCTATATTTCTAGAGTTGAAGTGCCTGTGCTGCTCTGCCTGCACTCTAGCGCCTAGTGGGACTATTTGCGTGATTACCAGAAGAGGTGCGCTATCTGATGTCCCTGAAGCTGGTGGGACCGAACCCATCGCAAGCGCTACATCTAAAGTGCCAGGAGTGAGGAGCTGATGCCTGCAGCGCTGTGATTCCAAAGCGCTACATCTAAAGTGCCAGGAGTGAGGAGCTGACGCCTGCAGCGCTGTGCTGTCTAAGCGCTATATTCAAGGTGCACGGGGAAGAGGAGCTGACGCCTGCAGCGCTGTGCTGTCTAAGCCCTATATTCAAGGTGCCAGGGGAAGAGGAGCTGGCGCCTGCAGCGCTGTGCTGTCTAAGCGCTATATTTCAATTACCCCGCGGTGGTGAGTGGGGCTCAGTCATCCCGTGGTTGGGGGGTGTGTCGGGGCACATTGCCGGTGCCCGCCCCCGGTGCCAGTATTCTTTTGGGGGCATTGGATTACCCAGGAGAACAGAGAGAGGAGTGAGAGACCCTCCTGCCCTAGCGCTTTGCACACCTTTGTTTTCGCTGCCCTGACTTTGCGGGACATAGGGCTTCTGAGCCCCTGAGAGAGACCAGTTGGCCTGGGCCCAGTTTCAGAGTGTTGTGCCCCCGATTGGGGCGACCGGGGTTTATGCTGGCTTCATGCATACTGGGCCTAGGATTCATGCCTCATGCATTTATGCTCATGACGATGCCTCACGTGATGCTGTGTGTTTAGGCCCAAGGCTTATTGCACTATAACAACAAGTTCATGATCTTGCCAGGAGTTCCTGGCTGTGTCACATTTATTGCTGGTCTTACATTTATCCTAATTGTGCTTGTGATGGTTCTGGCAGCGGCCCGATTGGCCCTGCCCTGTAAATAGTCCCCCTGTATATTCCTACCTGGTGCCAGTGGGCACAGTGCTTTTACAACTGTGATTGCCTACTGATGTGTTTTGCATAATACACACGTTATTTTCATGCAACTTGGTGTGGACTCTTTTTTGTAGTGTGCCTGGTGTGTCGCCTGTGAGTGTGCTGCGCAGATGCTTTACACAATGCTCCTGGTTTAGCCTGCCCGCTCTGCACCATGCTACCCGTTTCTAACAGTCCCACTCTGAGGTTTCGACACTAAACCTCGAGGATTCAGCGGAAGCTTCAGAATATTGTATCCGATTTCAAGATACCCTTACCTGCTTCAGCATCCTGCATTATACCACTGAAAGAATTTGGTAACAGGAAAAAGTAACAATGTCCTTAGGTAAAAACATACATGGGCATTACAGTTTGGTGGCTGGCTATAACCTTTTTTGTTTTTAAGAAAAAAACTCTCAGAGCAGGAGTTTTTTTCTGGAAAACAATATATCAATGGCCTTGATGCACAGGGACCTTTGTCTGGGAACATAGGGTGGGCACAGATTGATTTCCCTGCATGATACCTTACAGGGAAAGCCAGTGAAGGTTGCCCTGCAGTAAACAGGGTAGGGCAACCATCCCTTTGAACTGATGGCACAGTAGTAGACCAACTGTCAGGTCAAAGGTTTACACCAGTGGATCCACGGCTTATGTCATAGTATTTTTCATGTGTAATTGTTTTAACAAATGATATTTAATCAAAACCAGGGTGTAAGGGGTTAAATTTGTGCGGTACGGTAAACTCACACTGAAGAGACCTTTTTACTATAGAAAGCTTTGGGAAACAACTTTCCCTGTGTAATGTAGTTGTTACATGCAATCTGAGAGGCACTACAAACTGTTTTGCAAATGAGCGGCACTGTAATAATAAACTCACGTTTTACCTTTGTACTCTATTAAGAAATGTGTGAATGTGTGCTTATTAATACAGTTGTTCTAATAACGTTTTATTGGGCCACATTTGTTTTCACTGCTAACACAAACATACATACCCACAGACACCCACACACCCCCACGCACACACATTTACTTAAAATAACACAATTAAAGTGAAGTTTTGGATATGAAATAAAACCAAACAAACACTGACACTCCCTTGCCCAAAATTATAGCAAGTTCTCAGTGACATGCCCCTCGATATTCTGTCCCTAGTAATACGCCTTCATGAAAACAACTAAGTCAGAATCTGTTGGGGCACACAGGACCAGCTGACTGAAAAGGTTCCGGTCTCCAAATGCGTCTGGGTTGTTTATTGGCCCCAACCTTGTTTTCGCTGTGCTTAAAAGACATTATACACTTTCTCTCTCAGTCTCACACAGATGCCCCTTCACTAGCTAATGTGAAAATCCCTATTCTCCTCTTTGCTGACGATACCTTGCTGATCTCCTATACCCTGAGCGGGCGTCAAAAATTCCTGACTAGCACTGACGAGTTTTGCCACACTGGAGGGTTGGAAATCAACAATGCAAAAACGAAACGTAAGGAAGATTCGTATTGAGAGGAATTCACCTAGAGAAGGTGGAATAATTTGCCTACCTTGGTGTCACTCTTTCCGCTAATATAGCATGGAAGCCACACATCAGTAAGGCGGTTGTTAAGCACAGATAGTTGGGGTCGTCTTCAAAGAGCACCGACCCTCCTTCAGGAAACCCGTAGCACCTGCCCCCAGATCTATAAGGCGAAAGCACTGGGCTCTGCTCTCTATAGGGCGCAGCTATGGGGCTTTAATAACACCAACAAACTAATTGAATCTGAGAACAAATGTTTGAGAACTGTTGTCCTTCTACAAATCAGCACTCCTTCTTACACTCGGACAATGGACATGGGTGGAAAAAGGGAGGAAGGTAAAACTAGGTTGCGCCCAGTACTGTATTGGAGGAGATTATGGTCTACCTCAGAGCTAGCTCATTATGCTGCTGCCTTACAACCTAGGTTGCTTCAATAAAATCCCCTAGCTCCAACACATTAAAAGACACTTACCTCCATTGGCCTGGTTGACCTATGAGAGAACCCTCTGGGAGGCCTTATCCTCTCAAAAGAGTCTCTGGAAAAGCTCTACAGGGCAAAAACAATGTCTGACGATGCCGGTAAAGTTGCCAGTGCTACTTTGTCAGGAGAGTTTTTTTGATTTTAGGTCCTCTTGTGTCTTTGGGCAGTTTTGGGACTTTATTAATGTGCGGTGGATAGGAAATTGTAGTTTGCCGCTGAAAACATTTACTTCTAAATGACTGTCACTGGAATCACCGGTTTGCCCTGTGTGCAAATCCCCTAAAAAAACTGTTCCCCACGCTCTTTTTGCTTGCCCCGCCTATGCCCGTGCACGCGCTCTGTGGCTATCACCTATTTTCAGGCAGCTAGGTACATTAAGGCATAGTATTGCCCTTCACATACTTAGAACTGACTGCCGCCTTTTGTACGCCTCTGCAATTGCCAAATATCTGGGCGCAATGGCTGGTCCAAAGGAAGGCCCTTTCCATTCACTCGTGACAGCGTGTTTTCTTATATCTTTTTAGTTGCACTGTCCATTATACCTTGCTGCTTGCTTGTGATCAATTGTCTCTTCCGCAATTATATGCTGGATTGTATTTCAATTGCTATGTTCATGAAATACTGTATTCATGAATAAATTATGTTTTAATGTGTATATTCTTTTTTAGTTATTCATAATGAATTTTAATGTCACCCGTTTATACTTTTATGGGCTTGGTTGCCAAAAAAAGTTATTAAAAAAAAGACACTGACATTTTCAAGCTATAGTTAGGAGCACTATCCAAAATTCACAAAATAACCAGGCAAACATAACTTGCACACTAAATACAACGCTCATAACCTTACCCTAAATGGAACAGATGCAATTACAAATGTTGTAAATCATCCGACAGATGAGATTATTTTAACCATTTTAACAGAGACCACTATGAATCTATTATCATTGATTGGAGTAATTATTTGTTATTTAATTACATATCTCTTTTTGACATTGCAATTTATTGGCATAAATATTGTGACGCCATAAGCATTGATTTTGGTGTGTGAGTACTTACTATGTTGTACCTAGAGATGGCCACAAGGTCAAGCGGAGAAAGGTCCACAACATGCTGTTGTTGTGGGAGGCGTAAAGGAGTGCCTGGGAGATGTTTGCAGCAGTGCTCGGAGCCATTACATTACATACACCAGGTGAAATGTAGCGCCACCCAGACTGTCTCAGCAATCTCAATGGACTGCAGAGCTTGCAGGTTTTAGCAAGTGCAGAACAAGAGTATCAAGCCCTTGTAAGTAACATCATTATTTTAAATATATGCCTGATTTAAGCTACATTGTATCACCATTAGTACTGACAAGTTCTGCATGGTTTATTTCTTCGTAGCAAGAGCAATATTTGGAGCAACTACTGCTTCTACTCCCACAAAGTTATTCCGTGTTACTGCATATACTCAAAGTAAAAGAGGTCAGAACTGGTTTGGTTTGGTGAGCTAAAACTATGGACCATTCTAAGAGGGTAATCAACCTTGGAACTCAAATTCAATCAGGCCTATGACACTCAGCAGAGCTTGTCCTTTTGCTACGACATGTCCAAAGTCACTGTTTGAAGACAATCAGGATCTCAAGGGAGCCAACTGAAGCATCATGAAGGCAAGCAAAATCTTGATTGAAGTATTTAGCTTCTCAAACAGTAGAACCTACTGCTCCTCCTTGGATTACAATCCTTTAGACAACATACCTAACTGATGGTGCAAGGACTCGTAAAGGAGACTTGCTCGGAAGCAATGCTCTCGTTTAACCCGCTAACGAATTACTAACAACGTCTTGTAAATAATAACACGCAAATACAGAAAACACACGGGTTAGAGAAGCTTGCATATATGTTTTACTAACGCTAACAATATGAACGAAGGACTAAAATCGCTCTAACTGGGAAATCTTCATCGCGCATGCGTCAACTGCGTCTACGTAGTATGACGGTACTAATGCTTGGAGGGAAATTCTAGCGCATGTGCAGAAGGCATTAAAATGGAGTCTTGAAGACTCACGTGCATGGCATCTGCTTAGCCGAAATGAAAACCAGCTATTTTACTAATGCTAATGCGGGGAAAGAATTAATAAGTAAAGAGGGTTAGAGTAGAGAGGGGTGGTATACAGTGAAACCATTTATTTGTGAAAGTAACATTTCTTCTTTTGACTTTATTATTAGTGCGCATTTGGGCCTTTCGCGTTTGTCTGAATTGAGCCGACTGATTCAAGTTTGCGCATGCCTACACGAGAGCTGACCCAGAGGGATGACCAAGCATTTTGACAGCCGTCCAATGACGAGAATGATGTGCCCTGTGAACGGAGTGTGAAGAGTTCATGCAAGAAGACTTGTATTAACAATGTTGAAATAATTGTATCTAATAAAGTTTGGATATGTATGGGAACAGAAGGGAGGAATAAAGTTGAAGGGGATGGGTTTACGAACAATAGAATAGAAATAAGTAATATGTAAGCATGGTGTGATGATCATCCCCCCTTGCCTGACCAATCAGAATACGTATTTTTGCGATATTGAAACTTTAGTTGGTGGTCCATGGTCAACGAAAGGTATAACTGAGGTAGCTTTAGTTAGTTAGTGGGGATTGTCCTGTCAGAAGAGGCGTCTATGCTGGAAGTCGAGAGCTCGGGATGCTGCCGGTGCTGTGGGTGGTGCTGATGTTGAAAGGGACGCTGTGAGATGCTGATGAAGACTCTGAATGCAGAACCATCTATCTTTAATTAATTGGGTTAGACAAGAAGATCGCGGAAGAAACTCGAGGAGGAAGAAAGTGTCAGAGAGGGGTGCAACTCAGTCGTCGGTATTTTAGAGAGGTTAAGTATCCTGTCCTGATTCCTGTCCTGAAGTCTTTGTCTCCTGATCTAGCCCAGGGGACCCTTACCAGCCCTTTGGCCAGAGGGTTTGGTCTTCACACCATCCTTGGTTACTATAAATTCATGGTATTTGTAGATGATCTTCTCTCTCTGTCCTCTCCTTTCCAGGCAAAGTTATTGTATGTGTCTGAAATATTTTCTTAATGAAAGATTTGATTTGCAATCTTACGAATGAGGGTGTTTGTACTGTAATTTGAAATGGTTCACATTCACTTAATTTAGATAAAGATTTTAAAACTTCCCGAGTCTGTGGTTATTTCCTTTAAATAAAAAATAGTTAATAAGTTATGTTAATTATCACAATCAACTAGTTCAACTAATGGTCCATTGACCAGAGGAAAGAACTTTTTGATCAGTGAAAGGCTAGTTAGGAATAAGAAATAACTAATCCTGAATAAGGAAAAATATAAACTAAACCCAGCGGTCTACTTGGATCCGTGTAAGTGTTTATGGGCCCAGGTGAGTATATGGTAGTAGAGTATCTGTTGTTAGTATACCGCTGGATCAATTTTCTGGTACCAGAGCTATGGTTATTATTGCCTAGTTTGGCGATAAGTATAGATTATTGATTATTGATTTATGTTTTAACAAAAGAGTTAGCGTCTTTGTTTTATGTTGTCCAGAATTCCCGGGGAATGAATAGCGGGTGGCGATAGAAACCACACTGCAGTGAGGTTACTCGTCTGTTGGAATAGCACTGAGAAGCTACGCAGGGCTGGCAGTGTTAAACTAGGGACTATTTCGTATAAAAGTTGAGTGCGAATGATAGCAAAAGGGGTGCGCTGGTGAAACTTTGTTCTCATTTCCCAATACGGGTGACACTGGAGGAATAGCAGGTTCTCTGGAGCTTGAATGAAGAGTAAGCGGAAGGTTTTACTCGTAGTGTATGAAGAGTAAGCGGAAGGTTTTACTTGCAGCGGAAAGAAAATCTATCCTTTGGTTTTAGTGGAACAGGCAGAGTAGCGAATGTTTTTATGTAGTTAATAACAAAGAATTTAATGCAAAGTATTAAGAAAATAAGTTTTCGTATTACCTTGTGAAGGGAGGGTCAGTCGCCGGAGTTGGACTGACGTCACAGAGAGCCGCGCTGGGATAGGTTGAAACAGTGGGCGTGTGACAGAGGCAGCCTTGTAAAGGAGGGGTCAGTAGTAAGGAGCAGAACTGACGTCAGAAAAGGCGTGGCTGGCATTGGTCAGATCACGAGCGTGAGTCTGATTTTGATTGGATAACCAGTTAGAAGCTGCGCTAGGATTGGTGGAAGGAGAGATTGTATGCGGGATTTTGATTTGACTACTAGTGTGAGACGTGCAGATAAAAGATTTCAAGGGTTTGCAGAATATAATTTTATATATCGTTCATCTAGGATGTATGGAGAAAAGAGAAAAATGTCATTTATAAAGAAAATTAAGAATTTCTTTAAGAAAGATAAGCCTGTGTTGACTAGAGAGGGAATTCCTATTCCGCCACCGAAGACACCAGCATCTTTTATGATGATGGAAAGAGGATATCATACTTGCGTGTGGTTGGAAAATTGGATAGAATATACGAAAGGTGATGGAGTACTAGCATTTTCAAATGGTACGTTTAATGGGAGAATTCTTCAGAATTTGAGAATGAGAATGAATGATTTGGAACCTAGACCTAGGTTAACTCAATATGAGGCTTTGGAAGAATGGGAGACTGAGTCATATGAGCGCGAGAAAATTAGAGGTGGGAGATATAAAGGATTCTTTCCCAGATACTTGCAAGAATCACGCGAAGGGCAGATGAAACAGTGGAGGAGAGCTATGGTATCTGAAGGTTTATATCCAGTATTAATGGCGGAGGAACAGTCTGGAGGAAAGTGTAAAGAGAAAACTGAAAATTTGAATACAACCGGATATGGTGAATCAGATGATGAGTTGTTAGAGGATATTTTAATTAAAAATCCACCACCGTATCAACAAGCAACTAGTAAGGTTACCCCAAGCGCACCAGTGATAGGAATGCCTTTAATCCCACAAATTTTACATGATGCGTCATTTAATAGGGTGCTCCAAGATAATGAGAGAGATGTTTTAAATAAAACCAGAGAAGAGTTAGTAAAGAAAATAAGTCAATTAAATTTGAATACTGAAGCTTTGACAGTACCAGTGACTATTGGTCCGGTAATTCCATTGTACGGAGATAAAAAGACTTGCCAGAAACCACAAACTGTAACAATTCCGTTAAACAGCCCTAGAAAAGAAGTAATGATTACAGATGATCAGGTCAGTGAAAGTGAATCAATTATTTCATGAATGGATCTCCCTAATGTGGAACCTTTAACTGAAACTCCAAAAAGAGTTACGCCTATGAATTGGAGAGAAAGGAGACCTTTGGTTCATACAGGAACTGGAGGCGCAACAGTAGTTACCCCTGAAGACATAGAAAGATGGGCACAGGAAAGAGATAATCGGAACCCAACACCAAAGATTTTAGACATTAGTAGACTGAAAGTGGAATTAGAAGAAATGATAGTGGGAAGTGTGGGTACAGAAAGATTGAATGCTTACAATGATGAAGAATTATTATTTTTATCTAAGAGTATAACCAGAAGAGCAAGAGTATTTCATGAGAAATTAACAGAAGTTGCTTCAGAAATTGGAATAGATATAGGGAAATCAAAGTTGTTACAGAAACCATATCAAGTAGATTTTACTGACAAAGATTTAGAAAGTGTTAATGCATCTGGAAAGAGACTACAGATAAAGGAGTTAATGAATATTTTGCGAAAATGGGGAGACATTGATAAATGGAGAATTAGATTGATAAGAAAGAAAGAGGAAGTTCAAGCGAAAGAAGCGTCATCTGCATTTCCAGTAAGGGAAACAGAGAAGGTTGAGAAATTGTGTCCAATGAGAGAAGTTCCAGGAGGAGGATATGTTTATGTTCCTTGGAGTAGACAAGATATTTTGTCATTTACAAATGATTTTCCAAAATTGAGAGAGAAACCAGTTGAATGGTATAAACAGGTAGAAAGATTTGTGAAGGTTTCAAAGGTCTTATTGAAGGATCTGGATGGTTTGTTTGACATTGTGGTACCTGCTGATTTATGGACGGAGTGTAAGATTACAATGGATTGGCCAAGTGAAGAGTATGCTAGAGACTCAAAGACAGTAGCACCCTCAGAGGAGGTAAAGAAGAAATATCACCAAGTGATTACCTATTTGAAAGGGAAAATTCATCCTAAAGAAACAGATTGGGTAAAGATAGATAGGACAACACAAGAACCAAATGAATCTGTACATGTATATTATGAAAGGTGATTGCAGGTGTTTAAGCAGTATAGTGGTTTTGAGAATATTGGTGATAAGGCCATGGGACATTTTGTGTATCGGTTTGTATATGGTTTGAAACCAGAGATTAGTCAGATAATACAGCAGCACATGTTGTGTTGGCAAAGCAAGACAGTGGATGAGATTTTAAAGTATGCAAAATATTGCGGAGACAACATAGAAGCAAGGCATAGAAAACTAAAAGAGAAAATGATGTGGGCACAGGTAAAGTTGGCAGAGCAACAGGAGAATAAAACCAATATTCAGACTGATAATGAAGTGAAAGAGCAGAGTCAGAATGATCAAGTGGCGAATGGTAATAAATATAGAGGACGAATGAACAGAGAAGAAGCGAAGAAGAAGTTCCCTTGTCATGCGTGCGGAAAGCTTGGACATTGGAAGAACGAGTGTAAGAGTATTCAGAATAATAATGGGCCACATCAAAATGTAATCCCACAGATGCAGAATGAAGTACTTATGAATCAGCAGCAGCAGGTAGTTACTCCACAATATCAGGTGCCACCAGCTCCTATGCCAAACTTTGTGAACCATCAAAAGTTCAGTATGAACACCGGATTTCAAGGAGAAAGTGGTAAGAATAATAGAACAGTTGCACAATATTTGTTGCAGAATGATGAGGAAAATTCAGACTTTGTACAATGACGGTGTCTGAGGGGGGAGGAAGAGGAGTGCGTGCTTGGCGCATCCTTGCCGGTAGATCAGTCAGGTCCATTTGTTGATGGGAAAGTGGAAGGTAAAGACATCACTTTTCTTTTGGATACTGGTGCTACCAGTCTACTGTGAGAACAGCAGACATCCCAAACCTACCCCTCTCGGGAGAATCAATCCAAGTTGTAGGCATGTCGAATCAACAGATTAGAACCCCGATCACAAAACCAATGGAGGTGCACATTGGAAACTTTAAAGAAATGCATCGGTTTGTAGTTTGTGATTCCAGTCCCGTAAATCTGTTGGGAAGAGATTTACTGTGCAAAATGAATTGCACAATCTATTGTACACCAGATGGTGTCGCTTTCCAGACCCCTGATGAAGATGTTATATACAAAATGATGCTAGTCAAGCAAGGAACAGAAGTAGATGAAATGTTTTCATTAATGACTGAAAATGAATTACCAGAAGAGTTGAGAGCCACAGTCAATCTGGAAGTGTGGGATGTTACAGGAAAAGATATTGGGCTGATGTCAAATATAGATCCAGTGAAAGTGACAGTGAAGGAAGGTGCAGTTTATCCAAACACAAGACAATACAAGATGAGTCCAGAAGTAAAAGCAGGAATTATTCCAGAAATTGATCGAATGGTTAAACAAGGCATTTTAAAAGAAATAATGAGTAGTCCTTGTAACTCGCCAATCATGGGACTTAAAAAGCCTAGTGGAAAATATAGGATAGTGCAAGATTTACGAAAAATAAATAAAATTGTAGTACCATGTTGCCCAATAGTACCAAATCCAGCAGTGATCCTTTATCAGATACCTTGGAATGCGGGCTGGTTTACAGTAATTGATTTATGCCAAGCATTCTTTTCTATTTCTTTGCACCAAGACAGCCAGTATCTTTTTGCATTTAAGTTCAAGGATCGTATCTATGCATGGTGCAGAGTTCCTCAAGGGTATGCAGAGAGTCCCTCGATTTTTAATCAGATCCTGAAAAAGTGTTTAGAGTCATTAGTCATGCCTGGAAATTCGGTTCTGGTTCAGTACATTGATGACCTACTGGTGGCATCAAGAACACGAGAGGATTGTGTCATTGACACAATTGCATTACTGAACCATTTGGCTGAAGGAGGACACAAGGTGTCTCCAGAAAAATTTCAGTTCTGTCAACAAGAAGTTAAATATTTAGGGCATAAAATAGAAAGAGGAGTTAGAAAAGTGACACCGGAAAGAATAAAAATAATCAAGGAGATGCAACTACCTCAGACGCAAAAGGAAATGAGAATGTTTCTGGGAGTGGTTGGGTACTGTAGGCAGTGGATTAACAGTTTTTCCATGCTAGCAAAACCATTGATACAATTGACACGAAAGAGAGCTAAAGATCCAATTGATTGGAATGATGAATGTTTGGAAGCCTCTGTGAAATTGCGGAATTGTTTATGCGAAGCTCCTGCTTTGGGCATGCCTGAATATTCAAAAGAATTTGCGTTGTTTTGCTGTGAGAGAGAAAATTGTGCACTTTCAGTTTTAAACACAGAGACATGGATTGAGCCGACGTCCAGTGGCGTATTTTTCTGCCACATTGGATCCAATGGCTTCAGCTTTACCTGGCTGCTTAAAAGCAGTGGCTGCTACTTGTATGAGTCTGGAGCAAAGTGAGTCAATAGTGATGGGACATTCAGTAAAGGTCTATGTTCCACACTCAGTTGAAATTCTTCTGACAAGAACAAGAACACAACTTCTCACACCTAGTCGGCTGACTAAGTATGAAAGAGTGATTTTGGGAGCAGAAAATGTGACAGTGATAAGATGTACGGTTATGAACCTTGCCACATTATTGCCAGACCCGTGCAATGAGGAAGTAAGAGATGAAATTGATCATGATTGTTTGGATGTGACTGAATTGTGTACCAAGCCCCGTCCTGACATAAAAGAAACACCATTAAAGGAAGCTGATCATGAGTTATTTGTGGATGCGTCTTGTTTGAGGATAGAAGATGGAGGATTAAGTGCTGCATATGCTGTATGTAAGATAACAGGGGTAATTGAAGCATCCTGTTTGCCGAGAGTCAAATCTGCACAAGTAGCCGAATTGGTGGCCTTAACAAAGGCATGCAAAATTGGGAAAAATTGGAGAATAACCATATTTACGGACAGTCAATATGGTTTCGGGGTTGTGCATGATTTTGGCCTACTCTGGATGCAGAGGGGATTTCTGACTTCTTCAGGATCTCCTATAAGAAACAGTAAAAATGTGAAAGATCTGCTGGAAGCATTACAATTGCCAAAAGAAGTAGCAGTTGTTAAATGCGCTGCACATCAGACAGGAAATGACTATGTGGCAGCCGGCAATAGATACGCTGACCAAATTGCTCGATATTGTGTGAAAAATACAATGGCCATAAACAGAAAGGTTGAAACAGGTGAAACCAGCTGCCAACTTATGTTCTTCTCAATTCCAGAAACATGGGATGAGATTAGACAGTTACAAGAAGAAGTTGAGGAAAAGGAAAAAGACATTTGGATAAAAGCAGCCTGTACAAAAAGGTCAGAGGATGAAGTATGGGTGTACCTAGATGGAAGACCAGTCATGCCAGATTGTTTGCTCTCTAAAATGGCAAGAGTATATCATGGAGCAACACACATAGGGAGAGATTCGATGATCAGATTATTCAGACAGAGTTGGTATAATCCAAAGTTCAGGGTAGTCGCAGAAAGCCTTTGCCAAAGATGCTTAACATGTCAGCAGCAAAATACAGGCAGGAAGACAGTGGTTAGCTGGGGAAAGATTGGAAAGGCAGAAGGACCCTTCACCAGGTTGCAGTTAGATTGTATTGAGTTGCCTCCTTGTAATGGACTAAAGTATGTACTAGTCATAGTGTGTCTGTTCTCGAGATGGGTGAGGCATACCCCACCAGAAGAAATGACAGTCTTACAGTTGCCAAATTACTGTTGAGGGAATTAATTCCTTGTTTCGGTTTTCCAGTAACTTTGGATTCAGATAGAGGACCTCATTTTAATAATGAAATAATTCGATTAATCTGTGCTGCATTTAACATTGAACAAAAACTGCACTGTGCTTATCGTCCAGAGGCTTCTGGAATAATTGAACAGCTAAATGGCACAATCAAGTCAAGATTAGGGAAAGAGTGTGCATCCACGATGCTGAAATAGCTAGATGCATTACCGCTTGTATTGTTGGGTCTCAGAAGTATTCCTGACAGAAAGACAGGAATGAGTCCTCATGAGGTTCTCATGGGAAGGGCAATGAGGCAAGCATTTATTCCTGGAAACAAATTAATGAGTATAACTGATGATCTGGTATTGGACTATTGCAAAGGATTGGCTGAAATGGTGCGTTCTGTCTCTCACCAGTTTGGAGAAGACGCAGTTGAAAGACAGCCAGACCAAGCACATGATTTGAATCCTGGAGATTGGGTGCTAGTGAAGAAACACGCAAGGAAGTCGTGTTAGCACCAAGGTGGGATAAACCGCGTCAAGTCATACTAGTCACTACCACAGCAGTGAAGTGTGCAGGTTTGCCCAATTGGATTCATGCTAGTCATACCAGAAGAGTACCGAGCCCATCAGAACAACAAGAGCAACCACTGACTGAGCAGGCTGAAATGTCAGAAGTTGAAAGCTGTGAAATTGAATAGTCTAGAGTGATAGATTCTGAAAGACAACTGAATGACGAACAGCCAAGTACAAGTCAGGAAGACTGGATACCAATAATTGAAATACCTGATGATGCTGTCGAAACAAGAAGAATAACAAAACTGAAAAGGCAGGAAGGTAGACAGGGAAGGACAGGGGAAGAAGAACACACTCGGCTCGAAATAAATAAAGACATTCAGGAACCTGAGGAGGGAAAGGCAGAAATAGAAGAACAAGTTCAGGCAGAAGAAGGACAATCTGAAATAAGACCCGAACAGGATCAGGTAGATCTAGAAGAACAAATTCAGGCAGAAGAAGAACGAATTATAATAAGACCTGGACAGGTGCAAGTAGAGGAAGGTCCAAGCACAGAAAATAGAGAACAAGGACAGATTGTGCCTAGATTTAGTGAAAATAAAAGGATTCTAGAAGAAGATAAAGAAGGTGAAAGTGCAGTTCAGGTCAAAAGAGTTAGAAAAGGAGACAATTGGCCAGTAGGAGTGAAGAAATTAAAATATTATTTGAGAAAATCAGAAAAGTAACCAGAACAAGTAAATGAAGTCACAAGTCAAACACAATCTAAGCAAACTTTAGTGAAACTCACTCGAAGAAGCCCAAGACTGAGAAGTTTAAACAGAAAATACAAGGCCCCTGAGTGGACTTACGTTATACTTGAAGAATTTGAAAACTTAGGTTTAAGTGAAGAAACAGAAAGGGTTCATGTTGCACAGATTGATGAAAGCAAATTGAGACCTCCTTAAAAGAAAATAAATTTAGCAGACAAAAGAAAGAAAAGAGAGAAGAAATTTTCTCAGATTAAAATGGCAGAAGTTGAAGTCACCGAAAGACCAAAACGAGGGTTAAAAAGAAAATGTTTTAGATTTTGTTTTTGTAGTATTTTATTGGTATCATAGTATGGTTATTCCTAAGAGTAGGAGTGCCTTTGTTAATGAAAACAAGTGATAAAAATAAAACTATTACTAATGAAAAGGTAGATAGAATAAAGGGAACTAAAATAGAAATAGGGGTAGAAGATGAGGCAAATTATCATGAGTCGGATTATAATATGTCTTCAAATGTGTTTGCTAAATTGTTATTTCAGTATGTTAATACGATGGAAATTAAAATTTGCTATGTTTGTATGAAGTTACCTTCATCAGTGTCAGAAGGGGTGACATATCACCGTATACCTCTTGCATATGGTGTGTCATGTAGTATTTTATCAAGTTTATTTTATGCTACAGGGAGACTTCAGTATTTTTATTCAAATGTAGATGTAGTATTTTCAGAATTGCCTATTAGAGAGAAAATGAATCCAGTAGCTAGTAGTAAGAATGCACAATTTATGGGTGAATTCTTTTTAACAATGAGTTCAATAGATATAGCTCAAGCACACGAAAACAATTTAACTTGTACATTACGTGAAGAAGAAAAGGAGTTTTTGAATTTAGTAGAAGAAAGGAAACAGGATTTAATAAAGAAAGCTGCTGAACAGAAAACCCATGTACCTCCATGGGTTGGGAAAGAGGGAATCTATGCAAATGGCAAAGCTCATGCTGCGATGTCCCTGGATTTTGTGAAAAAGGGAAAATTCTGCCTCCATAGATTAAAGACAGATTATAATAATAATTACATTGGTTCCAGTGAGTGTGAACACAACTTCCTAATTTTAGGAGGGTGGGGACTAAAAGGGGAAATGATCCTGTATTTCCAGGAGTTTATTATGTCTGCGGGAACAATGCCTATTATAGGTTACCTGCAAGATGGTACGGGAGCTGTTATTTTGGAATAGTTTTCCCGAAAATATATCATGTGGACAGAATCAATGGAATCAATGGAAAATCTAATGAACTAACACGAAGAAGAAGAGCTAGTTTTTCTGAAATATTAGAGATATATTTAGTGCATTGATACCCTCAGTTGGAGTCATTCTAAATTCGCAGAAAAGTTGTAAATTATTGACCATAGTTGATCGTCTTTCTACAGACACTGCAGGAGGATTCTTGATGATTAACACAGAGATGGTTGCAATCAGGTCTATGGTTTTACAGAACCGTCTTGCTCTTGACATTTTATTAGCAAAAGAAGGTGGAGTCTGTGGTATGTTGAAAATTCAACATTGCTGCACTTATATTCCGGACAAGAGCAGAGAAATTAAAGGATATATTGAAAACATTACAAGAATGCATAAAGACTTGACCCAACTGGAGGTTGACAGTGTGTGGGGAAAACTAACAAAGAGCATAACATCAATAGGGAAATGGTTTACTAATTTTGGGAAAAGTTTTCTAGGTCAAATAATATTATCATTATTTGTGATGATAACAATAGTAATGATATTAACCCCTTCGCTGCTAGGCCTTTTCCCCCCCTGCGCTAAGCCTTTTCTTGGCTATTTGGGGTAGTTCGCACTTAGGCCCCTGTAACTTTTTGACCACAAAAGGTATCCACGCCAAATTTGCGTCCTTTTTTTCCAACATCATGGGGATTCTAAAGGTAACCAGGGTTTGTGGATTCCCCTGGAGGGGACCCAGAAATTAGCCAAAATACAGCTAAAGTTTGTTTTTTATTGGAAAAATGGGAAAAAAGGGCTACAGATGAAAGCGTCTGTTTTTTTCCCTGCGAATGGTATCAAAAAAGGGGTTGTGGTGCTGAAATCACCATCTTCCCAGCTTTCAGGGACAAGCAGACTTTTGTCAGAAAACCAAATTTTTTTACACAGTTTTGGCATTTTTCTGGGACATAGCCTATTTTTGCTATTTTTTGTGATTTCAACCTCTTTCCAGTTAATGGTAGAAATGGGTATGAAAGCAATAATGGATCCTGGAAAGCTATACATTTTAAAAAAGTAGACAAAAAACTGAATTCAGCAAGGGGTCCTTTGTGTAGATCCTTCAAGGTTTCTTTATAGAAACTAACCGTTGAATATAGGAAAAATTGAAAATTAGTTGAAAAAAACAGCCATTTGTGTCAACGTTTTCACCTGTAACTTCTTCTAATTATGACAGCTGTTTGAAAGCAATATACTGTTACATCCGCTGCACCTTTCTGGTTGTGGGGATATATAGGACTTGTAGGTTCACCAAGAACCCGACGAACCCAGAGCCAATAACTGAGCAGCGTCTTGCAATGGTTTTTTATTATGTACTGGGTATATAGCAATTAATTTGGGAAAATATATACATGGAAAAATCGGTATGAAAGACACCTATGTATTTCTGAAATTGGAACAAAATATAGAGTTTAGAAACAGTAGATATTTGCACATTTCCGAAATTGTGAGTAGTCATACTAGCATGAGCATTATAGGTCATTTTTCAAAATGACTTCTTTTTACACATTGTCTTTCATTTGGAAGGCAGAAATGCTTCGAAAGTCAATAGGTAATAACAGTTGCTCTACAATTCTGTGTTACCCTAAGTCTCCCGATAAAAATGGTACCTCACTTGTGTGGGTAGGCCTAGTGCCCGCGACAGGAAACGGCTCAAAACGCAACGTGGACACACTTTATTTTTACAGTGAAAACTAACCCTTTTTTTGTAAAGTGCCTAGCTGTAGATTTTGAACCCTAGCTCTGCCAGCACTTAGGGAAACCTAGCAAACCTATACATTTTTGAAAACTAGACACCCAGGGGAATCCAGGATGGGGTGACTTCAATGGCTCTCACCAGGTTCTATTACCCAGAATCCCTTGCAAACCTAAAAATTTGTAAAACAAAACACATTTTCCTCATATTTCTGTGGTGGAAAGTTCTGGAATCTGCGTGGATCCACAAAATTGCCCCCCCCCACGTTTCCCAAAGTCTTCTGAGAAAAATTGTACCTCTCTTGTGTGGGTAGGCCTAGTGCCTGCAACAGGAAACGGCCCAAAATGCAACGTGGACACACTACATTTTCACAGTGAAAACGGATCCTTTTTTCGCAAAATGCCTAGCTCTAGATTTTGAAGCCTAACTCTGCCAGCACCTAGGGAAACATAGCAAGCCTATACATTTTTGAAAACTAGACACCCAGGGGAATCCAGGATGGGGTGACTTGACGGGCTCTCACCAGGTTCTGTTACCCAGAATCCCTTGCAAACCTAAAAATTTGTCCAAATAAACAAATTTTCCTCAAATTTCTGTGGTGGAAAGTTCTGGAATCTGCATGGATCAACAAAATTCCACCCACCCCACGTTTCCCAAAGTCTTCCGAGAAAAATGGTACCTCACTTGTGTGGGTAGGCCTAGTGCCCGCGACAGGAAACGGCCCAAAACACAACGTGGACACACCACATTTTCACAGTGAAAACGGACCCTTTTTTTGCAAAGTGCCTAGCTGTAGATTTTGAACCCTAACTCTGCCTGCATCTAGGGAAACCTAGCAAACCTATACATTTTTGAAAACTAGACACCCGGGGGAATCCAGGATGGGGTGACTTGACTGGCTCTCACCAGGTTATGTTACCCAGAATCCCTTGCAAACCTAACAATTTGTCAAAAAAAACACATTTCCTCATATTTCTGTGGTGGAAAGTTCTGGAATCTGCGTAGATCCACAAAATTCCACCCACTCGGCGTTCTCCAATGTCTTTTGAGAAAAATGGTACCACACTTGTGTGGGTAGGCCTAGTGCCCGCGACAGGAAACGGCCCAAAACGCAACGTGGACACACCACATTTTCACTGTGAAAAGGGACCCTTTTTTTGCAAAGTGCCTAGCTGCAGATTTTGAACCCTAGCTCTGCTGGCACCTAGGAAAACCTAGCAAACCTATACATTTTTGAAAACTAGACACCCAGGGGAATCCAGGATGGGGTGAGTTGACTGGCTCTCACCAGGTTCTGTCACCCAGAATCCCTTGCAAACCTAAATATTTGTCTGAAAAAAACACATTTCCTTCACATGTCTGTGGTGGAAAGTTCTGGAATCTGCGTAGATCCACAAAATTCCACCCACCCCGCGTTCCCCAAAGTCTTCCGAGAAAAAAGGTACCTCACTTGTGTGGGTAGGCCTAGTGTCCGCGACAGGAAATGGCCCAAAACGCAACGTGGACACACCACATTTTCACAGTGAAAATGGACCCTTTTTTTGCAAAGTGCCTAGCTGTAGATTTTGAACCCTAGCTCTGCCGGCACCTAGGGAAACCTAGCAAACCTATACATTTTTGAAAACTAGACACCCAGGGGAATCCAGGATGGGGTGACTTCACTGGCTCGCACAAGGTTCTATTACCCAGAATCCCTTGCAAACCTAAAAATTTGTAAAACAAAACACATTTTCCTCATATTTCTGTGGTGGAAAGTTCTGGAATCTGCGTGGATCCACAAAATTCCCCCCACCCCACGTTTCCCAAAGTCTTCTGAGAAAAATGGTACCTCTCTTGTGTGGGTGGCCTAGTGCCCGTGACAGGAAATGGCCCAAAATGCAACGTGGACACACCACATTTTCACAGTGAAAATGGACCCTTTTTTGGCAAAGTGCCTAGCTGTAGATTTTGAACCCTAGCTCTGCCGGCACCTAGGGAAACCTAGCAAACCTATACATTTTTGAAAACTAGACACACAGGGAAATCCAGGATGGGGTGACTTGACTGGCTCTCACCAGGTTCTGTTACCCAGAACCCTTTGCAAACCTAAACATTTGTAAAATAAACATATTTTCCTCACATTTCTGTGGTGGAAAGTTCTGGAATCTGCGTGGATCCACAAAATTCCACCCACCCCGCGTTCCCCAAAGTCTTCCGAGAAAAATGGTACCTCACTTGTGTGGGTAGGCCTAGTGCCCGCGGCAGGAAACGGCCCAAAATGCAACGTGGACACACCACATTTTCACAGTGAAAACGGACCCTTTTTTTGCAAAGTGCCTAGCTGTAGATTTTGAACCCTAGCTCTGCCGGCACCTAGGGAAACCTAGCAAACGTATACATTTTTGAAAACTAGACACCCAGGGGAATCCAGGATGGGGTGACTTGACTGCCTCTCACCAGGTTCTGTTACCCAGAATCCCTTGCAAACCTCAAAATTTGTCCAAAAAAACACATTTTCCTCACATTTCTGTGGTGGAAAGTTCTGGAATCTGCATGGATCCACAAAATTCCACCCACCCCGCATTCCCCAACGTCTTCCGAGAAAAATGGTACCTCACTTCTGTGGGTAGGCATAGTGCCCGTGACAGGAAACGGCCCAAAACGCAACGTGGACACACCACATTTTACAGTGAAAACTGAAACTATTTTGCAAAGTGCCTAGCTGTATATTTTGAACCCTAGCTCTGCCGGCACCTAGTGAAACCTAGCAAACCTATACATTTTTGAGAACTAGACACCCAGGGGAATCCAGGATGGGGTGACTTGTCTGTCTCTCACTAGGTTCTGTTACCCAGAATCCCTTGCAAACCTCATAATTTGTGCCCAAAAACATTTTCCTCACATTCCTGTGGTGGAAAGTTCTGGAATCTGTGTGGATTCACAAAATTCCACCCACCCCGCATTCCCCAAAGTCTTCCGAGAATAATGGTACCTCACTTGTGTGAGTAGGCCTAGTGCCCGCGACAGGAAACGGCCCAAAATGCAACGTTGACACAACACATTTTCACAGTGAAAACGGACCCTTTTTTTGCAAAGTGCCTAGCTGTAGATTTTGAACCCTAGCTCTGCCGGCACCTAGGGAAACCTAGCAAACCTATACATTTCTGAAAACTAGACACCTAGGGGAATCCAGGATGGGGTGACTTGTCTGTGTCTCTCACCAGGGTCTGTTACCCAGAATCCTTTGCAAACCTCAAAATTTGTAAAAAAAAACACATTTTCCTCACATTTCTGTGGTGGAAAGTTCTGGAACCTGTGTGGATCCACAAAATTCCACCCACCCCGCATTCCCCAAAGTCTTCCGAGAAAAATGGTATCTCACTTGTGTGGGTGGGTCAAGTACCCGCGATAGGCAAGGGCCCAAAACCTATTGAGGCGACTTCAAAATTACCTATCACAAAACAACCTGGTTTTGCAAGGGGGGTCCCATGAGTTTTTGGCCCCGGGCTCGGCGGCCATCTAGGGAAACCTACCAAACCCACACATTTCTGACAACTAGACACCCTGGGGAGTCCAGCAAGGTATGGCTTGCATGGGTCCCCCAACATTTCCCTGCCGAGAATCCCCTGCAAACTTCAAATTTAGCTGAAAAAATCACTTTTTTCTCAAATTTCTGTGTGGGAAAGTTGTGGAATCTGCGTGGATCCACAAATTTCCTTCTACACAGCATTCCCCCAGGTCTCCCGATAAAAATGGTACCTCACTCGCGTGGGTGGGGCAAGTACCTGTGACAGGCAAGGGCCCAAAACCTGTTGAGGCGACATCAAAATTACCTATCACAAAACAACCTGGTTTTGCAAGGGGGGTCTCATGAGTTTTTGGCCCCGGGCTCGTCGGCCACCTAGGAAAACCTACCAAACCCACACATTTCTGAAAACTAGACACCCGGGGGAGTCCAGCAAGGTATGGCTTGAGTGGGTCCCCCAACATTTCCCTACCCAGAATCCCCTGCAAACCTCTAATTATGTTGAAAAAAATCTATTTTTTCTCACATTTCTGTGTGGGAAAGTTGTAGGATCACCGAGCCGACACAAATTTCCTACCACCCAGCGTTCCCCCAGGTCTCCTGATAAAAATGGTACCTCACTTGTGTGAGTAGGCATAGTGGCTGCAATAGGAAATGGCCCAAATCGTACTGTGGAGACTTCAAAATTACCTATAACAAAACTACCTGGTTTTGGGGGGGGCACCTGGGGTTTTGGCCCCGGGCTCGCCGCCATCTAGGGAAACCTACCAAACCTACACATTTCTGAAAATTAGATACCCTGGGGAGTCCAATGAGGTATGGCTTGCGTGGATCCCCCAACGTTTCCCTACCCAGAATCCCCTGCAAACCTCAAATTTAGCTGAAAAAAACACATTTGCCACATATTTTTGTGTGGAATCACCGTGGGGGCACAAATGTCCTACTCCACAGCATTCTCCTTAGGGTCCCGAGTAAAATGATACCTCACTTGTGTGGGTGTCCAATGCAGAATTGGCTAAAAACGTATTTTTTTTAAAATGTAGCGCTTAGAATTCTCGGTGGTATAAACTTATTCCCAATGTTTTGGGCTCTTCCCAGTCACAGGCCCTTGCCCCACCCACACAAGTGAGGTTTCATTTTACTCGGGAGACTGAGGGGAATGCTGTGGGGTAGGACATTTGTGCCGGCACGGTGATTCCACCCACAAATATGTGGAAAATGTGTTTTTTTCAGCTAAATTTGAGGTTTGCAGGGCATTCTGGGTAGGAAAACGTTGGGGGATCCACGCAAGCCATACCTCGCTGGACTCCCCCGTGTGTCTAGTTTACAGAAATGTGTGGGTTTGGTAGTTTTCCAAGATGTCCACCGAGCCCGAGGCCAAAAACTCAGGTGACCCCCCTTGCAAAACCAGGTTGTTTTGTGATAGGTCATTTTGATGTCTCCTCAATACGTTTTGGGCCCTTGCCTGTTGCGGGTACTTGACCCACCCATGCAAGTGAGGTATCATTTTTATCGGGAGACCTGGGGGAACGCTGGGTGGTAGGAAATTTGTGGATCCACGTAGATTCTAGAACTTTCCCACACAGAGCACATGAGCACTTATGCGTCGGACGGCTCCCGCACGTCCGACGCATAGAAGGGGTTAATGATTACATATAAATGTTGCAAAAATAGAGGGAAAGGAAGAATACATCTAGAAAGAAAAGGAAAGAAACGAAAAAGAGAGTATGAGGAGATACAACTAGAAGAAATGAAAGGAAAGATATATAAGAGGATGAAAGATTTAGAAGGAAAAGAAGTAACAAATGGAAGAATGAGAAAAGAAATAGAAAATTGAGATGTGCTAAAGTTGGCATCTGGGATGGGATGGGTAATTTTGTGATGGCTTAAAATGCCATCAGAGAGGGGATTGATGGAGCAAGGACTCGTAAAGGAGACTTGCTCGGAAGCAATCCTCTCGTTTAACCCGCTAACGAATTACTAACAACGTCTTGTAAATAATAACACGCAAATACAGAAAACACACGGGTTAGAGAAGCTTGCATATGTGTTTTACTAACGCTAACAATATGAACGAAGGACTAAAATCGCTCTAACTGGGAAATCTTTACCGCGCATGCGTCAACTGCGTCTATATAGTATGACGGTACTAATGCTTGGAGGGAAATTCTAGCGCATGTGCAGAAGGCATTAAAATGGAGTCTTGAAGACTCACGCTCATGGCATCTGCTTAGCCGAAATGAAAAGCTATTTTACTAATGCTAATGCGGGGAAAGAATTAATAAGTAAAGAGGGTTAGGGTAGAGAGGGGTGGTATACAGTGAAACCATTTATTTGTGAAAGTAACATTTCTTCTTTTGACTTTATTATTAGTGCGCATTTGGGCCTTTCACGTTTGTCTGAATTGAGCCGACTGATTCAAGTTTGTGCATGCCTACACGAGAGCTGACCCAGAGGGATGACCGAGCATTTTGACAGCCGTCCAAGTATGAGAATGACGTGCCCTGTGAACAGAGTGTGAAGAGTTCATGCAAGAAGACTTGTATTAGCAATGTTGAAATAATTGTATCTAATAAAGTTTGGATATGTATGGGAACGGAAGGGAGGAATAAAGTTTAAGGGGATGGGTTTACGAACAATAGTTCAATAGAAATAAGTAATATGTAAGCATGGTGTGATGAACATCCCCCCTTGCCTGACCAATCAGAATACGTATTTTTGCGATATTGAAACTTTAGTGGGTGGTCCATGGTCAACGAAAGGTATAACTGAGGTAGCTTTAGTTAGTTAGTGGAGATTGTCCTTTCAGAAGAGGCGTCTATGCTGGAAGTCGAGAGCTTGGGATGCTGGCGGTGCTGTGGGTGGTGCTGATGCTGAAAGGGACGCTGTGAGATGCTGATGAAGACTCTGAATGCAGAACATCTATCTTTAATTAATTGGGTTAGACAAGAAGATCGCGGAAGAAACTCGAGGAGGAAGAGAGGGGTGCGACGCAGTCGTCAGTATTTTAGAGAGGTTAAGTATCCTGTCCTGATTCCTGTCCTGAAGTCTTTGTCTCCTGATCTATCCCAGGGGACCCTTACCAGCCCTTTGGCCAGAGGGTTTGGTCTTCACACCATCCTTGGTAACTATAAATTCGTGGTATTTGTAGATGATCTTCTCTCTCTGTCCTCTCCTTTCCAGGCAAAGTTATTGTATGTGTCTGAAATATTTTCTTAATGAAAGATTTGATTTGCAATCTTACGAATGAGGGTGTTTGTACTGTAATTTGAAATGGTTCACATTCACTTAATTTAGATAAAGATTTTAAAACTTCCCGAGTCTGTGGTTATTTCCTTTAAATAAAGAATAGTTAATAAGTTATGTTAATTATCACCATCAACTAGTTCAACTAATGGTCCATTGACCAGAGGAAAGAACGTTTTGATCAGTGAAAGGCTAGTTAGGAATAAGAAATAACTAATCCTGAATAAGGAAAAATATAAACTATACCCAGCGGTCTACTTGGATCCGTGTAAGTGTTTATAGGCCCAGGTGAGTATATGGTAGTAGAGTATCTGTTGTTAGTATACCGCTGGATCATAACAACTCCTCAATCCTCTTCATCAGCAGAAGTTGAAAATCCACAGCTACCACACAATTCTGGCAAATGTGGAGCACATATGTTTCCATGCCCATTCCGTAGAATGAGCAATTTATTTAATAATTACTTGTCCTCATACATGCCTCGTACTACATCCTCCAACAGTACAGCCAGTGAAATATCCCCCAACCATACCAGAGGTCTCAGATGCAAAAGAAGTGAATGACTTGCCTAAGATATATTTATACTCATATACAACATTGCTTTGCCTTGATCATGCTTTCCCAGGTCTTCTTCATGAGGAGGTAACATAAGCTCAATTTTTTTAAACTTTCTTCAATTGCTCTACCTTCTTCATGAAGACACACTGGCCAAACTTCAGGCAAACCAACCAGGCAGGGCTCTGTTAAGGGAGTCTGTTGGAAATTACCATCCTTTGCTTGATGTTGCCCCCGATTTTTGCCTTGGCTGATTTTTCTGACTTTAGAACTCACTTTACCCTTGATAACCAGTGGTGATGAAATTGGCATACCCCTTATTGGCTCATTTAACTTACAAGTAAGCCCTTAGTATATGATACCTGAATGTACCCAGAGCCTCTAAGATAAATGTCACCTGTGGACTGCAGCACTCATTGTGCCATCCACTATAGTGGAAGTCTTGACCCCCAAGCGCTGTCCTCAAGGTCCAGGACCATTGACTGGTCTCAAAGTGTACTCCTCCCAACAGATTCCTGAAGCTTTGCACTTAGAATCTTTTTGCCAAGTTTTTGCTCTGGGAACCAGCAGGGGACGGGGACCAAATAGCCACGCCCATCTGACAAAGGTGCTTTGCCAAAGATTCAGGTTGCTCCCACTATGTTTTTCTCTGCAGCAGTAAATCTGATTCAGTGGGATCTTGCGTAAAAGGTATCTGGCCTCGTGGTGCCCTTATCAGCTACAGCCTGCAGCCTTGCCCCACTGGGATAATTCAAGCTCCAAAAAAGTGACTAACTCCGAAGGTAGAACTCTTCACCAGGCAAAGGTGCGAAAACTATCCTGCTGGTGAAAGACCTTCTCTGGCCAAAATCCAAATTTCTCCAGCTAGGAACTTTCCTGCCAAAAGTCAACGCATTCACTGAGACTTCGTCCAGTGGATATCCAATGGTACGGAGCACTCTTTGACCACAACCTGCTTTTTTCTCCACTGATGATTTTTGACTTCCATTCCAGAGACTTAGCCAGAAGGTAAAACTTTTTCCTAATATGAACCTGGTCTTTCTATCTGGCCCATGCTCCATCGTGGTCGGTTTTAAACCTTACCCTGGTCCCAGTCAAGCGCTCCTAGATGACCGCAGTCGGCGTAACACTTTTTGATGCTATTTTGAACCTTAAAATTAAAAATTCATAACTCCGGTTCTACCTTTTGGAATTTTTTCATTTTGGTGTTATTTTAATTATTAAAATTGACTTCACTTTTCTAAATTGGTCTGCCTTTTTTTTGTACATTGCGTTTTGACTTTATTACTGTTTGAGTGCTGCATAAAGACAGTACATATTGCCTCCAAGTTAAGCCTGTCTGCTCTGTGCAATAGCTACCAAGGGGTTAAGCTCAGGTTAATTTAGTGACTTTAGTGGTTCACCCTGACAAGGATTGTGGCTACTATTTGAGGTGGGTACTCACCCCTCTCAACTAATACTCCAATCTTTCTCACTATCATGAATTATTTGAATATAATAAGCAACCAAATTAAGAGATACAGGCACATGTGTGGGTCTGACTCCCTAAAATGCAAATATCTTCAACAATGTTATAGATTCAATTGAAGACATCCATTTGAAGCTAGAACATTTAGGAGGCCATTTATTTTGATCAAAGTTGAAAATGTATGCAAAAAAGAACAGAGTTTAAAGGTCTAACAGTGAGAAATTTGTGGTAGGTCCCCTTACCAAGGTTTATCATGAATGGCTTGAATAAGGCTTTATGGGAGAAGTTAATCCCACACTAAGAGCAAAGGTAATAAACAATTTGAGCTTCTTAAGCAAATTATGAAGAATTTAATATCAAGAACCCTACTGCAAAGAGAAGGAAACATTCCTTTTTCATCCATTCTTTTACCAAGACCACTGTTGAGAGTAAAGGAAAATTGAATGAAAATTAAGATATAGAATGTCTCAAGGTCTGGTGTGTGGCAATTCATTTGCAAGAGCCATCTGGGCTCATACTCATACACTTTGCAGACATCTGGTTTCGAGTCAAAGCTGAATTCTACCCACCCTATTGTAGGGTGTAACAACTGAAATCCACAAACCATGCTATGACATTTATTAACTACTTCAGCCTGTCTGTATTTGCTCTATATTCCTGTGACTCAGTTAGATAAATCTAAAATTATGTTAAATGTTCAATTTGTAATTCAGTGAGCCGAATGCCCACCTACATTATTTTTAAATGATAAGTGGGCATAATTGTTTTTTTTAATCTTTATTGGATGTGGTAACTCTTCGTCTTGTTTTCTCTTGCGGGATGTTGCAGAGAGGCTGGAGGCATTCTAGTTTGAAGTTCCATAGCCAGGGTGGTTAGAGATTCCCAAAGAAGGGTTGGATGGGAGCAGTGGTTCTTCAAGAAGGAAGGGAGACTGAGAAAGAGCTGGTGGGACTGGGTGAGCAAGGATGGAGGGATGTGACAGAACAAAAGAAAGGCAAAAGGAATAAATTAAATACAAAAGTTAAGAATTTTAAATGACATATAAACTGAAATTGCTCAATACACTGTTAAGAAGACCAGAAGTAGAGAGAAGCATAAAACTGCAGTGTGAAATCAGTAGGCATCAAGCATTTATCACCTGATTACCAGAATCATAGGCCACCTTTGGTTAAAAAAAAGCTGCTCAGATGGACTATAAATAAGTAGTACTTACATTTCAAAACTACATAGTAGGCAAGTGCCGATCATCCTACTCAATCTGCAACTTTGTTTTCTAACCTATAAATAAGATTGAGTGTGGAGCAGATTATTTATCACATCAAATTTTCTAAATAGATATTTAAACTTTGTGTAGTCTTTGGTCCAAATCATGATGATTTGTTAATTAACCAAGATCATCCTTCAGAACTTAGCCTGTTGAAATCTCTTATTTAGAGTTGAGGCAACTTAATTTCTTTAATTTTCAAAGTGGGGAAAACTATTCTACCTCTTATAAACATTCTGGAAAAAGAAAGAGCATATTTGTTGCTCCATACATGCATTATGTTCATCGCTGCATTGATCATTTTACTGTCATTCAGAAGGAATCCTGGCTTATCTATGGATTACTTTATGACTGCAATGTTCGGTCACTCTTTTGGTTCGTTCACATTCAAATCAAAAAGAATTTTACATCAACCACCTAAAATTACATTTCAGCACTTTCTGTTCCTAGACACTAGCATTGTTCACCATCAGAAAAGCTAAGTCTCACTGATAATTTCAATTAATAAAGCCTTGCCAATAAAGGCGTGTGAAGTCTGAAAACATTTATAAGGGGTACAATGATTACTTATTCTACCACTCTGACTAAATGTAATAGGGCTGGGGATAATACTGTACCATCTATGCTACCCTCACAAATTGGTCTTGCTTAAGCAGTCCAAAGGAGAAGTGTCATAAGGCCTGGTAATAAAAATCACAATCATCACAAAGTATCTGCTCTGTAATCAGTGTAAAATAGTCAAAGCATAATGTGACAAAGTTCCTCTACTTTTAAGGTCACCCCTATTTTTTGAGGACCGATGCTGCTGGCTTTTTAACTCTGCACAGCGGAGTACTTCTGTTCAGTCTCCAAAGCATGTTCTCTGACTTCTAGACCAAGGTAAAATTGGCTAATTGCCAATTGGCATATTTAACTTTCCAGTAAGGCCACAGACACAGTATATGGTGGAAGAAAATTCACGAATGTCATAGAAAGTTAAATATCACTTGTGGACTGCAACACTTGGAGCCGTATTGCAGAAGTGCCCCGGGGGTGCAATACGTGTTTGCACCCGCTTTGTTCACCCTCTGGGCACTTTGGTATTACAGAAGGGGCCGCAAACACTTGTGCAGCCCTTTCTGTAATACAGATAGTGCTGGAGCACATATAGCGCCAGAGCGATTATTTGAGGGTGTTTCCTCATTTGCATGGGAATATGGCCTGATGTAATTGAGGGAATCCCTTTGCCTCTGCGCCCGCGCCATATTACTGACGTGGGTGCAAAGGCAAACAGGCTTTTAGGAGGCGCACTGAAAGTGGGCGGCAAAAAGGTGGAGCAGTTTCAGTGCGCCTCTTAGAGGCAGCCCTTTGGAGGGATGAAAGGAGTTCCCATAGATCCCCCAGACATCCCCTTGCAGGTGGGTGCAGTCACTCACTGCAACTGCCTGCAAGGGGATCTCTAATCCCTCTTAAAAGTGCAGGTCGGTTGCCGCCTGCACAGAGAAACACAGAGCAGCTTTTAAACAGCTGCTCTGTATTTCTCTTGAATGTGCTGCCCTGGGGGCAGCGCGAGTTCGCTGCTGCCCTGATGACTGCGCATTCAACACAATAAGGCGCACTTTCCCTGTTCGCACCCGGCATACCTGCTTAAAGGTGCACCTTGGTGCAAACAGGAAAAGTGCACCCGATCTGTAATAGGGCCCCAGGTGTGCCATTCCCTGTGCTGACAAGGAAAACATGGCTTTAGGCCTACGTGTGTAGCCTGACTACTGCTGCTTTAAAACCTGCAGGCAGACCTGTCAAAATACACCTTTTTGACAGGTGGGAAGAACAACATTTAAATATTAAGCAAGTGACTCCTACGTAGGCCTTGTAGCCCACAACAGAGAGGGCCTGGTATTTGAAAGTGGAACATGTAATAGTTTTATGTTTTCAAGTTCATACAGTGAGTAGACACCAAAATCTATTTTCAGTGTTAGGGATGTAGCTGATTCTATGAAGAAACATCTAAAATACAGTTAGGGCCAGATGTACGACCGTGGAAATAACGCCTCGCAAATTGCGAGTTTTTTGCGACTCGCAATTTGCGAGGCGCTATTTCTAATATACGACAGTGTTGTTCATACTGTTAGCGATTCCCAATGGGGTCGCAAATTGAGAGGCTCATGAATATTAATGAGCCTCTCGCAATTTGCGACCCCATTGGGAATGCCAGCCCTCCCAGGTATGGTGGCCTGCTGGGCTCAGCAGACCACCATGTCTGGGACTGCTTTTAAATAAAGCAGTTTTTTTTTTGTTGAATGCAGCCCGTTTTCCTTAAAGGAAAACGGGATGCATTTAAAAAAAAAAAAGAAACGTTTTCGTTTCAGTTTTTAAGGGGAGGTAGTGGTCCCTGGGACCACTGCCTGCCCTTCAGAAATATTTTCCCCTGCATTTGCAAAGGAGAAGGGGTCCCCTAGGGACCCCTTCCCTTTTGCGAGTGCATTACCACCCTCTTGAAGAGGATGGTAATTTGCGAGTGTTTTGCAACCGCAATTGCGGTCGCAAAACATTTGTACATGGGGTTGCGCTCGCTATTAGGAAGGGAACGCCCCTTCCTAATAGCGCCTCGCAATTCCAAAATAACGAGTCGCAAATAAATTGCGACTCGCTAATTTGGAATGGTACATACCCCTATAGGTTTTTGCATGTGCAAACGGGTTCGCAAACCCGTTTGCGCATGCAAAAACCGTCGTACATCTGGCCCTTAGTATGTTAACTCTGTATATTGGATTTGGAATAAGCTACAGAGATGGTTCAACCACTGTTTTTCATATTTATTAAAAAGTCAATTCAATGGTGAATTTGGAATTTTGATAAATATACAGGAAAAGTAATTTAAAAAAATGTATACTCGCCATAATGCTGCTGGAACATGAAATACCTTGAAAAAAAAGACAAGAGGCATTTAGCAAAACAGGTACTGTTTGCTTAATTAAACAATGCGGCCGGGAGCATAGTCACAGGCAAAGGGTCTGAGGACAGTCTCAATTTGCAATCGGTCTAACATATACTTTTAAACAGTTCATTGAATGCAATAAAATGGTTCAGGCTATCCTTTTCATTAAGGAATGTGTACCTCTGTCTTTGGAGCCATATATTAAGGTATTGGATGAGGAATCCAGGTGGGCTTCGACCTTGAGTGGACACAATGCGGCCAGTGGGTAACATGTCCAGATGTCCGGCATGGGCAGCGTGTAATGACTGCATGTTTTGTGTGTGCGTGTGTCTTGATTGTCTAAGTGTTTGCTAACTTCATGTGGCATCTGATTTTATGGTATTTTGGGAATGCGCGCACTCCTCTGGCCATGTGTGCTTTATTGGGGCCAATCTCCCTGGACCAGTGTGGTGTCGCTGCGCCTATCTGTGGGATCATGGGGGATTTCCTGTTCAAGCATTTGTCTACTGGCTACGTGCCATCCCACCTGTGACCTGTCAATCAGTCACTTCGGGCCTGGGTCTCAGGGCCTGCCTAACTATGTATTTCTGAGTCGGGGTTGACGTTGAGTTCACAACAGGCAAATTAGTCAGTAAAAATGCTATTTCATTTTTATACATGAATGTATCGTTATTCATATTGACATCAACTTTTTCAATAGTACCAGAAGCTCCAGTTGACTAATTAGCACTGGCTGCTTTAAACTTCGCTGTCTGGGCTAAATGTGAAAAACTGCTCTCAGGGCAGGGGCAAAGATTTGGGCCTCGCACGATTGTTTGAGGGAGAACCGTGACCGAGCTTAACCCAAGCAGAGAAGCTTAGAAGTGTTGAGGAGCTTCATTAACTAAAAAGGGAATGTCAAACACCTGTGTTAGACCTGTCTCTTCCCCCAAACGTTTTGCCATCACCATCCTATTTTTCTGAATTCATTTTTGCTGGCCTTAGGACTCTGTGCACTTCACCACTGCTAACTAGTGCTAAAGTGCTTGTGCTCACTCCCTAAAACATGGAAAAATTGACTTACACCTAATTGGCATATTTAACTTACTTATAAGTCCCTAGTAAAGTGATATACCATATGCCCAGGGCGTGTAAACTAAATGCTACTAGTAGGCCTGCAGCACTTATCATGCCACCCACTTAAGTTGCCCCTTAACACATGTCTCAGTCCTGCCATTACAGCCTGTGTGTAGTTTTAAACTTCCAATTCGACTTGGCAAAATAACCCCCTTGCCAAGACTTAAACTCCTGTTAGTTTGTTGTGAAAATTCTTCCCCCAGAGGCTAGCCCAACGCGTTTCAAACCCTCTGCAATTAAAGGGGTTCTCCTCAGGATCGGGACTTGGTTGGTTCTGTGAAACGTAATATAGAACAGTGAATTAAAACACTCAACTTAAATATTTCCCTCTCATTTGTAACCACAGTAAGTTCCATTGCCATGAATACCTCAATTTCTTTTGGTACTGAGTCAAGTGGTAGAGGCAATTTCTTTTTCTGACAAACTTGAGACCAGTTCACCGATATATGTATCTCCTGTGATAGATTTGTAAGGGTGTACCTGTGAAAGAAGTAATGTGTTATGGCATTAGCGGGTCTGATTTGTAATTCGGTCTGTGAACACATTTACATGGCCACTGATGGGGCATTAGATCGATATTAGTCACCCAGAGGTCGATATTCAACCACTCAGATTCGTGCATTATTGTAATAGTTCTATTTTTAAGTGATCTAAGGTGCTCATGTTGAGGGATGTGCGCATAGCCGTTTCGAACGCTCCCCCCACATTGTAGTTAAAGCAACTTGCCTTGTCAATTCGAAGAGCTCGGATAGTTTTCTTTTTCTTTTGGCGAGCTGTATATATTCCAACTTCCATACCGGCACATCTGTAGAGTGGAAATACAATCAATCAATGAAACTTTGTTGCGAATTAGTACCTATCATTTTGCTTGTTTAAGAAGCCATTACGTTGTCCAGCATTGAAACTGTGTTGCAAACTATCAGGCTGAAATTGTGCTTCTGAGAGAAGCAGTTACGTTATTTCGTGCCGGAGCCCATGTTATTACTTGCCTTCAGCGTTCATCTTTGTTCTGCATTGTTCGTCTCCATTGTTCTTTGTTTTGTGAGCTGGCATCAGTCTCAGAGCTACTCAAATACAAGGTGTTAAATGGCGATGGGTAGACCAGGCATAATTAATCGTGCGCCAATGCTGCTAATTCTCGGTGTTCCGCTGAGGCTGGACTGAGCCTGCATTGTTGCATGCCGGGTTTTGTAGTTTCTCTGATTTTTATATGGACATGTAAATGAATATTGTTACCAGGTCATGGGTTTTTCAAATGTATCACTTTCTATGGGTGATGTGACTGTTATAATTAAGTTGATTATATGATGTGTGTTATCCAGTATATCTGTGAGGATTACTTGACATTACATTGTACTTGGGCATAGTTGACATCGTCGTTCTTACTTGATTTTATAATCTATTGATCGCAGTCATTTCATTTAATCCCCGTGTTGTTGTGTTGAACTTCATAATCAATTAAGCTTCTTTTCTTGCTAGTAAAGTTTCACGGTCCCCGCCTCTAGGATATGACTTGATGAAACTGAGGATAGTCCACTTAAAATCACTTTCATTGTGACCCATCTCGTTGAAGTGGTTGACCATAGGTGCCGCTGTAATTTTGTTTTTTAGTCTGGAGCGATGTTGGACAATTCTTTGTTTCACTTCCTGATTTGTCTTGCCTATATACATTTTTGAACAGGGGCAAATTATTGCATACACCACGTTCTTTGTTTTGCAGTTGGAAAACTCATTGTGCCTCCATTGTACCTGGCCATCAGTGTAAATGAACCCCTCAATTGTGGAGCTGCAGACCGAACACTTGCCGCATTTGTGATGGCCCTGGGCGGGTTTCAAATTCATAAGAGAACGTAAATTGTCCGATCTTCTTTGTTGGGCGTCGCTGGCTCTGTTTATTTGTTGTCCAATGCTGGTGTTCTTCTTTAAGGCAAATAAAGGCAAATCAAAACCACGTTCCATGCCTCTGATGAAATGCCAATTATTGCATATGATTTTCTTGAAAGCGTTAGTGTGGGAGCCATATATTGACACGCACACTAAACGGTCCATCTGTACTTTTGGCTTCTTTATCAATAAATGTTCTCTTGGTTTACACCAAGTCCTCTTCATGGAATGTTTCAGCAGTTTATAGGGATAGCCTCTCTCTTTTAATTTATCGATCAATGTATGGGAATGTAGCTCGTAGTCTTCTTTGCGAGTACAATTGCGCCTTATTCTCAAAAATTGACCGTACGGCAAGTTGTCTTTGAGGTTCCTAGGGTGAAAACTTTTGTAATGCAAAGCATTGTTTTTATCTGTTGGTTTGGTATACAGAGTGGTGATTAATCAAGCATCAGAGGGTCTGACCTCAACGTCTAGGAAGGTGAGACTCGTTGTGCTGTGTGACACACTGAATTTGATGTCCGGGCTTCTATTGTTCAGCCAGGTGTGAAATTCCATGAGGTCTACTTCATTCCCGTTCCAAATACGCCAAATGTCGTCGATATAATGATACCATTGGGCTATGTGGTCAATAAATGGATTATTGTTGTGGATGTTTTTGTCTTCGTATCTTACCATGTACAACACTGCCATTTCTGGAGCAAAGGGACAACCCATCGCTGTCCCCTTGACTTGTAAGAAAAAATCGTCCTCAAATTTGAAGTAATTCTTTTTGAGTGCCAGCGAGGCCAAGCTCAGAACAAAATGTGTAGGTACTTGGTGTGGTCGAGGTCTTCTCTCCAGATAAAACTCGATGGCTTCCAGGGCCCCATCTTGTGGAATTTGTGTGTATAGGGAGACTACATCCAGTGTCTCTAGTCTTTGTTCTGTGGTGTCAAAGTCGTAGCCTTCTACTTTGTTGATAAAATCCATTGTGTCCCGCAAGTATGAAGGGACCTCTTGTAGAAAATGTTTTAAAAATATGTCGACATATTGATAGATGGGTTCTTCTAAGGCTGAATCACAACTGGATACAATGGGTTATCCTGGAGGATTGTTGGGGTCCATGTGGACTTTTGGTAAAAAGTAAATTATAGGAGTCCTCGGATGTTTTTTCATAAGATATTCAAAATCTTTGGGGCCGAGACTGCCTGTTTCTAATCCCTTGTCTAAGACCTTCTGGTTGTCATTCTGAATTTCTTTTGAAGGATCATGAGAAATACGTCGGTACCAGGTTTGATTCAAGACATGAATTCTTCCTTCCATCAGATATGAGTCGCTAGACCAGATTACAATGGCACTGCCTTTATCGGCTGGCTTGATGACAATTGATTTGTCTTCTTTTAATGTTTGGATGGCCCTTCTTTGCTCCCGGGGTAAGTTGTTCTTCGTGTACACTTTTTTGTTCTCCAGTTGACTCAGAGCTGACAGCACAGCTTGCTCAAATGCTAATACCTCTCTAGGGATACTCTAGGTGGAGGGACAAAGTTGGATTTATTACGAAGACCTGAAGGTTCTATTCTTGCTCCGTTTTCTTTGTTGTCGAAGAATACCTTTAGCCGTATATTCCTGAATAGTTTCATGGCTTCCATTTTTAATTTGACCAGATCTGAATGTTGACAGGGGAAAACTTTAGCCCCAGTTCTAAAACCAATTCCTGTGCCTTTGTGAGAATTTAATTGGATACATTTATTATTGAGGATTTCTTTAGGTTTTGTGATATTGGCATCTTGTTTGCATCTCCCTAGGCTGTAGCTTGTAGCGTTCCCTGTTCTTATGCTGACCTCTGGCTAAAAAAGTCGTGTTTCTTTGTTGGTTCTGGTTAGATGTTCCTTCTCCTATATCAGAGTCCCCTATCGACTCGGATGACGATGTTTCAGAGAATGTCAAAAGTCTTCTTCTTGAGCATCCTTGATATTCAGACAGGGCCCTGTGTGAATTTGATTTGGTGTAGAAGTCGTCGTTCAGGTACGGGTAAACTGTTTCAATGTTAAATGCTTTTTTATCATTTTCAAATTTTCTTGACTTGAAATTTATGGTGTTGTCCTTGAAGGACGACATTTCTTTCTCTATCTTATCCAGAAGTGTTTTGGCTTCTGAGACCGTGTGACTGTCTCTGATGGATTGTATTTGTTGTTTTCCTCAGCCTGTTTCTTACAAATCCTCTGTGCCGTTTCTATTCAATGTACCATTAGATCACAACTGCATTTGGTGCTGATGTAACTGAATCCCTTCTTATATTCTGGGTCCTCGGTAAATATGATGGGGACGTTCTTGACTTGTAGGCCCCAGGGGATGGTGCCCGCTTTAAGATGCTCCAATAGGAAATGTCCATGTAATTCAGTCCTTATGTGCTTTTTTGCAACCTTATGAGTTTCTCAGATTCATTTCATTGTTTGGCTGTGGTGCTTAGAGTTATTGTGGAAAAAAGAGAGGGAGTAGAAATTAGTTCCTGTGCATGATCCTCTGTGAAAGAAAATGTGTCCTTCTCTGACATGTCTTATGTGGCACACCCAGGTTCGATCCTGAGGAGAACCCCTTTAATTGCAGAGGATTTGAAAGGTGTTGGCCTAGCCTCTGGGATAAGAATATTCACAACAAACCAACAGTGTTTGGGAGCTATTGGCAGAATTCCTATTCCTCTTGTATGAACATTCAGAGTTAGCGACCCCCGGTAGCCTACACCGGCAGGACACATTGTGCCAAAAACATAAATTGATAATTACGCCATGTGTTATTATGTGTAAATGAAGGACTGGCCTAAGAAAGGTCAATTTCACTGGGTTTTTTTCCGAATTGAATGAAAAAACTTTATTGTTCATTGTCATTATATGTTTTTGTATTGCTGTATTGTGAAACGTGTTTGAAGTGTATATTTGAATCCTTTTTCTCAAAAAAGTTTGCCCTTCAAAAAGACGTGAAAATATAGAAGAAAAGTGAAAAAAATCACAAGGGCTAATGAAAATGAGATTTTTGGTCTTTTGTGTTTGAGTCAGTACAACAACATTTGGCAACTAGATACTTTGTTTGTTTACACAGTTCAAGGAGGCCCACTCTAATTTGCTGTTAAAGGCCCAATCCCCCTTTTCATATTATATTTAGAAAGTTGTCATTTACCTGCCTTACATATTGTGTGCCTGCAGCCTATTTCTGGGTAACATGACTGGGTGTAGTTGGCAACAACTTTGCTCATTCCTCCCAGACAGCCACACTATAGCGGGATTAGGTGTGCCTGGATGGGCCATCATTGGAAAGATGGGGGCAGCAGAGTTGGACACAGCCCCACTTGTAAATCAATAGGCTGTGCCCAGTCTTCACACAAAGGGCTTCACACTACCTCACTGTGCCTGTAATCAGGCTGGAGCCAAGGCAGGGGCGGCAGGAAATTCCGATCACTTCAAAGCAAATTCTCCAGAAACATCTCATACATCAAAGAAGGCACCTGGTATAAATATAGGACCCTCAGACCCATTAGTCAGTTCACTTTCTGGACTTGTGGCAGTACTATCATAGGACTGGCTGCTGCTGTGGTCTGCTGTGTACTTCAGAAGAATGGTTTACTGCACCAGGAAGGACTGCTCTGCTGCCTGAGGCCTGCCTTGAACACTAGGAAAAGCCTGCTCTGCTGCTTCAGCCCTGCTCCACTTCTTGAACCCAGGACTACCCAAGTGAATCCAAGGGCTAGTTGGCTAGTCTCCTGATCAGAGCCTCAGTGACAGAAAAGGTTCCAACCATTTTGAACCTACACCTGGACCAAGCCTTAGTAAGTCTTAACCCCCCAACTGGTGCCTCTCCAGTCCTATACCCTTGGAAGTGGTGCTAAGGTGCACAGATAGCCAAAATTCAAAACTTGAGACTTACATTTTTTGGGGCTAAATCTAGGGGTGTGCAGTAAACTCCACTCTGCCGGCAGAGCTTGCAGAGTTTTGCCACTCCACACTCCGCTTGAAGTGCGGAGGTCGGCAAAACGTCCTCCCACCACCGCATGGCAGAGTTCACCACCTACCCCTACTCTTGACAGTCTCAAATAGGGGCTCCATGCAGTGCACCTCCTAAAAGCCCTCTTGTCACTTATATTTAATTCTAGTAATCACCACAGTGGCACCATTCAGCAAGGCACATTTAATTTCTGTGTGCATCTGCTGCCGAGGTTCAGATCTGATTGCATAGTAATTAATAAACATATTGTTCCCAGGCATAAAAACACATATTCAAAAGGCATTACAGAGATTTGAGTGGTGCACGTACCAGCTGGGTCGATAATAAGATGTTGTATAGGGGAGAACACTGCCAATGTTTGTGCCCATGCGTAGTTGTATTTCTGAGCATGTTCAGCAATTAGTCGAAACGTCTTTTCTGATAATTAAGGCTAGTTCCGCAGGGCAAGGTCTAGCTTCCTCTTGCTCTCCCAATGCTCCCCCTACTTCCACTGTGCCTCTGATTGATTCCAGTCAAATTTCTCACAAGAGAGTAAAAACTGGTCAAGTAGGTTTTGTAGCCCCAAAGGAGATTTGGAGACTAATAGGGTGTCATTCGCAAATAATAATGACCTTCTGCCCTGCAATCGCAGGAGAGTCCCCATTACCGTTAACCAAGTATTCCTTGTGATTAACTACAATTTTTGACAAGTCGTATCAGTTATTGTGATTTTTTTAAGCAAAGCAAAGTACTTCTGTTGTACTTTCTTTTACCATCCTTTTGTTTTCTGTAGGATTTACTGCATGCCCCACCAGACGGATGCCATGTTGAAGTGTGTTTTGTACAGCTTTTCTACAGCTACTATACCGTCCCTAGCCAATATGTTGCTCCACTGCAATTTAAATAGGTTTGTGGTAAACAAATAACTCATATATGCATACATACATGTTGCTGAGACATTGGTCTAGTTAGTCTTCATCAATATGTGCCGCTTGGTCAAGCCTCATTTTGAAGGAGGCCCAGTGTGAATTGGAAAACAATACTCCAGGAACCCATACATTGGGTGCCAAGATGTAGCAGTAGAAAGTGGGTAGAGTCACAAGGGGCAGAGTCTGATAGCCATCTTCATGCAAAGATTTACTTACCACCTTTCACAAAGTATTATTATCATGAAGCCAGGACCAGCATTTCGACAGAATAGTTTATCAACTGGCAATTGCGGTCCACAGTACACACATAATTACCACCATTATGTTAGGGTGAGTATAATGCCCGGGATGAGCACTATAATGCCAACAGTGCTAACAATTGTCATAATTAAGTTAAGAATCACTTCTATTCTGCCAGGCATGTGAAAAAAATTGGGGAGAAATCACCAGTCTCACAATCAGCACAGTTTGCAATCTAAATTCTGCACCTGTTTCAATTCCTGCACCTATTTCCTTTACTGCTATGTCAGTCCCTAATCTTCCCCTGGTCACTATTCCTACCACGCCTGTCCTAAATCCATGCCTGCTCTCATTCATGCCATGTCAGCCCCCTATATCCAAGCCCCCTTTTTGTCCTATCCATTGTACTTTCTAGTGTCCCTTCAGTATGTCATTGTAACGTAGATATAGACCTCTAATAACATAGGAAGAAACTGCTTTGAGCCCCTTATTTTCTATTGTTACTTCTCCTCTTAGTTAAAGAAATCTTTCTGGAATCATTGCCACTTCTGTATTTGGTGTGGCTCGAGATGTTGAGGTAGTTGCAATGCGAGTCTGGTGGCTAGCTTGGGCATTATTCTATAAATACCGCACACAAGGCAGTTAATGGTTGCTTGGCGTCACCTATCCGGAGAGGAAGCCATCATGCCAGACCTGCTAAAGTTACGTACTGGCTCTGAGTTCGGAAGCATTGAGGTTAGCAGCAATAGTTCCTATTCAAGGCAGTCCCAGCTGGAATCCAAAATCTTCAGATTGTGTGGCGCAGCACACGACAGCCTGTATCGACAAAAGAAAGCAACAGAGCAGGTGAAAACATTTGGACACAAGGTTTAGTGCACTAATCATGTGAGAAGTGATAAGCTAACAATTCCAAATCGGAGAGACAAATGACTCCTGAGTAATATTCTGGAACTAAAAAATTCAAGTACATTTTTTAAAAGAAAACTATCAGCAATGTTTTGAGAAAAATGCATGTTCAGGTTCTATGAAGAAATAGAATGGACTGTAGAGGAAAGAATTACATATTTGAGATTAGTTCTTATAAAGGTGAAGATTTTGATGCGAGGTAAACTGAGACAATGTAGGAGAAAAGAGTCAAATGTTTAATTTGACTGAAATCAATGGTTATTAATTCACCTGTCGGTTTGTTCATTCTTTTGGCTAAAGATTTTCCCTTTAAAGAAGGTGGATCAACCTTCGGTAAATCCTGTAGTGATGTGTAGATGCTAAGGTCCCATGGGGTAAGAAACCTGAGAAGCCCAGCAATATACAAGTGTTCCTCCCTTCCCAACCCACTTCACCCGTGGGATTGTTGCCAATACTCAGTATTAGCTGCATTTTGAAAACTGTTATTTCGGGGTATTATTGGACTCACATAATTCCCGCAGAAATCTTTGAATTCAGATGAGTGTACCTTGACAGAAAGCCAACCCCATGAAAATTGAATCTTCCCAAGTGACATTGATCCAAGAGCAGATGGCCAATTTGGTATCCAAGAGAAGCTCAGGCTTTATCTGAAGGTCCTTCAACTATGTTAGACAGTGCACAGGCCCTGGCAAATGTTCATCATAGTTACAGTCTCTCATTAAGAGCGTCAGGAGGTTTACACAGCTGACAAACTAAGATGTAGACCTCAAAGCAGTCCTTGGCCCAGTAGTGGAGGGGAAGGAGCTGTTCCACCACCTTCCTGACCAGTCTTGCAACCAGCCCAGTTTTTGATGCCCGGATTTACTTCCAGTAGTGTCTCACCTAGTTTTACTAGGAGTATACCTCTAAACAACAGTCAATGCCCACTTGTTTTCCTCTCGCTCCTTTAGAAAAGGTCAATGGAGATAGCTCCAAATACGCTGGCTTCATGAGCCAATGTGGACTTCAGTTTATTTTTAGATCCGCAATGTGTCTTGATGATGCTTCAAATGAAGTGTTTATTCTTTCTTACCTTTATGAAAACACGGACACTTAGTCATTGATCTAGTGGTGAAACTTGACCATTATGTAGGCGAGAGTAAGGGTGAGAAATCTAGAGGAGATTCTAAGACTGTTATTATTTGACAGAATAAAAAAGAAAGTGAACCTAGAGACATGAAGGTCCTGAATCAATGAAAATAGAGGTGGTTTGTGGACCCTTCCTTAAGTACATAAAAGATAAAAGATGTTGGTTAAAACTTTGTTTGTATTGTGGCAAACCCAGTAATTTTGGTAGCAAGTGCTCAATCAAGCCTGAAAATTCCAAGAAGGTGGCTTTGACTTTGAATTAATATTTCCTCTAACTCTTACACACTGTCTGATCTCTTGAGCACTGAGCATGGTCAAGATGCATTAAATGTCATGTATGCAAAACTGCTGAATGGCTATTGCCACTAATCACCTGTTTTTAATCTTTACATGTGTATTAATGTTGACACTCCGATGAATAACTATTGTTTGTTTAACTTACGTCACTCCGCAAGGAGCCATTGTTTTATACAAGTTTAGTACCTCTGGTTCCAGATGGTTAACAGGCAGTCCCTATCTCTCATTGCTACTTTTCTGGAAAGAAAGGCATTATTTTCTGTGGGCTCGTCATATCATATCATCACCATCTACTCAGACCATAAAAATCTACAATTTTTATACTAAGCCAAAGCCTTAACCCCTTAAACAACTGAAGTGAATGCTGCTTTATAGTGAATATGATTTTGTAATAACCTATCAAACTGGGATTACATTTGCTAAGGGCGATACTGTGGTATGGCTATTGTTTCCATGGTTTCAGAATGCTCATATGTCATACTCTTGTCACTTGTAGAATGTTCACTATGTCATAGGGAATGTTAGTTATGTGTTTGATGAATCAGTTGGATTTTGTGTTATCAGGACGTGTTTGCTGTCACCAGTGGGCCCGTTACTGGCACCTCAAATAAAAGAAGCTTTTTCCAATTTTGCCAGATTCTGCCCCTTTATTTCAATGGCGACGAGTTGAAGTGCCGGCCCACTGTGATCTTTGTTTTTTTTTGCCTGTTTACTTTGCTCCTGTTCTGGAGCAGGACTTTATTCGTGGGAGCACGTTTGAAGCGCTTTGGACTGATTCTATAAGTAAGTGCGCTTTTGGGCTTTACTCTCTTCCGATGCCTATTTAATTATCATCGGAGTGCTGTGAATACTTTTGGGGGCAGCGGTGGCAGTTGGAAATTCCTCGAACCTCTATCTTGTGCCAGTGTGCTCGGCGGTGGCAGTTGGAAATTCCTTGTGCCTCTATCTTGTGCCAGTGTGCTCGGCGGTGGCAGTTGGAAATTCCTTGCGCCAGTGTGCTCGTGCTTACCGTCTGCCTGTTGGAGTCTCACGCAGCACTGTGCTCTCAAGCTCTTCCTGCATCCTCATTGTTGCACGTCGTTACATGCTTCCTTGACGTCATTTCTTCAAGGCTGCGTGCTCAAGCTCTAATTCCCTTTGAAACCGACATCCAGCACGTTTTTGGCGGCCATCTTGAGTGGGATTTTCTTTGTCTTGTCTGCAGTTACCATCCCAGCTCTCAAAAACAAGCTCTATTTCCGTCTGAAACCTACGATCATCACGTCTGTGGCGGCCATCTTGAGTCTTCGTTTTCAAGTCTATTTCTTCGTGGAGTTTGCCTTTATTTACTCGGTTTGTGCCATGGTTGAATCCTCTTTGTTTTCGGCGTGGGTTTTAGTTTCATTGACACACACACTTCTTACTGTTTCATCTGAGGTGTTAAGAGGAAACATTTACAGAGGTTTCTTTGTTCAAATATTTTGGCACACTGTCGATGATTTTGTTTTGCTTCACAGTGATATGCACATATAAAAGCCTGCATGTCTACAGTGATGTGCACACTAAAATTCTGCATGTTTTAATTCTACTGTGACCTGCACACGTTGGGCCCGATTCACAAAAGTAATCTGAGACAAAATCCTAAACTTGCTACTTTTGGTATTCACAGAAGGCATTTAGTAGTTGTAAAGTTAGGATTCCTAACTTTACTACTACTAAACTGAGACAAAATCCTAACTTTACGACTTTCGGTATTCACAAAAGGGATTTAGTAGTAGTAAAGTTAGGATTCCTAACTTTATTACTACTAAATCCCTTTTGTGAATACCGAAAGACTTGAAAAGCAGTTCGTTGATGAACCAAATGTTATGATTGAAAGACATAGCATTCATAAGAGGAAGCAATTTTCAGAGGAATCTGTAGAGGAGTATGTAGCAGCTTTAAGAGTGTTAGCTGCCAACTGTGAATTTGGTGCAAATGTTGATAATTGTATAAGAGACCAATTTGGTTTTAATTGTGACTCCAAACAAATTCAAGAAAGACTTTTAGCATGTCGCAATCCTACTCTAGCTGAAGTTTTAGATTTAGCTAAGGGGATGGAGAGATCCATTCAGTCTGCTAAAGTATTAATGGCAGAAGGGTCTAGTTCCTCTTCCTCTCCTGTGTGTGCTGTTCAGTCTACGAAGAACGATGTAAAAAACGGAAAGTTTTAAAAATAGTAACTTTAGTTGTTTTAGATGCGGTTCCAAAACTCATTTAGCAAATTATGCAGAGTGTCCTGCTTTAAAGAGGAAGTGTAACAAATGCAATAAGTATGGCCATTTTCAGAGTGTTTGTAAGGGTTCTAAGTTTGTTTCTAAACCATCTATTAATGTAGTGAATGAAGTTTGTGACAATGTGGAGAATTTACTTCTCACTGTGTATGATCCTTCAGTTAATTTTGGGGTCAACAACATTGGCTCTGGATTCAAAGCACCCCTTGGGGAAGTTCATATTGGAAACGTAAGTTTGGAAGTGATGGCAGACTCTGGTTCTCCCATTACCATCATCTCTGATGGGTTCTTTTATTGCAATTGCTCAAATGTCAAATTGGAGGAAACAGACATCAATCCCAAGGCTTTTGGTGATTTTTAAATTGTTATGGTGGGATATTTTAAGGAAAAGTTGGAGTTCCAAGGACGTGATGTTTTTGCCAAAATGTATGTGGCCAAGAAGGGTAAGAACATTGTGGGGTGGTATGATTTGGGTAAGTTAGGAATCGTTCTTTGTCCTGGCACTGACTGTCCCATCAGGTTGAGGGATTTCTCTGTGAGTTCTGAGTGTTTACAGAATTTGGAAGTTGAAAGTATTATTGCCAAACATAACACAGCTTTTCAAGACAAGGTGGGGGAAGTAAAAGGTTTCACTCATATCATCAAACTTAAAAAGAATGCTGTTCCTGTGCAACATAAAGTTCGCATGGTACCTTTGGGTGTTTGCCAAATGTTGAAATCCCATTTAGACACGTGTGCGGATGGCATGATTGAATCCACTGATAGCTCTAAGTGGGATTCAGCCATCGTTATTACTCTTAAAAAAAAGTAAAGAATTGAGGTTGTGTGTTGACCTTAGGTCTTTAAATAAAAATATCATTATTGATACTCATCCCTTACCAAGAATACAGGAGTTGCTGGCTGCTGTCAATGGTGCGAAGTTCTTTTCAGTGATTGATCTCAAATCTGCCTATCATCAGGTGGTTTTGGACAAGAAATCCAGAGATCTTACTGCTTTTGTTACACCTTTTGGTCTTTACTGATTTTTAAGAATGCCGTTTGGCTTGGTATCAGTGGCCAGCATCTTTCAAAAGCTAGTTGAAACTTTATTTCAGGGGTTAAAAGGGGTTCAGGCCTTTCAGGACGACATCCTTATTTTTGCTAAAACCAGTGTTGAACACAACAATTTATTGGATTCTGTTTTAGGCATTTTGGAAAACAGAGGCATGACAGTTAGTAAGGTGAAGTGCAAGTTTTTGGTGGATGAAATTGACTATTTGGGGCACAGAATCACCAGTGAAGGTATTTTTCCCAAGGCTGATCTTGTCAATACGCTCAACAATGCTAGCAAACCGTACAATAAGGATTCTCTTTGGTCTTTTTTAGGTTTAGGAGAATACTACGCTAGGTTTGTGAGAGGGTATGCCTTAGTTGTTGAACCTTTAAGACAGCTGTTAAAGAAAGGAGTTTTTTTTGTTTGGACGGCAGAGCATGATGAAGCATATGATCAGGTCAAGAGGTTAGTTATGCAAGCTCCTGGTCTTAACACGTTTGATCCTGAAGGTGATTCTTTTGTAACGGTTGATGCGAGTGCTATTGGCTTGGGTGCTGTTTTCACGCAGTTTGTGGGTGGCAAGGAAAGGGTAATTTAATGTATTTCCAGAGCCATTAGAGGTGCTGAGTTACACTATAGCACTATAGAGAAAGAAGCACTGGCTTGTGTCTGGGCGGTTGAAAAGTTCGAGAATTTTTTGTGGGGCCGACCTTTTGTTTTGGTCACTGACCACAAACCTTTAGTCTACATGATGGATGGTGTTCGTTCAGGGAAAGCTTCTTCTAGACTTATCAGGCTTATAGCCAGGCTCCAAGAATTTAATTTTCAGATTAGACACATTTCTGGTGGCAAAAATCTAACGGCTGATTGCTTATCTAGATTGCCTCCTAAAGAGGGTGGAGATCTTTCTGTAACAGATCTGCATGAATGTGTGGTTGCTATGGTCGATGTTCTTAGTTCGTGCAATGCTGTTATCTCAGAGAGTGAGTGGTTAAGCCTGGTGGCCAAAGATAAAGGTCTGCTCAAAGTTAAGCAATATGTTGTGAATGGTTGGCCACCTAGCAGAAATATTGATCCGGACTTGCGTAGTTTTGAGCAAGTTTCCAGTGAATTGTCTATTGAGAATGACATTCTGATGAGACAGGATTTATTTGTTCCTCCCATCGGTATCAGAGGTAAGCTTGTTGAGTTGGCACATTCTGGGCATCCTGGTGTGTCCAATACAAAAAAAATTCTTAAGCAACATTACTGGTGGCCTGGGATGGATGCTTGTGTCGAAGCCCATGTTGACAAGTGTAAAGTTTGTGTTCTTTCTGATAAACATTGGAAAGTTTCTGCTGAACCTTTAAATTTGCATGAAGCTCTACAGGCACCTTGGGAGAAGATTTCTATTGATTTTTCGGGTCCATTTGATTGTTTGGGTAGACTTAACAGATTTTTGATTGTTGTTGTGGATAATTTTTCTAAATGGATTTACTACACTTTTGTGGAGCATCCCAACACTGAGAAAGTTATCAAATTTGTGGATGATATTTTTCGTGTGGAGGGTCCTCCTAGAACTTTGATGTCTGACAATGGTGTACAATTTGTTTCTTACAAAATTTTGTCATTTTTGAAGAAATTTGGTATTGTTTCAGAGAGAGCACTTTGTATTGCCCTAAAGCCAATGGCCAAGTTGAGAGGGCTAACAGATTCTTTAAGGAGGGCATCCAAACTGCGCTGGAAAGTAACTTGGACGTTTTCAATTTTCTTAAGGAAAAGTTGCAGAGTTACCACACTACTCCACATTCAGTCACAGGAATTTCTCCTTATTTTCTTATGAGGGGGAGACTGGCTTTAACAGCTGTAACACCTGAATTTTGTAATTTCAAAAGTAATGTTTCTCTTGATGTGGCAATTGCTAGACCTAAAGAGAATAATGTTGAGGCACAAATTAAGGGAAAGTTGTATCATGATTCTTGTCATAGAGTCAAAGCTAAGGTTATCAAAGAAGGAGACTGTGTTCGCATCGTCAAACCAGTTTTACAGCGCAAAGGTTCTTCCAAATTCTCTGATCCTGTTCTAGTTGACAAAGTTTCTAATTCTGCTGTTTTGTTGAGGGACAGAGGGTGGTGAAACAAAGGCTCGGTTGTGGTTCTCAAATCTGGGCAGGAGAAAATGTTTGAACCAAAAGGGGTGGGTTTCGATGTGTAGTTTGGTGATAACAACTCAAATTCACTTCCTTTGAGAACAGGTTCACAAGTCGAAATCTCTGGTGGTAAGGATATGGAATTTCAAGTTAATTCTTCTCATGAGAAGAATGGAGGTTTGACATCTCAAATGGAAACTACCAGCGAAAAAGATTTCACTTCTTCTCACAAGAGGAATATGAAGTTACCTAGGAAATTTGAAGATTATGTTTTGGATTAGTTTCTTTCTGCTTAGTTTCTATCTGTTACTTCTGTTTTCTTTATATATAAAAGGGGCATGTGGTATGGCTATTGATTCCATGGTTTCAGAATGCTCATATGTCATACTCTTGTCACTTGTAGAATGTTCACTATGTCATAGGGAATGTAAGTTATGTTTGATGAATCAGTTGCATTTCGTGTTAGCAGGACGTGTTTGCTGTCACCAGTGGGCCGGTTACTGGCACTTCAAATAAAAGAAGTTTTTCCCATTTTGCCAGACTCTGCCGCTTTATTTCAGATACCTTCTCCAGAATTGGCTCTCCTAAGGATCATGAGGAAAAGACATGTAGGATTATGTCTGAAGACCAAATTGTAGCCATGTGTGAGTAGAAGGAAAGATCAAAGCTGCATCCGACTTGTTGAACCCAAACAGCTGGCTAAACGGTGAAAAACATAGCATTTGAGATGGATATTATTTTTGGAATAATCTATTGTATGTCGCAACGCTAGAGTTATAGGAAATAGCTCTAAATTTGTGTCACTCCTCCCCTTTAAAAAGACATCTTGGTGAACAAAAGACTATTCAAAAATGCATGAGTGTGTTTTGGTTGGAAACTTTAGCCAGGTATGCTAGAAAGTTTGTCTAAACTTGTCCCACTTGTGCTCATAACAAGGATTCCAATTAACATCCTAGGGGGCATATTTACGTTCCCTGGCGCATCCCTGCATATCAGCAGGGATGCGCCAGGGAAAATGCGTCACGCAAGTTTACCCTTGCGCCACGTCCGATGCGCCGCATTTACAATGCGGCGCATCGTGGCGCAAGGATAAGCAGATGCGTGACGCATCTGCCGGCGGAAGGTTGGCGCAGTGCTGAAGTTGTGTCGCAAGCGCGACGCAACTCCAGCACTGTTCCAACCTTCCCTATCCCTAAAATGGTGCGTCAATCCTTACGCCTGCTTGAAGCAGGCGTAAGGATTTGACGCACTAGCGTCGGAAAAGTGACTGCGTGAAATCTTGTAGATTTCACTACATCACTTTGCCGAGGCGTTCCTGCGCCGGAACGCCCCCCTGCGCCGGTAGCGCCCACATGAAACCTGACGCAGGTTTCATGTGGCGCAGGGGTTTACTACGTGACGCATCTCCCTAGATGCATCACGTTGTAAATATAGCGCAACGCGGTGCATGGTTTGCGTCGCCGCTGCGTCACATGCGTGACGCAACGGCGGCGCAAAAGTGGCGCAAGGGGCTTGTAAATATGCCCCTAGGTGTTTACTGAAAACCATGCCTATTCCTTCAACCTCCTAGTATATCATTAGCAAAGAGTTTGTTACAGATTTACCTGTGGTTAGAGGATTCACAACAGTCCTGGTTACTAACCAATATAGCCCATTTTTATCCTCCTTAATGAGATTCCTCTAGTTAAGAAATGTGGTAAATATGTTTTCAACAAATAGTATGCTTCCAATGATTGCCTTCTATCAAATCTCTGATCAAGGACTGCAGTTTATGTTCAAGTTCTAGCAAAAGTTATGCGCATATCTTGACATCGATGTCCGTCTATCCACAGCATACCATCCTCAGCCTGATGTACAGAAAAAAGGGTTCAACCAATTAATGGAACAATGCCTTTGATGTCTTCTATCAACATGTGAATCAATACTAATAAAGGGCCACTGTTCCTTACAAAAGACAGAGGAAGTCGTTTTAGAGAAATAGGAGCGTAAGTCAAAGTGACTTTTACTTGGTGCCCTCACACATCCAGAGGGATGTCATGCTTCAACATAGCGTGGTGCTACTCGTAGGGCCAGTGCTGCAATGCCCTACGGGTCCCCCGAAGGGTCTCTTTGTTGGAGTTCTTTTAGTTTTCACGCCGTATGATGAGTGCGAGGTAGTGCTCGTGCAGTGATAGGAGAGTTCAAAATGACTAGAGGGTATCTGTAGTGAGCAGATTTAATGAAAGAGATCCCTCTGTCACGGTTAAAAACCAAAAGGTTAGCGGCTGCTCAAGGGTGATGATGGCCCTCAGTAGCTGGGAGATACTGTGCAAGTGTGTAAGTGGAATGTGTTAGGTCGACATGTTTCATGCTCTTGATGGTCTCAGGAGGGGATCCCTAGCGCTTCTTCATGATCAAAAGGAAGTAAGATACAATAAAAATGTGTAAGAGATGGCCTCTTCAACTGAAGTGGTGCCACCAGAGGGACCTAGAAGATGGTCCAATCTATGAAATTTAGAAATGTATCCCTATGAATCAAGTGAGAGCTTGCATGCCGCCACGATGGTTATGTTGACAGGCACAAACTGCTGCATGTACCTGACCTCTCGAGTGCTCGGAGGAACATATTCCACTTACACACTTGCACAGTATCTCACAGCTACTGAGGGCCATCATCACCCTTGAGTAGCCACTAACCTTTTAGTTTTTTAGCTGTGACAGAGGGAGTATTGATTCATTATTCGGGAGCAGGGGCACTGGACCTTCATTAAGCTCCCGGTCCCCCTCCTTCTCCTTTTTGAGTTCTAACAACATGTACCAGCAATTAGGTAAATACCATTAAGTTGGTGGAATTTGCCTATGACAATAGAGTACATGTTACTACAGGGTTGCTCCCATAATTTTGCCTCACAGTAGTTCATCCTAGAGCAATTCCCTTGGACCTTAGATTCAATTCAGAACAGGTTCCCTCAGTGAAATTACATAATTAGAATTTAATTAAGATTTTGACTGAGGCCAAGAACATTTATTAACATATAAAACAATCTGAAAAAACAGACAGAAAAGCACTGCAAAAAATACAGGGTATCTGATTGGAGGTTTAGTTTGGTTAGTTTCCAAGAACTTGCGATTGGAATGTCCCCACAAGTTTCAACCACGTTTGTGGGGCAACATCCTATTGTACAATTGATTCATCCTGTGAGAGTTAAATTGCTTTTACCTAAATATCACAAAATGTGCCCAGTCTTTCAAGTTTAACTTTTGAAACCATAGCACATGAACAGTCATCCTTTTCCTCCTCCACTTAAAGTATAAATGTTTGTATGTATTTATGTATGCACATATGCATATGATATTTCTATAGCACAAACCTAGCAGAGTGCTGTTCATGGTCAAAATCAAGCATAAAGTCAATGAGTAATAGGAGAGGAAGCTGTCTTGTGAAAGATTAATGCATTTTGATGTAGTGTTTTGAGTCCTCAACTCTATCCTAAATCGAAGTTGCTTTGGGGCGATCCTAATGGATACAGGGATGTGAGTCCATATCCTGGGTGCATAGATGGAAAAGACCTGCTGTCTTGTTTTCATTTTTAACAATTCTTAGTCTGTAGTATGATGGAGTCCTGGGTGCAGTTGTACAGAGAACCACCATAGATATTGAGCTTGTGTGCAAGATAAGAGGGGTGCTGGTGGTGATGGCTTTGCAAATGAAACAGATGGTTGTGAAGGTGGTGCGGGCCGGCAAGGGTAGTCAATTGATTCCATCAAAATAAGGGTAATGGGATCATATTTCTCCAGGCCCTAGATGAGATGCGCTGCGTATTGTAGTATGCCCTTAAGAGGTGCCAGTGTGGAGACGAGGTGGACCTGGAATAGGGCATTACCAACATCCAGATGCAAGAGTACAAGGGCTTGAACAGCAGTTCTAAAGTTGCTTTGTGGAAAAAATGGTTTGACTCTCTTTACAAAAGATAGCTGGTACCAAGCCATCTTTGTTTTTTGGAGATGTGTTCATTAAGGGTGAGTTTGGATTCCAGGGTGAATCCAAGTGACTTAGCACTCATTGAAAGTTGGGGTTAAAGTCCATCTAGGTTCATGTCATTAAGCAAGATTTGCATTGCATTTTATTAGTTGTTCTTGGCAAATAGCAGGAATTCTGTCTTGGTTGAGTTGAGCTTCAGGTAGGTGCTGGATATCCAGGTCTGGATGATGTTCAAGCTATGCTTGAAGAATGGATATCTGAAGCAGAGGAGACTTTTAAGTAGAGTTCTGTATCATAAAGTAGGCCCCCACATGGAGAATGAATTCAACAGGGTCTTGGACTCCAAGAGAAGATGCCTTTATCTAGTGGAGTGGAAGGGTTTTGGTCCCTATGATCAGTCCTGGAAACCAACTACTCACATCCATACCACTAGTTTGAAGCAATCTTTTCACACTCTGAACCCAGATAAACCATGCCCTTTAAGCCAGTTTTGGTGGGAGATCTGCTGCAATCTGCACAATTTGCAACCCCATTTCTGCACCTATTTCCATTTCTGAATGTTGCCATTTCTGCCATGTCTGCGCTTAATCTTACCTCGAACCTAATTCCTGTCACACCTGTCCTTGAATATGTCCCCTCTCATTTATGCCCTGCCCTCTTCTGTTTCCGCCTCCAGATTTATCTTGTCAATTGTTTGTTGTACGGTGCCGGTCAGTATGTCATGGTAACTTAGGATAAAAGCCTCCAATTATTAGATAAGAGACCATTTCTGCCCCTTAATATCCATTGGTACTTCACATTAGGCAAAGGGATCGTTCAGGGACCATGGACACTTCTGTGTAAGGAGTGACTCAAGATCTCACGCTAGTTGCAATGAGATCTTGAGCATGAGCATTCTGACTTCCATCTTGGATGTGACTCTATAAATACCATTGCTGAGCCAATCAATGGTTGCTTGCCTTCACCTATCCAGTAAGAAAATGTCATGACTATCCTTGAGTTACCTACCTGCCGTGAGTTTGGAGTCATCCAGATTAGAAGCAAAAGATCCCATTTAACACACTCCATGCTGGAATCTAGCATCTTCATGGGCTCCATAGCAGCAAATGGCAGCCTGTAAGACAAAAGAAAGCAATAGATCAGGTGAAATTATTCGTACACAGGGCTACTGCACAGAGAAAGAACAATTTAACATTGGTGAGACAAAAGATTCCTGGATAATAATCTGGAACTATAGAATTTTGGAGACATTCCTTAAAAAGAAAATTTTGAACAAGTTTTGAGAAGTTTACATGTTCAGGTTCATGAAGAAATAGAATCGACTCTTGAGGAAAGAACTAAACCTTTGAGATTTGCGATAAGGCTAAAGTTTTTGGTACATGATGAGTTGAGAAAACGCAGGAGAAGAGTAAATTGTTTAGCATTTGATTGAAATTAGTGGCCCGTAATTCACCTGTTGGTCTGTTCTTTTGTTTGGATAAAGGTATTCCTTTTAAAGAAGGTGGATCATCCTTTAGTAACTCCTGTGTTGAACTTAGAAACCATTGTCTCAAGGGAGAAGAAACCTGAGAGGCTCAGCAAGATACAAGTGTATCCCTCCCCCAGCTGCCTTTACCACCTGGGACCATTGCTAATGCACGAGTGCACAATGATAACAGATTTTTGGTTGTATTGGTGCACTCAGAAATCCTGGAACTCAGGTAAGTGGACCTTGACAACCAGATGCCGCGGGTGCCCTGATACAGCAGTTAGATCGGTAGAAATTAGGATGTTGCAAAGCTGAGGGTTACAGCTGCCAGACACTCGGAAACATACACACAAACACACACCTTGTAAGAAATTGGGTTACTGGTTGAGGTTCTCATGAAGGAACCACAATCCTTGCTAGGGTGAGGTCACCAGAAAACTCCAAATTAACCTATGCTCAACCCTCTGGTAGCTTGGCACAGAGCAGTCAGGCTTAACTTAGAGGCACTGTCAGTAGCGGTCCATGGTGGGAGTGCTGCCGGGCGCTGACGTGGGGCGGGGAGGGGCAGGGTGGGGGGTAGTAAACTATGGATTACGGCCGATTAGAGGTAAGTAAACATATAAATAAATAAAACAAATTTCGTTGCGCGCGCTGCATCGCATTTGGCGATGCAGCGTGCGCAACAAAATTCGTTTTATTTATTTATATGTTTACTTACCTCTAATCGGCCGTAATCCGTAGTTTACTACCCCTCACCCTGCCCCTCCCTCGCCCCACGTCAGCGCCCGGCAGCACTCCCACCACGGGCCGCTACTGGGCACTGTGCAGAGTATTTATTCAATATTTCAAACAGTAATAAAGTGGAAACACAACAGAAGAAAAAAACCTGCACTAAATTAAAAAATAGAGTAATTCTTAATAAATAAAACAAGACCAAAATGAAAAAAAATCCAATTAGCAGAACTGTAGATATGCATGTTTAAAGATTTAAGTGAAATAGCTCCAAAAGAACAAAGTGCCAACTGTGGATATCTGGTAGCGCCGGACCAGGGCAAAGTTACAAGTTCAGGCAAACTGCGATGGAGTGCATGCCGGCTACAGGGACCCAGTTAAGCCTGCTGAACAGTTCAGGAATGCATAGCACAGTGTTGGTTCTGGGGAGCAGCGAGGCTGCAATGTCCTGAGTCGTCGTCGAGGAGGCCTTCGAGGAGCAAAGCATGCGATGTGAAGTCCTGTGTCAAAATGATGAGTCACGCACTAGCCGGTTCCAAAGAGACTGTGGGGCTTGCGATGTGAAGTCCTGTGTCATCGTCAAGGCTGCTATTGATGAGAGGTTGGCAATGCAAGGGCCTGCCTTGGGGATGCGTCTCGCAGCGGCAGTTCCAATGAAGCTGCGGGCTGTGAGGTCAATGCAGAATTGTTGCCTTGGAAGAATCCTCTTAGCAGAGCCAATGCATCGGTTCTGCTCGGGGTTGGGCCACACAGCCGAAGAGATGTGTCAGTGCTGCTGGATCCACAGATGGGCTGACACAGCACCTTCAGGCCCACTTCCAAGGGTCCAGGACTTGGGTGGCACCACTTGGCAAGATAGAACTCACAGTTGCAGAGCCAGGTGCTGGTTAAAAGAGACTAGCCCTTGAAGTCACTCTGGTGGTCCTGGGTACAGGTTGCAGGCCCAGCCCTTCTCACCCAGGCAAGAGGGGAGCAGGCAGCAGGTCAACACAGCAGGCAGAACTCCTTCCGGGCAACAGTTCAGCAGAGTGGTAATCCTTTCAGCAGTGCACATGTTTCCTGCCTCCCCTGCCCTGGCTGCAGACTAACTACAGGGGGCATGCAATATTTTATGTGAAAGCAGGACACAATCTACTCAGGTGTAAGGGGGGCTGCGCATAGCTCCGCCCTACAGAATGCATCTGAGGCCGCCTTCATCCAGGGCCAATAGAAGTGGGCAAAATGCCTGGCGAAGGTCCTGTTTTGCGCCAGATGTCCTGCCTGGGGATATCGTAAGCCAACCCCAGTAGGAAGGCACTGTAACACTGAGGGCTCACGAGCAGACTGGTTGCCCCAGGTCCTGGAACCTTAGGCTCACTTTAAAAGAGGTCATTCGCTTATTAGATAAGGTGATCTCCAGAGGTATAACCTGCTGCTTGGGCCTCATCGTGCAGCCTCAAGCCCTCTAGAGTGAGGCACTCTTTCTGTGCTTTGCAGAATTCTTCCCTGGTGGGCCCACCCTAAACTTGCCATCCAGCACGTTCAGGCAGGTCACCCAGGGCGGTAATGTCCCCCCAGTAGGCTCAGGAGAATCCTTCTAAGGTGCCCTGTTAACCTGAACCTAGGCAACTTTAGGGGTTGGTTTCCTGTGCACCGTGCCCTTACTCTTCTTGGAAGCTGCCTGGGCCATTTTTCCAGGCTCCCTTGGCTCCATTCCCGAGCTGCCATGGACCTTGGGATCATACAGATTCATTCAGGCAGTCCCAACATCTCTAAGTGTGACCTGAGCTCTACCCCTTTTCAGATAGTGTGCTCAAGGTCATTACCCAACAGACAATCTACAGGCATGGTAGAGCTCACAGCTACTTTTAGAGAACCTGAGACCCCACCTCACTCATAGGAATGCAAAGCCACTGGTAGATGACTCTTGCGGTTGTCTGTGACTATGATTTGGTGGAATATGTTAGGGAGGACCTGCTCTGAAGTACACCAGCTGACATCTCACAGTAGTCATGCTGGCTCCTGTGCCCCTCCTCTGTCCCTCAGACCCTCCACCCGTTACCCATGCATTGTGACCCCCTGCCTATACTTAGAAGTATTTACAGGCATCCACCGGTTGCCCATTGATTGTGACCCACTGCCTATGCTTGGAAGTATTTTCAGGCAAATGGGCCTTTGGGGCCATCTCCTTATCCCCTAAGGACACTAGGGTAACCTCTGTCTGCACCCCACAGCTAACTGGGACAACCTCCTCCCCAAGTGCTACACTCGCCAACCCAGGTGTCTGCCCACCAGTGGCCTCTTGGGACAGTTGGGTCTCCCTTGAAGTGCCCTGTGTGCTCTTGGGACAGTTGGGTCTCCCTTGAAGTGCCCATACTTGTAGCACTCAGTGCACGGAGGGACAAGCCTGTCTGTTTATCAAAGAACCCTTTTTTCTTTTGCTCAGATTGGGCCTGGTTACTGCTGTTCCCGTGGGAATTAATTAGGAGAGGACTCCTTATTTTTACGTTTTTTCTCCCTCTTCTTTCTTCTGGTGGGATCACTGACTGCCCTTTTGGGAGTCTCCCCCAGATGCCTCTTTGGACACTCTGATGTGGGCCCAGAGGTCAGCCTCATCAGCAAGCTTCCTGGGCTCAGTCAGCTTGCTGTCCATTGGTTGCTGGCACAGCTCTGTAAAACAAATATTGAGCATGTGCTCTCTGATAATCAAGTTGTACAGCCCCTGGTAATCATTAACCTTGCTGCCCCTCAGCCAGCCATTCAGTGCCTTAGTGGTGTCCATGAAATCCACCCAAGACTGGTTTGAAAGTTTGTGGCTGTCCCTGAACCTTTCGCAGTACTTTTCAGGGCTCAGCACAAATTTAGTGATATGCATAGCTTCCGGGGGTGCATACCGGGTTTGATCTTCTACTTCTAGTGTGAGACGTGTCCCTCCACACTGGAGGCATATGTTTCCACAAGCCACCCCCACCCTCCCTTCCAATGCTCTACTGGGATATTGTGCACCCTCAGGGTTGCCTCATGAGCAGAAAACCACTTATCTATGTCAACATCCACCACAAAATTGGGCACCAGATCTTTAGGTATGCAGACATTCTTGTCTCCTTCATACACTGAGTGTATGCTGCCACCATTGCTACTGGACTCTGCTTGTTTAGCTTTAAGGTCCAGCTCTCTGAGGCTCCTTTCATGAGCCATTTTTTCTCTTCCAGAGCCAATTTCCTCTCCTTCATCTTGAGCTGGGCCATCTGTAGACTGAACTCCCTCTCTGCCTTCCTGTCTGCCAGCTCCTCTGTGGACTGGCTATGTGATGAGACACTGCTTCCTGCTCTGGCAGGGAGTTTAAACTCAGAAGAAGGGTCATCCTCCTCCCCTGAATGCTGTGTTTCAGAACTGATGTCCAGGTCTTGATCCTGCTCCTCCACATCATCCTCTTCATTTCCATCCTCTGTGGCTGTTGTTAACTGGTGGACCACTGTACACACAATCAGAACTTTCTGAAGCTCCATCTTCTTGGTGCCCTTCTTCATTTGCAGTCCGCTTTCCTTACAGAACTGTTTGAGCTCACCCACAGTGTAACTTCCCAGGTTGGCCAGCAGCTCAAACTCCATTACTGCTGGTATGGTCTCAGACAGTCCTGTTATAGGTAATGGGAGTAGATTTGGAAAAAGCAAAATAGCCAATTAAGGTGAATTATAAAAAACTTGAAATAGTCAAAATCTATTTATATGGGATGTTAGTGTAACACAAAATTACTGTATGGCACTTCAAAAATACAAGTTTAATTCCTCATGGCTGATTACCAGTGTAAGAAATTGGGTTACTGGCTGATGGACGTGAAACCCTTCTCAGGCAGGAACCTCAAGCCTTTTCAGGGTGAAGTCACCAGCAAACCCCAAATTAACCTGTGCTCAATGTTCTGGTAGCATGGCACAGAGCAGTGAGGCTTAAATTAGAGGCAATATTTAAAGTATTTGTGCAGCACTTCAAACAGTAAAAAAGTGAAAACACATCACAAGAAAAATACCACACTAAAGTAGAGAAATAGCGTAATTCTCAGTAATTAAAACAAGATCAAAGCAACAGAAATCCAATCAATAGAACCAGAGATATGCAGATTTAAAGATTTAAGTGAAAATATTGCCAAGAAGTAAAAAACCCAAATGTGGATATCTGGTTGCGCCGGACCGGGACTAAGTAATAAGTTCAGGCCGACCGCGATGGAGCACGGGCCTGCTACTGGTACCCAGTTAGGCCCTCCGAGTCAAGAGTACCTCAAATCCTGGTTGCGGAGCGTTGTGAGGTCCAGCATTGAGGATGCGTCACATGGTCTAGGTCGGGGGTGCGTCACGCAACGTCAATTCTGGGGAACTGCGAGGCTGTGAAGCTAGGTCCTGCATCGTCATTGTGGACGCCATCAACAAGCGGCTTGTGATGTGAGGGCATGCGCAGAAGTTCCAATGAGGCTGCGGGCTGCGAGCTTGATACAGAGTCCTTGCGCTGGAAGAATCCTAGCAGCCGAGGTGATGCGTCGGTTCTGCTCGGGGTAGTGCCACGCAGTTGAGGAGATGTTTCAGATCTGCTGGATCGACAGATGGGCTGGCAGAAAACCTTCAGGCCCACTTCCAAGGGTCCAGGACTGGGGTGGCACCACTTGGCAGGGTAACACTCATTGTAGCAGAGTCCAGGTGCTGGTTACAAGAAACTAGTCCTTGGAGTCACTATGGTGGTCCTGGGTACAGGTTGCAGTTCCAGTCCTTCTAACCCAGGCAAGAGGGCAGCAGGTCAGCACACCAGGCAGCTGTCCTTCAGGGCAACGGTCCAGCAGAGTGTCAGTCCTTTCAGAAGCACAACAGTCCTTCTTCCTGGCAGAGCCTTCATTGGGCTACAAGTGTACTGAAAAGTTGGCGTCTGAGGTCCAATATTTATACCTGGTGCCTTCTTTGAAGTGGGAGAAACTTCTAGAGATTTCCCTTTGAAGTGCACAGGTTCCCTGCCTCCCCTGCCCTGGCTCCAGACTAACTACAGGGGGTATGCAATCCTTTGTGTGAAAGCAGGACACAGCCTATTCAGGTGTAAGTGGGACTGTGCCTGGCTCTGCCCTCCCATTCTGCCAGTGATGGCCCATCCAGGCAGGCCATAGCTCTCTACTGTGTGTGGCTGTCTAGGAAGAATACACAAAAACCAACGACCACCTACACCCAGTCATGTGACCCAGAGACAGGCTGCAAGCACTAAATTGCCAGGGATAGGAAAATGCCAACTTTCTAAAAGTGGTATTTTCAAAATTGTATTCATAAAACTAACTACACCATAAAAAAGAATTTGCCATTACAATTCCAAAGACATCAAACATGATCTGATTACCTGTTCCCATTTAGAAGTTAACCTTATTAAATAGAATAAAGTAACCCCAGTGTGTTCCTATGGGAGAAGTAGGCCTTGCAAAACTTAAAAGTACGTCTTACTTTTTAAATACTTGTACCCTGCCCTGTGGGCTGCTTGGGGCCTACCCTAGGGGTGACTTATATGTTTTAAAAAGGAAGGTTTGGGACTGGCAAAAGGTTTATTTTGCCATGTCAAATTGTCAGTTTAAAACTATACACACAGGCTGCAATGGTAGCCCTGAGACATATTTAAAGGGCTACTTAAATGGATGGCACAATACATGCTGCAGACCCACTAGTAGCATTTAATTTACAGGCCTTGGGTACATGTAGTACCACTTTACTACTTATAGGTAATGTTAATATGCCAATCAGGAACGAGCCAATGTTACCATGTTTTAAGGCGTGAGCACATGCACATTAGCACTGGCTAGCAGGGGTAAAGTGCACAAAGTCCTAAGGTCAACAAAAACGAGATTAGAAAAATAGGAGGAATAAGGCAAAAAGTTTTGTGGAAGACCACCGTAAGGCTAGCAAATCTAACACATCGCAACAAAAGCAATCACATTTTAAAAATTACCCGTCTCTTCCAACCCGCAAATTTTTGTTCCCTTCATTTTTGAAAGTTGTAATGAACTAAGAGAAAGGACAGTTGTTTTCTCTGCCTTATACATGAACATTATTAATATTGTTAAAATCCATAGCCGGATTGGATAGACACAAACAGTAAACCGAGCTTCAGGTGGAAATCTAGAAAAAAGTCTAAAAATAATGTGCGGAGCGGTCAAGAAGGCATCATAGAATGCTGGACTACATACCTTTTTTAACATCTGAAAACTTTAGAAAATAAGCAATAACAGAAAGTAAGGCTCGAGACAGGAACTAATCCCAACATGTAAAATTTAGCAAACATAGGAATGAATGGCTGAAGCAGACAATATTCTCATGATAAAGATGAACAACGTCAGCCAAAGCACTGATGAAGAATGATGAGAAGAAAAAGACTCACCACTAAGGCCCTCATTTACAATCAGCTCATTAATAACGACTGGCCCCCTGACAGGGTATATTGGGTCAATCAGAATTATAAATTATACTCCTTCACACAGAAATTCAGCAGTCAAATTCTCCATGTGAAACATTGGGGACAACATGGGGGATTTGGTGCGGAAATATCAATTCCTGTATGTTTTTCCCCTAAAACAGTGTAAACCGTAATTCTGGGAGAGGAAATAGCAGGGATTACCCTGGGACATTCGTAATGACGGCTTAAACCGACACCTGAAGTATGTGGCACCTCGGGGCCAATATCTACTCTGCTTCTTTCTGGAGACTCTGAATGACTACATCATCAGTTTTGCATACCACTAGACATCTGCCAACACAAGATTTTGCGAAGCTTAGGCCCTGTGGGGCAGATTTACAAGCACCTTGCGCCACTTTTGCGTCACATTTCCCATGTTAAAAATGACGCAAAAGTGGCGCAAGGGCCTTGTAAATAAGCCCCTGTGTTTTTTGCTGTATGGCAGTTACAGTCAGGAACGAGTCTAAACGAAATGTGAACAAGTGCTGCATAGCGTGAAAGTCCTAAATGTGTGCAGGCAGATTGAAATGACATTTACGGCTGGAAGAGGCTTCTCCAATTGCTCTGCCAAACAGTGACAGCAGCAGCATTGTTCGGGCTCCTCGAAGGTGCGTGGCAGAGGTCAGTCTACATGTCTGGAAAACCACCTGGTTAGAAAATACATTGCAGTGAAGTCGTGACCCATCTCCAGCGTCCCCATCACCCCCCTGGGGCAGTATATTATCCAGAGCGTTTGATTCTGCTGCTTGCCAAGTATTCATGTTTAGTTCCACTTTGTTCACATTACCAAACTGGGGAATAAGGGACTCTTTACACGCTAGCGGGGACTGATTTACACTTACTTCCGCTCCAACAGTACATGGCACAACATATAGTTTATTTATAGATCTCGTGCCGTTCTTACATTTCCTGCTTCTGCCTGGCATTGACACGTCATGTTCCGCTCAAACCAAAAGGGGAAGAAGCTAATTATGTTACATGTAGAGATGTCTATTCGTCAAAAAGCCTGGAGTAGCAGAAGTGACGCTGTGCACTTTTTAGCCACCAAACACATCTCAGGATGAATTCCGTGAATATCCATTATCCCCTGAACAGCCTCCTTTTTGCTGATGAGGGACAAGTGTGAAGGTATCAATGCAAAGTGACCAGCTCTCTGAGTTCTGTATACTTATTGCGGTCTTGCTACATACAGCTTTAGCTGTCTGTCACAGACAGCATTGTATTCGATATACATCGAGTATGCTTTTGGTCAGCTCATTGTTCATGATTGCATCATGGCTTCTTTGTCCACTCCAGTTTCTAAGTTCCGCTTCAGAGTCGAGGGTTAACCTTCCTTTTCTGGTGTTTCACCCATCCTTGGAGCATTTCCGCATTACCCTGGTTTTGATTGGATAAGTCATATCCTTTCATTGCTGATGTCACGGAATTATTTTGTCTTTTCCTTATCATTTGTGATTTAGCACTCCATGGGAGTGCATGTCCTACTCTTTCTTCTCTTTCTCTATGCCTCTCTCTCTTTCTCATACATGGTAGTATAGTACTCTTTCGATCACTCTCCTATCCCCCGTCTCCTCTCTTTACACCTCCAGACATATTTTCTGCCCCTCCCTCCTACACTTAGCCCAACAGTGGCTCTGTATTATGGCTTTCTGTGCAACCTCATCTCTCTCTCCCCGCCTCTCTACCCCGCCTGCTGATCACTCTATTGACTTTACCAATGCCAGATGCTTTAAGAAGTGGGCCGGCACTTCCAAAGCTAAGTAAACAGAATAACGTTTGGCTTTCTTGGAGCATTACTTTTAATACTTCTGAGTTAGAGTCACTTTGGCTCACATTACGTTGTGTCAAATAATATGACAACCATCTTGCATGTTTAAAAAAATACAATTTCATTATGGCTGCCCGCTATTGTGGATTTTCTTGTGCTAGAGCAATTTTAAAATCATCCGTCATTGGCAAAACCAATAGCGGCAAGCCAGAACACCGCCAAATCTAGCCGCATCGGCTTTGCCAGTCCTTATTCCTACTTCTGCTGCCCTGAACACTAAAAACAGGGGTAGCAAGGGCAGTGCTAGAAAACCTGAGAGCAATTTAGGGGTATCAGCTGATGCCCCCGCTCCTCCTTGCAAGCATTTCACACACACATTTAAAACAGTCTTCAGGTTTTTGTCTAACTTTGCACTTACAGTTATAGATATATTGATTGTTGAACATGTGAAGCTGCTGACTGATTTGCATATGTAAGTTCTCACATATTCCCAGACTTGAGAGTGTTTGAATGAATACAGTATATATAAGTAGGAAACTGGAGAGCCCAGGTGACATATTCTCTTTGAAAAGAAAATGCCCTCCACCTAACAGTCTATAGTAACAACATCTGCAACATAGTAAAGTACTTAGCACTGATGTACAACTACTGTAACCATAACATTCAAAATATTTAGCGAGATATAGTATGCTGGAAATATTTAGACTACAGAACAATTTCTTCTTTCAACATTTCCCAGCTCTACAATAAACACTGATGTCATTTGCTGCTTGATATAAGACCGTACTCAAGTTACATTGTAGGGAAACCTTGATCACTCTGACAAACCAATTAAAACCAGTAATGATTTGTATGTTATCTGGGAATGTATTTTAACAGATACAATATTATATAAAGTTCACATTCTGCCCATATTATGCATGGCCTCGGATTCAATCTAATGGCAGCAGTGCAGTCACATGATGCACCATAAAATTCAGACTTCTGGTTGCAATTCAATTCTGACCTGCAATTTCCTAATTTTTATGATTATTTTGACATTTCTTTACGTATGGTAATTAGTTTTTCAGTGTGGACCTCACCCAGATAAATCCGAGACCATAAAATTGCAATAAGAAAAAATACATTTTAGCAGGTAACTGGGGCAAACATAGGCAGATGCTTCAAAGAACAATTCAGAAAGAAGACCGCTTCAAACTGATGAATTTTAGGATCCTAAGGAGAGACCTAATTTTAGGACCAGACTTATAGTTAGAATCCTGTTTCCATAGGGAATGCTTTCTTTATATTTCTATTTAACTTCAATGCTGTTTGACGTTAACGGGGGGGGTGGAATATTTCATTATGGGAGGGGAATGTGTGCCCCCCAGCCTCTGTGAAGCTCTGGGGCCCCTATCCCCCGGGGCTGATGTGTAAATGAGGTCAGGGGGGCAGCATGGCTCTCGTCCCTGAACCCTAGGAGGCCCCACAAACCCCATCCCGGGGATGAATTCCAAATAAAAAGTGGAAGAGGGGGTCACGCAGCCCCCCCTGGGGCCTCAATAGGGCCCGGAGACCCTATCTCACAGGGCCGCAAGTCATTTAAATAGGAAGGGGGCCACATGACCCCTCTACTGTAGCCTTAAAAGCCCCAGGGACCCAATCTCCCAAGGCTGAACACAACTTTAAATCAGCCGCAGCCCGTGCAGGTAAGAGCGGTGGGGTGGTGGGGCCGGGCGGGGGATTATGAAGGACGACAACGAGGGAAAATTAAATAAATAATTAATTTTTCCCTCGTCATCGTCCGTTGAAACCCACCCCCCCAACCCGGCACCACCACCCCATCGCTCTTACCTGCACGGGCCGCGGCTGCTTTAAATGAAAGGGGCTTGCGCAGCCACCACCCTGAGCCTCTAAAGGCCGGGGCTGGTTCACAGACTGTGTCCTGGGGAACCCACCCCAGGGACACAGTAGTTTCTCTGCCCCTATCAGCACAGACAAAGAAACATATCTTTGCTCCCTGATGACAGGAGCATTTATAAATCTCCTACTGGGTGGGAGCAAACATGCCTTCCCTGACTGCATGAGCACAGGTAGGGAAGGCACATCTGCCGTTACTCAGCAGGAGATTTAAAAATGCTCCTACCAGGTGGGTGCAGACTTTTGTTTCTCTGCCCGTGCTCCTGCGGGCAGAAAAACACATATTGCTCCCGCAAGGTGTGAGCAAGCATAAGCAGCTACTCCTGCTGGGCATCAGCGAGCATAAGGAGCTGCTCCTGATGGGGCTGCAGGGCCCCAGGGGCTTCCCCTCAACCCCCAAATTTCTGCCGGATGGGTGTCTAGGATGGACACCAGTGTACCCATCTACCATAAGTGATGCCCCAGAGGATGGAGTCACAGCCGCAACAGTAGGCTCGGGATGGGGGTCATGTAGACCCCTCCACTTTATAATGGCAATTGTCCCCGGGGCCCATTAAGGCTTGGGAGGGGGGGCACATGGCCCCCCTCCCCTTTTCAATGGAATTCAGGCCATGGAGAGGGGGTTCCCAGGGCCTATTAAGGCTCTGGGAGGGTGGTCTGTGTGTTCCTCTCACCTAAATTTAAATAATTGCCCAGGGAATGATGGGGCACTATTGCCTCGGGGAGGGGGTGTATGCCCCCTCCCCTTAAAGGCCCAGGTGGTTGGGGTCCTCAGGGCCCCTTGTGGCTTAGAGAGAGATGCTACATGCATCCTCCCATTTAGAAATATCTTTTGGGCCCTAGGGATGGGGATCCTTTGGCCCAAAGTGGGTCATGGAGGGGGCTGCATGCCCCTCCCCTTTAAAGAAAAGGCCTCAGAGATGGGGTCCATGAGGCCTGATGTGCCTCTGAGAGGGGGGTGTGCTAATGAGTTGAACACAGGGCTTGGTGTGGCGTTGGCTGCCTGCAGGGGGTTGACCACAGGGCCTCACCAAGGCTGTGCACAGAATGAGGTTGGCTGCCTGCAGGGGATTGGATGAGTTGGGGGTTGGCTTTAATCTCTTTCCTTTTTCTTCGCTAAATCCCTCCCATTTACTAGTATTCCCCATTGTCCAGACACTCCAACCTGTCCCTCCCACATTTACTACTAAAACTGATATGTACATGTGCAGAAATCTCCACATTCCGGGAGGAGATCGCGCACATAAAAGATATGAGAGGTGCAAACATAGACCTCCGCATGTTATTTTTTGAATAGTATTTTACAGTCCCTGAGAAGTACTACTGTAATAATATACTACAAAATGTAGTTTGTGAATAGGCTCCTACATTTGCAAAAAGTTGTACACTAGCAAACCATTGATATCAGGGTTCAAATCTCAATTTTGGATGGGATGCCCACAACATGCCCCTAACAAATAGCTATTCATAATCCATCTCTAAACCCTGTTACTGATTCAGAAACAGTTGTCAAAATTATTAAATGTGTCTAGTAAACCAAAAAAGGCTTTTGAAGAGTTGCAAAACCTTTAGCCAACTGGAGGGTTGGTGACAGTTAAAAAATATTGTACATCAGGTCTTAGGTTTCCAGTGTGGAGGTGAGAAAGGTGCAGAGTGAGAAGGTCTGTCAGCAAAGTACCAAAGATTAGAAAATTCAGATGTGAGACCGTCCTGGATACCTTATGATAGCTGGGATAAAACTGTTTTACACACTATTGCAGCGTTTTAATCAGGCATCCATAAAGTAACTGACATCACTCATCAACATATATTATATCATACTTCTTTACTGCTACTAAACACATATTGCTACAATATAAACCACACCAATTACAGGGTAAATCATAAGAGCAACGCACAGTGGTTCTGAGGGATTTCTATTCACAAGTACAGTGCAAGTATCTAATCTGTGTGACTAAATTTGAACACATATACATAAATGTACACAAGAGCCCATCTATATAAATAAAAAGGTTCTGTATTCTTCTATCCCAATGACTCAATATATATTAGACAATGGTACAGATGGTGTGGTGCTTAAAAAGAGGTGATCATATTAATGTTTTTTGATTTCTGTTTTGATTAATAATCAAACATCACCCCGAAACACTCATAGCAGACATCTACCACAACACTTCCAAAAGTCAAGAAAAAACAGATATCATCTTCTACACTACCCACCTGGCCAAATGGAGAACAAACCTAGCAAACCACCTACAAATAACAAATGTCACCAACATCCCATATGACCAAAAACTGCTGATCTCCAACTCACCCACCGTCATAGGCAACGCTACCATAGCAATATACAAAAACAGCAATGTCATGATACAAACCAATGACATCAACCTGTGTTCATTTGAATAAATTTTCATTATACTATGCAACTCCACCACTTATCTTTCCAACAATCTAACCACAACCCAACCTGCTCTCCAGGACACACTGCAGGAAATAACACACACAAGACTCACCAGAAGCTCACACCCAATCCACACCTCCATCCTATGCTCCACCCTAATGTCATGCCCCCCATGCCTACTACCCCTCTCCCTCACAACTCCATCTTTCTCCTCTCTCCCTCTTAACTGACCGCTCTACCAACTAAAATACATCAGCCAGAGCTGCGTCTAATGCCATCACCAGTTCTAGACCTCATCTCTACAACCCCATGAACAACCCTCCCCCAGGTTACACCATCAATCCCCCCTCCCCATCACACCAAGCAAAATGCTATCTCAGAAGTACCTGTCTCCAGAAATCCCAACCTTCCTTCAGCCATCAGCCAAACAAGAAAACACAAGGATGTACTCTGAGCGCACACCTTATAGTTCACACAAAGGAAGAAACATTTGGCAATACAAAGCACACTCCCAATGACCCACAGCTCCCTAGGCCTAGACAACACACACGGGCTAACTCGCTCCTTAACACTTCAACGTTCTCTACATTGAACCTGATACCTATGGTCAAACTAGTCGAACGTCTAACTCGCATGGAAAGACAAGTTTGGTAGACTGTGCGGTGGGATGTCTATCTATGTGGCTACTAGATTATCAGCACACATTAAACAGTTAAAATTTGAAGTTGACTGGGTCACTGGCATTGTGGTTGAAAATTTTGCACCAGAGAGCAAGTTACTATTCCTAAATGTTTACATTTCACCATGTACCATGGAGAAAAAATCCAAACTGGACTGCCTGACCGAAATTTTATGTAATATCTTAAGCACATATGGCAGTTTACCATGTTTAATCTCTGGAGACTTTAATACCAATCTCTTTCATAACCAGTTTGAAGATCTGGGAATCATCCCTCCAGCGGTCCCTTCACATCTTGCCACACAAACATTACCGTCAGGACTCAGATCGTCCAAATTGGGCGAATATGCAGTCCTTCAACTTAGCAGAATAGGCTACATAGTAATAAACGGTCGCTCATCCACAGACACCCCCCGGCCTGGACAAGAACTAACGGCCGAACCCACTCATTTCTGGACTTTACATTAGGAAACAGCGAAATGCTTATCCTAATTGAGTGCCATTATATAGCAGCAATGGGGGAAGTGACCATCGACCTCAAATAATAACATTATCTCTCAACATGCCTCATCATCACGCACTTGCTCACACGACATCCTACAGCTATTCAGAGAACCTAAGGCGAATGAAATGGTCGTCCAGTGTCGTCCCTTTTGTCATGGAGAAATGTGATCATCTTCTACGTTCACAAAGTGCAAAAGATGTGCCAATCATCGACAGCTGGGAAGTGCTGGTGAACAGTTTATTAAATGAATTTCCATCCAAATCTTACCCCCGGCAATATCCACCACGACTTCGCATTTCACCAGCTACAAAAACCTTAAAATTAATAAGAAACGCTGCTCAATGTCGGGCCAGAAAAAACCCAGGCAACGGATTTTTATTTAAACAATATAAGCAAGCTCAAAAAGCTTTTAAGGCATCTGTGCATAGAGACAAACAATCAGCGTCAGACCAGTTCTGGTTGAAGTTAGTCCACGCCAGCAAAAGGTCTAATGCAAAGTTATTCTGGTCCCTTGTGAACAACGGCCCATTAGGAGGCAGAGGACAAAGCAGCGCAAACATAAGCGCTGACGACTGGACTGAGTTTCTATTTAATCACTTCAGAGATCATTTAAGCAGGCCAGAGCACTCTGGTCCCCATTTGACTTGCAAACCTGGGCCACCAGTTACTGAAAACCACTGCACAGCCAACATTGAGTCAACTACTACAAGTGAGGGGGTTCTGGATTCACCCACAATCGAGAGTAAGGAGCTAGGGAATGATTCAACCCTAGAGACCCTGACGACACACGGAGTTTTAATAAACATCATTGCCCGGATAATCAGAAAAGGCAGGTCAGACGGAGCCCCTGGCCCCAACGGTCTACCTCAGGGCTTGTTTAAGTCAGATGAAACGCTGTGGTCAGGCCTCCTTGCACCATTGTTTTTATACTGCAGGCTCAATGATCACATTCCGGATTCCTGGAAAGGTGCCATCATTCATCCCATCTACAAAAGTGGCAAAAGAGATGATCCAAAAACTACAGAATGATAGCCCTTCTTGATATTGAATCCAAATACTACGCCAGCATCTTATTAGAAGAATTGTCAACCTGGGCCGAATCAACCCAGCATCTTCCTTTCAACCAGACCGGCTTCGTAGCTAACTCAGGCACAACCAGCAACTTATTGACATTAACTGTTTTGATGGAGAAGGCAGATGCCCGTCGTATGCAACTATACTGCTGCTTCGTCGACTTTAAGGCGGCTTTTGACCGGGTGCCACGCGGCCGCCTTTGGCAAAAATTAGACCGTTGTGGTATATCCCCCGCCCTCTTAAAAGCGATAATACAACTCCACACACAGACCTGGATAAGGATAAAGTTGGGCGACGGGTCCTATGTTTCAAAAAAGATCCAAACAGGAAGTGGCGTTAAACAAGGTTGCGTCTTGGCGCCCCTTCTTTTTAACCTGTTTATTTCGGACCTATCCTCTACACTCGATAAGATCAACTCCCATCCACCCCAATTGGACGGAACCCGCATCAGTAATCTGTTATACACCGACGACCTAGTGCTACTGAGCCACACAAATGTAGGCCTGCAGAGGCTTCTTGACGAACTCCTTCCCTATACACTTGATAATGCGCTTGAATTGAACCTGTCAAAAACAAAAATAATTCATTTCACCAAACAGAAGCAGCGGAAAAGCAGCTGGTTTTTCAACAATAAAAGCATCGACACAGTGCCACACTATAAATATTTGGGAATTTTCCTTGATGCCAGAGGTTCCTTTGCTAAACAAAAAGATGCCGTCAAGGCCAAAGCACTGTCGCTTGAGGTTGCGTCAGCTAAACTTTCAAAACATTTACTAGGGCCAAGCTTGACTCCGCTGCTCAAGGTGATGAAGGCCAAGATCACCAATTCCTTATCATATGGACACGAGATCATGATGGGCTCAACAAATATCTTATTAAATAAATCAACTACCAGGATCTTTAAGCGAGCATGGCGCCTGCCGAGGTCCTCATCTCCGGCACAAGTCAGATTAGAACTCGGCCTGCTTGATCACAACGGCGTCGAGGCCGGGGCTTTCATCAAGTTCTGCAATAGACTGCGCAACTTCCGGGATGGCAGTCTTGAGTCCAAAATCTGGAATGAAATAACGACCAGCGCATCCAGCCAAAAATATCAGCACCACCTGGCCTGCTCCCTACAGCTACTCGGAATAACGGAATATTGGGGAACAAATCCGCCACAACAGGCATTGAAGACCGTAATTAAGCGAAGTGTTCGGCTCTGGTCTTTTCACTCTGACAGGGCAAAATTATCTAGAAGAAAACATGCTTGGGCCTTTGTCTCCGACTACAAACCAGGGGTCGAGTCATCCTACTTATCAAGTACATACTCCGTCTATTGGAAGGTTAAGTTTATGGCCCTAAGGCTAGGCGAGTGGCCCTTTTTAAAGCATCTGCCACAATGGCGGCGCCCTAGTCTTGATATCGAATGCAGGGAATGCGGCTACCATTCAGAAAGCTTGGAGCACATAGCTTGCACATGCCCAGCCCTGCTAAACGATAGAAGGACTTCATTGCGAGCAGAGTGGAACAAACTTGGAGTTCGCACATGTCGTCAGGCTATCATAGCCAGCTATGAACCAAGAAAACACAAAGTTGAACATTTGGTTCACCAAATTTGTCATCAGAGCTGCTAAAGTGTTGGAGAAAGAGAAGGCAGCAATTCCTCCGCCGGTTGGCCTTGCAATTTCTCTGTAATAAAAACTCTAGCTGCCATCCGGCTCCTCCTACAAGGTCTCCATGGACACTGTTTTTAGCACTTTAAAAAAATTTGCTGTTATATTTATTTGTCTCTTCTTTCTAGATTATCTTAAAATCATTCCGTGACTGTTATGTCATTCTAAGGAGCCTGATCCGCAAAAGACAAATGCATATTCGGACAATTCTTTAAAAAAAATTTAATCCGCTTTTATTGCAAGATTATTGCATTGTTTTAGAACTAATCGGGGCTCCTTGTATTTATTAGTCACATGGTTTTAATATTTTGTTATGGTTTTTAGTAATCAAACAATAAACTTGAATTTGAATTTGAATTTGAAAGACAACTCGAGTCACTCTCTCCAGGGAACCATATGCCTACTAATACCATAACTGAAAGTCTAACCCACCTTCAAAGATATCTTGACATAGTAACACAGGACATCAGCAAAATCCTTAACAACACCAAAACAAACTCTGATATCACTCAACGCTTGCAACTCTCCTCTCTCAACATCACCAGCGAACCCCACGATTGTCCAAATTCCAACAGAACAGCTGGCACACTACCTCTGTCAACAACCAATCTCACAGGCCAAAAAGAATGAGCCCCAGGATATCCATGAGAGAGGTGACGGATCAAGAAAAAACTTATGACCTTATGACAGCCCTGAACCCAACCACCTACAACATCCAGGTGATCATCGGTATTGGCAGAGACATTGACCTACCTAGAGCTACCAGACCACCTTCACAACGCACCAAAATACCTTTGACAACCACCTCCCAGATACACACTACCAGCAGCAATGTGAACTGCGTACTCATAAACTGTAGGTCAGCAACCAAACATGCAACAGAGCTGGCTGAAGCCATTCTGCACCACAACATTGACATCGCATTCATCATAGACCTGGTTCAGCAAATCATCCTATCCTATCCTTGATCTTCTCATCCCCCCAGGCTTCTCCATCATCAAGAAGGACAGGATGGAGTGCTATGTCGGTGGCATAGCCATCATACGCAAGAATAGCAGCTCAATGGCTGAAAAAACGCCTTCTCCTATTCAATATTCAAATACCTCAGCACCACCCTAAAGCTAAAAGACAACAAAGTGATGAAATGAAGAAATGTCATCTCATCTACCAATCACCAAGAAACACACCCGCCTTTGGCGAACAGCTATCTGATCTGATAACTCCATGCTCTCTCTCTAACTCAGACAACATAATCCTAGGTGACTTCAATCTCCACTGGAATAACGAGAAAGTCACACTAATACATTCATTAAACAAACTACTACTTAGCAAATCTCTTACCCAACACTGCAAATGACAAACCCACAACATAGGCTCAACCTTAGATGGTATTATAGCCCAAAACAAAGTGTTTAGCATAAACAACATTCTTCAAATCGACTGGTCAGGCCACCACATCATTCTTTTTTACATCAGCCAAGCTGCAGCACCTCTAAACCTCTCTAGGAAAACCCTCCAATGGTCTAGAAACCTCAATCTAATCCCTCTAACTGAACTGGAAGAAACAAATCTCATCTCTACACCCACCGACTACAGGCATCCTCAACACAGATGAGCTCACAACCCACTACAACTTGATGATGAAAACTGCCCTGGACCAACTAGCCCCCCCCTGAAACTAAAAAGAGTCAGAGACACCCCCTCAAGATTCTGGTTCAACAAAGACCTCAACTCTGAAAGAAGACAAGTAAGAGCTGCTGAAAGACTCTGAAGAGCTAACCCATCCACAATCCACCTCTACCAGTTCAGAAGAGAATGCAGGAATTACGAAAAACACATCCTTAATGAGAAAGCCACCTTTTTCCAAAATGCCCTAGACAAGGCAAAAAAATGCCCCAAAGATTTTTTTAACATCATCAAACAACAAACCTACCAAAGAAAAAAACCCTGCCTCTGAACTATGCTGCAACAACTTGGCCAAATTCTACAATGAAAAAACATGAAGATTGAGCTCTTCCTGTATTCTCACCCACGGACTCACAATAGCAAATCTTCCTCCACAACGGATGTAAACTTAACCCAAGATCTCTCCTCGATCTCCAAAACAGAGGCCCCTCCCCCAGTGACTACGGGTATCAACAAATACCCAAGGCCCTCCTCAACACCCTAAAACTGGAAGGCTTTCAACCCACTCACAGAGGGGGACATCTCCATGGTGATTGGCAAATCCAAGCCCTCCTCTCACTACATAGACCCACTCCCTGCATCCTTTGGCAAAAGCCTCAACCACACCCTGACCCTTCTTTGGACCAAGATTATAAACAGCTCTCTGAGCAACGGGCTGATGACTGACTGCCTCAAACAGGGCCAAATTACCCCCCTTTTTTGAAAAACCAGACGCAGCCCCGAAAGATCCCAATAATTTCAGACCCATCACCAATCTTCCCTTCTTGGCAAAATTTCTCGAGAAATGTGTTCTCTTCCAACTGAGCCAACAACTGGACACTAATAACCGACTCTACTGCATGCCCCCTTTTCCCCCCTCAGCGCCTTGAGACCCTTTTCGGGTGAATAGCTGCGCTCTACAAACCCCTCATTGATTGATTGACTCACACCAATCAGGTTTCAGGAAAGGATGCAGCATTGAAACAGCTATATTGAATATAAGAGATGACATTCATAAATGCTTAGACACAAACAGGTGCTGCCTGCTCATCCTCCTAGACCTATCAGTGGCCTTCGACACGGTAGACCACAAGTTACTTTAGAACACCATACAACAACAAATTGGAGCAGACAGCACTGTTCTGCAGTGGTTCACCTAATTTCTGCATAACCGATCCCAACTAATAAAAATCAAGAACTCGACGTCAGGGTTTCACACGTCACCCGGAGTGTCCCACAAGGCTAAGTCCTCTCTCCAACACATTTACATGGAGCCCCTGACCTCATTTCTTAGACAAGCAAATATTGCCTATCACCTCTATGCCGACGACACCCAGCTCTACCTAGAAATAACTTCTCTGAATGACATATGCTGGCTTAACACTACACTCATAAAAGTACAAAACTGGCTATCACACAACCACCTCAAACTCAACCAAGAAAAAACTGAAATACTGGTCTTCCCCAACCCGGGCCACTCACCACAGGTCCAAGAATGGATAAAAACCCTGAATGCCCTGAACTGCAAGGTCACACTTGCAGACTCAGCCAAATCTCTCTTGACTCAAGATTAAACATGAGTTCACACATAAGGTCCGGTTCAAAGGGTGCCATCTATAGTTTAAAACTCCTCACCAGAATCAAGCCCTTCCTCCCTCCAAACGACCTAAAAAATGCAACACAAGCACTTGTTCTGTCTAGACTAGACAATGGAAATTCCATACTCACGGGAGCAGCTAAAGCAGTCATAGCCCCCAGGAGAGCCACCCGAAATGCAGCAGCAAGAATGGTCACCGGAGCAAAAAAATATGATCACATCTCCCCCGCACTACAAAATATAAAGTAGCTACCAATCAAAGCACGCTGCTGCTTCAAAACTACCTGTCTCACCTACAAAGCTCTACACACTGGCAAACCAGATTACCTCGCAGCCAAACTCACAAAAGCAGGCCAAACAAGAACTCTTAGAAGTTCCAACACACTTCGTCTCATCCTCCCCAGAAGACATAAACCAAAAACCCTCTCTCGGTCTTTTTCAGGCAATGCCCACAACATTTGAAACTCTCTCCCAGTACATATTAGAACTAAGCCCTCCTTCACAGGCTTCAAGAGACAACCAAAAAAGTTCCTCTTAAACCAGGACCTTTATCCCTCTGGGAAATAACTAAACAATCGCACCATGAAAACATCACCTAGTTCTTTGCACCTCTCCCACAAGTTCTACACAACGAGTTGACGCTCAGCTCCACAATCACAATGCACTATTACTGAATGATAATGACTAGACTCTCAAAACTGTTCTATCATACTGTGACTGACTGATAATTATCTAAACTCTCAAAACTGTTTATTTTTATTGCACTGTGATTGACTGATATTTGTTGTGACATTGCTGTAAAACACTCTGATACCCTCGGGTCTTGCCAGCGCTAAATAAAACTCACAGAATAAAAATAAAAAATAAATAAAAATAAAATAAAATTAATCAATCATCAACCTGTTAACAACCCAGGATTTATGTGTGTATCTGACTCTTATTATAATCAAAATTACAAATTTAGTTAACAGTTTTGAAATTTTTCATATGTAACTTTCTAATTAATTATAATTTAATAATTTATTTTAGAAAGCAATAGCTACCCACTCCCCTAATATACCCCAATGCCAGTATTAAAAATGTGGCAAATATTTTTTATAGACATTAATCATGCATTCATGTTGTTCAATATGTTAAAACAAAAAAAAAACAAGATAAATCAAATAATAAAATCATTCAAAAACAATTAATTGATAAATCAATACATAAACATTAATATATATTCTATTTAAAGACTACTCACCTTCAATGAAACCCCACATATGAAAAATAAAACGAAATAATTATAAAATTATAAAACATATAAACAAAGAAATAACAAAGTCGAAATTACAAATTGAAAGTAAAAAAATTAACAATAGTTAATAGATACTTTAAAATAACCCTACCCACTCATACTCAGTACAACCCACTACCTATGAACAAATAATATTAATATATTTTTCAAAAAAATCAAATAAACAGCTTCATATTTTAAAATAAAAATATTTTTATTTATAACACGACTCACCCCGTCCCTAATAAACCCCAAACACCCAACTTTTCACTTATTAAATAGCTGAAAAATTATTAAGAATGTAAAGAAATAGATAACAATTAAACATCTTAATATAGTAATAAATTAAACTGAATTAACATATATTTTACAAAAACACTATCCACCCAATCCCCTATAAACATCAAAACAGGATATTGAAAATAGTACATTAATGTGATATTAAAAATGTATTTCAAATAAATGTACCAAGCACATAAATAATGAAGTAAAATAATAATACAATATAATAATCCAGCATAATAAAAACAATATTATAGTAAACCATATTCTAAACTTCGATAGTATTGCAAAACAGTCAAAAATATACTTACCTTTGATATTTTTGTCGATGATATTTTTGTAGTGACAACACTTGGACATGATGTTATGGGCAGAGGATAATTTTGAGTCAATGCATCGCTGAAATACAGCCGCTATGTACTGTATAAGAGAAAGAAATCTGATCTGATCCTGCGGACATGCTGTGAAGCTGAAAACTGCAACTAATATGAATATAAACAACATATATCACCCATAATGATAAAAAAAAGTTCAACCTAATGTGCTGTAATGTGTTTTTAATATTTTGTTACTTTCAATGATGTTGATCATTGAAACATTTGACAATGCTATTAAGCTTGTCTTGTTGCCTGTATGTTGGGAGAATTATCTATGAAAGTCACATCTAGTACAAATTAAATATAGAACCCGCACATGAATAATAGAATAGATTAATATGCATATTAGATGTGTACATGTTAGAATCATAACACACTCTCATAACTCCAAAACTCCAGCAGGAGTGCTATACAGTGCTGCACATCACAAAACCTGATCCACCTTTGGAAGAACTTTTGGGATCCTGAGTTCATGATTTCATTGCTTGGAACTCTCTGGTGGAAGGGGGCTGTACTGTCCAAGAATATCATACTTATCAATCAATGACAAGTGGAAACGCTACATAGGGACTCAAGCTTGTGCGTGGCCCATCGTGGCAGATGTTAACTTGCTCATAGTGAACCTGCACATTGTGGATGTCCTGGGGTGGAGCATCTTAAAATGGGCAGCTGGTTGCTATGCGGAGAAGGAGCATCTTCAATTTAAGTACACTGCATTGCCTCCTTAGTCTTCTTCCAACTTCCTAAGTAAGGTCATGGCTTGCTGAGGATTTGTAAAAATTGATTGTTTATTATGATGGGTATTTGTGAGTCATGTAGTGTAGACCATGGCATGCGGAATGTTCAATTGTTACAGCTTTTTCTCAGCAGCTTGGAATTCCCATTTTGCCTTCTGGACAACCATTGTGAAAACTGGATAGATAGCAAAAGTTGTGTAAGTTTCCTAAATGTGCTACAATGAGCCTTAGTGGGTTTCCAGGTGGTGTTCTAGGTGCTAACGAACAAAATGCTCTTTCAGCCACCAGCAGCTTGGAAATATTTGTCTGCGCCAAAGTTTGAGGTTAGCATATTTTCCATTAAGTACTCTAATCTACCAGTATTTGATGACTAAGGGATCCACAATATTCTAAGATTGTTCTGCCTTGATTTGGCTCCCAAGTCTTTAATAATACATTGTACTTTGTCCTTATTCAGCCATTTTTCCTGGAAGTCCTGGGTTTACCTTCAGTGTACATACGCTGTTGCACTGTCACAAGCCTCCTTTCCTGTTTAATCATGTGAGAGGACATGGCTTCAATTCTTTTATTCAAGGCATCAGTTTTGTTGTCATTAGACACCAAGCTTTGGTGCATGCTTAGTAGGGGTTATTGCATATCTGGGTCTCCCATGGCTTCTTGTAATTTTTTTCCCCACGTCTCGCTATGAATTGCAGCTTAGCCTGCCTAGTTTCCATTTTACCCGTGATTACAACTTAACAAGAGAGGGACAGCTATATATAGTGAAGATAAGTGAATCAAGGGGTGTCAACTTTGTAAATGTAGCTCGTGGGTTTAAACCATTGTATCAGGGAAGAAAAATGTTGGCTCAAATAATAACATAGTCTGAAATTAGTGTTATCAGCAAAGGGAAAGATGGGACCGGGGAGTAGACAGAGTCCATATTCATCCCAGGGGCCTGGACAGATCCCCTTCCCCCTCACGAGGTTTCCATTTTAGGCTAAGTGCATTAAGGGTTTCAACGGATATTGGTTAAGCATTGTCTGTGCTGCACAGGTAAAGTACTTCAGCTTCATGGGTGTGTCCTACCAGTCACCTAGCAGCATGGGGTCCTGAGCAGACCTCTACCTTATCCTCCCCCAACTCCTTAATCATCCCTCGGTGTAGATCGGGGAAGGTGGTCCGGACAATTCGACAGCACTATAGACAGTTACAGCTCAATCCATGCCCTGCTCTTCTAGGCACCCAGATTGAACAACATCAGTTCAGTGGTTGTGTTAAATGTCAATCAGGGCCCCTGATCGATCGGATCATGCCACTCTACACCATGGGGCCGGTGATGGGACCCCACCTCCAGGCCAAGCAGCACCAGTTTCCCAGCGTGTGGCCTGAGTGAGCTCAGGCAGCACTTCAGGTGCAGCAGCCCTGTCCCAATAGAGCAGCATCATGGATAGCACTCTAGCATCTATCCAGGACTACCCATAGTCAGGGTTGGGTTATCAGTTGAGGGGAAACATCCGCTCAAGCGATCTCACACCACCTAACGCTGCAGCGGTCATTCCCTGGTATCTCCTCCAGCGTGCTCTCTGGACCAAACGTTTTGGGGTCGATTCCGATTCGGGCCGGAAATCTCTCCGACCGAGCCGGACCCGGAGAGATTTCCGACCGAATCGGACCCGTGCAGTCCGACCGAACGAGTACGATGCATTCGTATGCCACCGGACACGAGTCGGTCGGACTCCCATTGAACTCAATGGGAGCCGGTCGTACAACGCGTACGCGGGCTCCCATTGCCTCAATGGGTGCAAGGCGGACAAGGGCGCTCCCTACAGCGAGTACGCCGCGAGCGCTCGCGGCGTACACGCACAGGTAGGGGGACCCATGGGTCCCCCTGTGTGCGCCTCGCACGGGTACGCGTACAGGGGGTCCGACACGGACCCCCAAAGTACGGCTCCGACAGCGAGTTCGAGTCGGACGGCGCGAGTCGGTCGGAGCGGTCGAGGTGCGCATCGTACTTACCCGGCCGGAAAACGTCTCCATTGCGCGGTGCGAATCGTGTCCGAGCGAGTCGGTCGGAGCGGTACGATCCGGGTACGAGTCGGTCGGAGCGGTCGGGTCGCCCGGACGAGTCGGTCGGCGACTCGCATCGTACTCGCTCGGCCGGACCCGCGTACGGTTCGGTCGGAAACAGGGCTCCGAATCGGATCCGGTAAAGCCGAATCCTATTCGGAGCCCTACCGGCCGAGATCGGAATCGGCCCCTTGGTCTTTCATTGGGGTCTAGGAACATCACAGGAATACAGCTCCCTACTCGTATGGCCTGGGTTTTGCCAGTCCAATCGGCATGCTGTCTGCCATCTTGCAAATCACCAGAGTCTTGGAGCAGCACATGTCTCCCTCAGACACAGGCCAGACAGTAATTTCGGCATATTCTCAGGCATATACTCACGCTCCCACCATGTACAGTGTTGTCATAGAACACATCATCGGTGATGTTATCAATGATGTCCCAGAATATGTTATAAGAGATGCAAAGTGTGTGTTCATAAGCCGTGCATGGCGAGGGCACGAGTAATACTTATTTCATTTAACTATAACCGGTGAATTTCAATTTTCTTTAGTTTCAATGTTGTGTTTAAACTGACATTTTCACTTAACTATATTCTCACTTTAACCTTTATTTTTTTTCAATGAATTTCTATGTTTTTTTAAATATAAAGTAAGATATTAATACCATACCTAGCTATAAAGTCACTTTAAGCTTTGTTTTTTTCTGTGAATTTCTAGGGTTTTTTTAACATAAAGGAAAATTCTATTACCATACATAACTATGCCAACACCCTGCCGCACATGGCTTTTAACTGTTTGCAGTTTTGGGTTAGCTGCAGGGCCTTCCATGTGGCCAGACTCTGCATCCAACTCCCCGTGGGCAGCCAACTCCCCGCCGTGCACAGCCTTCAGCCATGCGTGGCGTGGAGTTGGCCACAGGGCCTAAGCTGTGGCCAGGACCTGCCCCGAGCCCCTTGCAGGTGACCACCCCAGCCATGTAATGCCTTTGACAGTGCACAGCGTGACTTAGCCATAGGGTCAACCACCCACAGGAGGACAGCCCACTACAGACATTTACATCCCCTTTTTTCAATGGTTTTCAATACCACAGCACTCTTGTGGGAACTAGTGTGGGCCCCCATGCTCCTGCGTGACTCTCACCCCTTTTTTATAATTTAAAACAGTACTGTTAAAATTTTTTAGTGTTTTTTAAAATTTTAAATGGTACGTTTAAAAAAGTTACATTTTTGGCCCCATGGCGAAGGGTCATTCTGGCACCTCGCGACCAGAAATATGGGGTCAGGGTATCCATAACCTGCCCCTCCATATGTTTTCTTTAATCTTTTCTCCACTGAGTCCTAAAATGGCTGCTGCAACATCTTTGTTGATGCTTGGGCAGCAAATCAGATCTTATGGGTTGGGTCAATGGATCCTCAGCGTCCCTATATATACATTCATTTTGAACATTAATTTCTCAAAAGAATACTGTGTAGATTTACACCAAATAACAAAAATAGCACTTTCTGTGTCAATATCTAGCTTTCTGCCAAATGTGGTGTAATTCTGTTCAGCTTTTTTTTGCGGTATTGTTGTTAAATTCTCCTATGGGGAAAATGCATTTAGGATCCCTCATTTTCTCAGTTACAGCTAGACGGATCACCCCGAAACTTTCCAGGATGGAACTGAAGTGGCTGAGACTTTGTTTGGAATGTTTCATGAAGATTGGTCAAATGATGCCAAAGTTATTAGCAAACCAAAAAGTTATTTTTCAATGGAAACATGGAAACGCAATCCGAAATACAACTACCCAGTATGTATAATATATATATATATATTTATATATATATATATATATATATATATATTCACAGAAAAAAACCATAGGTTTTACAGCTGTTATAGTTAGAAATTAGCATTTAAAAAACTTTAGAAATTCAGTGAAAAAAACCATAGGTTTTAGGGACGTTATAGTTAGTTGGACATTTCACTCACATAAAACTAGAGAAATTCCACCGTTATAGTTTGTTCAGCTAACTATAACTCGCGCACCCGCAAAGCACTGTTCATGACGTCACATATTGCATCATTCATGACATGGTCAGTGACATCACTGATGACATCTCAAATGACATCACTGATGACATCATCCACGTGAAAAACTGATGCATCTCCTCACACTCTAATATAACCTTTAATACACCCACTGTAAAATACAGACAACCATTTTCAAAATCGTTAACACACTAATACCAGTTACTACATACGCACTCACTAATTGCTAGGTCTACACACACATCTACTCATTCATCCATACAATCACTCATACATGCAGTCACTCATAAATACAACACTATCATATGCACTCATACACCTAGACAATCACACACTGCCACTCATCCATGCAGTTACTCACACACCTACTTAGTCATGCAAAGAATCTATCACAGTCCCATTTACTCACCTATACAATTATACACACACCACCTCACTTATTCATACAGATACTAACGCATACTTACTCTATTATATAATCAGTGATACAAGTACAGACTCATCTATACAGCCAGTCTCAAAATCACCAACTATCATGTAGAGTCCTTTATATACTTCAACTCTCACATACACTGCCTTTTACATATGTAGTTACTTGGACATGTACCACTGAGACATCCATTCACTCACCAACACACCGATACACACACTCACGCACCCATACACGTGTTTCCACATGCACTGTTGAACCATACATCCAGTGAATCAACCACTCACACATCTATGCACAGAGTCACACACCTCAGACCCACCCACACACACACTCAATCTCCCCAAAAATACTCAAACAACCAATTAATAACCTATATAGACACTCATATAGCTACTGACCAACCCATGCAGCAGCTTGCACAACAACAGACAGACTGATACAGACATTCACACAGTTTAGTCACCAACCCATGCATTCAGTAAGACACATTTAATCACTCACTTATACAGCCAGTCACCCTCCTACTAAATCCTCTATCCAGACACTTATACACCCACTCATTCTTCAATACACCTAGGAATATATATAAAACATATTTAGAAATGACAGAAACACACAGTCACGGGATGATGTCATCAGTGATGTCATTTGAGATGTCATCAGTGATGTCATCAGTGATGTCACTGACCATGTCATGAATGATGTAATATGTGACGTCATGAGCAGTGCATTGCGGGTGCGCGAGTTATAGTTAGCTGAAATAACTATAACGGTGGAATTTCTCTGGTTTTATATGAGTGAAATGTCCAACTAACTATAACGTCCCTAAAACCTATGGTTTTTTTCACTGAATTTCTAAAGTTTTTTAAATGCTAATTTCTAACTATAACGTCTGTAAAACCTATGGTTTTTTCTGTGAATTTCAAAGGTTTATAAATGCTAATTTCTAACTACAATGTCCCTGAAACCTATATTATTTTTAAGTAAATTTTAAAAAGACGTGCATACTTTTTGTAGTGAAAAACTAACTGTAACAGTAGTCTGTTATAAGTTATAATTTAACAATGTTTAAAACTTAATTAGCACTAATTAACATTTAAGTGTGGAAAATGTGTGACGCAGCAACTATGATACCTGACTTCGAACAACAGCGTTCACAGTTCAATTCCCGGCTCCAACGGCACGTTAGCCCACCACTATGTCACTGTGGGCAACACCTTGCTTAATCTTCCCGATGCCCCCGAGCGCCGGCACACCTTTCCGGGGGAAGCTGTACGGTTTACAAATGCGGGCATTTTTTTAATTTAAAACCATAGTGATGAGAAATATTAGCACGTATTTGTTTTTTTTCTATTCTGAACGATATTTTTTTTATGTCTTCTATTTAGAATTACGGCAATTAATAGATGTTTGTAGTCATGAGAATGGAAATGACACGGTTTGCCGGGTAACAGTTTTTAAGCTCTCCAACGTATGTACATATTAAGGACCTTATACGTGTTAGGATCGAAATCGAAACCTTTACCGCTTCACATTTTGTAACTTTTCCCAACACGTGCACAAGTTAAACAGTGAAAATGTGAGCACGTGTCAACTGTAAAACGTGACATCTAAATGGGCGGAGCCGCATCTTCCTTCCATAGACTACTCAATAACCAAAAAGTATATAAACCACACCCGTTGTTTGATTAGTTTCGTTTATGCGAGTTATTTACGCGTGTCCATTCTGTGATGCACGTTCCTTTTCTAGCGTCGGATTCTTGTTTTGCGGCAACAAAACATATTCCAGAGTTGTAAGTTGTTTGATTATGGCATAGTAGATATTTATAATACGTAGCTATTTGTCAATATTTAAACATTTGTATTTAGAAAAAAGTGTTATTGGTTGTTTTTGCCATTTATATGTAACGTCAGCAGCTTGTTTTCAGAAACAGACAGAATACAGCAAACATTGTTCCTTTTCTGGCTCCTTTGAGATCATATAGTGTGACTTTGTATATTATAATGTTGACACTGTACTTGACCTCAGAGGTGTTGGTGACCCGTCGGCGCGAAGACTAAAGATTTATATGTAACGTCAGCAGCTTCTAGTTTGTAGTCTATTTCCCCCTTGAGATCATATAGTGTGAGTATGTATATTATAATAACCACACATTATGATCTCAGAGGAGAAATTGTGACCCGTCGGCGCGAAGACTAAAGATTTATATGTAACGTCAGCAGCTTTTGGTTCTTACTCTGTTTTCCCCTTGGGATCATATACTGTGAATATGTATATTAAAATATTAACAGTCATTGTGATCTCAGAGGAGTTTATGACCCGTCGGCGCAAAGACTAAAGATTTATATGTAACGTCAGCAGCTTCTGCTTCTTACTCTGTTACCCCCTTGGGATCATATAGTGTGAGTATGTATATTGTAATATTCACAGTCATTATGATCTCAGAGGAGTTTATGACCCGTCGGCGCGAAGTTCAAAGATTTCGAAGTCTCGGATAAAAGAAGCTCTGAACATATTCACTGCTGGAAAGTATTTCGTTATTGATCTTGTTTTGTGTTCATGACTTTATTTTCCTTTTCCTTTTTGTGTGCAATCAGTGTCACTCTCTAAATTGTAGTAGAGTGTCATATTTTCACACAACAGGAATTGGAGATTTGTCGCTGCCAGGAGTAAACCATCTGAAATACATCTTACTGACCTTTATAACTTACTTGATCAGATATTTTTACAGTGATAATATTTTTCGAAATTGCAGTTTAAAAAAGATTATTTGCATAGACACTTTCTTACTGAATGCCTTTGATAAACCCTACATTTTTTAATGATTTTTGGTATTTCTCTTTTTCTCTGTTGTGGTTCCTATTCTCGTTCTCCCTATAGAATTGATAGGAATAGTAGTGTACATATTACTACTATCCTATATCTTCTTAAAGGAGTCCGTGATCTGTTAGCGGAGCAGTGAGCGACCTCTAAGCACTACGACTGAACTTTCCAGAGTTCTACAGAATAGAAATTGTAAGAAATGATAAAGCGTACATTTCTATGTAATATAAAGTCATTTGTGTTTAACAGTTTTTTACTTGTTATTGTTCTTGTGACCTGAGATGATGTAGTGCGGGAGTGTTTCTTGTAGCACTTCTTTTCTACTTTATCTAAAAGTAACTCATGCCCTCTTATATTATCAAGAATATGGGGCAACACTTTTACAAACTATAGCAGAAAAAAAGGGAGGGTGTGGCCACGCTTAAGGGATATTTTATGAATTGCGTTTTTATTTGTCACCTCTTTGATATATACAGCTTCAGTTTTCGAAGAAAGTTTATTTGTAATTGCTTAATAAAAACTGTTTCAAACCTAGACTGAAATTTTTGCTGCGCAACCACACCTCCCCGTCAGAAAAGTAAACACCACATTCTAAGTGAATAGTGCTACTGGGAAGTATCCCACCTGCAAACTTAATAAAAAGAAGACCGCAACACACTCTGTTATTTTCCCGCCGTGATTTGTACACCCCACGCCAATTATATAAATGGCCCTTAAAATATATAAAAAACAATTTTTACCTTCACAATCCCTGTTCACCACCTTGTGACCACTTTACAGAGTTAATAGTGTTCCTACTCTCCCCGCTACTACTTTGTTTTCCCGTACTCCATTGAAGTGCGTCACAAAACGCTTCACAACAGTCAAACGTTCCCAGCCAATAATGAGCAAACTTGTACTCGGAACACTTTAGCCAATAAAATGTCCATGGTGTTCCGCAGAGGGGGAGGGAATCGCTGCCAGCACTTCTACTTTTAATATTTCACAGCCAATGAACATTAAGCTTGGGAAGGTCCTGCTTGGAACACATTACCCAATCAGATGTCCCTGATGCTCCGCAGAGGGGGAGAGAATGGCTGGCAACACTTCTACTTTCAATGGTTTACAGCCAATGAACATTAAGCTTGGGAACGTCCTGCTTGGAACACGTCAACCAATCAGATGTCCCTGCTACTCCGCGGACGGGGAGGAAATGGCTGGCAACACTTTTACTTTTAATGGTTCGCAGCCAATGAACATTGAGCTCGTTGTTGGAACACCTCAGCCAATTAAACGTTAATTTTGTTCACTGTCCGTGATAAAAGTGAACACCGCATTATAAGTAAACATTACTGCGCATTATATTAAAGGAAGGTAAAAGAAGGCTGCAATACGGCGCATTGTTATTTTCCCGATATGATTTCCACAGCCTACTGAACATTGCCGCAATACAGCACATCGTTGTTTTGCGGACGTGATTTCCACAGCCTACGCAAGCTTGCCGCAATACCACGCACCGTTGTTCTGCGGACGTGATTTCCGCGGCCTACGCAACATTCAAACTCCTTGCCTCTGCACCGTACAGACTGCTTAAACTAAGACCACAGTGTTCCTACTATACCCTCTTATACAATTATTCTCTTATTTTTCCCCCTACACCTTTCAACTCAGTCACAAAACGGCTGCCAACACTTCCTAGTTTCAACAGTTCGCAGCCAATGAACCACACGCTTGTGCTCGTAACGCCTCAGCCAATCAGATGTCAGAATTCTCAAATATCGATATCTGTAAATTTTGATATTTCTCTAAAACTACTGAACGGACTTACCCCATTTAAACAAAAGCATGCTTTCTGGACCAAGACCTTTCTCCCTGCCAAATTTGACGTAATTCCGTTCAGCAGTTTGACCTGTAGCCTTGTCTAAAGTTTCCTATGGAAATTGCATGGAGTAAACATGTTTTGGGACCCCCCTTTTTTCTCAGCCCCCCCTTGACGAATCACCCCCAAACTTTCAACATAGGAGCTGATCTGAAAAGAGAAGTTTTTGGGAAAATTTCGTAAACATTCAACAAACGACGCCAAAGTTATAAGCAAATCAAAAAACGCTTTTCCTGTAGAAACTATAACTATCTACTGGTGACCGCCAGTAGATTATATATATAGCTGGTGATGCGGAGTTATTGCAGGATTTGTTGCAGATGCAGGGTGAGAACAGCACTGACACTTCATTAACCAACTTGGGCACGGGGCACAGAATGATTACTGCCCCTACCAATTTCAAACCCAAATCAACATTTTGCCCCTTAATGTTGAAAGACAACATAGACGTATTTCATGAGAAAGTTTCTCAAGATCTGAGGTTGCTGCACCAAAAACAAATCAATATAAACAAAAGACATCATTATCGTGACTTTGCTTATCACCAACTAATTAAGAAACTTCAAAACAATGTGAATGTCATTATTCGACAGTCAGACAAAGGTGGCAATGTTGTGTTGTGGCCAAGGGAAATGTACATGGAGGAGGCACTTGGTCAACTTAACGATAGGGAGTGTTACAGAAGATCCACTATGACAGAGGTCAAAGTGGCTTGGAATTTGTTTTACACCAGTTTGCTGGCATGGAGGAGTACTGGGCTACTAACTTTGGACGAGTTTAAATTTTTAAAGAATGATCATCCGGTGATGCCCATTGTTTACTTTATACCGAAAATTCATAAGAACATTGTGAAGCCACCTGGACGCCCTATAATCTCGGCCTGCAATAGTATTATGGAAAATGCCAGCAAATATGTTGATTTCTTTTTACAGGATTTTGTTAAGAACCTTCCTTCTTTTATTCTTGACACTGGTGACCTTTTACAGAAACTAGAGGGAATGACATGGCAATCTGATTACCTCTTGGTGTCACTTGATGTTTCCTCCCTATACACCAGTATTCATCACAGGGATGGCTTAAAAGCTATTGAATACTACTTAAACACGAGACCGATTTGTTTTCTAGAACATAACAGGATGTTATTGTCAATGATCAATTTGTGCCTTGAACATAATTTTTTCCTATTTTCTAACCAAGTATTCCAGCAGGTGAGAGGTGTGGCCATGGGGGCCTGTTTCTCCCCTAGTTATGCCTGCCTGCATATGGGGTACTGGGAGGAGCAGGTCCTCAGGCCCACCTATCCTGAAATCATGTCCGAAAATGTTGTGAAATGGTTCAGGTATATTGATGACTTGTTGATAATTTGGAAAGGATCAGAGCGTGAGGCTTCACAGTTCATTGAGACACTTAATAAAAACAATTTGAATCTTAGCTTTACTGGTCAGTTAAGCAACAGGTCAATATGCTTTTTAGATGTGGAAATTTTCATCCAACAGAATAAACTTCACACTAGAATATATAGGAAACCCACCTCTGGCAATACTATATTACATGCCTCTAGCCATCACCCTGCACATTTAATCAGTAGCATTCCCTATGGGGAAATGCTACGAATAAGAAGAATTTGTAGCACGGACCATGACTGTCTGATGGCACAGAAAGATTGCAGGGACAGGTTTCTAAGGAGGGGCTATCGCCCAGAAGTGGTCGATATAGCCATACGTAAAGCCAATGAACCTGGTAGACCACAGGTGCTAGCAGGTAAAACCAAGTTGGTACAGAATGAGCAAACTGAGACCAGACTAATTCTAACCTACAATAATCAACACAATACGATTCGCAAGATAGTGAACAGCAATTGGGCACTGATCAAGAGCGATCCAGTATTGGGGACCCAACTGTCAAGATCTCCTAGTATAACATATAGAAAGGCGAGATCAATGAGTAACTGTTTGGTGTCAAGTAGCCCTGAGGTTAGAACCAGTAGTTCTTGGCTAAACATGAGTAAAGGTTTCATTAAGTGTTCTGTTTGTAAAGCTTGTAGGAATGGAGTCAGTAAGACTGAATATATGAATCCGCTTACTAACAGACTGGTTCGTATTCATAAAAAACTTACTTGTAAGTCTGAATTTGCAGTATATGTGCTGGAGTGTCCCTGTGGCCTGCGCTATGTGGGAAGCACCAAGTTGCAGGTCCACAAAAGGATACTCCAGCACATTCGTGCCATCAACAACGGTGATACTGCTTATCCTGTCGCTAGACACTTTGAGGAAGCTCATGCTAAAAATTCCTGTGATCTAAAGTACTTTGTAATTGACATGGTCCCACCACTGAGAAGAGGTGGGGATCGTGAATCCATGTTACGCAGATTAGAAACAAGGTACATTATAGAATTGGACTGTAAAACACCAAATGGACTGAACGCTAGTGAAGATTTTTTCACTCATCTTTAATTAATCAATGAGATTACTATATACCTATGTAGCTGCCTACCTACTCGAGAAAAAATGTTTTTAAATTATTTTAACTTAAGAATTCAATTTTTAATGTATTGTTTGTCGTTTTACACTTTTTGCACATGGTATTTGCACTTTAGATTGTGACATGTTTTTATGCATCTTTTGCACTGATTTAAAATGAGACATGGATTTATTTGTCTACTGCCCACTTGGGCTTTATCTCTTATATACATCTACATCTTATGGGTATATACTAGGTGCTAACATGGACTCATATGTATTTTGAATAATGCTGCTATTTGTGAAAAAAGTTTTACATTGTTTAACTTTTTTTAGCTTCGTTTTTATTCAACATTATGAGGTTGGTTTTACTAATTAGTAAGACTCACTTAGAGCTGTGCAGTCTGATATTAAGTATGTATTTATTTATTATATATGCTGCTATTTTCATGATATTATATCATGTATGCTCTATTTCTTGCACTTTAGTGATGTATTTACATTTTTACCCTACATTTACCTTTGTAACATGGATGTGTGTTTTTATATGTTAGTATTTTTTCCATGTCTATGTTTTAGTATCACAGCTGATGCATAGGAAAGACGTCACACACTTGCACTTTAAATGTTGTAACCGCTCCCTCAACTGTGTCATGTGATCAAGGCCCCACGAGGGCTGAAACGCGTTATGGCGGCGGTGGTGTTGGGCATGTAATAAACACCTATTTGCACCATCATTTGGGTTCGCTTCGTCTGTTCAACAGATTCCTACCTTGGTAGAGAGACGATTTTTACTGCATATATATATATATATATATATACATACACATATATATATATATATATATATATATATAGCAAACCACAGTCCCAAAATCCAAATCCTTTGAACAAAACAGGTACGGACCACGATGTGCTCTTCAAAATAAAGTGCTTTATTGCATTGCAGTCAGCATGGTACCTCCAGTAAGAGCCACAGAGCTGCGTTGCAGAGAGGTGGTCCGAGGCCACGTCCCTTTTTACATCTCTCTGCAACACAACTCTGTTGCGCTTACTGGAGGTACCTGGTGGGCTAGTTGGCCCCCAGGGACCCTCAGGATTCAAGGGGACTTAATCCCCCAACTTAAAATGCACCACGGAGCGTGTTTGCACACCTGTCACATCAGGCCCCACCCCCTGCCTTCACCACTGTGCAAACGCGCCCCGTGCAAGGAGGGGGCGGGGCCTGATGTGACAAGTGTGCAAACGCACCCTGTGGCAGGTTTAAAGTTGGGGGATTATGTCCCCTTGAATCCTGAGAGTCCCCAACTTAAAACACGCCACACTCCAAATTTCAGATTACAATTCTCGAAACCATAGACACACCAATACCACTCACTGATTCATAGGTCTACACACACATCCACTGACTCACGCATATAGCTACTCATACACTCAGTCACTCACCAATACAGTTGTAAAAGAATGAGAGGGACCCCTTAAAGCCAAGGGAATAGGGTTCAACACAACAATGTCACAAAGAGGGTTTCCTTTGGACTAAACTATACAGTCTACTATTACTCCTTTCCGCATCCTCAATTGGTCCCAATAATTACACAAACTACCACAACTTCACATTCACCATACACACATGGGGAGTATCACAGTAAGCCCAAGGTCAAAATACACAATAATGAAAAATAGACCTATTTATTGATAATAGTAACAAAGACAAAACATTTATTTACATAAAAACCTGAATCACTTCATGAGTTAAAATCAACACAATAACTACTAATTAAAAAAAGACTTTGTTTATCATAACACTTGGCAGATAAATTAGCACACTTTGCCAATGTTGACCTATAGCAGGGCTAGCACAGAATCTGTAAATAATGCATAACATTTTTTTTTCACAAATGCACTGACGGTATAACTAAACAAAGAGAGTACACACAAAAGACAGTACACTTTGTCATAAAAGTACACACATGGTGGTAAAACAATAATAAAAGCTAGAACCCGATACTACGGAGTTGATTAATGATCTGTGGTTCCAGCCTTTCCACGGATTATGTCATGGAGCGTCGACGCGTTTCGATGGAAAAAAATAATTACACCATCTTTATCAAGACTGTATCTATGACTCTTTTGATTACTTTATTTTGCCCGGAATAATTGGAAACACCTGTGTGGTAAAACACGTGTATCAATATACATAAAAAATGTATTGTGTTTTCCTTTTGTTGTCATAATTAGACATTATCAAACACATAAACATCAATGATAACATATACACAGTAACATTAGCCACACAGTTAATAAGGTTCCCTATTATTCGCAATTCCTGATAACTTCAAATAAAAATAACCTATATACAATAATGTTAAAAAAGCTTTTATAATACTTTAAAAAGAAAAAATCTACAACACATATTCAGTTTGTCATAGTAATAAAAACATACTGTTTCCCTAAGGTCACTACCCCCCTGGGCCTACACATTATAGTTCCCATCCAGAACCATATCATCTTACGTGTGTGTGTATGTGTGTGTGTGTATACATTTGTATGTATATATATATATTCACTGAAAAAACCATAGGTTTCAGGGACGTTATAGTTAGAAATTAGCATTTAAAAAACCTTGCGGGGGCGCGAGTTATAGTTAGCTCAACTAACTATAACGGCCGAATTTCTCTGGTTTTGTACGAGTGAAATGTCCAACCAACTAACTATAATGTCCCTGAAACCTGTGGTTTTTTCAGTGAATTTCTAAGGTTTTTTAAATGCCAATTTCTAACTATAACGTCCCTGAAACCTATGGTTTTTTCAGTGAATTTCAAAGGTTTTTTATCTGCTAATTCCTAACTATAACGCCCCTGAAACCTCTGTTTTTTCCAGTGAATTTCTAAGGTTTTTAAAATGCTAATTTCTAAATATGCCTACATAGTTAGGACATGTGCAGAAAGAGGAAGAAAGGCACAGAAAGAAGCAAGAGAAGTGCAGAAAGAGGCAACAGAGGTGCAGAAAGAGGCTTACTTCGACTGTGCTTTTCCACAGACTCATACAAAGTAGCCTAATCACTAATCCTTCTCTCAAGATGTCTTAAACCTCACTTTTCTCTTGAAGGTTCACTATTCATCGACTGTTCAGAATGTTAGGCCTATCAAATGTAAAACAGCAATCCTAACCATATCACTGTTGTAAGTCTGACCAAGGTTGTGAAGGTATGCATGCGTGTGTCTCTGCTTTTACCTGGTGACATGTTACATAAAAATAAACATACAAAAACTTAAATATCCACGTTTCAAACAGAATACTCTGTAAATTTGTGTACAAGGAGGTGCATGTATTTCTTTCTGCTCCTAATACAGGGCGCATGCATATTCAACAGTACATTTGAGGGGCTCTATAACACCTATATATGTAACACATGTCTGCCTGTGCAACCGAATGACAGAGCAGAACTAACAAGATTTGACCACCTATAAGAGAAGCTACCCGCTTTTTAAGCTACCATCATCAGATCCATAACACATGTGAGAATAAGTAGACATATATCTCAGTCACAAGAGCACACAGACCTTTAAACTTAACAGCTTGCACTTCCCATTTCAATATAGAAACAGGTGAGAGAAGTACCGAAAGAAGCAAGAAAAGTGTGGAAAAAAACAAGAGAGATGCAGAAAAAGTAAGAAATGTGCAGAGAGAGGCAAAAGAAGTGCAGAAAGAAGCAACAGAGGTGCAGAAAGAGGCAAGAGGGGTGCAGAAAGAGGCAAGAGAAGTGCAGAAAAAACCAACAGAGGTGCAGAAAGAGGCAAGAGAGGTGCAGAAAGAGGCAAGACAGGTACAGAAACAGGCAAGAGAGGTGTAGAAAGAGTGAACAGGGGTGCAGAAAGAGGCAAGAGAGGTGCAGAAAGAGCGAAGAGGGGTGTAGAAAGAGGTAAGAGGGATGCAGAAAGAAGCAACAGAGGTGCAGAAAGAAGCAAGAGAACTGATGAAAGAGACAAGAGAGTTGCAGAAACAGGCAAAAGAAGTGCAGAAAGAGGCAAGAGAAGTGCTGAAAGAAGCAACAGAGGTGCAGACAGAAGCTAGAGAAGTGATGAAACAGACAAGAGAGTTGCAGAAAGAAACAAGAAAGGTGCAGAAAAAAGGAAGAGAAGTACAAAAAGAGGTAAGACAGGTGTAGAAAGAGGCAGGAGAGGTGCAGAAAGAGGCAAGTGAGGTGCAGACAGAGGCAAGAGGGGTGCAGAAAGAGGGAAGAGAAGTGCAGAAAAAGGGAAGAGACATGCAGAAAGAGGGAAGGGGTACAGAACGAGGCAAGTGGGGTGCAGAAAGAAGCAACAGAGGTACAGAAAGAGGCAAGAGAAGTGCAGAAAGAGACAAGAGAGGTGCAGAAAGAGGGAAGAGGGGTGCAGAAAGAGAGAAGTGGGATGCAGAAAGAGGCAAGGGGGTGCAGAAAGAAGCAAGAGAGGTACAGAAAGAAGCAAGAGAGGTACAAAAAGAAGCAAGAGAAGTGCAGAAAGAAGCAAAATGGGTGCAGAAAGAGGCAAGAGAAGTGCACAAAGAAGCAACAAAGGTGTAGAAGGAGGCAAGAGAACTGCAGAAAGAGGCAAAAAAGTTGCACAAACAGGCAAACAAGGTGCAGAAAGATGGAACAGGGGTGCAGACAGAGGCAAGAGAGGTGCAGAAATAGGGAAGAGAGGTGCAGAAAGAGACAAGAGAGGTGCAGAAATATGCAAGAGAGGTGCCGAAAGAAGTAAGAGGAGTGCAGAAAGAAGCAACAGAGGTGCAGAAAGAAGCAAGAGAACTCCAGAAAGTGGGAACAGGGGTGCAGAAAGAGGCAAGAGGGGTGCAGAAATTTGCAAGAGAGGTGCCGAAAGATGCAAGAGGAGTGCAGAAAGAACCAACAGAGGTATAAAAAGAGGCAAGAGGAGTGCAGAAAGAGGAGAGAGAAGTGCAGAAAGAAGCAACAGAGGTGCAGAAAGAGGCAAGAGAACTCCAGAAAGAGGGAACAGGGGTGCAGAAAGAGGCAAGAGGGGTGCAGAAAAAAGCAAGAGAGGTGTAGAAAGAAGCAAGAGAAGTGCAGAAAGAACCACCAGAGGTACAGAAAGAGGCAAGAGGGGTGCAGAAAGAGGCAAGAGAGTGCAGAAAGAACCAACAGAGGTGCAGAAAGAGAAGAGGCAAGAGAGGTGCAGAAAAAGGGAAAAGGGGTGCAAAAAGAGGCACAAGGGTTGCAGAAAGTAGGGGCAGATGTGCAGAAAGAAGCAAGAGAAGTGCAGAAAGAAGCAACAGAGGTGCAGCAAGAGGGGTGAGGGGTAGAGAAAGAGGCAAGAGAAGTACAGAAAGAAGCAACAGAGATGCAAAAAGGGGGAGCAGGGGTTTAGAAAGTGGCAAGAGGGGTGCAGAAAGAAGCAAGAGAGGTGCAGAAAGAAACAAAAGAAGAGCAGAAAGAAGGAACAGAGGTGCAGAAAGAGGCAAGAGGGGTGCAGAAAGAGGGAAGAAGGGTACAGAAAGAAGCACGAGAGGTGCAGAAAGAAGCAAAGAGGTGCATAAAGAAGCAAGAGTAGTGCAGAAAGAAGCAACAGAGGTTCAGAAAGAGGGAAGAGGGGTGCAGAAAGAGGCACAAGGGGTGCAGAAAGAAGCAAGAAATGTGCAGAAATAAACAAAAGAAGTGCAGAAAGAAGGAACAGAGGTGCAGAAAGAGGCAACAGGGGAAAAGAAAGAGGGAAGAGGAGTGGGGAAAGAGCAGGGGGTGCAGAAAGAAGCAAGAGAGCTGCAGAAAGAAACAAAAGAAGTGCAGAAAGAAGGAACAGAGGTGCAGAAAGAGACAAGAGGGGTGCAGAAAGAGGCAAAAGGGGTGCAGAAAGAAGCGAGAGGTGCAGAAAGAAACAAAAGAAGTGCAGAAAGAAGGAACAGAGGTGCAGAAAGATTCAAGATGGGTGCAGAAAGAAACAGAAGAAGTGCAGAAAGAAGCAACAGAGGTGCAGAAAGAGGCAAGAGGAGTGCAGAAAGAGGGATGAGGGGTGCAGAAAGAGGCACGAGGGCACAGAAAGAAGCAAGAGAGATGCAGAAAGAAGCAAGAGAAATGCATAAAGAAGCAACAGAGATGCAGAAAGGGGGAAGTGGGGTGGAGAAAGAGGCAAGAGGGATACAGAAAGAAACAAGAGAGGTGCAGAAAGAAACAAAGAAGTGCAGAAAGAAGGAACAGAGGTGCATATAGAGGAAAGAGCGGTGCAGAAAGAGGGAAGATGGGTATGAAAGAGGCAGGAGGGTTGCAGAAAGAAGAAAGAGGCATGAAGAAAGAATCAAGAGAGTTGCAGAAAGAAACAAAAGAAGTGCAGAAAGAAGGAACAGAGGTGCAGAAAGAGGCAAGAGGGGTGCTGGAAGAGGGGTGCAGAAAGAGTCACAAGGGTTGCAGAAAGAAGGGACGGAGGTACAGAAAGAAGCAAGAGAAGTGCAGTAAGAAGCAACAGAGGTGCAGAAAGAGGGATGAGGGATGGAGAAAGAGGCAAGAGAAGTGCAGAAAGAAGCAACAGAGATGCAAAAAGGGGGAACAGGGGTGGAGAAAGTGGCAAGAGGGGTGCAGAAAGAAGCAAGAGAGGTGCAGAAAGAAACAAAGAAGTGCAGAAAGAAGGAACAGAGGTGCAGAAAGAGGCAAGAGGGGTGCAGAAAGAGGGAAGAGGGGTGCAGAAAGAAGCACAAGGAGTGCAGAAAGAAGCAAGAGAGGAGTAGAAAGAAGCAAGAGGAGTGCAGAAAGAAGCAACAGAGGTTCAGAAAGAGGCAAGAGGGTTGCAAAAAAGAGAAGAGGGGTGCAGAAAGAGGCACGAGGGGTGCAGAAAGAAGCAAGAGACATGCAGAAAGAAACAAAAGAAGTGCAGAAAGAAGGAACAGAGGTACAGAAAGGGGCAACAAGGGTGCAGAAAGAGGGAAGAGGGGTGGAGAAAGAGGCAAGGGGGTGGAGAAAGAAGCATGAGAGCTGCAGAAAAAAACAAAAGAAGTGCAGAAAAAAGGAACAGAGGTGCAGAAAGAGGCAAGAGGGGTGCAGAAAGGGGCAAAATGGGAGCAGAAAGAAACAAAAGAAGTGCAGAAAGAAGGAACAGAGGTGCAGAAAGAGGCAAGAGGAGTGCAGAAAGGGGCAAGATGGGAGCAGAAAGAAACAAAAGAAGTGCAGAAAGAAGGAACAGAGGTGCAGAATGAGGCAAGAGGGGTGCACAAAGACGGAAGAGGGGTGTGAAAGAGGCATGAGGAGTGCAGAAAGAATCAAGAGGAGTGGAGAAAGAAGCAACAAAGGTGCAGAAAGAGGCAAGAGGGGTGCAAAAAGAGGGAAGAGGGGTGCAGAAAGAGGCACGTGGGGTGCAGAAAGAAGCAAGAGATGTGCAGAAAGAAACAAAAGAAGTACAGAAAGAAAGAACAGAGGTGCAGAAAGAGGCAAAAGGGGTGCAGAAAGAGGGTGGATGGGTGGAGAAAGAGGCAAGGGTGTGCAGAAATAAGCAAGAGAGCTGCAGAAAGAAACAGAAGTGCAGAAAGAAGGAACAGAGGTGCAGAAAGAAGCAAGAGGGGTGCAGAAAGAGGGATGAGGGGTGCAGAACGAGGCAAAAGGGGTGCAGAAAGAAGTGAGAGGTTCAGAAGAAACAAAAGAAGTGCAGAAAGAAAGAACAGAGGTTCAGAAAGAGGCAAGGGGGTACGGGAGGAGGGGTGTGAAAGAGGCACGAGGGGTGCAGAAAGAAGCAAGAGAGGTGCAGAAAGAAGCAACAGAGATGCAGAAAGAGGGAAGAGGGGTGGAGAAAGAGACAAGAGAAGTGCAGAAAGAAGCAACAGAGATGCAGAAAGGGGGAAGAGGGGTGAAGAAAGAGGCAAGAGGGGTGCAGAAAGAAGCAAGAGAGGTGCAAAAAGAAAAAAGAAGTGCAGAAAGAAGGAACAGAGGTGCAGAAAGAGGCAGTGGGGGTGCAGAAAGAGGGAAGAGGGGTGCAGAAAGAGGCAAGAGAGGTGCAGAAAGAGGCAAGAGGGGTGCACAAAGAAGCAAGTGAGGTGCGGAAAGAGGCAAAATAGGTGCAGAAAGTAGAAGAGATTTGCAGAAAGAGGCAAGGGAAGTGCAGAAAAAGAAAGAAAGGTGCAGAAAGAAGCAACAGAAATGCAGAAAGAGGCAAGAGAGGCGCAGAAAGAAGCAAGAGGGCCTTGCACTCCATTAGTACCAATTTAACACCCACATTTAGCAGTAAGTAACAGGTGACCATTCTAGGTTTGCAAAGGACCTACCACCATGCTGTAACACTTGTCGCTGCATTTTTGGTAACGTTTGAGCCGTTTGAGCTAGAAACAAGACTTGTTTTTGTTCAAATCTGCAGATTAGGCAGCAGATGATGGATTATGTGGCTAATGTGGAAAATGTATAATTGTGCGAAAGTCGGTGCAGCCAAACAGTCACATAATTCCAGTGGCCCTGCTTATACCTCTGACTAGGTCCAGAAGTGCTCCTCAGTGATTCCTTCTTTTTTGTCTCATTGAGTTCATAGTTTAGCTTCTATGGAAACGAGGAAGACTAAACCTGAGGTTACCACTCCACAACACAGACTACCATACCACATAATTACTCTCCATAAAACATTATCCCACTCTACATAATACCTATACACTAAATACCACATACTTTTTATCCACATAATTTCACTGCACAACATACCACATAATTCCACTACACACAACGTACATCCACTCCACTCCAAAAAACATTAGTAAAAAACTTTTACATTTACAACGCCAATAGCTCTAACTCTTGCAAATGCGAGACCTATTGCATTACAAATGCTTCTTTAACTGGTAGTCGTGTTTGCAGAGTGGTGGAGAAAGGGGGCTGGGCCTCCAACCAGCGCTCAGGAATTCCACTGCGTAGGACTTACATGAGGTACCAGGAGGGCTTCTTGGCCCCCAAAGTCCCTCAGGAGTAAAGTGGACTTCATCCCCCAGCCTGTAGTGTGCCAGGAGGTGCGTTTGCAGAGTTGTGGAGAAAGGGGGGCGTGGCCTCCGAAGACCTCTTAGCAATCCCACTGTGTGGGACTTACTGGAGGTAACAGGAGGGGTAGTTGGCCCCCAAGGAGAACCTTGGGTGCCAACTGCCCCTCCTATTACCTCCAGTAAGTCCCACACAGCAACATTGGTAAGTACTTATAGCAGGCCACGCCCCTTTTGACCACCAGTCTGCAAACTCGCTCCCTGGTGCGCTCTTCAATGGGGATTAAAGTCTCCTTTGCTGCTGGGGGTCCTTAGGGGCCAACTAGCCTCCCTGATACCTCAAGTAAGCCCCAGATAGTGGGATTGCTGAGAGGTGGTCACAGGCCATGCCCCCTTTCTCCACGACTCTGCAAACGCGCCTTCTGGTGTGCTCTTGCTTAGGGGATGGATTCCCCTTGCCTCCTGAGGGTCCCTGGGAGCCAACTAGCCCTCCTGTTATCTCTAGTAAGCCCCACACAGCTGGATTGCTGAAAGTGGTCTGAGGCAATGCCCCCTTTTTACACCACTCTGCAAACGCACCTCCTGGTGCACTGCTGCTCGAGGGATGAAGTCCACTTTAGTCCTGAGGTCCTCAGGACACAAGAGGACCTCATCGCCCCACCAGCAGTGCACCAAGAGTTTGCAGAGTGGTGTAAAAAGGGGCATGGCCTCAGACCACCTCTCACCAATCCCACTTTGTGGGGCTTACTGGAGGTACCTGGTGGGCTAGTTGGCCCCCAGGGACCCTCAGGATTCAAGGGGACTTAATCCCCCAACTTAGAACGCGCCAGGAGGTGCGTTTGCACAGTGGTGCAGGGAGGGGGCGGGGCCTCCGACAAGATGCCGGCTTTTCTTTTTTTTTGTTTTTGTTAGAAGGGGAGCTGTGTGGCCCCCCCTTCTCTTAATATTTTTGGGGACCCCATCCGCCAAGGCCTGGTCAGCCTTTCCTTTTTTCTTTTATTTTGGAGGGGGGCCGCGCGGCCCCCCCATCTGAGGCCTTTATCGGCCCCGGGGACCCCATCCCCCGGGGCATTGCGTCGTTTTTTAAAAATAATTAAATATTCGGGAGGGGGGCCACTTCTGGCCCCGGGGACCCATCCCCCAGGGCCTGGCCAACCTTGAATCTTTTATTTTTTTTTATTTTGGAGGGGGGCCGCGTGGCCCCCCTCCTGAGGCCAATTATGGCCCCAGGGACCCCATCCCCCGCGGTCTGGCCAGTCTTGATTCTTCTTTTTTTTATTTTGGAGGGGGGCCATGTGGCCCCCCTCCTGAAGCCAATTATGGCCCCGCAAACCCCATCCCCCGGGGCCTTGCCTTGCGTTGGGGACCGCGGGGAGCCCCAATGCCCCCACGGTCCCAGTAGCGCACTGGGCTTGTAAATAAACCCCTAACTTTTTCAAAGTGAGACTTAACTTACATCCTGTGCATAACAGCAGGATTACAAATAAATGTGAATGCCCCACAGAAAATAGGAAAAATACTAATTTCAACACCAAAGAATAAGTTTACAAATTTAAACATGACCAATACATTCAGGCGGTAACTGAGGTTCTAATATACATTTTATCGTGGCAATGTACAACTTTTTACTGTTATACTGCCATCTGCACTTTTCATTTTCTGAAGATATGTTTAAGTTTATTCGACATTTATCTCTATGCGATTCTTAATGTTGCATCCTTTTTACTAGAAGGTTGTCGAATTACAAGGCAGTTACTATAGTAATTTTGAGTAATTTGTAGTTAAGCTGAGCAACTCTTTTGTTTCAGCAGCCTTTATTCTGTTTTACTTTGTATTTAGTTTACTGGAAAATCAGATTTGGAAAGTAAAAAGTATGCGGTAAAGATGATCTTTATTTGGTGTATAGAAATAGTTTGGTGATAACATGGGAACAATCAAAGCAGCATTTTACAACACGAGAAGATGCAGGGCTTCTCAACATACTGAAACACACCCTGGAACAGCACTGCTACAGAAGACGAAGGAAAATAGCTTTAGAAGTTGATAAAGGTTTTAGGAGGTTTATAGGACATGTTCTGGGTGAAGCAGTTGCCATGACCCCGTACTGACTGTACTGCACCACCACAGAGAGGACGAAGGAACATACTTTTCTGAGACAATGAACCGTTCTACATATGTAGGCCCAAGAATGTCCTAACCAACGTAGGCCAACATCTTCAATCGAGTTCTGAAAGCCATGCTGCAAGACATGTCCCACCATCACTGAACTCCTAAAGGCACAGCAAAGTTCACACCTACCAAAACAGTTTTTTCCTTCGGTTACGAATGCGGTTGATTGCCTGCAAATACACATCACCCCACCAAAAGCAAAGGATCAAATGTTTTGCAAGAAGAACATAACATACTCTTTGAATGTCCAATGATTTGTTGCAGAGTTTTAATGATCGTAGACTGATATATCAATTTTTCTGTGTCACACGTCCTACTCATCTGCAGCATTCCACGCATCATGATGGATATGCAACAGGAAAGCAATTGGTCACTGATTGAATGCTACTTGCTCAGTTCAGTTCAGTTCATAAACTTTATTCGGATAAACATTGTATCCATAAAAGTACAGTATGATAAAAAAGGTATTAAAAACAAAAGAAGAGTAACAATAAATGCTAAAAGGAGTTTACAATTATAAAACACAATGTCACAGATTTTAGGTTGTAAATAAAATGGAAAATTCATTATCAACAATTACAAGCTTATCCATTCATGACTTAAAAACTCAAGGGTTGAGCATTGTCTTACGCGCCCGAGTAGCAATTCTCAAAAATGTGCTTAAACGAAAAACAAGCTCTTCATCGGTCAAGGCGAGCATACTTAAATAGGCAGAATCCAAGCTAATAGGCCTGCTCCTATTAAAATAAGGGTAAAGAAGCCCCTTGCTGTATTTCATGTAATATTTACAGAAAAGCAAAAAATGTAAAGTTGATTGTCCACTAACCCCGTCACATGGGCAGGGTACTAAATCAAGTTTCGAATGGTAACCAAGAGGGAAACACAATGCAAATTTAACTGTCCCTGCTCTCAAGCGAAATAGGAGGCACCTTTCCCAGTAACTCATAGGTAAAATAAGATAATTTGGTAAAGGGTAACAGTGCATATAACTAGAGACGGAGGGTTTCTTCAATTCCAGCGCAATTCTTTCTGTGCTGTATAACAAATAGAGTGCGCTTCTGAGTTCTTTTTTGTGCAGGGTTTCAGCTTTGCTAGGATTTAAGAAAATACAGCCTTGATTAACGCTGCATAAACTCTGATATACTCCAGATAGCCAAGGAATATCCATCCCCTTCTCACACTTCAAACAATCAGTGATAATGTCTCTAGTTAGAGTCGCTGCCTCATTCTTCCAGACCGATAACCAGAAAAGGGCTGGTCGAGCACGTATAAAATCGGTTACGTAATTTAAATTTAATTCTTTGTGACAGATATATTGTGGTGTGGAGATTGGGTTGCCCAACAGTTTCCTACAGAATCTGTTTTCTTCCTGCTGGATGCAGGAACTATTTGCAGTACCCCAAATCTCGGCTCCATAAGTGGCCACTGGAACACATTGTAGTTTAAATTTTTTTAAAATAGCTAAAATAGCACCTGTATTCTTTGGACGGGGAAAACTAAAAATCGAATTGATGGTCTTTGAGAACTTGCTCCCGGAATGGGTGAGGTGCTCAGTCCAGGAGCCGTTCGCAGCAAAAACCACCCCGAGGTAGGGGAATTTACAGGTGCTTATCAATTTTTGACTGCCAACAATAATGGAGCTGAGCTGGCGTTTCCGGGGGCCGCATGACATTAAAAATGATTTATTAAAATTAACTCTTAGGTCCAAGCTATCCATGTATTTAACAAAAGACTGTACTAGAATGCGCAGAGAGTTTGGGGTGCGGCATATAAGAACCGCATCATCTGCGTATAATAGCACAGGAAGAGGTTTCCCATTGATCATAGGGACGTCTTGGGTCATGGATACTAATGATTTATTCAATCCATTAATATAAATAATAAAAAGAAGGGGGCCAAGACACATCCCTGCCTGACCCCCTTCCAACCTTAATGGGTCCTGAAACCTCTCCACCTCTGCCAATCCTCACTTGTGCCTGGAGGTCTTTGTGGAGATATGCCAGAAAATGGACCAAAGACTCATCCAGACCATAGGCCAAGAGGATAGCCCACAGCTTTGACCTATTAACAAAGTCAAAAGCTGAGGACAAATCCATGAAGGCCAAATAGACTGGAGATTTCCGTGCAATGGTGTATTTCCCAATTACAAGGCTAAGATTGAGACATTGTTCGTTAGTGCCAACTTTGCTACGAAAGCCTAGCTGGCAGGGCTCTAAAATACTACATTCCTCCGACCATTCCAGGATCTTATTGTATAAAACTCTGCCCAATATTTTAAGGGTATTATCGATCAATGAAATGGGCCTATAGTTATTGGGCTGCGACCGATCCCCTTTTTAAATATTGGGACAATAATACTCTTTGCCCAGGTGTCAGGTAACGGAGCATACATTAAATTATTAAAAACATTCAAAAGAAGCGGGGCCCAAAAGTCCGGTTTCCATTTAATAAAATCTATTGGTAGCCCATCAGGGCCAGGGGCCTTGTTCCCAATGCTCTGGTGAATAGCTTCTTCTACTTCGAAAAGTGTTATCTGAATACTGGTAAATGAACCATACTCATACTGGTCAGTCTCCGATAGGGGGGTAGCATAAATTTTAGAAAAATGGGTTTCCCAGGATTGACTAGAAATAGTACAGCTGATGGGAGTTAATAACTGTCCCATAGATCGAAGATCCCTTACAGCAGACCAAAACGATTTACCCTTTTTATCAGTTGCAGCCTGCAATAGGGTTTCCCAGCGGTCCCTTAAGAGTACTCCCTTCCGGTTATTAACTGCTATGTTATACTTCTGCCTAGCCAATTTCACATCTAAGGCACACCTAGGTTCAACTGACAATACCCTACGCAAATTCCTATTGGCCAAGGAACATTCATAATCAAACCATCTAGGGCCCTGCTTTCTCAAAGATGCAGGCTTCGACACAAGGGTTTTAATAGCCCGACAAAGTTTAGAGAAATCACAGACTACCTCTGGATGCGGGGTTTGAAATGACAAACAGGAATTAATGAGGGGCAAGTTATCCTTCGCTAGTGACTTAAACAAATCCCCATTGTCAATGTCCCTCCATATTAGTCTTAAATTGTCAGTCGATGGCATTAAGTCTCTAACCCCGCATTCGGATGAGAACGCGGGTCGTAAAGCCAATCTCAAAGCTATTTTAATAGGGTTGTGGTCCCCATGGATGGTAGCAACAACCTCTGCGGTAATTAGATAGTCCGCGAACAAGTGGGAGATAAAAACAAAATCTATTGTAGACGAATAGCCCCTGCCTCTAAATGTCGGGAGGTGATTGTTAGTCGCATGTGATGTACCCATCTGATCCATGACATTGACCAGGTTATGCGAACTCAAAAACACTGCCAGCTCTACGCCCCTACGGGAGGAAGGACTTAGATTATATGGCTCTGCGCCAAGGTGCGTATCGTTAAGTTTTGCATTAAAATCTCCTTCTAAAATAATCCCAATAATATTACCCGAACATTGCTGATAGTCTAAATTAGAGATAAAATCAAAAAGCTCAATGAAATTCTTGTTGGGAATAGAAAAGAAATCATTATTATAAAAATTTACCAAATAAAACGAAACTCTTCTCTTGTAAAGTACAATTTGAAAGTTGCAACTGTTAGTTGGGAGTATCTTAAAACTTCCTCCTGCTGCTACATTAAGCCCAATAAAAGGCCCCTGATGGTCGGCCCAATTTATGGCGAGATGCAGCTACACTGATACAGTGAAACCCCTCAATGTGCAAATCGTAAATGGCCCAAGTCTCCTGAAACATTACTATATCTTGTTCTTTAACTAAGCGCAGCCAATCCTGGTCGTCAAGCTTAGACTGTAACCCTGCTACATTCCAACTAAGAATGTTCAAATCTGCTCCACTGTTAACTCTAGTTGGGGATCGCTCGTCATTATCAATATCGGTTGTTACTGTGATTACAGAGGAATCCTCCAAATGATCCTGCTGAAGCTGCTGAACAACCATCAATGGTGGTTGTCAATCCTGTGCATCTAAACTCGAAAGTACATCAAACCTATTGGTTATCAGAGGCGAAACGTGGGCATCCCTAGAGGGTTTAGGGGGTGGCTTGTAAAAATAACCCAAAGGGAACGCACTAATACAGGTATTTTGCATGGGGGATTGCTCAAAGATACTCAGTAGGCGACGAACCATGTGGGGTCTACGAAAATTGAGGACAACGCAATCGCCATTTATATTCTTGGCAGAGTGACCAACCCACCCTACTCTTCTGACCATAAGGATATCGTTCAAATTAGAAGGATGAAACCCCTTATGTTTGCAAAGCCAATCTACAGACTTATTACGCAAATCTGCCCAAGACTCCCTTTGATCCCCAGCTAGGTTGGGAACCCCAGCCAAAACTAACACATAGGGACAAGAGGCGGGGGGTAAACTTAGCGTATCAGTATTTGGTCTCGAACAGGTGTTCCTAGGACAATTGGGAATATCCCTGCTTAAACTTATATCACTTGCAGGTGCGCTGGGGCGTGGGTGAGTAAAACAACTTCTTCCTAAGGCTAGATTTGAATTGTCTATATTTCTTAGAGGAACATCCTGTCTGTCCCTTTGTTCGCTATGGGAATTTAACCCAGGGAATGCATTTATATTACTGCAATTTGAATGCAAGATAGCTGAAGTGGTATCTTTGTGGCAGACAGAACTAGGATGTGACTCTAGCCCAAGTATATTACTCATAGAAGATGGAAATAATCCACCCCCGCCAATATTTGGAACTGAGTTCACATTCCTGCCCATTAAGTTAGCCAATTCAGAGTTCAAACATTCAAATTTCCCCCACAATAAATTAAAATTCTTGTCGATTACATTCTTAATGTCATCCAGGGCATTTTCAATAGGTTTAAGTGCAGAGGAGACAACAACAACATCTCCCCCAACATCTACATTAATGTCATTATGGGCAGGGTTGGAAGAAGCATCAGTCTGTGTGCCCACTGAAACAGAGCGAGTAACCACCGGGTTTATTACTTTAACGGGTTGGCAACCTTTAGAATTTTTAGGCTTAATCATCCCTACATTCCTCTTTCTTTTTGCAGGTTGTGTTTTCGCTTTAACGTTCCTTTGAGGACATGCCGCAGGTGCTCTAGTGTTAATGCCAGGTACATCCGGGACGTCCATATTGGGGGCTCTCGGGCATGGCAGTGATGAATCTAGGGAAACAGAGCATGCTTCCATTAGCAGTGTTTTATGGGGGGTTTCGCATGTTACACTGTCAGTATTCAGGCCGCCTAATGATAGACGGGAGTGTAGTGTTACAGGGTCCATAGACAGGCGTCGCTCTGTCAATTTGATTTCATGGGTCAGCAGGGACTCTGCCCTCACAATAAAAGCGTCTAATGTCCCGGCTACTCCTTTGCGTTTACTCATCATTCCAAGAACTCAGAACGGTCCAGATATAACACCGCAAGATGGCACACTAACAAACAGTTTATAGCGATTGGGTTCGTATTACCTTTAAACACGGGTGTGGGGAATATTCCCTTGATGATGGATGTCAGAGAGGTGGCCCAGCCTCTTCCGGCCCCTGACGGGCACAGACGGGCCCGCCCTTGGTCCGGGCTTAGTCCGGGCGCAACACGCGCGCGTCCCGCGTTGCGGGAGCCCTGTGGAGCTTTTGAAGGCGCCTCCGGGCGCGTGTGCTCAGCTGTGGTGGTGTCTGTGTGCTGCAAAGGAGCCTGGGACGCGTAGTCCTGTCCCGCTCCTCCTTACGGACCCGTCGGTAGAGGCAGTGATGGCAGCAAAAGAATGAGGGCTTCCCGCGCTGCGGGAGCCCTGTGGAGCTTTTGAAGGCGCCTCCGGGCGCGTGTGCTCAGCTGTGGCGGTGTCTGTGTGCCGCAAAGGAGCCTGGGATGCGTAGTCCTGTCCCGCTCCTCCTTACGGACCCGTCGGTAGAGGCAGTGATGGCAGCAAAAGAATGAGGGCTTCCCCTACTTGCATTATACCTCATATATAGCTGTTGCATGAAAATTAGTGTGACAGTGAAAAGTTAAATAAAATTGTGTCTTTATCTAAAATATATTATGTCCTTTCGATTCATTAGGTGTATCATGTTGTGGTTCTTTAGTTTCATTCTTTTAGCTTCGCAGTAGCACATTTAGTTTCTTCATAATTACATTTCTTCCTCGTACATCTGATAGTGCCAAACCATGGAAGCCGTGGTTGTTCATTACTCTCCAACCACACAACATTGCATTGGAGGATTCCAATAGAGCTCCTCTAAAACAAAGAATACTGTTTAAAGGCCTATTGGATTTCTAAAAAGTCAATTTGGTTATTTGCATGTGTAGGGCAGGGACCTACTTTATACTCACAAGAAAAGATCTGTTGTATCATTGTGATGCACAATGTGGCACCCAGGTGCAACTTGAAGATGGTGATGACAGAGTGAAACTGAAAGTGGAGGAGAGGCCCAGGGAAGGTAATAGACTCATTGAAAATGCATTGTTAGTTTACAAAATTATATATATATTGTTTCAATACATCAATCATCACTGTGTAAGGGTAGCGTTTCGTTTTGTTAAAACTGGCATTCTATGGAAAAATGTTTGCATTTGTGGCTTATGTGACCCTCATTGCATATAGTGTTATCAGCAATGTAATTAGTTAAAACGTTTTTAATAATTAATTGTTTTTGAATATATTGTTTTCTCTTATGAACATATAAGAAACAAACAAAGTGCAATGCCCACACAAAGAAAGTGCATTTATATCTTTGTCATAAATATGCTACTTTAGTACAACTCCCCAAATTTTGCAAACAAGATGTGATGATCAAACAAACTGCATTAATACCTGCATTTTTTACCGGCATCAGCGCTGAGGGGTTGAGGTGCACAACATGCACAACTGTTTGGAGGAGGGGTGAGAATAGGCATTTGATCTATGGATAAGGATTAATAGCAACTGAGTCTTCCGGAACATACATCTTACTGACCATGCCATGTATTGCACTCATGGCGTTAGTGTTGGTTAGGCAAAATGTCACAATCAATGTCTGTATATATTCCCTTTCAACTCTTATTGGTTTCTATATGGGGGCATATTGGGCCATATATACGAAATTTCCATTTTGCATTTCCTAAATAGTGAATCCCAAGAAATCGCTATTTAGGAAATGCAAAATGGAATGTACAAAAGTAGAGAATTCCTAATAGCGATTCCCACAGAGCAGGAATCGCTATTAGGAAATTGCTATCTAGGAAATGCTAAACCATTCATACCTATGGGCCTAAAATGGTTTTGCATTTCCAAATTTGCGATTGTCTAATAGGAAATCGCAAATTAGGAAATGCAAAACCAAGGGTGCCTATGGGCCTAAGGTCCCCCTTGATTCACTGCCCAAAAAAATGATGCACATGTAAAGTGCACAAATACACTCGGGCATGTGTGCGCTACATGGCACTTTAAAAAATGCATTTTGGGTGCATTTTTTAAAATTGCACATGGTTACGATCAACTTGGAGTCAATGGTAATAGCATTTCCTAAATGCCCATTTCTCATTTAGGAAGTGCTTTGTACATGTGCTTAGGAAATCGCAAATAGGAAATCCATATGTGTGATTCCCTATATAGGGACCCACAAAATGCAATTTCTACTGGGTAGAAATCACATTTTGCGATTCCCTATTTGCCTTTGTACATATTGAAAGGCAATTTAGTATTTCTTAACGGACCGAAATTGCGAGTCGGTCTGATAAGAAATGCTAAATCCGTTCATACATATGGCCCCTTGTCCCTAAAGTCTTGGCTATTCGGTCAATACCAGTGCACAATATTTTTAATTCAACATGCGAAGCATTGATTTTCCCATCAGTTTAGTAGTGAAAAATTAGTTCGTTTTGCATAGCTTCTAATTTTGTGTAGCTGAGGAGCTATATCTTATTAAATGAATCTGCTTTTGCATAGTTCCACAGGAGCTGCTTTAGTGTCATAGGCAATGTCCTCAACTACTTGGTAAAGAATAACCTCTTCCAGATTGGAGGCCTGAGCACTTGTTGGTTGATACTCTGCGGATTTACTCTGCTATGGTGTTGGTGATAAATCAAGTAGAACACTTACATAAGTCGCAGCTTCATTTTGGCTAACTGTGCCTAAGTTTGTCGAGTCACCTTCTTCGTGGGGGTTATTTGTTGATCTTAACCCATTGCCGGGACCTATCCCTACAGTGGAAAACAATTTAGCAACAGAAGGTTGCGAATAGCTTCCTTCTTTTGAGGGACCCCCGTGGGTAGATTTATTTAGCGCCTTTTTAGTACCTGGAACCTTTTTGTTTTTGGGAGTAGGTTCTGCTTCGGGAGGAATGGACGCAGCACCAGAGCTAGAATTACTTGATGGCTTGCCTTTCACCCCTCTGACTCTGCGAAAAGCCATGCCCCACTCACCGGCACCAATGTCAAAATTCGTGTCAAATTGGCTTCGCAGGGGGCCTCGTCGTATAACCAAAGAAAACAGCCAGGCAAGGAGAAAACCACAGAGAACGCCGGGACCAAGCCAGTCCCACCGGCTATTCCAGCTTTTCCGGTTCACCAGGAGCGTTATAATCACAATCCGGGCTTCGGAAATTCCGTGGCTTAAAGTTGTCGGTTTCCTCCGTTGTCTCAGAGGTACCCGCAGTCGCTGCGTTCGTGAGGAATCACAGTGTTGCAGAAGAAATCTTCTGAAGCACCGAGAACAGCAGCCAGACGCTCCCGCTGACCTTTCGTGTGCGGTCACGAGGTCAGGCCGCATAGCTGATGGCCGAGAAAATCCCCGTGGCGCAGGCGGCAGTAAGACGGAGAATCACACAGGAACCATCTTGCTCCCATAAGTCGCAGCTTCAATGTGAGTTTCACCTACAGGTACTTTTTCAATGGGGTTTGTCTCCCAACTACTTCCTGTCACATTGGCTACAGAGTGCACATTCATATCATTTTCTGCTTTTCCATCTTCAGTATTGTCACCTATAGTAGAGCAGATGTGAAATATCTCAAAGCCTTCTATGATTCTCACAACTTACAAATTACACGTGATTGACTTGGCAACTTGACAAGCTATTACTAGAAAGCAAATGTGCAGCAACTGAACGAATAGAGGAATAATCATTAGTATTTACAATCTGGACAAAACTACCAATACTGTAGAAATATATAACACCAGTATATTCCTCCTAAGTGTTCACGCCTGACTGGCCCTCTAGACTTGTGGTGTCATGGCAGTCAATGCTTGCTCCAGAGTAGGTGTGATTTTGATATCCACTAGGGAGCCACCACCTGTCCCCCTAGTATCTTCTTTATTTTGCAATAGCTTCTTATTCAGCCCACATTGCAGATCATACCATATTTTTCTACAAGCATTTTCATCTAATTTCAGTGCTCCCACCATATTCTCTTTATTCACTTTATACCACATAGCTTTGTCCAAATCAGTGTGGCTCATTTCTTCTTGAGAAGATATTTTCATGCAGTCACGATTTCATATCACATTTATGTAAAGGGTTCTGTAGCATCCTCCCCAACCTGGCTAAGCCAATGACTATGCCACACACAGAGCTTAGTATTATACGTCTTTGTTCTCCTGCGTGTGACTGCGATTTCAACATTCAAAACCAGCCTTCAGTACATTCCACTCTAACACTTACTTCACAGCTCTACGGAGTCCATCAGGAGTCAAAAGGGTTCCACGGTTGCTAACTCTCTAGACACTACAGGGGCAGTGTTTGGAAAACATTTGTGCTTCTTGGTCGTATAATGAAGCGCAGTCATTGAACAGGGATGAACAGTGGTCTAGAGGCTGTGATTGCCATACACGTAAAATATCAAGGTTTCCTTCAGAAAGTGGAACTGAGAAATGCTGTAGGAATAAGGAGTGGCACAGCAAGTTGTAAGCAGCAGAGAAGTGAATGGAAGCCTCTTTGGTGCTTACAAAAACAGACACAATTCGCTCCAACTATAAAGCCGGCACTTGTGACTTGGAATGTAGCTGCCATAGCATGCCAACAGATGGACTGGTGGAAAGAAACAACATAGAGGTGCTCGCCTCGCTCATCTTTTTGTGTCTGTGTTAGCACAGGATACGCTTTTGGGCAGCCGGACTGGAAATCTCCCCTCGTGTGTCTAATGTCTGACACCCATAGGCAGAGGTGTGAACATTACGAATCTGGACAGACATACACAGCTTCTGGCACTCACCTGAAAATCTGTCCTCAGTATGAAGAATTGAACTGAACATGATTTTTTAAGAATGCGCATCACAATAAATACAACTTCAAAGTAAAATAGCATAAAATATGCGCATTCATTGTCCGAGTCCATTGACATACTTAAGTACAATTTGAGGCACAATTTGAACTTTTTGCCTATTCGCACTATTATGTGAATTTAACGAACATCAAATTTACATATTCACACATGTTCGAAGACTGACTCCAGTGTTCAACACCGACTGAATAAACATGCACACCTTTCCTTCCTGGCGCCTTTGCATTCGTAACCAAATCAAATATAGGCTGACAATATACATCGTACTAACCGTACACACACAATGCAACGTTGTATTGCCTCTTCCACATAGTTTTAAGGGAAATCCATATTACACGTGGCAAGATGCATCTAGTCAGAAATATCATCAAGTCAAAAACACGCTACACCTCTGTATGGTAACCACATTAATGCGCAAGCACAACACACATAGAAACCAACATAATCTTCTCTATATCATGTGGACTGAAAATACATTGAGAAACTTGCACATACCGACCACTCGTTGAATGAAACACCTGGTAATAAATATATACACATCTATATGGTATCTAAACAGTCACATGGAAGAACTATATGGAGGAATTACTAATTATATTTTGCAGTCTTTGAAAAAGACCAAATGCTCATCCGCAAAATATTCAGAAGTTTGAGAATGTTGACTTGTCATTGAGTTTAATGCTTGCTGCATAAATACGTGCCATATGGCAATTGAACAGTTGATCTTACTATGGGGCTGATTCACATAGAAATCGTAAATCTACACTCGTTTATCTACATCTATTCCTGAATCCAGATTCACTAATTTTTGGAAATCATACGTTTCCTGGAATCCACACAAGAAACTGTAACAGGCACAAGTTTCCATATGGATGCCTGGAAACACATAATCGCATGATTTTCAGTGGCGGCCTGTGACATTTCAAAGTGGTGAGCGTAAACGTTGGCTTTCAGCCCATGTATCATTCACCCAATCACCCCCCCATTTTCTCATCCATGTTTCTATCATCCACTGCATGCATCTGTTCATGCATACATTCATACATCCCTCTAGAGACTCTCCCATTCACTCATCCACGCACCCATCCATCTATGTATCCATTCACTAGAAAATCATCCATTCATTTGTCCATCATATGGAGCATTCATCCATTAATTCTTGTATATATCCACCCATTCTTCTGGACACACTCTCCTATAATTCTTCTGTCCAACACACTATCCTATAATTCTTCTGTCACTCATCGACCTATGTATACATTCACCACTGGTGAGTCACCAGAGCATTCAGCCATCTCCAGATGATCTCCCATCCATCCGTTCATCTGTCTGTTCATCCATCTTTCCACGCACCAATCCAGGTAGCCTCAATTAATCTAAACATGCTCTCCCATCAAACCATCTCCTCAGCCTACTATATCGAAATGATAGAGGCTTCGAATTGTCTTGCCATACATTTTCTTAATTTTTATGAGGTCACAAGAAGTTTGCAGTTTGAAGAGCACCAACTGAAAACAACCCCGTATGAAGTGCAGACAGATAGTGAGAACCTTCTTCATTGGCTCACAGATCCCCCTGCATGCACGCTATTCATATAGAATCAATCTACAACAGTATTAAAAATACAGTAATGGCTGTTGTAAATAAAGGAAGAATTTAAAAACCAAAATGGCAAATAAGTGCAGGCAAAGTAACCATTTTGTCCCCATACAAGTTGTGCAGAACAAAAGCAGGCCTTTAGTATACACAGTACATTTGTCTGACTTCCGACCAGCAGAGGGAGATTATAGCACTACAATGCCCACTTTGACTGAAATGGTCAAAAACAGTTATGTTCTTAATAGACAATAATCTAAAGCCTGGACTTGAAAAAATACTCAAAGGAATAACTGTACTTTCAAAATGTGCCTTTTTTATCTACACTCGTAGACTACAAAAGAATCCCAGATATACAATCTCCCTTGTTTCCTTAACAAAGACAAATAATACCCTGTTTGTGCCATTGAGCGAAGACATAAATAAAAATTCCCTAAATCAGGCCTCACTGGATGGAAGCCGGAACCGCGCCACTGCCAAGTCCTACAGTGCATGCATCGAACGGATTCACTCAAGGACAGGACTCACCCAACCAACAGGCTTGAGAGTAGGCCTGTGGGACAAGCGAAAACACAGAGTGATTGCTATTCTCAACTCTCCTCATGCACAATGACGTCACTGGCAGTGTGCATGAAGGGAAAGCAGCGCTATCACGTCACCATGTAAGAAGCATGACCAATCACTGTGTGGTATTAAAATCAACCCACAGAGAGATTGGTCATGTCTTTAGCGATCCCACCCCAGCTCTGCATTCAAAGCCCAGGCAGTAGGGACATGCTAGTCTTTCCCAAACCAATCCAAGCTTAGCTCTCATGCTTTTTATACTTAAAGCTGCATGGGAGAAAAGCAAGAATTGGGTCGGACAGGTGAACCAAGCACTGCAAAGACCAGGAGGGTTGTGCTGTGTTGCCCCCGGCTCCATAACAGAGAGCTGGTTGAAGGACTAAAGTGAGTATGTCAGGTTGGCCGCAGTTAGATACCTGTTCAACCCGACACGTGCACTGGATTTCACCCATATTGGCCGTCCCTCTCTGTCTTGTTACACTGCCCCTCAGGCTGCAAGCCTAACTTAGGAGTGAGCAGCCAGGTGCCCAGTTGTTGGAAAGGACTTATTTCTAAAATTAGGCACTGGCCACCTCACACGGGGGAGCAACACCCCCCGCCCCTGAAGAGGAACCACCCCTGATGATTTTCCAATGAGGACATCATTCTTGCTGTACGGAGTTCTCCACAGCAGATATCTCCACACAGGAGAATCAGATCCCCTGAGCAAATTTACATTTTTGTTTTTTTTCTCTGCATGGAAAATATTTTTCTCTGTGGAGAAATCACTTCTTGGACACCCCTGCAAATCTGGGAGTGTTGCATTCCCTTTCCCACCAAAGAAAGCTATTGTAGCACTTTTGTAAAAATCTGACTCTTTCCAGGTTGTAAAGGTGACTGTTAGCAGTTTGTGAATGCACACAAATGTAAATTATTTTAGGTGTTCACAAACGTCTACGGTTAACCGAGCCATGGAGCATCCAGAAATGCCCACATTCCTACCCCTCGAGTGGAATTTATGGGTTCAGAGACCACCACACTGAAGGTGGAGATCTCTGCACATACAACAGAGGTCTCCTCACTCATATTTGGACTTACACCTGCCTGGAATCTCTTTGTGAATTCTTAGCAGGCATAACTACATTTATGGGAAATAAGTCTAGGGACCACATTGGTGCAAACTCTACCAAGAGTGTACTGACGTTCCTTGAAAAGTCCTAATGTTGCGAACACAAGGGGAGAGCAGCCATATTAATGCTCTCCAAATGCAGGGAAAATCCCAAAATATATATTACTAACATATCACAGAATGCAGTGCAGCAGCCAAAGATACTGCACTGCGCTGTGTTGCATGACAGCGAGGGAGCAAGAGTGCCATATCTACGAAATATGCCTCTCTCCTCTCCTCTCCCTAGTGCCGGTGCAGACTTTTGCTGCTCTGCGCCACACACACCTTTGCGCCATAGTTTAAGTGTTTGTGAGTGAGTCTTGTATTGGATTTGTACTGGAAGAGTTCCCCACCAGTACAAAATACTATGACTAGCCAAGATTTAAAACTTTTCCTACCTTGTATGTGTGCTGTACAGTGTAGCACACATGCGAAGTCACAAAAGAAAGGAGAAATGATTTTTTTTCCTTTTAACATCTGCTTTCAAATGATGGTAACTTTTGACACAAAACCCTGTCTCAGATTTTTGGCATAGGATTTTTAGGCAAAAAGAATGGGCGGTTGCATGGGAATGCCCATATAACGCCCCATTGATGCTAAGTAATGCAAAGCAGTGCTTTGCGCTACTTTGAGTTACTTTTGGGCAATTTCCAGCGCAAAACTTCTTTTAGGTAAGTAATAAATAAAACATTCTGTGCTGGTTTGTATCACTTTTGTGATGCACACACAGAGCGAAATGTTGGTAAATCTGCCCCATACTCTGTTATCCTTGAAAGCACAATGAAGGACATGAAGTACCTTTAGCCAGTATATTCTTTTATAGAAATACACTAGGGACATAGGACGGATTTCAGCTACCCAACAAAGACTTGAATCATACCACCTACAAGCTTCTCGTACCTGAGACCAGCAGAACTATCTGAGCAGTTGTATGATGAAATATCACCAACAAAAATATTTCCAAGAAAAATGTTGCTTAAAATATTGAGGACATTAATATCGACTTTACATATTTTGTATGTAAAGTCAAAAAATAGGCAACAAAGATATTGACCAAAATATTGTAAAAAATCGGTAATTATATTGAATTTTCATTATTATATACTGTAAAACAAATATTAACTTTAAAAACAATATTACATTTCAAAAATATGCTCACACTATAAAAAAATATAAAAAGCATCTATAGCTTACAAACATTAAATATAATATATAATTTGAAATAATTGCAAATAAATAATAAATATAACATTAAACAGAAACAGAATATGCTAATAATGTTAAATATAATTACAAATTCTAAATATTTAAAAAAATATATATCAATAGATATATATAAATACACACACACGACAACATTGAAATAAAAAATAAATAAATATATTATAAACAAAAACATGTCAAATGAAAACTAAAAATATATATTAAAAACACTTTTTAAAATTAAGATAAAAACTTCGATATGGTAGGGTCAAATTCACTGCTCCCACTGCAATCTGACCAACAATAGAGAAAGTATTGGACTTCAGAGGGGTCGGATTTACAATTCCCACTCCAACATAAGCCCCAGTGGGGAAAGTGTTGGATTTTGGAGGAGTTAGATTTACTATTCCTATTACAATACAAGCAACAGTAGCAAAAGTGCTGGACTCTGAATGAGTCAGATTTACTATTCCAACTCCAATTTGAGCAACAATAGGGAAAATGTTGGGCTTTGAAGAGGCCAGGTTTAATATTCACAGTCTAACATAAGCAACAGTAGGTAGAGTGTTGGACTTTGGAGAGGTTAGATTTACTATTTCTACTCCAACTTGAGCAACAGTAAGGAAAGGGTTAGACTTTGGAGGGACCAGATTTACTAGTCCCACTCCAACCTGAGAAACAGTAGGGAAAGTGTTGTACTTTGGAGGGTCTGATTTACTATTTCCCCTCGAGCGTAAGCAACAGTAGGGAAAATAAAAAACTTTAGAAAATGCACCCTAAATTAACACAAAGTAAATTACATATCTGTAAAAAGAAGTAACTGAATACATTTCCCTGAACAAATTGAAAAATGTTTATATATATATTAAACATTATTTCATTTATATAAATTATTCACAATGAAAATGAAAAAAAATAAATTAACATGTAATATTATACATAAAATTATATTTAAACATTATATACATCAAATACATTTAATAAATAAATGTAAACTACTTCCCACCATATTACCCTAAAATTCTAACAATAAAAATAAATTAAATGAAATCATTCCAATTTATTAAGAACAAATAAATAAACATAATCATCTAATTAACTAATAAACAAATTACTGTATTGTCACACTTATCTATTAAATAACAAAAGCAAAGTATTTACAACATTAATTATCTAATTAACATATTGAAACGTATAAAAAAGTTATATTTGATTAAAAAAAAAAATTTAGAAAACTTCCCACCTTATTCCCCTACAAACCCAACAATGTGCCAAAAATCATTGACTTACACAAAAAACGTAAAATATATTAAACATACTTAATATTGAAATAACAAAAACTTATTTTTTTAGATTTCATGTACACCAGCACCCACCCATCACCACCCACATCCACAAACAGAGTAACACACTCACACCAAATGAACTCCACTAATTTACTACAAACTAACCTTATGCACAATTCAATGTCTCAGCACCAACTACAAAACCCACAAACCACAGCTATACAACCTTCTATCTCAGCTACCACACATTTCCACCATCCCCTACAAACAGTACACAACTCTATCCTATATCACTAGCCAATCCACTCATGACTAACACAACCCAATTCCACACCATACTTAACTATATCCAAACCAGACACACACTCCCTGCTTTAATTACTCCTAACAGACCCCTTTTTGTCACTAACTAACTATACTCAGCCTTCCATAATTTCTCCAACCAACACCTCCTCTTCTTTCGACCACAATAAGACAACCACACAACATCTACATCCCACTACACAACACATATTACCTCTTGCAGCAAACAAGTCTAAGACAAACACCCACAACTCTACTTCATTGGCTCCTACACACAGCATACACTCTACTCGCAAACCTTACAACTCTCACTCACAAACAATACTATACTAACAAATTTATCTCATAAAACAAATACATAAGCATCCCCTTTCACTACTCCTCAAAAACAAAACATATCACGCACACCAGCACAACAAAATCTCTCAACACAACACCTCATAATGCTTACCATCACAAACTACAAACATACACCCACCTTTCAAATTACACAAGTGAACAAACTCCAATACCAAACTTTCGCTCTTCCACCACACCCAACACATATACAGCATCACAACAACTCTCTTTTAACCGCCTCTCATCCATAGGGCAATTTAGAACCTTACTACATGACCCACATGCTGCACCGCCACCCCTAACTCATACACCTTCCACCCTAAACAGACACAAACAAAATAAGCCACGTGCCACACCTCACAAATTTGCTTCTCCATGTCTACTGCACAACAAAGTTACACTACAAAAACAACACAGCACACCAACTCACTCTCAAATACTGTCTCCATCACCTATGCACGCAGAATCATGAAAATGCCTTCTTAGCTTACTGGACAAAGAACACAATACAGAAAAGCTACAGGATTGCCATCCTCATATGCCTAATACCAACACTAAGGACACACCAGCTGCAAACCCACAAAATACTGCTCACTCCTCTTCAAAACAAAGTCACACTATCTCCAAAGCACATTCTCTAAACTGTATACTAATAAATGCTCGATCGCTCTCTAAGACCAAATATCACATCCACGACCTTCTCACTGATGCAAAACCAGACATACTATTCATTACAGAAACTAGTTGGGAGATGATATGGTTCCAGTCCTGCATGAAGCCATTTCTCTAGGCTATCAAATGATCACCCAAAATTGTATAGGCAAAATCAGGAGGTGGCCTAGCTGTTGTGTTCAGGCAAACATTACATATCACTAAAGTTGACGACATCTCCATAAAAAATTGTGAGGCCCTTTTCACCAGATGCAATCCTACACCGTCTTTCTCCTGTAACTTCCTGCTCCTTTACAGACTTCATCCTAGCAAGGCAACTTTCCCAGATGCACTTCTAGACACGGTTTCAAACCTGATAACACTCCACTCCAACCTATGCGTTCTGGGTGACCTCAACATTTGGTTTGACAAACCAAATATGCCCCATCCGCAAACAATCAGCACTGGCCTAGAAGCACTGAACCTGTATCAGATCATCCATGAATCCAAACACATCGCTGGACACATCCTAGATGTCATTTTAGCTAATACAGAACTAGTTACCTTTTAAATGATGACTCAAGTAACATGGTCAAACCACCATTTGCTTGCCTTCCAACATAAAACAACACTAAGAGACACACCTAAAACCACCTTAGGTGCATCCGCCCATCGGCCGTGGAACAAACTCAGTTTGGAACACTTAGAAAAACAACTAACATCCAGTAGAGATCTAGAAACAATAAATTCAGTTCAAAAACTATATGAGTGGCTGAAGGAAGCTTTAGTTATCCTGATACCACTAAAAACCACACAACAGAACAAAAGAAAACAAGCACCTTGAAGAAATACAGAGATAAACGGGATAAAACAACAAATTAGAAAACAGCAATGTGCCTGGTTCAAAACAAACGCCAACCAAGACAAACTTCACCTACAGAAAATTAACAGATTGTATAAATCAGCTATCAAAAAAGCAAAGAAAAAAATACTATTTAGACAGAATTCAAAATGCTAATTGTGCAAATAAAGAACTCTATAAAATTCTCAATGAATTTCGTAAACCAAATTGCCTAGAAGAAGCTCATCCCATTAGTCAAGAGTTCACAGACAAACTGGCAAATCTTTACACAGACAAAGCAGACACGTTGGACTCATACTTAAAATAGAGACAAAGCATCAGCACTAACCCTTTTACAAAGCTACAATCCAAGAATACTCTAACCCAACCTTTCCGTTCCTTCCAACACATTTCACACGATGAATTTATGGACCTAGTCAAAGCAAGCAGGCCTGCCGGCAGCCCTTCTGACCTATGTCCACCGCAAACCTTCAAGGCAATTCTTCTAACAACCTCTGCTGCCACTGCAGTAAGGAGAATCATCAACAACTCTTTAATTACCGGAATATTTCCAGAAGAACGCAAAAAGTAATACATATGCCCCTTACTGAAGAAAACAAACTTGGACCAGCTGAACCCTGACAACTACAGACCGATTTCAAATGGACCTTTCCTGGGCAAACTGATAGAAAGATCAGCGTTCGCCCAGATGTTACAATTCATTGAAGAGAATGCCATACTTTCAGACTTCCAAACGGGATTCCGTTCAGGAAGAGGTACAGAATCTGCCCTCCTTGCCATCTGGGATGACCTGAAGAACACAGTTGACTGCAACGGGGTTGCTGCGCTACTTCTCTTGGACCTCTTGGCTGCCTTTGACCGGTTGACCATGACACTCTGATACTCCACGAAGCCGGCATAGAGGGGACTGCTCTAGACTGGATCGCGTCCTACCTTTGCAACAGAACTAATGTCATCCATACCCCCAACTTTCTCGTCCAAACCGTACTTCACAAAATCAGGGGTCCCTCAAGGCCCTATTATCTCACCCATCCTTTTCAACATCTACATGAAGTCATTACCGGCACTGATCAATCAATTTTACCTCATGTGCTATAATTATGCAGATGACACACAAATACTCTTTCACCTACAATGCCCCAAAGACATTGGAAACTCAACAATTTTCAGTTGTCTTAGAGCTGTGGATCAGTGGATGACATGGAGCCATCTCAAATTGAATGCTTCCAAAACGGAAATATTCACATGCGGCAACTGGAAACATTATGACCCGCTCACCATGTGGCCTGATGGTCTGAGGACACCACCTAAAATATCGAAGAAAGTAAGAAACCCAGGAATGACTATGGACTCCAAGCTATCAATGAATGCCCAAGTGCACAAACTAGCAAACTCAAGATTTGCTACTATTAAAACTCTGCAACGAATCTCCCCTGTTAGACTTGGCCTTTTTTGCAGGGTCATCCCAGAACTTTTTGCCTTCCTCCTGGTATTTTTTCTGACCTGGTGTTGGTGGTTTTAGGACTCTGGGCACTTTATCACTGCTGTCCAGTGGTAAAGTGCATGTGCTCTCTATGGTAAACGTGGTAAGATTGGTCTACACCTGTTTGGCATGTTTAATTTACCTATCAGTCCCCTGTAAAGTGGCATCTAATATACCCGGCATGTTTGGAATAGTGGTAATAAATGCTGCGTAATGGTGTTCACAGATTCATTTTCACTATTTTAGAAATGCCACTTTTAGAAGTGGGCATTTCTGTGTGCTATGTGTCTTTGTGCCTGCCTGTTGTGTATTGCATGTCTGGCTCTGGATGACAGGGCTGGGGAGGTGCAGTGGCTCCAGAGGGGCTGGTTGAGTCAGGGCTAGGCTGAATAGGCTGAGCTGCATTTGGAGTAGTGGGAGGAGTAGCACCTGGATCTGAATAGGACTGTGCCTGCCTTACACAATGCTGGCTAACCTCCCTGTGGTGTGTCTGGGGCCAGAGCTACACTGACAATGGGGAGTGTTGTGCACTTGTTAAGTGCCCCCCAGAACTGGTTTGGAATAGGTCCAGTGCCCTGTGCCAGGGCAGAACAAAGACTTAAAGTGGTATAAGTATTGGGGCTGTGACCCCATGAAAAGTGTGTGCTTTGTGCTTACTGGGAACTGGACTGCTAGAGGAGTAAGGGCTTAGGATATAATGCCCTTATGTGATGTTGGCCTAATGTGTTCGCATATTGCCAGATGATTTCCTCATCACAGGTTGGTGGATTTAAAATGTGTGCACTTTGCAAGTGTTTACTTTGGTGCACTGTTCCTGATGCTAAGGCATAATTTGCTATGCTGAGTTCCCATGTCTGCAGTGATATTGATATGGTGCACTGCTGCTGATGAGGTTTAGGCCTAAGTTGGGCCTGATGTGATGATGATGTATGCATAATATGCTATTCTATGTAATGCTATGATGTTCATGCCTCATGCTTGGTGCTAAGTGCACCGTTACAAGTAGGTACTGGTTGGTTTCGCTAACTGTGATATGATGGTTATGACAGTGGCCCGATTGGCCCTGTAGTGTATATAATCCCTGTAAAGTCATGCTAAGTGCCAGGTGGCACAGTGTATATATATGTGATTACGTTCTAATGTGGTTTATGAGTAATACAAAGGCTATTTTGGATATAACCTTGTGTGGAGTTTCTTTTGTGGTGTGTCTAGTGTGTCACTGCTGGGTGAATGTGTTGCGCAAGCGCTTTACACATTGCCTCTGGGATAAGCCTGACTGCTCTGCCAAGCTACCAAGGGGGTGAGCAGGGGTTATCTTCAGCATGTAACTCCCTTGCCCTGACTAGAGTGGTGGTTTCTGTCTGACTTAGGTGCATGCCCTAGCCAACCAGAAATCCCATTTCTAACATTGGTTTTCATCGGTGAGGATAGGACTTGCGTTTGCGCAGTACCACAGTGACGCATGGTTGCACTACAAACTCTGCATTTAGACAAAATCACGTGTTTGGGGATTTCTCCTGATTTTTTTATTTTATTTCTCCTCAAAAGTGTCATTTTTGAATTGTGTACACCTGTTGCAGCTCTTCACACTAGGTCTCCTGTGTTGCACTTGTGTCTTAGTGCCTTGCCAAAATGGAATCTGCCTTTCTGTATCGTGATCTGTTCAAATACAGTACGGGGGAGTTGAGGGAGTTCTGTGAGTAGAGAGACATAGCAGTGAGTGGGTCAGAGACCCAACTAAGCCTTCAGAAAGACTTGCTCCAATGGCAAGAGGATGAATGGAGACTTGAGTACTATGAGGGGAAGGGCGTCCAGTCCGCACACCAGGAGGGTGGTGGGTCTGAGGGTGGTCCTGAAGAGTCCGCACAGGAGGGGGAAAATGACAGGGCAGGGACGCCAGTAGATAGTGAGGACCTCGTAGAGAGGGAGTCCCTTGATGGGTCCAGTGCCGGGCCCTTTTCCTGTCCCCAGAGGAGTGGGTGGATAGGAGGGAAGAAAGGGAGCACCAGCTAGCTTTGGAAAGGCTCAAATTAGAGCATGCCAAGGAGATAGCGCAGCTGGGTGTGGAGGAGAAAAAGGCCTTGTTAGCTCAGGGGTTGAGTCTCAAGGAGCTGGTCCTTGAACAGAAAAAGGCTGAGGTTGAGAGAGCCTTAGTTGAGTAGAGGATGGCGGAGGCAGAGAGGGCCTTCGCCAGAGAAAAGCTAACGCTTGAAGATATGTCCCCTGAGTGTAGTTTTAGTGGTCTGGATTCACCAGTGAGGGTGGGGTCCAGTGGTGGCAGCAATAGAGAGTCCAGTCTAGGAAGTCCCACTCCCAGATCCCAGAGCATGGTACCTAGTTCCCAGGAAGAGGGTGACACACCTCAAGGGTATAGGTTGAAGTTCAGGGGCAGTAGAAAACTGTCTCACCAGTCTTGGGGGGCGTTTGTGGATGAATGTTGTGAGGCACTGGAAGGTCGGGTGATGGGTAGCACAGCAAACAAGTTTGAAGGGCTGTTCAATCTGATTGTCAGAGAGCACATGTTCCGTTGTTGTTTTCCAGGGTTACGCCAACACCTGTTGGAGTGTGAGTTATCTGATCCCAGGGAGCTTGCACGGGAGGCAGACCTCTGGGTGAGTACCAGAGGGTCTGAGAAGGCATTTGGGAGTGACCCTAAGGGAAGTGGCTCAGGTATTTCCCAACCAAGAGTGGTGGCAAAGGTTCTTAGTAGCTCAGATAGGTCCTGGTGTAGTGGGAGGGGTGTAGGGGCTCACATCCTGTCTCCGCGGAGAAGGAGTGAGAATGGGATGCGTCCCAAGGTGCCTGAAACCCAGTCTCACGGCCTGGAGGGTTCCCTAAGGGAACACCAGGTGGGGAACCTAGGCTGTACTAGTAGGCCATCCATTGAGGGGGATCTCCTAGTGTCAGGAGAACTTGGAGCGTCTGTAAGCAGAGCGCCACCAGTTCTGGTATCTGGCGGTGCCGCTCCTGAGTGGAGGGCGCAGGAGCCCAGATGGAGAGGTGAGAGGGGGAGACAGTCCCCAGTGGGAGAACCAGTGGGTCAGGGGCCAGCTATGAGGCTTGAGCCTTCTAGGAGTGACCATGGTGACACCACTTCTGTCCTGGGGGGTCTTCGCACACTGTCAGATGGACAGGGGCCGGGAGATCAGCACCAGGCAGACTGTCATGCAACACATGAGGTGTGTGCTACCCTTGGGGGGGGGGCCTGCGTGCTCCCCCGGAAGTCCTGGTGTGCCAGGCATGTGTTCAGCCGCAGGGTGTAGTCCCTGGGTTGGGAGGCAAGGTTCAGGTTATGCCTGAACTAGAGGGAAGGACATCTGTAACCAGTGTCCCTACTGTTTTGTCTTTTAGGGGTACCACTCCAGGTGGGAGGGTGCAGAACTCTGGAAGGGGGTGCAGAGGGAGGGAGTCCTCACCTCTGACCCCAGTTCAACCTGAGGGTTTAGACCCTAGGTTGGGAGATCAGTTGCAAGGTAGAGATCCTGAACTGGTGGGAGAATTGTGTTCTGAGGGTGCCTCTCCTAGGAGGAGAGTGCAGAACCCCAGAAGGAGGGGTAGGGGGAGGAGAGCCTCACCCGTGACTGCTGATCAGCCTGAGGGTGCAGACCCTGGGTTGAGGGATCAGTGGCAGTATAGGACTGCACTGATGAGAGGTAGAGTGGAGAATGGATACTATGTACCTGGGGCTACCGCCCCCCACTCAGTGAGATGGCAAGGACCAGAGGCATCTGGATGGCCTAGGGCCTGGTCCTGGCCGCGCACAGCTAAGGAGTCCCAGTGGGGTAGCTTAGTTGGTCCTGGGAGCTTAGACAGAGGGAACTACATGGGTTTAGATTTGCGTAGAACTGGAGTGTGCCCCTGCAGTTGCCGGCCTGCGTCTGTGTTCTATCGCCCCAAGCAGGGTAGTCCATCAAGGTATTGATTGGTCTACCCTGGCCTTAGGCTGGAAGGGGGTTGTGTTCGACTTGGCCCTTTTTGCAGGGTCATCCTAGAACTTTTTGCCTTCCTCCTGGTATTTATTCTGACCTGGTGTTGATGGTTTTAGGACTCTGGGCACTTTATCACTGCCGTCCAGTGGTCTTTATGGTGAACGTGGTAAGATTGGTCTACACCTGTTTGGCGTATTTAATTTACCTATCAGTCCGCTGTAAAGTGGTATCTCATACCCGGGCCAGTAAATTAAATGCTACTGGTGGGCTTGCAGCGCTGCTTGCGCCACCCTCCAAAGTAGCCTTTCAAACCTGTCTCAGGACACTGCCATTGCAGGGCCTGCGCGCACAGTTTACTGCTGCTGTGACGTGGCACATAAAGTGGATGCCACGTCTGTGACTCCCCTTTTACTACATATCAGTCAATCCTAAGGTAGGCCGTAGCTAGCCCTATGGGCAGGGTGCAATGTAGGTAAAAGGTAGGACATGTGCCTTAACTGTGTGGCATGTCCTGGTAGTGACAAACAGCCTATTTGGTTTCTCACTACTGTCAGGCTGCCCTCTCATAGGAATGCATTGGGGATTCCCTGATATGTGCTTCAGTGGTAATTCCTGACATGAGAGGAGTAGCGTGATCAAGTTTGGTATGTTTGGAATAGTGGTAATAAATGCTGCGAAATGGTGTTTGCAAATTTAATATCACTATTTTAGAAATGCCACTTTTAGAAGTGGGCATTTCTGTGTGCTATGTGTCTTTGTGCCTGCCTGTTGTGTATTGCATGTCTGGCTCTGGATGACAGGGGCGGGGAAGGTGCAGTGGCTCCAGAGGGGCTGGTTGAGTCAGCGCTAGGCTGAATAGGCCGATCTGCATATGGAGTAGTGGGAGGAGTAGCACGTGGACCTGAATAGGACTGTGCCTGCCTTACACAATGCTGGCTCCACCCCCCCCCTGTGGTGTGTGTTAAGTGCCCCCCAGAACTGGTTTGGATTAGGTCCAGTGCCCTGTGTCAGGGCAGAACAAAGACTGAAAGTGGTATAAGTATTGGGGATGTGACCTCATGAAAAGTGTGTGCTTTGTGCTTACTGGGAACTGGACTGCTGGAGGAGGAACCGCCGGGGGACCACTACACAGGGCAGAGAGCCCCTCGTGCTGGCCTGCCTGCACCAGCCATCTGCATACAGCACATGGTGAGCGATATTCTTTTTGTTGTGGCCCTGGGGGAGCACAGCTAGCAACCCTGCTGCCCACGAGTGGGCAAATAGGAGTGCTTTCCCCTGCCCTGCAATTCGGGCTGTGCCGCACTCTCGCTACGTGGACAGGACGAAGGGCTAATTTGAAAGAAGCCAGCGAGGGGTGAGTGCTCTACAACGGGTAGAGCAGTGCTGTGCTGTGTGCCTCTGAGCCCCCCCTGACAGAAACACCGCACCCCACAAGGTGGTGCAGGAGCCTACCCTGCACTCGGTCTTCCGAAGGAATTGGGACTCATTGCCGGGGACGCCGGAAGTCAGGCGTGATGGCGCCTGGTTGTGGGTGGGGCTGACTAGCAAGTGGGAACCAAGCCTCGCGGCCTCCCGTCAGCTGTGGGCTGCCGAAGGTCCACATAGGAAGAGTGGAGGGCGCGTTGCGTTCCTGAGCCCGAGGAGTGGGCTCAGTCCTCCCCCGTACGGCGGGCATGGGGGTTATTGCAAACGGAAGTCAGGCGGCTGTTGCCTGGTTGTGGGCGGGGCCTTCGTCCAGGAAGCACAGAGCCCTGTGTGCTGCCAGAGCGTGAGGGCTCCACTGGAAGACACAGGGATTTGCAGGGCTCCAGAGAGGCAGATGGAGGTCCGAGGAGGGCCCCAGCCGCGGCGGTTGTACCGGAGTGACAATCTTGCCCGACGACACAGCAGTCTCCCAAGGGAGAGCAGGCCGACGAGAGGTAGGAATCTTTACGGCTCCTGTTGGTTGTAGTCAGCGGCAGCTCCTGGAGCTTTCTAGTTGAGTCTTGGTAAGATTTTGCGGCCCTATACCCCCGCATGGAAGTAAGGGGAACGTTGCCTTTGGTTCAGCAGCCGCGCCGCACGATCACGGGCGGCTGTCTCTTGGCCCATACCTGAGGGATACTTGTGCAAGACACCGGGGGGAAGGGGAACCTCAACGGAGGCCCCCCTGATTCCTAGATGCCGGGGAGTGCCCCGGAATCACTGCATTCCCCATGGTGGGCGGGCAGGTAGCCTAGGAGCCTACGGGGGAGAAAAGGGGTTACCACATTCCCTGTAATAGGGGCAGAGAGGTTTCTGTGTTACACGCTGTGAGTAAGGGCTTAGGATATTATGCCCTTATGTGATGATGGCCTAATGTGCTCGCATATTGCCAGATGATTTCCTCATCACAGGTTGGTGGATTTAAAATGTGTGCACTTTGCAAGTGTTTACTTTGGTGCTCTGTTCCTGATGCTAAGGCATAAAGTGCTATGCTGAGTACCTATGTGTGCAGTGATAATGATATGGTGCACTGCTTCTGATGAGGTTTAGGCCTAAGTTGGGCCTGATGTGATGATGATGTATGCATAATATGCTATTCTATGTAATGCAAATTTACAATATGACGTTTCATGTCGCAAGGAAGGACAGATACGTCAGTATAACTGACGTATCTGTCAGCGCAAAAAGTGGCGCATTGCTGGAGTTGTGTCGGACCCTGACGCAACTCCAGCAATGTTCCTTTCACATGGGACAAGCCCCATGTGGGGCCTGCGTCACCCTTACGGCTGCCATGAGGCAGGCGTAAGGTTTTGACGCATTGGCGTCCTAGAAGTGGCATAGTGAAATCTCATAGATTTCGCTGCGCCACTCCTACGACCCTTTTTTGCGAGGGTACGCCCACCCTGCATACATTATACCTGGCGCAGGTATAATGTAGCGCAGGGGTTTACGAAGTGACGCATCTACCTAGATGCGTCACTTCGTAAATATGGCGGAACATGGCGCAATTTTTACGCCACTGGTGCGTCACAAAAAGTGACGCATCGGTGGCGCAAAAGTGATGCAGGGGCTCATAAATAAGCCCCGACGCATCATTGGTGTCGCAAGGAGGGCGTACTGAGAAGTGGCGCATCGCTGCTTTCACGCAGCGATGCGTCACTTCTCGTAAATGAGCCCCTTAGTCTTTAAAAGGAAGACGGTGTGGCACTAATTGGTTTAACTTCAAATGCCACTAACATCACCAGCAGCATAGAGGAGGCGAATTAGGTCAGGGGCAGACTTTCCATAGCTCACCCCAACTAACTGCATTGTCCCTTAAACATCCCTCCACCCACTATTAGACAGCAAGGTGAGCAGTGTATCTTCCTTGTGTGCTTATATTTCTCATGCAGACATTGTGGGTACAATAGTGTCCAGAACAATCTTCTCTCATTTACACGGAAAAGGATTTAGCAAAGCAGAAGCACTCGTAATAGTAACTCCTCTTATATACATCACTTAGAAAAGGTTAAGTATAAAAGACAGGGGAGATAGAGGAGAGCAGGGGACCAGGATTAGAGCTAATTTAATTTCACCAGGGGCGCTATAGGTAAGGTCAGCTCTGGGCCCAGGAAAGTTTGCTGAACCGTGCGCCAAAGTCCCTCATTTATTGACTTAAACTTGTCTTTGCTGAATCATAACCCCTCATCTTCTCCTAACGTGGTGCGCTGTGAGGCGATTGTGATCACAGTGCTTTGTTCAGTCACCAGCATCTTCCAATTTCTTCAAATCGACACCAAGTTGCCAGTCATGGGATTTCCTTTAACAATGCATTACTATTTGCTGCTGCCATTGATGCCAACAAAGACTACCGTTCCCAGAATGCACTGGTTTTGTATGTGAAAGACTCAGGCAGGGAAGATATTGCGCAGACAAGAAGTTATAGGGTTTCCCCGTGGACAAGACTATTCAATAACTCATTCATTCAACAGAGTGCGTGCATTTGTCCTGCTCGTTGCTCCTGGTGCCCCTGCTTAGATCCAAGTGGGTTTAGATTACAGCTTCTTGCACGCTCGAAGGATAATTGAGTTAATTAGGCATGCATGTAGGTTCCTGTTTATGCAGGGGTTGGAGAAATCACTGGATGAAACTGGAGAACCGCAAGGAGAGGAGGGCGGGAACAAGGCAGAAACACACATTTGCATAGACAATTTAAAGCAGCAAGAATTGACAGATAAAGCTGGTGGCAAATACGATTGGTAATGTACTTCACTGAACATATCAAACTCCTAACTAACTGAGAGGATTAGTAGGATTTCCCCAAGTGTCTCGAATGCATGCCCATACTGTGGTGAAAGAGGAACAGTTGTTTTGCATAGTAATGTGGTTATGCCCAACTCCGTGGTGTTGCAAGCATTCTTTTGGCATCCTGTGTAGCCCAGGGGTTCCCTACCCTCCGCATCCCTGAGGTTCAACAGCTTCCCCGCAATCAAAGATCGTTCCAATCTTTTCTGACATCCTCCGGCTTTCAGAGGATCCCTGCAATGCGAATTCATTGTTTGCAACTGGGCAGCCTTCTCAACACGGTGACTCCGATCATCATCTCAGGGGCTTCTGGGCGACGAGGAGTGGGTTGGCTGAAGGCGGGGAGTGATGAAAAAGCCAGATGATACTAGCAAAAAAACAAACTCCACAGAGAAACATGCGATTGCATGATGCCCTACGCCTTTGAAATTAACTAAATTCTCAACAGACCCAGTGATATAAAGAACAGTCCTGGAACGAAGGAGTGGCTCCTGTGTAAGGCTCTGTGTTCAAGGTTGTGAGGGATGATGGACCACAGAATTACAATTCAGTATAACTATATTCTGTAGAGATTTGCTTAAACGAAGTTTGCTTGCACCCATCTGGCAGCGTGTGCCATGATTGTATTGGATAGGTAGTTTGAGGCGCAACATATTTTCACACTTTGAATTGTCTCAAACTTCAGCATCACCATTACTGACCCAGATCTGGTGAATGCAGTTTCTGTCACAATAGCAGAAACAACATATTTTAAAAGTATAAGTAAATATGCTCTGACCGAAAAATGATTTTCATAGCAGCCAGGTACAATTTCCTTCGATGCATAACCCCTTCCCCAGTGCCTGAAGTAGTTAGTGTAGATTTCTTACCGTGGGGTGAATCCTTCCTTCATTTATTTTGAAACAATAAAACTTGTAGAAACAGACAACATTGGTTACCTACTACTGCGATTAAACGTTTACTTCAACATGCTTCAAAATCACAAAATCACCAGCATGAGAAAGTGTTTGTAGAGCTCATATTACAATGGTCTGGAGTTCAGTTTTGTTGTCCTTTAGTACTGCTTTGCAATGGCGATTTGTTAAATTTGACACATACATTTTGCATTTTAGATCTTCACATTGTATATAGCATCACATAAGAAGCGTTTTTTTCCCCTTCAGAATTCTGCAGACAGGAGAACTGGTTTGGGGTGGTTTCCTTTTCAAGTACCTCTCTAAGCAGCTTTTGTGTGTGGTGATGCTTCTCACAACACGGTACTCTCCAGCCTGGAGAGCGAAGGGCTGTGAGCTATCAGCTGCTGATGGTGAACAGCCACAAAGACAGTGTTCAGGAAAGAGACAAAAGGGTGGTTTCACCTAAAAGTCCATTTTCACTCAGAACAACAGACTGCAGCCCCCTTCACTCAGACCATATATCAGGGGGCAGTGCTACAGGAAGGACATAATCTAATTTTTATAGGAGTGATGGCTCCTTTGTTCTTATTTTACTGTCCAGGACTCTTCCCTCCTGTACCCTGATACACTTCCACTGTATGGGAAAACAACATCACCCCCAATTTGTGCACACAAACAGCCCAGGAACATCCACAATTGCTTATACATAAAATGCAACACTACAACAGCCACGTACACAAATACCTACAACATGCACTTGGATGGAATTAGGTGATAAAACAGAGTATAATCTGACTGCGTATTAGTGTGACATTCTCAGCCAGTGCCAAATAACTCAGTTTTAGTGAGCGAGCGAAAAAGCTTTAATTTACAGAATAGCAAGGTAAGATCTTTAAATGAGACCTTTCCTTTTCTGCACCAAACCCCCTTGTGCAGCGTACAGACCCTGCGCCAAGGATACTCAAGGATATGTTTAAGAGTGCTGCTCTAGGCCTGGAGAACAACAAGCTAGGGCTCCTAATGTTTAAATGATATGTGCACTCGGAATCACATGTTTGTGCTGTCTGCCTCGGATATAAAGCAATATCTATAATGATGTTTCTAAAGCTTATATTCTCCGATTGCTTGCTGTCACAGAAAGCCTTCTCCCAATATACTTCTAAAACCCTGCATGAAAAATTGACCATTACGTATTTTCTTTTTTCAGAGTAACCCTCTTCTCACCTTCCATCATCTTCATACCTTCTATCTCTGTGTATAATCTGCTCTCAGTCTCATGTCTCATGCCTACCTGACTCTGTCTTTCTGATTGTAATTCTGCAATTGGTTAATACCCTTTTTCATAGATCATAGCCTCTCCTCTTTAAAACCCCATCCTATAATCTAACATTACCTAATCTCCGCCAGATTATCTATCTCACTGACTATTCACCTGAAACCACTTAGCCCCCACAAATGATCACACCTACCTGGTATTAATATATCACATAGCAACTGGGGTAAATGCATGCAATTTTTTCTTGAGAGCACATCATTAATCACAACCACAATAACCACTAGTTTAACCACTGACCTTGGGTTCTGGAGTTGTACACTATTCCCCGTTAAGCACTTCAATGCCTCATCGGGGGTAGTAAGTGCTGTATAAAATAAATTACAATTATAATTAAATTCAGACTTGGAACGTCTAGAATTTGTACGTTGTAAGCAAATACCGTTATGCACAAATGCGATTCTGTTTGCATGAATCACAGAATTGCCTGTTCTGCACTTATAGTATTGATGAAACAGAACATCTACTTTTCTTTTGCCCGACCTATGCCAAACCAAGGAGATTTTGAATAAAACTACTTTGTATCACACTAGGCATGCGAAATTATAGCGAGGCTTATAGAATGTTAAGATCGGACTGCAGTATCTCAATGGCTTTAAATCTTGGAAGGCATTTCTTAGCAGTGAGGCGTAAGAGAAAATCCTCAGGGCACTTAATGTAATAGTGGTTGATGGCTTCCTAGTAGTTCATTTCCATCTCAAACTAAAATTATTAGCACCCCAGGATGACCTGCAATCTTATTAACAAAACTTCTGGTAATGAATTTCTGATGATCCTTCTTTGCTGATATTGTTCTATTGGATTTTACTTCTTCAAACTATTGTATGTGCAACTTTTTTTATATCTGCATTTGTTGCTTTGTTTATTATAGTCTGTAAAGATAATTGCTAGTGAACGACTTTTTGTTATTTAGGTTGCATATGGTACCGGTCTTAGATAATACAACTCAACAATTAAAAAACAATAATATGTACAACTATACTTAAAAAAATATATAAAAGACTTTAAACATCGATATTCTATACTCTGTCCAAAAATATCTTTGACAGCACAATATTTTGTAGACTATACTTTGGCAGAATACCATCTGAACTGTACCTCCTCATGAGTGTCTTTGTGGGATACTTAATGCCAACTATACCCAGGGATAGCATCCAAATAATCACTCTACACAAACAGAACTTATAGACCTTTGAAGAGTTTCTTTGACTCCCTCCAAATGTTGACATCTGACTCAAAACAGCAGGGAGAGCAAATGGTTTGATGACACATTAAAGAACTTACTGATGTCCCATGTAAGAACTATTGCAGAGCAAGCAAACTTTGAGATGTTAAAGTCGTTCTCTCTGTCTTTCACCTCTTGAAGAGACATTTTGCTATATTCAATTTCTAATGTTGTAAACACAAAGATAGTTAAAATACCTTTGCTTTGATGGGGAGATCAATGGGCATATCAATGAATTTCTGAGTATTCAGTGCTGAAACTTTTAAAACACTCACCCCCAGTCACAGAATGATTTGCATATGGCTGGGTTTAAACTGGGTTGGCATGTTGAGCAAAAGAACGATGGATTTAACCCAGATCTCTTGACTGGGGGTGAGTGTTTGAAAAGTTTCAGCACTCTGGTCATCATCTTGTTGTGTTTGCGATGTCCTGCTAATCCCCTATTTCCTTACAGTGCTAAAATCCTGGAAGCTGATGTGGCACAGGAAATTAGTGCTCACTTGCATAATACCAGCTATTTTGGTCCCCTACAATCCGGCCTACTACCTGGCCATAATACAGAATCTGTAATCTTATCTGCAATTGATGATTTGAGAGCGGACATTTATTCAGGATTTACACCTCCCTTAGGGGCCGATCATGATGGCGGGCGGATCGGCACCGCTGTGCCAGCGGTGGCTTCCGCCGGCCTGGCGGGTGCTGTTTTGCCAACCACGGTCGCGAAACACCGACCGCCATATTACGATGGGCAGACATAGGCCAAATGACTACCGCCGCAGTGTTTTCAGTTCCGCCAGTAGTTTGGTTCCGCGACGAGGGTGGACGTAGCCAATAGCGGGCGACCGTCGTGCGGAATGACGTGTATACCGCCGTCCGAATCACAATGCCTCAAATAGGCAATAGGACCGCAATGGAGAAACCACCCATTGAAACATGGCGGAAGCAATACTGCGGAGGAAAAAGGCAATAACATACAACTCCACGCGTTCGCTACCGCAATGGATCCTGCACTCCAAGCCCTACCGCTGGTGTTCCTGATCCGCGATCAACAAAGATGCCGCCGCCGTCGACAACACTGCAGGTACGTCAAGGCCACACCTCCGCATCGGGGTCATCCATCAACAACGTCATCACCGCATCCTCCCGGTCACGTCACCGCAGCGGTGAAGACGCGGGAAAAGTTCCGCACAATCCAGTAGGCAGGTCCAGCGGCACGCATGGGCAGTCCCAGGGATGTGTAAGTATTGTGTTGGCCCTGGCCCAAATGTACATTGTGTGCCTCTGTTGGTAGCAGCTGTCATTACCTGATACCATCACAGCTCCTACCATCCCACCCTGTTCAACAGCAAAATATGTGCCCATCTGACATTCTGGGATAGTGATGTATGTGAACAAGTCCATAGGTGTATTGTGGCAAAACAACACCTGCAAGGTGATGCCAAATAGGTGCTTGTGGTGTGACACCCCCTCCCTGCCACTGCCAAGATGAGTATTATGGTGCCAACCCCACCTGCAAAGTAATGCCAAAAAGGTTCATGTGGTGTGACACCTCCTCCCTGCTACTGCCAAGATGAGTATTAGGGGGCAAACCCCACCTGCAAAGTAATGCCAAAAAGGTGCTTGTGGTGTGACACCCCCTCCCTGCCACTGCCAAGATGAGTATTAGGGGGCAAAACAACACCTGCAAGGTGATGCCAAAAAGGTGCTTGTGGTGTGACACCCCCTCCCTGACACTGCCAAGATGAGTATTAGGGGGCAAAACAACACCTGCAAGGTGATGCCAAAAGGTGCTTGTGGTGTGACACCCCTCCCTGCCACTGCCAAGATGAGTATGAGGGGCAAACCCCACCTGCAAAGTAATGCCAAAAAGGTTCATGTGGTGTGACACCCCTCCCTGCCACTGCCAAGATGAGTATTAGGGGGCAAACCCCACCTGCAAAGTAATGCCAAAAAGGTTCATGTGGTGTGACACCCCCTCCCTGCCACTGCCAAGATGAGTATTAGGGGGCAAACCCCACCTGCAAAGTAATGCCATAAAGGTGCATGTTGTGTGACACCCCCTCCCTGCCACTGCCAAGATGAGTATGAGGGGGCAAACCCCACCTGCAAAGTAATGCCAAAAAGATTCATGTGGTGTGACACCCCCTCCCTGCCACTGCCAAGATGAGTATTAGGGGGCAAACCCCACCTGCAAAGTAATGCCAAAAAGGTGCTTGTGGTGTGACACCTCCTCCCTGCCACTGCCAAGATGAGTATGAGGGGGCAAACCCCACATGGAACATACACATTTGTAGTTGGCATGTACAGGGCCACATACACCTCAACACCACTGACTAGGACAGGCCAAGCACACTGTGTGACCACTCAACTGCACACATCCAAATATACCCATGTGAGAACGAAGACAGGCCTTCACAACATTACCACACACACACTGCTGTGCACACATCCAAACATATCACACAGACAACACCAACCTTGGACACTCCGCAAGTTAGACTGTGTGTAGAATTCACCTCTGTTGTGGTATAGCCCCCTAACATGACATGTGTACAATCATACTAAAAATCAACAGCGAATGATGATTGCAAGAGTACATCAACACCCACAAACATCATTGCACCCCCAAACCTCAGAGTCAAGCAGACCAAAAGTGTGTGTTACGTTTGCCAAACAATGACAAAGTGAATGAAGTAAATGGCAATGTGGAACTGCCATGCAGAGCATGTGGCACATATATCCAGACCCACACATCAAAACTTTTTAATGAAGCAAGGGCAGTAACAAACGATACAACAGGAGTAACAGTGTTTATTGCAAAATATTCTGATAGTCACAAAATTTCTAACAAATAAAAGGCCATTGACCAGTCCACAGTCTAAACAATGCACATGTGTGCATGAAAATGTTTACAGTGAATGTGTAACACCGTACACTGACATGTGAATGAACAAAGCACCAGGGCTATCAAAGCTCAGTCCAGGCACCGCTGTGGGAGAGATGGTTATGGGAGGGGGTCTGTGCCTCAGACTTGCCTGGCAGTTGGAGTGGGAGGTGGCTGATTGTCGTGGCCACTGGCGGAACTGGACTTGGGAGAGAGAGGATCATCTGAGTCAGAGTCAGCAGTGGCTGTGGCAGGCATAGGGCTGCTTGGACCGGGTGGCATGGTGGCACGTGGAGGCAGAGAGATGCTGCCGTGAGACATAGACACAGTAGTGGCTGTGGCAGGTGTAGGCCTGCTTGGACCAGGTGGCATGGTGGCACGTGGAGGTGGAGAGATGCTGCCGTGATTCACAGAGTCAGTAGTGGCTGTGGCAGGTGTAGGCCTGCTTGGACCAGGTGGCATGGTGGCACGTGGAGGTGGAGAGATGGTGCCGTGAGACACAGAGTCAGTAGTGGCTGTGGCAGGTGTAGGCCTGCTTGGACCGGGTGGCATGGTGGCACGTGGAGGTGGAGAGATGCTGCCATGAGACACAGAGGCAGTAGTGGCTGTGGCTGGTGTAGGCCTGCTCGGACGTGGTGGAATGGTGGCACGTGGAGGCGGAGAGCTGCTGCCATGAGACACAGAGGCAGTAGTGGCTGTGGCAGGTGTAGGGCTGCTCGGACCGGGTGGCATGGTGGCACGTGGAGGCGGAGAGATGCTGCTGTGAGACACAGTGGGTGAGGGTGAATGTTGAGGGTTGACTCTACACTTCTTGGGTATCCGATATTGCAGAAGTGTCTTGGGAGTAGTGGGAAGTGTGGCTGGCACAACAGAGTCCCTCTCCACCAAAGGTGTATGTGGCCCTCCTTGTGGGGATTTGCTGGATATGGACTTAGCCTTGCTTTTTGCTTGCCTTTTGCTCTCCATCCCCTGTGTTCCTGGTGAACCACTCACATTGCTCTCCTGAACACACTTCACAGGGCTGTGGGTGGTAGTAGAGGTCCTGGGTGAAGCAGTCTTAGGTTGCTTTGTGGGCTTTCCCTTCAGCGGCACCAGCACCACAGCAGGCATGCCAACTGTTTGTCTGTCACTTGGAGCAGTTGTGTGGATGGGAGTCTCTTGTGATGGGTGCAATCTTGTCGACCGTGAGCTAGAGGCCTGCTTCTTTGCCTGATGCCCCTGAGTGTCATGTGAAGGGCTTTTATCTTTGCGTCCCTGTGTGCCTGTGTCACTTTTTGGGGATGGTGTCTGTGGTCTGGCACGCTTGGAGCGCTGCTGTCGTGTGCTGCGTGTCGACGACTCGGGCCTGAGGGCTCAGTTGGGTGGTCACTCTGCTCAGGGGTTGCCACTGGCAGGGAGGTTGGTGGAGGCATAGGGGCTGGACTTGGATGCTGTGATAGCTGAATGGCTGCCGTCACGGTGGAGGACAAACCCTGGACAGTCCTGTGTAGCCCACCCAAGTCCGAATGAATGCCCTCCATAAATGCCAGAACCTGCCCCAACTTCTTGTCCTGATCCTGGAAAGCATTCAGGAGAGCTGTCTGACCCACACACAGCTGGCGCAAGAGTTCTACCGCCTCAACACTGAGGGCACCAGGGGAGACAGGGGCAGGGGCAGCGGTGCCTGGAGTGAAGGTGACTCTACCCTTAACAGCCCTGCGGGCACGGACAGCACTAGTGGTAGTAGCCGGGATGGTGGGCACTGGCCGATGTGTGGTGGAGGAAGAGGCAGCATTGTCACTCCCTGTGACCACCATTGTCGCTGACTCCCCACTGGAGTCCAATGATGTTGAGGTAGTGCTTTCTGCACGTGAGTCCTCAAGGACACTCCTGTCCCCCTCCGAGGCGCTGGTCACCTCAGTGTCAGTGATCTCATGGCAATCATGCATGCCACATGCTTCAGCACTGGTGTCCGTATCATGGCCTTCCGTGCACTTGGTAGATGCTGCAATGGACAGAGACATAGGTTCAGTACAGTGCCATACACACAAACATCAAATGCAAGCACAGAACTAGACTACATAATGACAACCCCAAGTTGCCCAACACCCTGTGCAGTCTGCATGTACAACAATCATGCTGAACACAGAAGATGCAAGGAAATATGCATTGTTTACAGCAATGAGCCATGTGAGGTTCACACTGGCAAATAGCAGGTCCCTGCCTCCTTGTAAACTAACATAAACATCTCTGCACGCATACCCACGTGCCTGTATGTGAGAGAGGCATACATCTCAGCATGTTGCCTCTGTCACATATGGAGTCACTGTAAGGGGACAACACAGATACAGATTCTAATTTGTACGTAAGAATGTCCATGACCTACTGATGTGTAACAAGTTGAGCAATTCATCATGGAAACTGTTGCACGTTGGTGTCAGATGTGGACTTCACACCATTTACAAGTCCTGCGCTGCACACATCGTTAAATGCACACTGACATGATGCACACTGCTGTACACTGCCTGGTGATGTCCATGACACTCAGAATGCAGAAGATGTCATAAGGCCACATCTCATCATGCAATGTCAAGGGCCATTGTATGAAACACATGATTAAGTCCAGGTATGGGAAAATACATGACACCTGCACTGAAGACATAAGCCACTGAGAAGTAGTCCCTAAAATTTACACAGCAGCAAGATCAGCAATGGCTCCCGGTCACCATTCATGCAGTCACTCACACCCAAAGTGAGCCTACGCAGAATACTCACCACTAACTCCCTGTTGATGGTCCCTCAAACGTTCATACAGCTCTGGCTGTGTCACAGACAAGATGCGGGACATTAGTGGAGTCATGGTTCGGCGCGCCAACCTGCCACTGCGAGGGACCAGCCCCACCGTCATCTCTGCCACGGTCCTGCTCAGACGGGAGATGTCGTCCCACCTCTTGTGGCAGTGTGTGTGCCGTCTGTTGGATACACCCAGAGGCCGCACCTTCCGTGCAATGTTCTTCCATGTGGCCTTACGCTGGTGGACCTTCAGCTGCAGGCATAGGAGACAAGAAAAGGAAGTATCAGAGACCCTGTGTCATTCACACTGTGTGTCAGCACAGGTGAACATAAATGCATGGCACACAAATCGCTACATCTCCATCAGAGGCCATACTGCATGACACATATTACATGTTCATTACAATACTACATAGAAATGAATGCATGTATGAGGCGGCACACAGTACATGGCCATCTCATACACATGCACAATGGCAGCACAGACAACTATGTGCAGAAGGCCCTCATCTGTGATGCAGCATGTGAGTGAGCATGACATGCAATACAGTGCTAATGAAGTGTAGTGGCAGACTCACTGTGTCCACCACTACACATCCCTCGATGCCCTTGGCCTGTGAATGGCTCAATGCATTTTTCAGGAAACATATTGTGACACAATCAGAATTTTCACGCCCTTCTCACAATGTTAAGTCCTCGATTGTGCAATTCTCAGGACTATGATGGCTCAGTGAGTATTAGGTGTGTGGACTAAACACATGTTTGACTCAGTCCAGTTAGGCATGGCTCCGAGTAACATTGGACAGTGTCTGTGCAGGCCAGAGGAACTCACAGTGCGATACAACATGGTCACTCAGATAAATCACATGGATGTACAGCATGAGAGGGTGAAAAATGCCAACACATGCGTGACTGAACACATGTTCAAATCAATGTAAGGATGACATCTACTACTTACATTGATGTGAAGTGTCATAGTTGCATCAACATCAAGTGTGTTCCACTCATGCATTGGACTATTGTGCATGATGCTCACATCAACATAGTGCACTTAAGAAACATTCAACACACATCAGTTATTGCTCCATTACAAAATACATTTCAACAGTCACATATGAGGTTGTGAAGAGTGAGTGGACAGTCACATACCATGGCACAGTACTAATCAGTCCCGACTCGTGCTGTTTCAGAACACCATCTTATCTGTGTGTCTGTTGAAACAATGCATGTCTCCCCCTACCTTCAATCAACTTATGTAGGTGTGGACATAAGCCTACAGACACCATTGACATGAAGTTAGCATGCATGGCAGTGTAACACACATTAACATCACCTATTCTCAGACCAACATGTTCCTCAAGTCTGTGCAGGAATGGCTGTAGGAGTGTCCATTTACTACACATAATCAAATGCAATTCCCACAGAACATGTATGGAGCATGCCATGTTAACTATTAGGATGCCTGTACATCGACTTGCACTCACAGGCACATACTACTGCACAGCAACATCATGGTATCATTTTGATCACTCTCACACTTGGAATCAGGAACACTTACCAGTACATCTGGCGCACCAAAAAGCCTCCCATACTGTGCAAGGACCTCGTCCACCAGAAGCTCCAGCTCCTCTGTACTGAAGGGACGGGCCCTGACATTCTCTGTTCTCGCCATCACTGGATCCAGGATACCGCTAAATATGCAGTTGTAGAGGAATGGCAGTCAGCAGTGTCTGAATGCATGTGAAATTTGTGGCTCTCCCACACAGATTTATAGGCCCCTGGGTTGGTATCAGTGGCAGGCAGCTGCTGCAATTGGTCCTCCTGGCTGGCATCTTTTAATTGTGCCCAATGAGCGGCTCCGCGGTGGCGGTGCACGCCTACCGCGGTTTTCAAAGTAGCATTTCACTTCCGCGATCGCGGTTCCCATTGGCTGCAATGGCATTGGTGGTGTCACACCGCGGAGGGCAGGCGGTCGTTACCGCTATGCTGCATCTTTCAATTGTGGCCAATGTGCGGCTCCGCGGTGGCGGTGCACGCCTACCGCGGTTTCCAAAGTAGCATTTCACCACCGCGATCGCGGTTCCCATTGGCTGCAATGGCATTGGTGGTGTCACACCGCGGAGGGCAGGCAGTCGTTACCGCTATGCTGCATCTTTCAAATGTGGCCAATGTGCGGCCCGCGGTGGCGGTGCACGCCTACCGCGGTTTCCAAAGTAGCATTTTACTACCGCTATTGCGGTTCCCATTGGCTGCAATGGCATTGGTGGTGTCACACTGCGGAGGGCAGGCGGTCGTTACCGCTATGCTGCATCTTTCAATTGTGGGCAATGTGCGGCCCCGCGGTGGCGGTGCACGCCTACCGCGGTTTCCAATGTAGCATTTCACTACCGCGATCGCGGGTCACATTGGCTGCAATGGCATTGGTGGTGTCACACCGCGGAGGGCAGGCGGTCGTTACCGCTATGCTGCATCTTTCAATTGTGGCCAATGTGCGGCCCCACGGTGGCGGTGCACGCCTACCGCGGTTTCCAATGTAGCATTTCACGATCGCGGGTCACATTGGCTGCAATGGCATTGGTGGTGTCACACCGCGGAGGGCAGGCGGTCGTTACCGCTATGCTGCATCTTTCAATTGTGGCCAATGTGCGGCCCCGCTGTGGCAGTGCACGCCTACCGCGGTTTCCAATGTAGCATTTCACTACCGCGATCGCGGGTCACATTGGCTGCAATGGCATTGGTGGTGTAACACCGCGGAGGGCAGGCGGTCGTTACCGCTATGCTGCATCTTTCAATTGTGGCCAATGTGCAGCCCCGCGGTGGCGGTGCACGCCTACCGCGGTTTCCAATGTAGCATTTCACTACCGCGATCGCGGGTCACATTGGCTGCAATGGCATTGGTGGTGTCACACCGCGGAGGGCAGGCGGTCGTTATCGCTATGCTGCATCTTTCAATTGTGGCCAATGTGCGGCCCCGCGGTGGCGGTGAACGCCTCCCACGGTTTTCAAAGTAGCATTTCACTACCGCGATCGCGGTTCCCATTGGCTGCAATGGCATTGGTGGTGTCACACCGCGGAGGGCAGGCGGTCATTACCGCTATGCTGCATCTTTCAATTGTGGCCAATGTGCGGCCCCGAGGTGGCGGTGCACGCCTACCGCGGTTTTCAAAGTAGCATTTCACTACCGCGATCGCGGTTCCCATTGTCTGCAATGGCTTTGGTGGTGTCACACCGCGGAGGGCAGGCGGTCGTTACCGCTATGCTGCATCTTTCAATTGTGGCCAATGTGCGGCCCCGCGTTGAACTAGCAATGGCAATGGTCCAATTTAACAATTGAACACTATGCCTACATAGTGTCTTACTGCACTTGTTATTTTACAATGAATGCTGGTGTGACATTCAACTCACTGATGCCTACACATGCCATGTCTGTGGAATATGTGACATGCATTGACATGCACTTACTCACGTCACCTATGATATGTGTGTGGATGTACATCTATTGGTTGTATGATGTTGTCTCATCTTTGAAATCAACTTAATGTGTGAGATGGCCAATCACACAACAGTAATGATTGCCTGAACACATAATGGTGGTATTTCACTGTGCCCATAGCTGATTTAGGTAGGATATGTGATCAGCTTACACACACTCTGCACATTGTGCTGATAACTAGTGGTCTGTGCAACTTAAACAAGAATGTGTGGCAGGTAAAGCAGCTACATATGAGTCAGCAGTGTTGCTGCCTCATACATCTGCTGTGTCACCTACTCCTAGGCCTGGGGACACCAGATGTATTGGTGTACCATTCACAACCTCTGATTATGTTTTTGGGGTAGTCAGTATGTACAACATGTCCACTTGTAAAAACACATGTGGTGAAGGTGTCTCTGCATCTGAGTTGTGGATTAAGCAATTGTTGGGGTACATTCATTGTTTCTGCTGCATGAGTCAAGATGTGAGAAGTCGGACACATCTCATTGTGTAATGTGGATAACTTGAGTCCTCTTCCACTTCATGTAGGCGACGACCAAATGTGCACCGGCCTTTCACAGTCCTGGCGGACATGGAGGATGTGGACATCATCCGGAAATTTCGTCTGGATCGCGTTACACTGCAAGAGCTGTGTGCTCAGTTGGAACCCCATCTGAGGCCTCAACGAACATATCCAACTGCCCTATCCCCAACAGTGAAGCTCATGGCAGCGCTGCTTTTTTTGCTACGGGCTCTTTCCAATACACGGTGGCCGGCGCCGGTGGGATGTCGCAAGCCACATTCAGCATGGTGCTCTGGGATGTGGTGTCCGCAATGATGCTATACAAGGACCAATACATATGATTCCCAAATACTGCAGAATTGCCTGCTGTGAAGGCTGGTTTTTATGCCCTTGCCCACATTCCTCATGTAGTTGGTTCCATTGACGGCACACACATTGCCTTTGTCCCACCACAGGCAGGTGAGCAGGTGTATAGGAACAGGAAGCACTACCATTCCATTAATGTGCAGGTGGTATGCCAAGCTGATATGATCATCAGCCATGTTTGTGCGTGATTTGCTGGCTCCGCCCATGACTTCTACATCCTGCGGAATAGCATTGTACCCCGGCTGATGGAAAATCTACATCCAGAGCGTGCATGGCTTGTAGGTGAGTACACTGAGTTAAGTAGTGTGCTGGGTGTGACATGCTGTTCTCGTCAACTGTTTGTATTGCAACATTTCTCTGTGTATGTCACACCTAGGTGACTCAGCGTATCCCAACAGGCCGTGGTTGCTGACCCCACTGCGGAATCCAAGTACCCCGGGTGAAGTCAGCTACAACGAGGCACATGGTAGGACACAACGTGTGGTGGAGCGCACTTTTGGCCTCCTGAAGTCCCGATTCCAGTGCCTGGACAAGAGCGGAGGTGCACTGTTGTATTCCCCACAAAAGGTGTGCCGGATAGTTGTAGCATGCTGCATGCTTCACAACCTTGCCTTGCGCAAAGCCATTCTGCTGATCCTGGATGATGATGAGCAGCAGATGCCCCCTCCTGCACACCCACACACTTCCAGTGCGGACGATAGTGGTGAAGAGGAAGGTGTTGACCTGCGTCAACAGCTCATTGCCAACTACTTCCCTTGAATGTAAGTGACTTTGTAGAACAGTGACATTGTGTGTTTGCTTGGATGTTAGTATCAAGGCATAGAGGATTTTAACTGCTGGCTGTTGTTGTGTGTGTGATAAGGGCTGATGTGTGTGGCACAGGTTATTTGTATCCAGGTACATCATATGTATGTTGAGGTTGTTGATCATTGCTATGTGTGCTTGTTTTTGTACCTTGATGCCTAGTGTTGTGTTTCAGCTGTGATGGCATCACCTGTTAAGTAAATGTCATTCTATTGTGTCTTTCTAGGTTCATTCACCCTCTCAATGCCTCCTCTCCTTCAGAGCAGTTGGAACATTGAAATCTGAATTGTCATTGTACATACTGGAATAAACATGTGGCTCACACAGACATGGGTATGTGAAGAGTGTTTATTTCAAATTAGTTTTGGTGCAAGTGAAGGGAATATGTACATAAATGTGAACAGTGAATAAATGAGTTGTCAGTCATGGTAGATGAGACAAATGGTGTAGTCACCACAAAGCTGAAGTCACACAGTCCAACAGACTCAGGCCATCAACATGGCAATGTGGCCAAGGATAGTCAACATAGTCAATGCAAAGGGGTACAACAAGATACCATCATGGCTGGCTCTGTGAGTGGCGTTGGTATGGTGGCCTGCCACCAAATCCTCCCCTGTGGATTCTCGGATGGCCCCTGGTGCGTTTGGGGAGAGGGCACCTGCTGCAGGGTCAGTGGTGTCTGAGGACTCACTCTCCTCCTGCACACCCCTCTCTGTGGCTGCAGCTGGAATGGTGGGCTGCACAGCAGGCAATCCACTGGAGGGGGGTTGAGCTGCACTTGGGGCTGGGAGTCTGTCCCTCAGAACACACACTAGCTGGCCAACAAGGTTGACAAGTTGGCCCATCCGTGTGTCCATGGACTGCTGCAGCAGGCGGATCTCATGCATCTCTTCAGCAAGCTGGCCCATAACTCCATGGTTCTCTTGGTAGGCACCAAGGACTCTTTCAATGGTGGCCAGGGACTCAGGGTCATTGTCCTCCTGTGTCTCTGCCCAGTTGTACTCCCACCTGCCCTCCTGACACGGACCTGTGGCGTAGTCCCCCAACGCACTGGCACACTCTCCCTGGCATGCTGTGGTTGTGTGGTGGTGTTGGTAACCACCGTGGCAGGGCGTGTGTTGCAGGCAGCAGTGGTGGTGGTGGTGGTGGAGGCCACACAGGTCGTAGTGGCAGGGGCCAGGACAGTTGTTATTGCCATGGTGCTGGTGGTGGTGGTGGGGACAATGAGGGCTTGAGACATGTTAGTCCCTGCCACACCAGAGGGGCCAGCTTGAGAATCCACGTCCAAAAATGTTGGGGCATCTGCATCTGAGAGTTCACGTTCCGGGGGGGGGAGACTGGCTCTGCATGTTGGTGTCATCCTCTGCAGTTAGTTGTTGATCTCCTGTTGAACAGAGGTCATATGGTAATTGAGTTGCACGCAACAAGCTTGATGTTAGACAATTGTTTGAGACAGTTGATACAACAAACACTTTACAATGCAATGACTTTGTATGCCTGCACCATGACATGACGTTGAGGTACATACCTTAGTGGTCCATGGTGTCCGTTGTGAATTGAAACTTGCTGCAGTGTACAGATAGTGTAACTACACGGACATGTCCTCATCTACCTAATTGCGTGACATAAACTTTCTGTTGTGCGTCTTTTCATTTAGCGGTTCATGTAATCTATTTCAACAGAGCTACAAGGGACCATTGTCATGTTATACTTAGCTTTGGAATCACATGTACTTTTCTTTGTTTTCATGTAGACCATGCATGTTTGGTGTTGAGATGGGCCTTCATGCTCAGACACCAAGGCGCTTCCACATTGCATTCTCTGCTGTGCATGATTGTGGGATGCATTTGTTTCACTTGTGACTTGGTGAGTATGAGTTCAAAATATGTGTCAGTTACGTGCACTTAGATGTCTGAACACTGGATGTGGCATTTAAAACTATGCTAAGTTGGCTGACATGTTAGTGTTGATGTGGTTATGTGGCTACATGCATTTAGAATAGGATGGCGGTGTGCATGAGGTCACTACTGATGTGTAAGTTTTGGGAGAGCAATGCGATAGCTGCCCCATGCTTGTGGGTGTGGGGAATGCTCCATCCTGCAAAGCTGTGGGACAAGGGGGCCTGTTGAGAGTTGTAGTGCAGACTTCCCAGCCACAAAGACCCCTCTCTGTTGAGATGGCTACCTACCTGTTAGGTTACAGAGTGGGGGGAAATGGCTGCCCCATGCTTGTGGGTGTGGGGAATGCTCCATCCTGCTCAGCTGTGGGACAAGGGGGCCTGTTGGGAGTTGTAGTGCAGACTTTGCAGCCACAAAGACCCCTCCCTGTTGAGATGGCTACCTACCTGTTAGGTTACAGATTGGGGGAAATGGCTGCCCCATGCTTGTGGGTGTGGGGAATGCTCCATCCTGCTCAGCTGTGGGACAAGGGGGCCTGTTGGGAGTTGTAGTGCAGAATTCCCAGCCACAAAGACCCCTCCCTGTTGAGATGGCTACCTACCTGTTAGGTTACAGATGGGGGGAAATGGCTGCCCCATGCTTGTGGGTGTGGGGAATGCTCCATCCTGCTCAGCTGTGGGACAAGGGGGCCTGTTGGGAGTTGTAGTGCAGACTTCCCAGCCACAAAGACCCCTCCCTGTTGAGATGGCTACCTACTTGTTAGGTTACAGATTGTGGGGAAATGGCTGCCCCATGCTTGTGGGTGTGGGGAGTGCTCCATCCGGCTCAGCTGTGGGACAAGGGGGCCTGTTGGGAGTTGTAGTGCAGACTTCCCAGCCACAAAGACCCCTCCCTGTTGAGATGGCTACCTACCTGTTAGGTTACAGATTGGGGGGAAATGGCTGCCCCATGCTTGTGGGTATGGAGAATGCTCCATCCTGCTCAGCTGTGGGACAAGGGGGCCTGTTGGGAGTTGTAGTGCAGACTTCCCAGCCACAAAGACCCCTCCCTGTTGAGATGGCTACCTACCTGTTAGGTTACAGAGTGGGGGGAAATGGCTGCCCCATGCTTGTGGGTGTGGTGAATGCTCCATCCTGCTCAGCTGTGGGACAAGGGGGCCTGTTGGGAGTTGTAGTGCAGACTTCCCAGCCACAAAGACCCCTCCCTGTTGAGATGGCTACCTACCTGTTAGGTTACAGATTGGAGGGAAATGGCTGCCCCATGCTTGTGGGTGTGGGGAATGCTCCATCCTTCTGAGCTGTGGGACAAGGGGGCCTGTTGGGAGTTGTAGTGCAGACTTCCCAGCCACAAAGACCCCTTCCTGTTGAGATGGCTACCTACCTGTTAGGTTACAGAGTGGGGGGAAATGGCTGCCCCATGCTTGTGGGTGTGGGGAATGCTCCATCCTGCTCAGTTGTGGGACAAGGGGGCCTGTTGGGAGTTGTAGTGCAGACTTCCCAGCCACAAAGACCCCTCCCTGTTGAGATGGCTACCTACCTGTTAGGTTACAGATTGGAGGGAAGTGGCTGCCCCATGCTTGTGGGTGTAGGGAATGCTCCATCCTGCTCAGCTGTGGGACAAGGGGGCCTGTTGGGAGTTGTAGTGCAGACTTCCCAGCCACAAAGACCCCTCCCTGTTGAGATGGCTACCTACCTGTTAGGTTACAGAGTGGGGGAAATGGCTGCCCCATGCTTGTGGGTGTGGGGAATGCTCCATCCTGCTCAGTTGTGGGACAAGGGGGCCTGTTGGGAGTTGTAGTGCTGGCTGCCTGTACATGTGCCCCCATGTACATGTTGTTATGTACCTTTGTGGTGAATGAGAGGGAGTTATTGTGGGATCTGTGACACCTGTTTGGGGGGAGTGTGGTGGACATGGGTACATTTGCTCCTAAGAGGTGTTGTTTTTTAGTTGTGCAGGATACTACACAGCAGTGTTATGGCAGACTTTTGTTGGTACTTACCAGCCTCCATTCCCCCCTCAATTCCAGTGCAACTCTCTGGGTGCAGTATGCCAAGCACCTTCTCCTCCCATGCGTTGAATGTTCTTGGTGGAATGGGAGGGCCACTGCCAGTCCGGTTTGCCAGCTCACGGTTCTTGCTGTTCTTCTCCTTGACCTTGCTCTTGAGGTCAGTCCACCTCTTCCTGATCTCCTTCCTGTTGCGTGGAACTTGCCCTACAGCATTGACTCTGTCAACTATCCTTTGCCACATTTTATTTTGCCTGGCTGCTGGGGTCTGTTGGACCCTGCTTCCTAGAATATATGGCTCAACTCTTATTATCTCATCCACCATGACTGACAACTCACCATCAGTGAATTTGGGCATTTTCTGTTCCATGGTGTGTGATGTGTAACCTTGGGCGTAATACTTCGCTACGCTCACGGAGCATGCAAAGTTTGTGCTACTACGCACTACGCACGTAGCAGAGCGAAAAACTGTGCTAATTGACGTAGCGTAGCAGCAGTATAATAAACACCTACAAATGCTTTGATAAAGCAATTTTCTATGCTAAAAAGCATATAACCAATTCACAAAAGTGAACTTTGACAATGAAAATATCATGCAATGAGAGAGGTGATGATTTTGGGGTCCCCCTAACCTAGGGGAGGACCAAGCAGATGCCTTGAACACAAAAAGCATATCATGTGAACGATTCAGTGGTGGTCCCTTCCTCCTAGGACCACCCCAAGCACAGTTATGGGCAAAATACAATCCCAACCAAAGGCCCTGCAAAGCATTATGGGATGAGATTAGCAGTGGGCAGTGAATATTATAGTGTCCAATATCAAAATAATTCTACAAAGAGCTGCAGTTCAACTAGTCGTTACTAGATGTCCCTCACGAGTCAAATGCAAAAGCATAGAAATTATTAATACATCAAGCTGCAGTTCCACTAGTCGTTACTAGATGTCCCTCACAAGTCAAATGCAAAAGCATTGAAACCCTTTCATGAAGCTTTTGCATTTGACTCGTGAGGGGCATCTAGTAACGACTAGTGGAACTGCAGCTCTTTGTAGAATTATTTTGATATTGGATACTATAATATTCACTGCCCACTGCTAATCTCGTCCCATAATGCTTTGCAGGGCCTTTGGTTGGGATTGTATTTTTGCCAATAACTGTGCTTGGGGTGGTCCTAAGAGAATGGGACCACCACCGAATCGTTCAAAAGATGTGTTTTTTGTTTTCAAGGCATCTGCTTGGTTCTCTCCCTAGGTTAGGGAGGATCCCAAAATCATCACCTCTCTCACTGCTTGTTAATTTATTGTTTTCACTTTTGTGAAATGACTATATGCATTTTTAGCATATAAAAACAGAGATATTTAATTTATCTTAACTTGTACTGTGAAAGATGTTTTTGGCAGTTATTGTACAGTGCAGTCAAGCACACAGCTACGCACTATGCAAGCACTATGCAATTTCCATAGCTACATGTAGTTCAAAATGTACTTTGCGTAGCTACGTGTAGTGCTACTACGCGAACTACGCCCAGGGTTAGTGATGTGCTGAGTGGTTAAGAGTGCAGGTGGTGGTGGTGGTGTGTGTGTGTTTGTGCAGGTGTTATGTGTGCAGGGTTGCCTCTTCTTTGTGTGATATTGTTGGGCCCTTCAGTTCTGGAGTTGTGCAAAGACTTGTGGTCATGCAGGGGCTGGTTTTATGGGCTGCCTAGTGGGTGGGTCCAAACTGAGGATTCATGTCAGGTGTGTTGTCTGTGTTGAGCTGGGATTTGTAGTTCTTATATGCCAGGGGTATGTGTCAATGGGGTGTGTTGGCTGTTTTTATTGGCTGTGACAGATACACAGCCACATTTGGTGGTTTTGTGGTCTAGTTTTTATCGTCCGCCATTAATATTTCCGCGTGGTCACCGCGGTCAGACTGCAATGGTCATTCCTCCAGCTCTCCCATTAATCATTGCTGTCAGACGCGGCGGTCGGAAACAAGCGGTCGAACCGCAGGCACCGCGGTGAGATCATAATTGCACTCGTGGAAATTCCGCTTGTGTATCAGCGGTTTGTGAGCTTTCCGCAGTGGATCCGACCGCCGTGATGGGTATTTCGCATTTTCGGCACGTGCGCCACCGGTGTTGCTTGGGTTCCGACCGCGGCGGTCGGATTTTTCCGGCGGTGCATCGTAATGTGATCGGCGGTGGTGCCGCAGGCCATGCGGGCGGTCTTTTCCCATTGCCACTGCGGGCGGAATGGTTTTCCGACCGCCATCGTAATCGACCCCTTAGTCCTTTTAGACCCTTCCACAGCCTTTGACACTTTTGATCACAACATCTTATTACAATGTGTCAAAGCTGCAGATATTGTACACAATAGAGACAAAGTTTGGATCTCCTCAAGACCCTGCGTTATGTCCCCATCTTAATATATATATCTTTTTGTATATATTACCCAGTGGCAGTCGCCACTGGGAAATCATAGTTAGGTCAGCTTTTCCATAGACAAAGCGTATTTTGGTTTGCTAATAACTTTGGTGCGGTTTGATGAATCTTCACGAAACATTCCAGAAAAAAAGCAAATTCACCTAAACTCCTTCCTGGAAATTTTCAGGATGGTCCGTCAGCGGGGGCTGAGAAAAAGGGGGCGCCCAAAAGCACATTTCCCCTAGCATTTTCCATAGACTTCTTTAGGCAGCGCTACCGCAAAAACTGCTGAACGGAATGACACCAAATTTGGCAGGAAGCTAGATCTTGGTCCGCAGATTGTGATTTTTGTAATTTGGTGTAAATTCATTTTGAGAAATTAAGGTACAAAAATATTTGTATATCTGGACAGTTGGGTCTGAGGGACTCTCGCGAGAGTCGCTCAAACCCAATTTCAAAATCATAGAGCGTTCTGTTTGGCCAAGGGAGCTTTTTTTGCTTTGGGCCAATTTGCTCCTGTGGGAGCCATATTACAACGAGAGCGAGAATTCTGATTGGCTCCCAGCAACATAAGACAAATGTTGCTGGCAGCCACTACAAAACTCCGGGACTTAGTTACTGCCCTGGAGTTTTAAAAAGAAATATATAAGGGGGCAGGGTAGCGATACCCTGCCCACCTAGGCCCTATGAAGGGACCCAGCGGGACCCCTGTGGGGCCCAAAAAACAATCCTGGAGGATTGTGCCAAAAAGAACCCAAAAGGGTGGCCCACCATCAAAGTAATAACTTGGAGAAGGGGGCGTAAGTAGGCCACCTCCCCAAACCGTTTTTAGGTCCCGGGTACTCCATCGACCGGGGCCAAAGTGTGGTAAAATGAGGAGCGGCCACGCGCCCCCCTCCTTGAGCATTTTCAGGCCCCGGGGAACTTATCTCAGTTTAGATGTCATCAGTGATGTCCTAAATGATGTCATAGAACATGTCATTAGTGATGTATAATATGGGAGGTCATTAGCAGTGCATGGCAGGGGTGCAAGTTAAAGTTAGCTCTGCTAACTATAACTGGTGAATTTCTGTGTTTTTTTAGTTCAAAAAGTTATGTTGGCACTGACATATTTACCTAACTATAACATCACTATATCGTCATTTCAAATGACATCATTGATGATATCACTGATTACCTCATCCAAGCTTCTTTTGTACACATTACTCTATAAACCAGTATGGCCTCAGAGGCCTGAAAATAAGTACAGAATAGCTCAGAATAATATGAAGCATCATTAATGCCATCACAGACACAGCTCCCTTGGGTGTAGTAGCCATGTGCTATGTGCAACATTGACCTTATACCATACACTTCGCAGGTACCCTAGTTCACATTAACAATCAACCACAGATAAATGGGAAACCGCTATTGCACACAGTGATCAATATGTATACAACTGTTCAGAGAAAGCCAAGTTCCTCAAGGTACACAACGTCTGTTCTAAAATTAATGCTCTACTATGGACAGCTTTTATCTGTATCAAATCCTTCACAGCCACCAACCCTACACTGAGAAATGAAGTCAATATGATGAGAAAAGTGGGAACTGTAAAGAGTCTTTACTCTATGGAGAGAGTGTACTTTGTACCACACTGTAGACAATGAAACTCTCAAGAGAAATACACCACAGAGTAGTAAACGTATCTACTAAGAAAAGTGTACACTCTATGTAACACTTGTCAAAAAAGACACTATTCGCTTAAAATAACCAAGGACTGAAGGTGCTAAAGATCATACTACCTGCAGTCTTCATATTGTGGTGAAAGCTTTACAGATAGCCCATCTTGTGAAACAAAATAAGCACTTATACATAGGTTAGTCTGTTAAGTAGAAATTGTCATGCTGAGATGATTCTGTCGAATAACTCAAGGCTGCTTATACTACTTAGTATCTCCACGTAGAATCTTTGCCTTGTTGGAAAGTTTTTCTGCAGAACTAAAAAACTTGTGTGGAACATACTGGACACAAGTCATCAACTGACATCTGCACACAGAGGGGCATATTCTCAAGGACTTATCGCCGAGTTAGCGGCACTTTATCGCAGCCAAAGTGGAGATAAATTCATTGCACCATTCACAAGCTGGTGCTAACAGCCGATATCACCAGTTTCCCTGCGATATCAGCCGCAAAAAACATCGCCACGGATGACACCGGCAACTAACGCTAATGATATGCAGAGTAGGCGTTCCCGTGCAAAAAGCTGCGGAAACTCTACTTCGCAACATTCTCAACGACCAGCCAGATCGGCGATAAGATCAAAAAACATGCGATAAGGCGCGTTAGCAGCATGGATTTAACACCTGCTCCTACCTGGTGTTAAGTCGGACGACAACCTGCACCATGAAAGGGAGCCCAGCCCACAGCCACACCAGAAGAACAACAGATGCCATGGAGCTACTGATCATGCAGCTCGGAGCCCCAAGAGGGCCACAACACCCACTGCCACCACTGCCAGGACCGCCACCCCCTCAGGACCTCCCCCGGACTACCACAGAGGCAGCGCAGACAAAGACACCGGACCTTCCGAAAATGCACTAGCCTCGGAGACTTAACGCCAGAGGAAGCCCACTACAGGCTCAAAAGGACAACCATCCTCCGCATCCTGACCCTCATTGCCCACAGGCTGATGGTACCAACACAGCGGAGAACCAATATCCCTCCGCAGACAAAGCTGCTGGCCGTGCTGCACCTGTTGGCCTCTGGGACCTTCCAACCAACAACTGCCAGAGTCGGAGGAGTCTCACAGCCAGCCCTGTCAAAGTTCCTCACACCTGTCTTGGATGCCATCATCAGCTTGGTACCCCAGCAACTTTACTTCCCACACACTGCACAGGAACAGCTGGAGATCAAGCAAGGCTTCTACGCCATAGCTGGCTTCCCGCACGTGTTGGGGGCAATCGACTGCACACATGTACTCCTCGTGCCCCCTGCCGCCACTGCACACAATTACCGCAACAGGAAACACACGCATTCCATCAATGTGCAGGCAATAGTGGACCACCGGGGACTCTTCACCAATGTCGTCGCCAACTACCCAGGCAGTGTGCATGATTCCTTCATCTTCCGACAGTCCATCATCAACCAGCGCTTTCAGGATGGCACCTATGGAAATGCACTGCTCGTCGGTAAGTAACAACTGAACACACCACACACCTTAACTCCACCAACATACAACTCACAACTCTGGGAATGCACACGTCACAACATCACATACAACATGACAACCAACATCCCCACATCCCAGACACGACAACACAACTTTCTGTGGCGACCTGGGCTAGCCATGTACACAAGCCATCAACGGCATGGCACCTCAGCCACACAATAGCAAAATGTGGGGAGAGGTTGGAACCAGGCATGTACGAAGGATGCAAGTGACCCATGAATGTGAATGTATACAATGCCAAGTGTGGCGTGGATGTGCTGGACAGACTTGAGTATGCAGACCACAGACATTTCCATGTCGACATACACTGCTGGTGTCTGGAGTGTACTGGACAGTGGACGCAACCATGTTGCCGCAGCCAGTGGGGAAGATCGCGGAATGGTAGCTTGTTACGTCCCCCCCTGTAAGCGTGAGCGGAGTGGACTGGCCCGGCGTACGCCAGGCCAGCGTAGGGGTGTGAATAAAAAGCCCATTACTCTGGGCGTGGTTCTCTTCTGGAATGGCCAACGTGTCTGTCAGGGCGGCGCCTCTCACCCCGCCACGAGGCCGACGCCGTGAGCGGCGGTGCCTGCGATCCTGTGTGCCTGCTGCACCCCAGGCCGCTGGCCCCAGCGCACCCAGGCCGCACCGCTCACCTGCCGACACCGGCGTGTGTCAAAGAGTGCCCACCACGTGCCGGTGCAAGCTCCAAGCCCGAGGCCCGCGACCTTAGCAGCCTACTCAGACCATCACAGCCTCCGCGACACAGGCCCCCAGTACTCCTTTCTCATTGACGTACTCCACCGCTGCCTCCGGCCTACACTGTGGTCCAGTAGGTCACACATTTGGAACTGAGTCTTGATTATACAATGGCAGAGTACATATGTTTATGGCAGATTTCATATCACCGTATTCCCTTCGATGTGGTGCCACCAACTCTGTGCATAGCATTCCAACAACACGTGTCTGTGGGCCCTTGCTGACTACTGCCTTCGGCCTACACTGCGGTCCAGCACTGCGGGGTCACCTGTGTACTACCTACACTGCGGTCCAGCAGGCCTCACACCAATCCAATCCAGTCCGGGCCAGGCAGGACACGGCATAGTCGCAGGCTGCACACACGCTCAGCTCTGGTGCTTCTACCTCCGTCAACCACAAATCATCGCCACATGGCATTCCAACATCGTGTGTGAGAGTACCAGGAGGAGCTGCCTGAACAGCGGTTAGCCCGCGCTGACCGCTGCCTCCGGCCTACACTGCGGTCAAGTAGGTCACACATTTGGAACTGAGTCTTGATTTTTCAATGGCAGAGTCCATATCATTGTACGCAAGGAGAGGAGTAAGAGGAAGACGCGGTTCAGTCCGGATGAAAAAAGGATCCTCGTTACGGAGGTGACCGAACACTACCAACAACTGCTCTGGTGCCACTAACTCTGTGCATCGCAAGCCAAGGACACGTGGCTGGGGGCCCCTGCTGACCACTGCCTCCGGCCTACACTACGGTCAAGTAGGTCACACATTTGGAACTGAGTCTTGATTTATTTATGGCAGAGTTTATACCATTGTACAGGCCTCATCGCAGACTGCATCCCCTTTCAGCTCTGGTGCCAACTGACTCCGTGCCACGAAATTCATGGACACTCTCTGGTTGAGCTTTGGTGGCGTCTGAGTCTATGGCCTGGGGGTTGTCTTCATCATCATGTAGCTGATACTGACTTGGTGTCAAAAATGAGTCTGTAGCATTCATCTCCTCCATATTTCCTGTGTCTGCTTGGTACTGCCCTCTGTATCATGCCCTGGAAGAACACCTTCCACTGTCCCCCAAAACCCTCTGTGACATTCACCTTGGACATGGACGAGGACCCGCTCAGCTCTCGTGGCCCTACCTCAGTGCACCGGTAGTCACCGTCCCGTGGCGGTGTTCCATGTGCCGGCCGCTCTGCATCCGGGGCCACTAACTCCGTGCAGCTCAAGTCATGGACCCTTGCTGTTTAAACTGTGAACTTCTGATTGTCTGATCACTGTTGTAGTTGTTGCCAGCACCAACCACTCCTTGAGGGCTGGCTCACACTCACCCCACACCCATCCAGCACAGGGGTCACTGGACATGTGACCCTGGCAATAAAAGGGGCCGGGCGCACGTGCCCGTAGCCAGTTCCACAAACTATCTAAGTGTGTCCGTGTGGTCATTGTGTATGCATGAGGGCCCCGGGCCCTACCACATTGCATTGTGCTGTGTACAGCGGACGCAACCATGTCACCTCAGACAGTGGGGGAGACCTGGGACATGTAGCTGTGTCGTACCCCCCTGTAGGCGTAGCTGGAGTGGGCTGGCGTACGACAGTCCAGCTTAGGGGTGTGGATAATCACCCCGGGGCTCTGGGTGTGGTTAAATGTTGGGCTTGCCAATGAAGTACCTAATGCTTGTGTCTCTGTTGTAGTGTCGGCGCAACCCGTCCCGCAATGGACAAAGTTGCAATGTAACATGCCCCCGGAGTGCGGGCTCGGCCGAAGGGATAAATGAATGAGTGCAAGCCCGCTCGGGGTCCGGGATCATACATGCCAACTGTTGTGTGTGTATCGCTATTACCGCAGCATGAACCAAAAGTCTTACCTCAACCGCATCGCGGGTTCAGCCAGCCATGAACTCCACATCTGTGTCCGCCCTATCCTTACCATAGGCCTACACACACGTGGCCGCCCACCTTCAACGCACAGCATCACAGTGTCGTTGTCATTCTTGTGGACATGCGCAGACAGGCATGACAATGGTGTGCCGTAAGAGTGCAAGTGATGCAACCGCGCAGCGCACACAAGTAAATAGGCTCGGGGGGAGGGAGGAGCAGCAGTGAGGCTACGTAATACACATTGATGGCGCTCATTTGCTACAAGCAGTACATGTCAAACAGGAATCACTATGACACACATATCACACGCCAATCAACTAGTGAGCCTGCCAACACATGCAGAACCAACTATTGACTCATGTCTCTCTGCACTGTCACAGGTGATCAAGGATATGCACTCTGCCCTTGGATGATGACACCCCTCCGAGCCACGAACACACAGGCCCAGAGGCAGTACAATTGGGCCCACAAACGCACCAGGGGCATCGTGGAACGCACATTTGGCGTGTTGAAGTCACGTTTCAGGTGCCTGGACATCACAGGTGGGAGGCTCCTGTACAGCCCAGACATTGTGTGCAAGATGATCGTTGCATGTTGTGTGTTGCACAACATATGTGTACGCACCAATGCCCCATGGTTACCAGTGCCAGATGCACTGGACGATGATGAGGAAGATGAGGCAGGTGGACCACACCCCACTGCAGCTGCAGCAGGAATAGCCCGTAGGAACAACATCATTGACAATTTCTTCACATGAGGACGTCACATTGTGACAGTCCTTAGCAATTATGAGACAGTACAAAATGACCACAGGCACAGCATGTGCAAATAAATTCATTTCAACACACATTCCCTGAGTTTCTGTATGTGTGCTGCAGTGTGGCACGGGGATCAGGGACATGATCCAGAGTCATTGTTGGTGTGCAGTATGCTCTACTTAATTGTGCATGTGTGCCATGGTGCCCATCTCCCCCCGTCCCCCCAGTCCCTGGTCGGTACTCACCCTGTTGATGTTGTGTCAGGTCATGTTGAGCAGTGTCCCGATCCCCAACTCCTGGCACCGTATCCCGACTGATGACTGTGGCCACCATTTTCTCAATGTCATCCTGCTCCTGGTGTGCCGCTGGTCCCCCACCTCTAATCTGCGTTGCTGCTTTCATGTTGGCATCGAGTTTCTTCTTGGTTTTGCCCTTCACATCATTCCAGCGCCTCTTGACCTCTTCCATTGTCCTCCTCGACACTCCGACTGCATTCACGTTGTTCACGATGTGCTGCCATATTTCCGTTTGTGTTGCCGTTGACACAGTGGAGGTGATGAACAGTTGTTGGTAGGGTTCTGTCGCCTCCGTGACGATGATCCGGTTTTCCTGCAGACTTCTCCTTGCCCTTCCCCGGCCCCGGGGTTCCTGGCTGGTCGTCTCTGGGGCTTGTGGGGTTCGCGTTGTCCTCTGCACTTGGTCCGGGTGCGGCCATGGTGCTACGCAGTGAAATTTTTTTCTCTTTTTTTTTTCTCTGCTTTTATAGTGCATTTTCCCGCATGTCGCGTGGGAATCGCAGGCCTGTCGCTGGTTATCGCTGATTTTTGTTTCGCAATTTGGGTCATCGCAACTTTTTTAGCGTTCGTGTTTCGCATTTTTTCGGAGTCGCGTTAATTTTAACACGGGCATTTGTCGCGTTATCGTGAGACTATCGCATGGTGCCGCCGGGTTGAGAATACTGCGTTAACACGGTATTATTTTCCCGCGATGGACTGCGATGTGAGAAGTTGCGTTAAGCGAATTTGGCGATAGTTAACACACGTTCTTGAGAATATCCTCCAGAGTTACTCTTCAATACACAGATTTATAACATGTTCAATACCTCTGCACATCTATGGTGCATTAGGAGCACATGCGTTTTGTAAACACTTAGGTTTATTAGCTGGACACAGGCTGTTAACAATTAGGTAGAAAAGTAATATGGTAGTTATCTTCCACTGTGTAAACTATAAAACAAACCAACAAACTCTTTGGATGATGTCAGCAGTGATGTCATCAGTGGTCATCAATGATGTCATTTGAGATGTCATCATTGATGGCAATGATGTCATACAACATGTCATAAGTGATGTAACATGTTCGTTCATAGGTAATGGCGGCTCCTCCGCTAAGGCAGAGGAGCGTCGCCCCACTGCTCAAAATAAAAAATAAAATGATAATAACATATTGTTATTATCATTTCATTTTTCCTATTGCCAGTCAGTGGTGGGCGGGACTGGCAAGAGCAGAGGGAGGAGTGGTTTGCACTCCGTTAGTGGCATGACTTTTTGGCTGGCCCTCTTGGGCCGGCCAAACAGTCATGCACACTTTGCATGTTCCCCACCAGGCTGCATTACACAGCCTGGTGAGGAACATGCACAGGCTCCCTGTCCCCGTCTGAACACCGAACCACATCGCTCAGCCCAATCACAACGCTGCATTGCAGGACTAGAGACAGGAAGAAGGAAGATGGAAGAGAATGGAGGAGAGTCGGCGACTGGCCGTTCCAGGTAAGTCTTTCTTTTTTTCATTCCTTCCCCCCGCCACACCACCCCCATCTGGTAGCAGCCGCTACTGGTCATAGGCAGTGCATGACGGTAGCGTAAGTTATAGTTAGCTCTGCAAACTATAACTGGTGAATTTCTGTGTTCTTTTGAGTTCAAAACGGTAATGTTGTCACTGACATATTTACCTAACTATAACATGTCTTTAACCTTTGTTTTTTCAGTGAATTTCTAAGGTTTTGTTTTAACTATAACATTACTTTAACTTTTGGTTTTGTCTAGTGCATTCTCTAAACTACAGCTGCATATAGGATATAGGACCACAAAGTAATATCTACAGCTGCGTATAGGACCACAAGGTAATGTCTCCAATGACCCTGTGTGCGTGTCATTTTGGCAATGTGATTGACTCTCAAGCGTCTTCATACAGAAATCAGTTACAAAATGAATCCTAGTATAGAGAAGATGACAGGACAACAGACACAGGGGCTCATTACGATGACGGACGGACTGGAGTCCATCCGCCATTGTGGTGGTGACCGGGACCGTCCGCAATACATGCAGCGGTTCCACACACCACAATAGGATGCGACGGTCACCATGGCGGTCGCATCTTGCATATTTAACATTGCGGCGGGTGATGCTGAGAGCAGCACCAGCCGCGATGTTAAAAATGCAGGTCCTGCATTTCAGTGCACTACGTGGCAGGCACCACACGGTGCCTGCCACTTGGTGCACTGAAATGTAGGGGGTACCATGGGTACCCCCCCATACACACACACCCCCCAACACTTTTGGGGCCCGCAATGGGCCCCCAAACAGAACCTCAGCCAGCTTTTTCATGACGGTGTCGCCGTCACGGAAAGGCTGGCTCAAAGGCTGCACCATAATATGGTGGACGGTGCCTGCTAGGCACCACCACCATTTTATGCCTGCAGGCCGCTCCGCCAGGCAATCTGTCCGATTGCCTGTGGTGGGACAGTGACGGACGGCCTTTCCGTCTGCCACGTTCGCAGTGTGGATCCGCCCACCATCAAACAACGGCATTTCCTCTTAACTACATGTAGTAAGTGCTTTTTTGTTCGGTGGAGATCATTTTTCAATATGGAATTGTAGAGAATACACACTTGCTTTGTCTTGGCCAAGCGCAAGAAGTTAGGATGATTTGTCCTTGACAGAAGTGGAGCTATAACTAGGGCAACAGCTATATTTATATTCTCAAGTGCTTCCGTTTGACGTTTAATTTCTTTGAAATGAGGATCAGGGCCAGTATTGAACCTCATCTGTGTATTTATCCAAGAAGAGTCCACAGTTTTGCACAAAATGTCTACCCAACTGGAGTACTTTCTGGTGGTTAATTAGCAAGTGCTACCTCATTGGGTGAATGTCTCCTGCATAAAGGACTCCAGTGACCTTGTATACGTGTAAAGTTGGTAATATGATTGTTCCTGGAGCATCTTCATACAGAAATCAGTGACAAAATGAATCCTTGTATACAGAAGACGACCAGACTACAGACAAAGAGTTGAATATCCCCTAAACAAGGTTACTTCTTCCTAATTATATGAAGTAAGTGCTTCTTTGTTTGGTGGAGATGTTCTCAAATTGCTCTGCATCAAGAACGTGCCATAGAAATCAGTGGGAAACACGCTCAAGTCCCTTTGGTACGTTTAGCTGTTCATCAGCATGGAAAATGGCAGGAACACAGTTTTTTATTTTAAAGGGGCTGAGGCTGTGCAGCACCCCTCCCAAGCATATTATGGCCCAGCAGACCCCAATCTCCTGGGCGACTACCACCTTTAAAATAGGTGGGTGCCCCAGTGCCCCCCCGGGGCACCCACAAACAACCTGTTGGGGGTCACAAGGGAGTCCCAGGGCCCCTGCGGCTCCAGCCGGCTCTCCACTCGGTGTTGGAGCGGGTTTTGCTCCTACCCACAGGGAGCAGCTATTTATGCTGCTTCCTCTGGGCAGTATCAATATCTTGTTTTGTTGTTCCTGTCCAGTGCAGGTAGGGAAACAGAATACAAGTCTGCTCCCAGCTGGCGGGAGGATTTTTAAAGCTCCTGCCTGCTTGGACCAGACTTTGTGTTTGCTACCGTTTGGCTGTGGTTTTAAAAATGCTCCCATCACCTGGGCGAAAGCACAAACTTCCCTGCTAGCACCGGTGTGGGCAGGGAAACTGCTGTGTATTGGGTGTGAGCTTCCTGGGACACAGGAAGTGAGCTGGTCTTGGAGTATGGGGCCACAAGGGCTATTAAAGGCTCAGGGAGGGAGGCCGTGAAGCCTTCCTCCCTTTTTTAAAAAGTTACTGCCCTGGGGGATGGGGTACCCAGGTCCTTTTAAAAGCTTGGGTAGAGGGCTGTGTGGTCCCCCTCCCCTTAATCAATACTTTGAGCCCAGGGGATGAGGTCCATGGGGCCAAACACGGCTCCCCAACTTGGTCCCCGGGGGGATGGTGTCCATGGGGCAAATACAGCTTGGGGAGGAGGGCTGGTGATCCATTTGAAGGCATCTCCCTAGATGCCGACGTGGTGGAGTCTTCCGATGAAGGTCTGGTGGGATACGGTGTCCAACGCCACTGACAGATTGAGGAGGATGAGCATTGCTGTTTCATCCGGGTCGAGGAGGGTTCTGGTGGGGATCGGTGGTGGCGATTGAGAGACGTCGAGCAGGTTGTTTCTTTCTAGGTGTTCAGTGAGCTCGTAGTTGAGGACTTTGGCGGAGAATGGGAGCAGTTAGATGGGACAGTAGTTTTAAGTTCACTGGGGTTGGCAGAGGGTTTCTTCAGGAGTGGTTTGTCCTCCATCCATCAGGGAAGGCTACTGTGGTGATGGATGCATTGAGAATGGAGGTGAGTTCGCCACTGATTTATTTGTGTCCAAGGTTGAAGAAGCAGTGGGGGCAGGGATCTGTGGGTGCTCTGGAGTGGATGGAGGCCATGCTGGCTGTGGTGTTCTACATGGTGAGTAGATTCCATGCGGTGAGCAGGGGACTGTGAGTGATGTCCGTTGATGTGAGGAGGTTGTCGATGTCAGTGAGTTGAGGATCGAAGTTGCTGTAGATGGTGGCTATCTTGTTATGGAAATAGTGTGCCGGTGTGTCGCAGAGTTCTTGGAAAGGGCTGACCGTGTTCTCGGTGGCTGAAGGGCAGGATAACTCTCTGAAAATGCTTAAGAGTTCCTTGGTGTGCTGTAAATTCACCATAAATTGGGATTTTAAATTGTGATTCTAGAGACACCAAACTTGGGGTCCCATGTATTCCTAATTGGAAATTACACTTATAAAATGTAATAAGGTAATCCCAATGTTATCTCATGGACGACATAGGCCTTGCGGTAATGAAAAACTAATTTAAGAGTTTTTCACTACCAGGACATGTGCAACTTAAAAGTGCATGTTCTACTTAAACTGCACCGTGGGCTGTCCAGGGCCTACCTTAGGGGTGACTTATATGTATTAAAAAGGAAGGCTTGGGCCTGGCGAGAGGGTTAATTTGCCAGGTTGACATGACAGTTTGAAACTGCACACACAGGCTCTGCAGTGGCAGCCTAGGACATGTTCTAAGGGCTACTTAAGTGGGTGGTACAATCAGTGCTACAGTCCCACTAGTAGCATTTAATTAACAGGCCCTGGGTACATGTAGTGCACATTAATAGGGACTTTTAAGAAAAGTAAATATGCCAATTGTGACCATGTTTTAAGTCGAGAGCAAATGCACTTTATCACTGGTAAGCAGTGGTAATGTGCCCAGAGTCCTAAGGTCAACAAAAACAAATTCAGCAAAAAGGGTAGGAGGAAGGTAAAAAGTTTGGGGGTGACCACGCAGAAGGTGCCAGTGACGCCAGCGGGATGGTAAGTATCTGGTCAGGTGGCAGAGGTGCCACAGATGGTCCAACTGCTTTTGATAATGCACCACCTTTCCTCTCTCTTATCATCCTCTGGTACGTCCTTGTATGTTTGGTTTTCAGGTGTTTCAAAACAGAGGATGTGCAATGTGAACACTTCTTCACAGTACCTCTTGACAGTTTTTACCTGCATAGATTGCATTGGGCAAACTTTGCACACACTTTCTTTTCTCCTGAAGGGATAGAGAGATATTTTCTAATGTCGGAGGAATTCTTTGGAGGTGGTAAGTCTTTTTCTTTTTCATCCTGCTCTTTCCATTTTCTTCTATGTTCAGTAGAAGAGATCTTAACTTTGAAACTCTCTTCTTTTGAAGGCAAGGCAATAATACAATGGAACTGTGCTTCTGAGACTGTCTCAAGAGAGATGTGAAACTGAAATAACTGATTTAGGGTATAGTATTCAATGTGGATGGGTGGACACATTTGTGGTGACATCTCAGCGGATCCATAAAATGAATAGAAATCAGAGAAAGACTTTGTGTTTTGTATTTGTAAAAAGTTTAATAATTATATTATGTTCATTTGTTAATTGTTAGTTTAAAAATGTATAATAATAAATGGGTAAATAAAATGTATTTATAAACTTGTAAGAATGAATATTACTAAATTGAACTTATAGGTGAAATTCTAGTACAATTTATATTCAAATAACGGTGAAATTCTCTAAAAAAACAAAGGTTGCAGGGACGTTATAGTTAGGAAATAGCATTGAAAAGAACTAAGATGTTCACTGAAAAAAACAAAGGTTACAGGGACGTTATAGTTAGGAAATAGCATTGAAAAGAACTAAGATGTTCACTGAAAAAAACAAAGGTTACAGGGACTTTATAGTTAGATCCGATTCAACATACAAAAAAACATAGAAATTCACCAGTTATAGATACCTAAGCTAACTATAACTTACGCCCCCTCAATATACTGTTTATGATCTCACATATTACACCACTCACGACATGGCCAGTGACATCACTGATGACATCTCAAATGACAGCACTGAAGACATCATCCAGCAAAGTAAACTTCAATATACTTCATAAAATAAAATGTACATTTTTTAAAAGTAAGACACAGATGTACAGCACAGAGCTCACTGTAACCTTATCAACTACTACACTCACTTATCACGTATAAGACAGTTCTCAGTCGATAGTCCTGTGTCTATCTGTATAGGCTAGTCTATTGCAAACCACAACACCATTCTTGAAACTGGAAAGAGGTTTTAGTGCAAATATCAGATTTACAGAAACCACTACAACATACAACCAGTAGGAAGGTGTTAGTGGACAATCCACTGTGTCAAAAACCACTAGCAAAATGATGCTTTATCCTGGAGAAAGGTGTGAGCAGAGAGGTCAATCTGTCGTAAATATCTACTACACTGAACCATCACCCTAGAGAAAGGTTTTAGAGAATAGATGAAGTTCTTATACTCTATTACTACAGTCATTCATTACAAAGGAGAGAGGTCTAAGGAAACTCTTTATTATATCATAAAGCAGAACCATACTCTGCCATCAATATTTAGTGAAGTCTCAATGAATAGCTTAGACTGTCACAAAGCACAACCAAATATATACACCAGCAGGGGACATGTGTCAGTGTAGAGGCTAGTTTACTGATAAATAGTACATCCACTTTAAAAATTGTATTATAGATTAGATGACATATGTTAGAAATAGTATCATTTAGTAGTAGTATTGGATGAATAGTAATTTAACTTATACAGTAGCTTAGTATATATCTTTAAGTCTCAGAATCTTTTACAAAACACACTCACTGGATGATGTCATTAGTGATGTCATTTGAGATGTCATCACTGATGACACTGACCATGTCATGAGTGATGCAATATGTGAGGTCATAAGCAGTGCATTGCGGGCTCTAAGTTAAAGTTAGCTTAGGTAGCTATAACTGCTGAATTCCAACTAGTGTGGGGTTCCATAAGTAGGTGCGTGGATGTCTTGTTTTATCTGAATTAATCAGACAAACTACTGAATCCAGAATGCTCTATCAGTTTGTGATTAGAAAGTGTCACCTGTTGTCAGGCTGAATTCATGGAACCATAGCCTGTAACCTGTGGGTTAAGCATGCAACCATCCCTCTTCTGCTACATTTGCATTAACCTGCCCTACTACTATAGTGGCATTGGAATCTGCAGGTTACACACACACACCCCTATTAAGCAGATGTTCATTCAACCAAAGGAGGTACTTTCTATTATTTGGCATAGAAACCAGTAACACACAAGTTACACAATTCTTTAGGCAATATTCTCATACTTACCTGCTCTTTTTAAGTTCTTTTGATAAAACACGAAGGCCCATATTTTCAAACATTCTGCACTAGGTTTTCATCACAAAACTGAGTCAAACCTGTGCAAAATATGCTTTTTGGATTTACATTCAAGTAAAAACTTGCCTCTGTGTCAAAGGGGATTTTCATGGGTTGTACTTGGCGTTTCCCATGCCACCAACCATGGATTTTGACACAAAACCATATCTACTAACGATAGCAGACAGGGTTTTGCACCTGAACATAATGCCACTTTTCCCACTTTGGTTGTGTGCTACACTGTACAGCACATATCCAAAGTGGGAAAAGTTTTAAAGTTAGTCTAAGCATAGTATTGTGACTGGCAGAGTAACCTTCCAGTACAAAACCTATGCTTGACACAACACAGACATCTTTCCACAGTGGAGCAAAGATGTGTGTGTGGTGCCAGGCAGCCTGATTGTGTGCCAGTGCAAGGAAGATAGTAGGACAGTGCCATATCTTAGTAGATAGGGCGCTTTCCTGCTCTCTCTCTCTCAATGGGCAAATCACTACAAGGGGAGGGGATAGAGCGGTCAACCTCGAAGCTGGGGAACCGGGTTCGAGTCTCGGCGGCGACGCTCAACATCCTGTGATTCTGGGCAAATCACTTAATCTCCCCGTGCCTAACAAAAATAAATAAATAAATAAATGAATGAATGTGTCCATCTGTAACGAAACTGGTGCTCATGTAAAGTGCTCTGATACCCGATGACTCAGGTCTAGTTTGCGCTATATAAAACTCCCCCCCCAAAACAAATGCAGCACAGCACTTTGGTTTCTGCTCTGCACTGTGTGACACTTTGGTAAATCTGGGCCACAGAGACCTCCATATATGAGTGCTTTTGATGTGTGCCTCTATAGTTCTCATTGTGCTCTATCATATACAATGGTTTATAGAACTGTGCATCTCGATGCAGGACTTTGCATTGCACCGTCCTCGTCGAGAGCATCCTCGAAGACAATGCAGGACCTAGCATCGCAGCTTCTCAGCTCCTAGGAATCACTGCTATGTGATGCATCCTCACTCCGCAAGTGGGATTTAAGGTACTCTTGTTCAACAGGCCTAACTAGGCCCTATGTAGCCAGCCCACTCAACATCACGGTCGGCCTGACCTTGTGGCTTTGTCCTGGTCTGGCGTGAACAGATAATCAAAGTTAGTGCTTTGTGGCGCTATTTTCACTTAAATATTTCAAATTGGTCCTAAATTATTTAGCAAATTGTACTATTTTTTTCTAAATTGGTGTGGGATTTTTATTGTTTTGTGTTTCACTTTATTACTGTTTGAAGTGATGCATAAATACTCTACACATTGAAAGCAAGTTAAGACTGACTGCTTTTGTGTCAAGCTACCAGAAGGTTAAGCACAGGTTAATTTTGGGTTTGCTTGTGGCTTCACCCTACTAGAGAATTGTGATTGCTGCTTGAGTAGGGGGTCACCCCCCTCAACCAGTAGCCCTATTCCTACCCTCTACACCTCCTTCCTGATACTCGGGCTCTTTCTGAGAAGAGATAGTTGCCATTTTTGTAACTAAAATCTCCTATCTCCAGCTTGGCTTAACCCAAAGCCTAACATGTAATCTTCTGTCTTTCCTACTGAACATTGGTCTCACGCTGAGCTTCTGGAAAGATCTATCCTCTCATCTTTAATAATGGAATGTAAATTTGGTTCTACTCTGGATTCAAATCCTGTTAAATGTTCATCTAATTTAAGTACCTTCGCTCAACTTGCGCTGTTGCATCAGCAAAGGCTCCATGTGCACTGATCCAGTCTCTTAAAATGATGATTTAGTTCCCATTTTGAAAAAGCTAATGTGGATCTTTGTATACCTTCTAACTAACTCACCATTACCATCCTTCCAGCAGTGGCAACACTTCTTGAGGATCATGTTGAATTGCAACTCAGCAACGTTCTTGAATCTAACAACATTTTGAATGATTCCCCGGAAGGTTTTCAATAATGAAAATGGTCCATGCTCCCTTATCCAAGTACACCTACACTAAAGCTGTTTAACCCCTTCCATGCGCGGCCGATTTTCGCCCTGTGCGAGGCATTGCATTAAGCGGACGGGTTCATGACGAGCTCAGCTCGTCATGCGCACACGAGCACTGCGCAGCATGACGAGCTGAGCTCGTCATGAGCATGGAAGGGGTTAAATTATGGTATTGATGAAGATGTATTTTTGATTTTATGTCATCTATGTGCAAAGGTTTTTGAGTTTATGTATAAGAGTTACAGATATATGGAAATCTAAGATCTTGAGATAATTTTATAAGGTTATCTGCTGAATAAAAGCATGTTGGGTTATACCAGTTTATAGGTTAAAGTTGTATTAAATAAATAGTCTAGTTGCGTGTGAGAATGAATCCTGAGTATTGGTGTTTATTCTACACAAGGATAGACACGCTTACTCCAAGGGTAGATTGCTGCTGGTCAAGAACCTATCTTAGGGGCCGATTACGATGGCGGTAGTAGGCACCTCCGCGGTGCTGGCGGAAAACGTCCATTTACTACTCCTGCGGTGGCCCTCGCGTCCGCCATATTACAATGGGCAAAGACAGCCCATTTCCCGTCCGTCGTGGAGTTTCCGGGATCCGCCAGATTTTTTGTTCCGCAACAGTGGCGGAGGGAGCCAATAGAGAAAGACCGCCGTGCGGAATGACATTACGACCGCTGGACAAATCACGATGCCTCAAACAGCCCATCCGAACACAGCGGAGAAACCAGCCACCCGGAGACGGCGGAAGCACAACTGCGGAGATAGAAACTCGAATCCGAGACACCGCCACACGTTCCTGGCTGCCATGGATCCAGCTCTACAAGCCCTTCTGCTGCTGTACCTCATCCACTATCAGCAGATAAGACGCCGTCGCGGTCAACACCGCAGGTATGTTTACAACACATCCCCACATACACCCACAACACACAACTGTCGCGCTGAAGTACGTGTCCTGTCTACATCAGACAGCCTGGTGGAGACAGGAACATATCCCCCAGTATAAGTACACATGTCCTGCACGTCACAAATTGACACCTCTGCATGTGGGTCACCCATCACCATAGAAATCACTGCAACTAGCCCAGTCGTGCCGATCATGTCACCACAGCGGTGAAGCCGCGGGAAAACCTGCCCACAATGTACTAGGAGTCCAGGACATTGTCCCAGACAAGCAACACCAATTACACAACATCCACACCACATGTAACATAAAAGAAGCACCACTCAGCACAGCATATCTGCAGCAAGAAGTCATGTGCAAGGAAACTGTCTAGAGTGTCATCTCATTAGGAACACCTTCAAATGTATAGTAACATGAGTGTAGGGTGAGGCAAGAGTCCCTCCAAAATGACCAGAGTCATCATTGCACACAAATAAGGGTCAGTCCACATACAATGTGGAACAGAGGAGGGCAGACCAAGTAGGGTGTATGTGTATTTCACAGTAGGGCAACAAGGTGTTGGAATGAGTCAGTGAGCCCAGGTAGATGGCACATCATATTAGACACCACTTTATTTATTTATTTATTTTTAAAGTTTTATATACCGCGAACATGACCCACGGGGGTATCAGAGCGCTTTACAGAATACAGTTGTTGCGCCATACAGTACAAAAGAGGTATATAGGAGTATATGGGTGGCATAGGAGAGTAGTAGTATTAAGGAATGATCCAAGAGGGAATCAGAGCGCTGATTCCACTGCCACACAATCACAGACATGCAAGAGGTGAAACATATCACACTACACCTAGGCCATCAAATCAGACATGGATGGTACAGTGAATGAAATTGAACTAAAGTAACATCTGTGCAATATCCCTGTGTTACAGCAATGCAAGCTATGCATTGGCCCACGAATGATAGGAACTGTCATAAGCCATACAGTGACCAGCCCCACATCTGTGTCAACTCCCTTGACATGTGCATGCCACCAGCACAACACTCATGGCTCATTGTCACACTCCCTGACTGTCAAACCCAAGTATGTCCTTCGCACATACCCCTCATCTACCCATCTCACACCTTCACTACTCCACACCTGTGAGAAACACAGATAAAGGTGCAAATAATGTCCTGTGAGTTTCCTGAGAACCAATGTCACACCCTGGTGTGTATCTACAAATGTCAGAATCCCACTCAGGGATGTCTGAACCAATGCTGTTCAAAAACCATTTGCCAAACACATGTCTCACAAACAACATCCAAAGAAGTCCAACAAGCTCACCCATGTGTAGGCAAACAGTGGATAGGCAATGTGACCCTAGACAGCACAGGAATAGATAACATTTTTACTCTGGCCAACTGCACAGACACCATCACCCAACCCAATCAAAAAATACATGATCAAATGCCAATCATGAACACCAACTGTGTGCAATAGGACAAAGCTGCAAACACAGACATATACACTCCACCAGTTACCAAGTGAGCATGGTGCCAATGTGTAGCACAAGCATGCACATGCACACTCCTGACAAGTGACTGCTCAAATATAGGAGGCCATAGCACAATTATGCACTCAAAACAAGCCAATGAATAAGACCCTACATTGCTGCATGTGACAGTCACACAAGAAATGCACACAACAAATTCTACACACATCTGAATGTATTCCAATACTCAAACTCCTCACACACAATGTCATGCAAATATAACATTACACACACATGGACCTGTCAGTGGAAAGAGCCAACACAGGCCAAAGACTGCATCCATCAACAACAAGTACACAACATATGCACATACAAAATCATCACATAGCAAACTCAGCTGGACATCAGGGGGACTCACACCAGGCAAGGACAAGGCAACATACACTCACAGCAGTGCATGTACAGTAAGCAGTGTGTGAACACCAACAAAACCAGTATCACACATATCTGAGTGCTCCACCATGAACTTTAACACCACAAATCATCACAGGGCACAGATCACATCACACTCAGGATGGGTAGCAGTACCTCAGCAAACACACATACACTTTAGCTATCACCCACTGCTGCACAACTCTGGAAAACACAGATGCATGGAACATGACTAGAGGACTGTGCTAGACAAACATCTGCACTGTACATGAGCAACCATGACTGCAATCAAGTAGAATAAAATAGCACATAACAAATTGTGAAACAGTCCTGAGTGGAACATTGGTCCTGGACACAGATCATCCTCCCACTTCATAGTGTCACACTATGAAGTGGTGGTGGGGGTCACACACTGGCAAGGCATGGGGTGGAAGACATTAGACTGAAGTGGTGTGTACATCAGTATTGGACAGGTGAGGAGTGTACAGAGCAAAAACACATAGAGGAGTAACTCACAATGTGTAGCCATCAAAAGCCCCATTGGAGATGGTCTGACTCTCAATACCACATACTTGTCTAACAAATGATGTAAAGTGACACCAATGTATGAGAAACGTCACTTATAATGTCAGTTTGCCTGAGCAGGTCAGCACAGTGAGCACAAACGTAAGCAAGAGCCATGGCTGATCAACAAACCACAACACAGACATTGCAGTGAACCACTCTGCATACTCACAACTGACAGCGCCAACAAGTAGGTGTACCCCAGGACTGCAAGGTCATACCGACACACTGCACAGTGCTCAACCAACAACTCCTACATGTGCCCACTATCTAAAGCACGTGTCTGTCAATGTAAACAAACAGGCACTCATTACCTGGATCATACATGTGTGTGGGTGTCGTGTTCAGGGGCACATACTCATCAACACTTCTGCCAATGATAGGCCAATCTCACTGTGTGACTACTCAACTGCACACATTCAAATGTACCCATGTGACTATGAAGCCAGGCCTACACAAGATGACTACACATCTACACTGCTGTTCACACATCAAGATAGATCCCACAGATATGACGGACCCTGTCCGCCACACAAGTTATCCTGTAGATAGAATTCTCTTCTGTTGTGGTACAGCATCCAAATATGACGTGTACAAAATTGGAGACCTGACAATAGAATGTTTAGGATAAGATTAGATCACCACAGACAACCATCAGTGCCCCCTCAAGCCTCTGAGTCAAGAAGCACAAAAGTGCCTGTAACCTCTGGCAACCTCTGAAAAAGAAAATCAGGTATATGCCAATATGAATGTGGCATACAGAGCATGTAACACATGAACATATACACATACATTGCACTGCATCATTACCAAGGGCAGCGACAAAGCTCACAACATGAGTAATTGTCTTTATTACATAAACTCTGCATAGGCATCAAAAGTGCAAAACATCAAGGCCATTGGCCAGTCCAAATTTCAAGTCCGCACATTTGTGCATGTAAACTTGCACATCAAATAGGTAACACAGTGCACTGCCATGGGAATCACCACAGGTCAGGGGCTTCGATTGGGCAGTCCAGGCACCACTGTTGGAGAAATGGTGTGGGGAGGGGGACTTGACTTCAACTTTGGCTTGAAGTTGAACTGGGAGGGGGCTGATTGTCGGGGTCAGTTGGAGGACTGGACCTGGGAGGGAGAGAACTGGCTGAGGTAGAGGGATCCATGGATGAGGGATCCTGAGGGCTGCTTGGACCGGGTGGAGTGGTGGCACGGGGAGGTGGAGACATGCTGTGTGGAGGCTCAGTGGCTGAGGGTGAAGGTGGAGGGCTGGGTCTCAACTGTTTGGGGATCTGATATCCCACAAGTGTCTTGGCTGGAGTGAGAAGTGAGGTGGGCACAACAGCCTCACTCTTCCCCAAAGGTGTAGCAGGTGCAGGTGCAGGTGACTCTCCACGTGTGGCTTTGCTGGACCTGGTGGTACGCTGGGGGTGGCCTTGCCTTTTGCCCTGCATCCCCTGTTGTTGATGTACACTCCCCAGTTTTCTCTCTTGTCCATGCTTCACAGGGGTGTGGGAGTCGACGTTTTGGGTGAAACTGCCTTTGGAATGTGTTTGGGCTTAGTCGTGGCAGGCACCAGGTTCACTGCAGACAGGGCAAGTGTCTGTGTGTCCTTGGGATCAGGTGTGGGGATGGGAGTGTCCTTGGATGGTGATGTTTTGGAGGAATCTAATGTGGATGCATGCTATTTTGCCATATGTCCCTGAGTGTCCTGTAATGGGCTTTTTGTCTTACGGTCATGTGTGCTCGTTTTGGGTTGTGGTGATGGTGTATGGTGTCTGGTACGCTTAGAGTGCTGAGGTTGTGTGCTGCGTGTGGATGACTGGGTGCCTGAGGGCTCTGGCATGTGTGTACTCTGGTCAGGTGGGAGCACTGGCAGGGTGGTTGCCAAAGGGACAGGAGCTGGACTGGGAGTTTGGGACTGGTGAATGGCTGCCGTCACTGTGGAGGACAAAGACTGGACAGTTCGGTGTAGGCCACCCACGTCCGAATAAATGCCCTCCATGAACGCAACAACCTGGGACAACTTGTTGCCATGATCCTGGAGGGCATTCACGAGAGCAGTCTGACCCACACACAGCTGCCGCAAAATTTCTACTGCCTCCACACTGAGGGCAGCAGGGGAGACAGGGGCAGGGGCAGCAGTGCATGGGGGGAAGGAGACTCTACCCTTCTTAGGGCTGTGGGCACGGACAGCACTTGGGGGAGCATCCGGGAGGGTGGGCACTGGACGAGGTGTGGCGGACGAAGATGCAGATCTGGAACTTCCAGTGCCCCCCAACATCGAGGAGTCACCACTGGACTGGGAAGATGTGGAGGTTGGTGTTTCCGGGCGGGAATCATCCAGGGCACTCCTGTCCCCCTCCGAGGCACTGGTCTCCTCAGTGTTACTGAACTCCTGCGTCCTAGTCGTGCCAGTAGCTTCCCCAACGCTGTTGGGCCCCCGTCCTTCCCTGCCCTCAGTAGATGCTGCAAGAGACAGAGACATAGGTTCAGTATAGTGCCATACTCACAAACATCATATGTAATCAATACTCAAATCCTGCAAATGATACTCCCATGTTGAACTACTCAATGTACTTTCAGCATATGCCACATTTATGCAATCATCAGCTGATGCATGGAAACATGCATAGTTGATAGTCATGCTCCATGTTGCGTAGACACAGCCAAATAGCTGAGCCTGTGCCTCCCTGTAACCACACATACAATTGTCTGTAGGCACACCTACGTGCCTGTAGGTAAGATAGCTGTACATCAAAACATGTTGTCTCTGTCACATATGGAGTATATTTCATGGAACACCACAGATACCAAGTCAAATATGTCCTTTTGCAAGGGCAATCACCTCCTGAAATCCACCATGTTGGGCTTTGAAGCACAACTACAGTTGTCCATTGGTGTCAGCTGTGTAGATGTTACAATTCATTTGATATGCACAGCACACATTTCTAAATGCACACTAACATGATGCTCACTGCTTTGCACTGCCAGTTGATGCCAGTTGATGTCTCTGACACTCACACTGCAGCATATGTCACAAGGCCACATCTTTTTTGTTAATGAAGTGATAATGAGCCCCATGTAACAATGTAGTCACAAACACAATTCACAATAGCATGAGAATGGGAAAAAAAATGCAAGGCCTTCTCAGACCAACATCTCCACAAGTGCCTGACAGGCCCTCATAGATCCAAGGCAGGATAGTGTCTTCTGTTGATGAGGAAGTTGGTGGACTCCATTAGGACAGCTAATGTGTGAGAATACCTAGGGTCTGGCATATGACATCCCTACGTTGTGCTGACTGATGATTTAGTGTGTTGTATAAAATATCGTTGTTAAAAATATCAATTTTGAAAATATCGTTATTAAAAAATATCGATTTTGTAATTGTAGTGAATTTTTTATTATAGTATATATTTGTAAATGTAATAATAATTTTTAATAAATTGGATATGTTTTATCGAAAAATTGTTTTAGGATGTTGGGTTTATAGGGGATAAGGGTGGGAGTGTTTCCCCCAAATTTTTAAATGTGATTTTTTTAAAGTAATATTAAATACATTTAAAATTGTTTTTTAGGAGCGGGATGTTGGGGTTATAGAGGATAAGGGTGGGGAGTGTTTTTAAAAAAAATGTAAATTAATTTTTTTTAAGTAATATTAAATACATTTAAAATTGTTTTTTAGGAGCAGGATGTTGGGGTTATAGGGGATAAGGTTGGGGAGTGTTTTAAAAAAAATATTTTTTACATTGAAAATGTTTTTAAGTTACAGTAAATACATTTAAAATTGTTTTGTAGGAGCGGGATGTTCGGGTTATAGGGGCTAAGGTTGGGGAGTGTTTTAAAAAAAAATGTTTTACATAGAATTTTTTTTTAAGTTATAATAAATACATTTAAAATTGTTTTTTAGGAGCAGGATGTTGGGGTTATAAGGGATTAGGGTGGGGAGTGTTTTAAAAAAACAAAAATTTAATTTTTTTTTTACATAATAATAAAGAAATGTAAAAATGTTTTTTAGGAGTGGGATGTTGGGTTTATAGGGGTTGAAGGGGGTAGTGTTTAAAAACGAAAATGTAAAATAAAAAAAAAAATACAAATATTAATACAAATTTTATAATAATAGTGAGAATTTGTGGGTATTGCAGATAATTTTGTGGAGTAATGTTTAAAATTTAAAAAAATTGGAAAAAGTAAAAAGTTGAAATAACATTTTTAAAAAAATGTATTATTATTTGTTGTTTTTATATGGGATTACAGTAGTGAAAAATAAAAAATGATAAAAAAATATATATATTTTAGGTAGAGGTGTTTTGTGGTGGGATGGTATTATTGTGCTATATTTAAAAAAAATGTGTAATAGTTTAAATATTTCAAAATTCTAATTAAAAAATATTAAATTTCTAATGTTGAATGTTTGGGTTTGTAATAATTAATGTTATAAAAATAAAAAGTAAAAGTTTTGTTATGTTTATTATTTTTATATAAAATTAATAATTACAATTTATTTAAAATGATTTTTTAAATATTTTTTATAATGTAATTTATGAATAAAAATAATAATAAAAAATATATAAAAATCGAATAACTTTGGGGCTCATAATGATGGCGGAAGGACCGCCACCGCCGGGCCGGCGGTGGCGGTCCTTCCGCCATCACTATGAAAATTCCCACCGCCAAATTTGGATGGCGGTGGGAATCATGAAGGTACCGCGGCGGACGGAAAGTCTGTCCGCCATGGTCCCGCAAGGCGGTCCTTTTCTGCCCGCCTTGCGGAACCCGGAACCAGGGCAACATTGCGGCGGTGCCGTGCAGGCACCGCCGTAATGATTATGATGTGCCCTTCCGCCTGTCTTTTTGCGGCGGATATCCCGCCGCAAAAGGACAGGCAGAGACTGGCTTTGGGGGCCCGTTGCGGGCCCCCTCTGAGTGTAGGGGGGGTGCACTGGGGGGGCACCCATGGTACCCCCCTGCATTCCCATGCAAAAGGTGGCAGGCACCCCGTGGTGCCGGCCACGTTGTGCATGGGAATGCACATCGTGGCATTTTGGCATTGCGAACGGTGCTGCAGCCAGCAGCACCGCCCGCAATGTTAAAAGGCCTGGATGGGCACGCCATAGTGGCGGGCGCATCCTAATTGGGCTGGTGGGACCGCCGCACATCTGGCTGGCGGTCCCATCACCGTTATGATGGCGGGCGGACTGATGTCCGCCCGCCATCATAATGAGCCCCTTTGTTCTGGATATGCTTTTAGAAGTAGGAATAGGTTAATATATATGTATGGTGTGTATTATTTTATATGTGTTTCTGTGCTTTTGATTGGGTATATCACATTTTATGAGTATATTGTTTTCCACCTTCGTTGAGTTAATATAGTTTGGAGTGGGAATAGTAAATTATATATGTTTAGGGGCCGATTCCGATTCGGGCCGGAAATCTCACCGACCGACTCGGTATGGGAATATAGTCCGACCGACACGTACCGGCGTTGCCCGACCTGGGTAGTACGATGAAAAGCATGTGAATCACGACCGACTCGTACGGAACACAAGCCGAACGACCGAACCGGACGGAAACAAGCTATCCAGCCGGGAAACCACGCGAATAGAACCGACCGACATGCACCAGGAATCAACCCGAACGAAACGTACCCGCGAACTACGATGCAATGCGTGGAAAACCAGACCGAGTCGCACGGAGCTCAAGCCGAACGACCGACACGCATACAAAAGCCAGCCGAAGGAAGCCAATACTCGGCGACCGGCGCGTACGCCGCACAAGAAACCTAGCAGAAACACAGCGTAAACGACTCGGAGAAGCTCGCACGAGACAACTGCAGCGTCCTACTCGGTCAGAAGAACGTCTCCTACATGCACAAAAAATACTAAGGAAAAAACACAAAAAAAAGGACCAAACAAGCAATGACAAAGTCAATAAATACAGGGAAAAAAAACATGGAACAAGGACACACCCCCAACTCCACCTATATAAAGGCCACAAATCCCTACCATGATCCTTTGCAAATTCAACTGACCTGCCAGCACAGAACACCATCAGACAGCAACCACAGACACACTCACAGCTCATCCATCACACAAGCCACACACCATTAGCACCTCAACAAATAGCACCCTCACATACACCCAGCAAAACCTACACTCACACACCCTCACCTGCACACACACACACATCAATCCCCACCACCACCCATCACCATGCCCCCAAAGAAGAATCCAAAGTTCCTAGACAGTGAATTGGAAGTCCTGGTAGATGAGATCCTCAGGGTAGAGCCACAGTTGTTTGGTACATTGGTACAACAGACCCCCATGTCGCAGAAAACCAAGATGTGGCAGAGGATCGTCGACAGGGTCAACGCACAATCACCATGTTTGCGCACAAAGGAAGACATCCAGAACAGGTGGTATGATGTGCGCAGGAGGGTCAGGGACCTACTAAAGAAGGATTACATCGTGAGTCAGCGCACCGGCAGTGGCCCTCCTGCCAAACCACTATACCTCAGGCCCTGGGAGGAGAAGGTACGGGCCATCCTACCACCAGTGAGCGTATATGGACTATCAAACATCCCAGAGCCTGGTGAGTACACAACAAATATACACAATATTGTGTGACAATATACACACATCACTGTCAAAGGGATAGTCAAACCATGCACCCTTAGCAAATCCACAGCAACCAAAAGATAATCACCCCAAGATTTGTCTGTCAGTCAGATAAACACAATACATGCCATCTCATAGTGATATGTAACTGTGTCATGATATGTACAAACCTAACTACAAATACAGCAAGGCAGTGGCAGTGGCACAAATGTAACCAACAAACACAGTTAGACATTTTGCCACCACTAGAACACCACCTCACAGGAAGCTCACTCAAAGGAAGGAATTCTGTGTATGCTGGTGAAGTCAGTGTAGCCGATAGCATGATGGGAGTTGTAGTCACAGATATTGGTCACCCTCACAACTGGCCCATCAACACCACTCTGAACCATGCTCACATCACAGGGAGTGGAAAACAACTGACAAGATGGCTGACACTGGGTACTGCTGTGGGGAGCACAAGGCCCTGCTGGGAACTGTGCACCAACCAACAGCAGGACACCACTGTCAGCCATCTTGCCATTGCTGTCACACTCACACACAGTGAAGTCCACTCAAAAGGAAGGAAGTATGGGCATGCTGGGAAGGGGGGTGTAGGCTATAGCATGATGGGAGTTGTAGTCACAGATATTGGTCACCCTCACAATTGACCCATCAACACCACTCTGAACCATGCTCACATCACAGGGAGTGGAAAACAACTGACAAGATGGCTGACACTGGGTACTGCTGTGGGGAGCACAAGCCCCTGCTGGGAACTGGGCACCAACCAACAGCAGGACACCACTGACTGACATCCTGAAAGCCAACTTGCACTCCTTGCAATGGAAGCACGTTCCATGGTGGGATATCTGGCTGGGTGGGAAGGAGGACTGACAGCTCTGACCATAGTTACCAGCAGCTTTTCTCACACACCCCCTTAACACAAACTCCACACAACTCACCTGGGAGAATGCATTGCCTCACACTCTAATTAAATATCCCACAAAGAACAACCACACTGGGTTATGCTGTGTGAAGCACAGGGACACTCTTGGGACTTGTAGCCAAACAAACGCCAGGACAACACTGTCAGCCATCCTGTCAGCACAGGCACACTACCCCACAGGGAAGCAGAGTCAAAAGGAAGGAAGTATGGGCATGCTGGGAAGGGGGGTGTAGGCAATGGCATGATGGGAGTGGTAGTCACAGCTCAACATCCCCCACCCACATGGCCCAGCAAGCTCACACTGAAGCATGCACACCTCACAGCCAGTGAAAAGCCACTTCAAAGATGTCTGACACTGGCCTCAGCTGTGGGGAGCACAAGGCCCTGCTGGGACCTGGGCACCAACCAACAGCAGGACACCCCTGTCAGCCATCTTGCCATTGCTGTCACACTCACACACAGTGAAGTTCACTCAAAAGGAAGGAAGTATGGGCATGCTGGGAAGGGGGGTGTAGGCAATAGCATGATGGGAGTTGTAGTCACAGATATTGGTCACCCTCACAATTGGCCCATCAACACCACTCTGAACCATGCTCACATCACAGGGAGTGGAAAACAACTGACAAGATGGCTGACACTGGGTACTGCTGTGGGGAGCACAAGCCTCTGCTGGGAACTGGGCACCAACCAACAGCAGGACACCACTGTCAGCCATCTTGCTATTGCTGTCACACTCACACACAGTGAAGTCCACTCAAAAGGAAGGAAGTATGGGCATGCTGGGAAGGGGGTGTAGGCTATAGCATGATGGGAGTTGTAGTCACAGATATTGGTCACCCTCACAATTGGCCCATCAACACCACTCTGAACTATGCTCACATCACAGGGAGTGGAAAACAACTGACAAGATGGCTGACACTGGGTACTGCTGTGGGGAGCACAAGCCCCTGCTGGGAACTGGGCACCAATCAACAGCAGGACACCACTGTCAGCCATCTTGCTATTGCTGTCACACTCACACACAGTGAAGTCCACTCAAAAGTAAGGAAGTATGGGCATGCTGGGAAGGGGGGTGTAGGCTATAGCATGATGGGAGTTGTAGTCACAGATAGTGGTCACCCTCACAATTGGCCCATCAACACCACTCTGAACCATGCTCACATCACAGGGAGTGGAAAACAACTGACAAGATGGCTGACACTGGGTACTGCTGTGGGGAGCACAAGCCCCTGCTGGGAACTGGGCACCAACCAACAGCAGGACACCACTGACTGACATCCTGAAAGCCAACTTGCACTCCCTGCAATGGAAGCACGTTCCATGGTGGGATATCTGGCTGGGTGGGAAGGAGGACTGACAGCTCTGACCATAGTTACAAGCAGCTTTCCTCACACACCCCTTAACACAAACTCCACACAACTCACCTGGGAGAATGCAATGCCTCACACTCCAATTAAATATCCCACAAAGAACCACCACCCTGGGTTATGCTGTGTGAAGCACAGGGACACTATTGGGACTTGTAGCCAAACAACCGCCAGGACAACACTGTCAGCCATCCTGTCAGCACAGGCACACTACCCCACAGGGAAGCAGAGTCAAAAGGAAGGAAGAATGGGCATGCTGTGAAGGGGGGTGTAGGCAATAGCATGATGGGAGTGGTAGTCACAGCTCAACATCCCCCACCCACATGGCCCAGCAAGCTCACACTGAAGCATGCACACCTCACAGCCAGTGAAAAGCCACTTCAAAGATGTCTGACACTGGCCTCAGCTGTGGGGAGCACAAGGCCCTGCTGGGAACTGTGCAACAACCAACAGCAGGACACCACTGACTGACATCCTGAGAGTCAACCTGCACACACTGCAAGGGTGGCATGCTTCATGGTGGGATAACTGGGTTGGGGGAGAAGGAGGGCCGGATGTCCACCAAATACCACCAATGCTGGCCATGCACACACCTCAACATTCACATTGAAAAGCTTCAGGTTGGCAGGACAATGTGCTACACCAATATCAACCTCTGACTGTGACAACTTAGGACAATGCAATGTACAGGCCCGCATCCAGAGGTACAGTCACAACTGTCAGGTGTGTGAACCATTGATGCCCGTAGAAACATAACATACATTGTGTGTCTCTTCCAAAAACAGGTGATGATGGGGACACAGCAGCAGACGATGAGGAGTCCCTGTCCCAGGCTCCGGGGGACACTGAGCTCACTGGTGTGGAACAGCCTCTGCACTCCTCGGATGGCGAAGACCTACCTGGCCCCTCCGGTGCGAGTCATCATGCAGCACCAGCAGGACCAACATCTGCACCCCCTGCACCCACCCCTCCAACAACTGCCAACACACAGACCACCCCTGCCAACACGGACAGACCAAGGACCACCGATGACAACAGCACAGGGACCCCGGCCCAACGTGGAGCAACGGACAACGACCCCAGTAACAACCCCCAAGTGGGTCTACGGTCACCTGTGCGTGCCACCACAGGTCCCGCACGTGTCACCAGGGGTGGTGGGAGGGGTGGTAGACATAGGTCGCTGTTTGCAGAGGGGCCTGGACTGCATGATGACCCACAACTGGCACGCATTGCTGAGGCGTACCAGGATAGCACCGGAGAGGTCCGCCAGGTAGTGGGGATCCTCAAGGACATTCAACAGCAGCAGGCTGCCCATCATGCCCGCTTGGACTCACACATGTCCCGTGTGGAGACACACATGTCCCGTGTGGAGACACACATGTCTGGCATGGAGTCCAAGTGGGACACATTGGAAGAACTGACAGCGGTGCATAGGGACATATTGACATGCCTCCGCCAGATTAGCACCAACATGGCCACACCTCCCTGTGTGCCCACAACATCTGGTGCTGCAACAACTGCAACTGCCACAGGGAGGGAGGATGACTCTGGCGGAGAGTCCTCTGCACTGCAGCAGCCTGCACGTGAGGGTCCCCCCCGGAAGAAGAGGGGTCGTCCCAGGAAGGAAAACTGAGAGGCCGATGGCCATGTACATCCCCCAGGAACCCAACACCTGTTCTGGAAATTCTCCTTTGTGTGCAAACTGTTCACCCTGTCGAATGCAACACAACTCTCCCACATGACATGGGGAGCTTAAGTTGGCCCAATGTATCAGATGACTGTGGACTTTACTCAGGACATTTCTGCTACCAAGACTTCCAACTCATCTGGGAACTTTGGATTCCAATCCCAATGTACAGCACCCACCATCCTGTGCACTATCCTCACACATGTATGGAAATAAACTCACTAATACACCATACTTGCCTCTGTTGTGATTCCAACGTGGTTTCTGTCATGTAGATGGTGATCTGCTAAATGACACTGTGCATGCTAACTGCTACAGCAAGTTCAACACCGTCATGTGAGTCATGGCGACGTGACACATATGAGGGAGACACACCACTAGGGCTACACAACACATACACACCAGGGCCATCAGACTCATCGCCTACACTGATGTTGCCAGGAAATACAGTGGAATGCACAGACACCACACCTATTCACAGTCTGTGTTAACTAGCCCACAGGTGCAGTAAGCACATGTCAGTCAGATGTGTGACCACAGACAACGCACATCCCAAAGTGAAGCACAGGTTTATTACACATTTGCAACATGTTGTTTCCACTACAGATGCAAGGTAATCCTATGTGGCAGTGGCCACACAGTCAACAAGTGTAGAAGAAATAAAGTCCAGGGGTGTGTGGCACATCACCTGTAGGGAAACGACTGCTTCCACCCTGGAAGTTGAATCATGGTGTCGGGGGATCACAGTTCACCAAACAACTCTGAAAGTACCCTGTGAAGGACAGACATGACACACAGTCAAAAGCACTGAAGAACAGGACAGAACTGCAATACTCATGGCCAATACATGTCACAAGATACTCACAGAAAACCAAGTTAGCATGTCAACACTGTTGGGGAGTACAGACTACCTGTAAGGACACATCGCTGCACGCTTCCAGTCAAGTAGCACATGGCCACACTCAAACAGCACCAGAGCACCACCAACACATATCATGCAAACTCACGTCATTGACATGACATCTCTGGATACTCACATTCAGCTGAAGAAGTTGGTGATGAGCTGTGTGCGGACATCACCATCATCATCATCATCATCACTGGCATTGTGGCCCAGGCCAGGATCCTCCACAGGTGGCGGATGTTGGTCATCGTCATCCAGGATGAGAGGCAACTCCTTCCGCACTGCCAGGTTGTGTAGCATGCAGCAGACGATGACAATCTTGCACACCTTTGCTGGGGCATATGGGAGGGCCCCTCCTGTCTTGTCCAGGCAGTGGAAGCGGCTCTTCAGGAGACCAAATGTCCGCTCGATCACTCTCCTGGTCCGACCATGTGCCTCATTGTAGCGCATCTGGGCTGGTGTCACAGGGTTCCTGAGGGGTGTCAGCAACCACGGCATGTTGGGGTATCCGGAGTCACCTACAGACAGACAATTGCACATTAGCAGAGTTGGAAAAGAGGGCGGAATACAACATAGCAGAACGCACACAATGGTACAAAGTCAGTACACACCGACAAGCCAGGCACCCTGGTTCTGCATCTGTGACATCATCCTCGGGATGCGACTACTCCTCATCACGTAGGCATCGCGTGCCGAACCAGGGAAACGGGCACACACATGTGAGATGCTCATATCTGCAAGACATACCACCAGAGCATTGATCGAATGATAATGTTTCCTGTTCCTGTATGCCTGCTCATGTGCCTGTGGTGGTACCAAAGCCACATGTGTCCCATCAATGGAGCCAATGACATGTGGCATCCTCCCCAGGGCATAGAAGTCACTCTTGACGTCAGTGAGTTGTTGACGTGTAGGGAAATAGATGTACTGGTTCAGGCATCTCAACATTGCCTCCAAAACATTGCGTAGCACACGGCTGAACATAGTCTGTGACATCCCACCAGCAGTCACCACAGTGTGTTGAAAGGTACCGGTGGCAAAGAAGTGTAGGGCTGCCATCACCTTCACCTTGGGGGTCAGCGCTGTAGGGTACGGCCGGCCAGGTTGCAAATGTGGGGCCAAGCGCACTGCCAAATCCTCAATCAGCTGCCTGGTGAAGCGGTACCGTCGGATGCTGTCACGTTCCACCATCGTTGCTAGGTCAGGGAATGGTCTATGGACAGCTGGTGCCCTGCAGTGCATAGGTGAAGAAAGAAAGATTTTCAGTCACCCCACATATGTGCCATTCACCATACTCAATATCACATGATACATCATTATGAGACACAAGTACTTGATGTGTGTGCCGTTCTGTATGGACATATATGGCACCTACATGGACATCATCTAACATCTCAGTTCAACATGTGTTGACAACAGGTTCCAGGTTGTGCTATGGGAAACCATTAGGCTGTGTCACAGTACCCATTTACTGCTGGCACGTTCCAAACACACACCACAGTGACATGTCTGGACAGATGCGCCACAGGCATCACAGCTCATTGACAGGTAGATTCCCAGGGACCCTGTCTTGCCACATGGACACTGGCATGACATGGCGTATCATGTACACATCAGAAAAACAAACATGACTCCCACAGGTAGTGGCTCCTGTTGCCTCCGCAGGACAGACATGGACGTCTGTGACACACACACGCACAACATCAAAGTCCATGCACAAACAACGTGGATGTGGAGACGGTCTCCCATTGTGCACATGGAATCAGAGACATCGGAAACACAACATGCACACAGACTGTGGAGGGCCATCACTATTGTGGCAATGGGTCACCCTGTGACGTACATACCTTCCCACATGGGACTCTGGGGGTATGTGACATGTCATACACATACACAACCTGGAAATGTGACCATGCCACATGCTCCGAAATGAACAGTTGCACATCACAGTGGTCATGTGCACAACACACAAAGGATCCTGTCCCCATGAACACGTGCACAGCCTGGGAGTGGCTGCCCCCAAGTGCCACCCCAAAAACCACATGTTTACCCCCATACACAGAAAAGGTAATGCAGCCTTACATGCCTTAGGATACAGTGTGGACTGGGTGTGGTGTTGTAGGTGTGCCCCTGAGTCCCTGGCAAGTATATGTGGCTGGCATATGTTCACCAGTGACAAGCATGGTGACATATGCGAGTGACCTGTACAGGGACGCGTTGTACAGCAATGGACCGATCGGTGTGCACGCACTGGCCATTGAATCTGTTGTGAGCGGGTACGCGTTGTTTCCCAGAATGCGCGTTGTACAGCAATGGACCGATCGGTGTGCACGCACTGGCCATTGAATCTGTTGTGAGCGGGTACGCGTTGTACAGCAATGGACCGATCGGTGTGCAAGCACTGGCCATTGAATCTGTTGTGAGCGGGTACGCGTTGTACAGCAATGGACCGATCGGTGTGAACGCACTGGCCATTGAATCTGTTGTGAGCGGGTACGCGTTGTACAGCAATGGACCGATCGGTGTGCACGCACCGGCCATTGCATCTGTTGTGAGCGGGTACGCGTTGTACAGCAATGGACCGATCGGTGTGCACGCACCGGCCATTGCATCTGTTGTGAGCGGGTACGCATTGTTTCCCGGAATACGCGTTGTACAGCAATGGACCGATCGGTGTGCACACACTGGCCATTGCATCTGTTGTGAGCGGGTACGCGTTGTACAGCAATGGACCGATCGGTGTGCACGCACTGGCCATTGCATCTGTTGTGAGCGGGTACGCGTTGTACAGCAGTGGACCGATCGGTGTGCACGCACTGGCCATTGCATCTGTTGTGAGCGGGTACGCGTTGTACAGCAATGGACCGATCGGTGTGCACGCACTGGCCATTGCATCTGTTGTGAGCGGGTACGCGTTGTACAGCAATGGACCGATCGGTGTGCACGCACTGGCCATTGAATCTGTTGTGAGCGGGTACACGTTGTACAGCAATGGACCGATCGGTGCGCACGCATTGGACATTGCATTTGATGTGAGTGTGTACGCGTTGTTTTTTGAAATACGCGTTGTACAGCAATGGTCCGGACGGTGCGCATGCATTGGTTAGGGCCTGGCATGGCAATGGACGCGTTTTCGAAGCTGTAACGAGTCTGATGCAGTGAATTCAGTTGGCCATCCACAACAATGTTGCAAATACATGGGTGTCATGAAGTTTAACTTTTGAAGGATGCTGTGGGCGTGTATAAGTGGGGCTATTCCATGGATTGGCCAGATTCAGAAGATGCAAACGACTTGGACCTATCACTTTGGACACATGGGACAGTATCTGCCTCTGCAGCACACATATAATGCTGGCTGTTCCCCTGAGAGCTCACTTGCCTGCACTACATGCTCCAGGACGACATCTGCCACCAACACTGCTGCTGTCTCTGCATTCTCTGGCTACTGCAATGGCACGTACTGTGAAGAGAGCCCCAGCCTCCAGCCTTGAGGAGAACCAGGCCCTGCTGGACAGCCTCCTTCCACAGTACAGCAAGCTGTATGGGAAACCAGGGGAGCAGGTGAGTGTGCTGTCCACTGCCTTACTAATTGTGCATGTTGTCTGACTAGCAAGACTTACAGTGTGCACACCACTGGCTAGCATGCTCACTGAGTAGTTCTCACCCCCCAAAGTGTGTAGTTTCATGCACTGAACAGGTACAGTGCAGTAACAGTGCATTCCAACAAGGTTTACTGCCCATGCAATGATACCATGTAGTAACTGCTGGCAAACTGTTCATAGCCATCGTTGCACTGCCTGTGTACATCATATGCCCCTGTGATTGAGACATGTATATCCAACTGTGTGATGCACGTATATGTTGCATGTGTAGTAATGGCATTTTCACTTTGTCATCCTCACAGGTTGATGCCCACCAGAAGCAGGAAATCTGGCTGACCATCGCCCGGGCAGTAAGATCCGTGGGGGTCTACAAGCGCCGGATCCGCAACTGCCAGAAGAGGTGGCAGGACCTTCGGGGCTGGACCCGGAGGATCGCAAGGGTCCAGCTGAAGCTGTCGCCTCCTCGCAGGAGGGGCAGACACCGGACCCTGACCCCCCACATGCTCAGGATCCTGGTGGTGGTTTTCCCTGACCTGGATGGGCAGCTGAAGGCCAGACAGCAGCAAGGAGGGGGTGAGTCCATGACTGCACTGTGCACTTTGTCTGACATGCTATGTGCCCTCCTCTGGCCTGGTTAAACTTCCACAGTACATCAGTCTTGTGGTCCAGGACCCATGTCCCTCAATTGTGACATGCCCACTCCTCATCTGATACGCATATGTGTGGCCCTTACAGTCAGGAAATTGTGTCACTTGGGTACTGTGTCCTTGCATTTTGCTTCGCTCAAGGTGGGGGACAGCATTTGTTCCCGTGACTATGTTGTGGGATTCATGGGTGGGTCAATTGCTTACACAATGCCTAAGTTCTGACATGTAATCTGGGTGTAACTTTGATATGTGGTCCACTTGCTGATCTGAATCACCACATGTCCTTGGGGTATTTGGCACACACCCATGCTGCGGGTGGGAACAATGTTTGGGCCTCAGGAGTATGTATATCAAGTGTGTCACACATGCTTAGCCACCTGTCTACTGTCCAGGGCTCATCCCTCTTTCAGGTGGAGCAGGACAGTCATGCCTACTCCAGGGCATACAATACACTCTGTACTCCCACTCCTGTGTATCAGCTGACATGTTGTGATCAGTGAAATGTTCCCTCAGGTGTCTGCCTCTGTGTCATTGTGCTGTGGCTTCGTTGTCAGGACTACTGGGATGTTTATCGTTTAGGGCTCAGCATGCCATCTGAGATGTGACCATGAGAGACGATACTTCTGTGACTCATAGGTGTTTGATCACTTGACTGTGCACACAGGTGTATGCGACTGTGAACTTCAGGCAGCTGTTTTACATTCACAGCAGACTGTGAGGTGCTCAGGTTCATAGAGTTGTGTTTCATGTCTCCCATATGTCCAATTGGCATGACGTGGCCAAATAAGAGTTCAGATGATGTGGTTTGTGGGGGATGGACATGTGCACTTGTCAGCTACATAACTTGCATTCCCCATTTCCTAGGATTGTGACACAGTGCAGACTGTTGTTGGCTGGCTGCCATGCCCATGTGACTGGAGACAGTGATGTATGACTTTGCAGGCATGCCTGTGCCATGGCATTTAACTTCCTAAGAGTGATCCTGCAGGGGAGTGACATGTGCAACATGCACCCCAGTGTGGCATTGACTATCCGGAATGGGTGCATCATGGTGTCTGGTGCTGGTATGCATCACATGCATTTCTAATTAGACTCTGGCCATCCCTTTACCCGGACACCTGTACTAACTCAGTGGCAAGAGATGTGATGTGTGCATGTTCACATACTTCACTGTGTACTCTGCAATGTCCAACAACTGTGTACGTGGTGCATGTGTCCACACTGGGGTATTAACATCCAACAGGCACCAGACAGATGGGTGCAAGGGCAGGAGGGGTGTGAGTGCCATGGTTGACCATCAGACTGACAATTGGCTTCTCCTAATCTGTGTGAGGACATTTGGCAATGTTCAACTGAGGATGCCAGGGCTTGCTCTGTAATGTGCTGTACTTACTGTGGTGTGTGCGGTCAGTGCAGGTGACTGATGTTTGTCTGTTTCCCTAATTGTTTGCAGATACATCCACGACCACAGGAGGGGACAGCTCCACGGACCAGGAGGAGCTAAGGAGCCAGACTGGGTCAGCAGGCGATGAGTGGTCGGAGGGACCCAGTGGCACGGAGGGCGAGGGGAGCCACAACGAGGAGTCCTCAGCACCATCCACCTCAGCTGAGGACCACAGCAGCTCGGAGGATGACTCCCTTGTGGAGGCGGGTGTCAGCAGCCACCACACCCCAGCTAGTATGTCTGGCCCCGCCACCACCAACACCACCACCGCCCTCCCATTGGCTCCCATTCCAGAGGTCCGTGGAGGCTCCCGTGTTCGGGAGCGTGTCTCCTTCGTGCCAGGCACCGCACCCCCTGCCCCTGTGTCCCCTGCTGCCCTGAGTGAGGAGTCTGTGTACCTACTTTGGCAGCTCCATGTAGGGCAGACAGCAATGCTGAGTGTCCTCCATGCACACACCACTCTGTTGACACAGCTGGTGTCGTTCATGGAGGGCATCTCGACGGGCATGTCTGCCCTACAGAGGAGCAATAGGTCCATGGACTCATCCCTGATGGCAGCAGTGTCCCTCCTCCAACAGTCCATCACCCCTCCTACCTCTGCCCCATCCACACTTCCTGGCACCCTACCTGTCCCAAGCACATGCACACCTGCACAATCACCCAAACACACAGACACGAGCAGCACAGAAACACACAAAACAAGGGCAAAACATGCACACAAGCATCCTCAGGGGACTGATACCACACCCACAGGGGATGGGGAACAGACACACACACAGGCATCCACAGTCACTCCGCAGTCCTCAAAATCCTCTCCCTCCAAGACCCCTTCCCTTGCCTCACCTGCAACCCCACCTACAAAGCAGCTCTTCCTCTGTGACCTCGGCCTCTTCCCCTCCGATCCCGCTGATCCAGCATACAGGGGGAAGAGGAAGTCCACCCACACAGAGGGGAGTGCCCCTCGCCCCCGGACACCCTCCCCCAGGCGCAGACAGCCTGAGGCCCCCACCCGCAAGTCCCCCCAGTCCCGGAAGAGCAAGACCCCACCACCGCCCTGCAGGTCAACCACACAGTCTCCTTCCTCCATCCCTCAGTCACCCACAACACAGGTTCCCCCACCACACCCTGTCCCAGGTTCCCCCACCCACAGATACACCATCCCCAAAATGATGCGGCCTTCTCCACTTACCACTTGCTCTTCCAGCCCCACCCCCCCCGCTGCACATGTTTGTGCCACTGGTGTGGAGACCGTGTCCTCCCCCTCTGTCCTGCCCACCTTACCTGAACCCCATTCCACTCCCCCGGAGATGGGCACTGCAGTGGAGTCCACTACCACCCCGTCTGACTTGGGCACTGCAGTGGGGAACCTGTCCACTCCATCTGGCCAGCCCACTGGAGTTGTGCCGGCACCCACACCATCTGACTCATGCCCCCCAGTTGTGCCGGCACACACCATGTCAGACACCTCCACTGCAGTTGTCAGTGACTCTCCACCACCAGCCACCCCTTCCCTGCCTCCTTCTGGTGAGCCCTGATCCTGTCCCTGCGGTGCCTGGCCTGACCCCCCGTATGCCCCTCCGAGGGGAGTGTCCCTGGTTATTAGCAGTGCAGGAAAGCAAAGGGTGACATCTGCCACTGTCACCCTGTTTGGACTTCAGTCATGGACTGGCCATTGGCCTTTGGGTTTTGTCTGGAATTTCTTTTTTAATATGACATATGCTGAATAAAGCTCCTTTCAGTTCTCCAGTGGTTTTGCTTCAGATGTACATGATGTTGAGGATGCTAAACATGCCCTTGCTGCAGTGATGGTGATTTTTGCTATCAGGTAAATGAAGTGTTAGTGTGCAGGACCCCATGTGGTCCAGGGTGAATGTGTCCTATCCTGGGGTGTAGCCATGTCATCCTTTGCAGCAATATGAGGGTGTCATGTTTTTCATATTTGCCAATGGGATTCCCTACATGTTTTTGCAATATCACATCTGTGGCTTACACCCCTGCACATCAGATGTGCTTGCCATTGTTCAATTTGTCTATTTCCCTGACCGTGTGACCATCTCCACTGAACATGCAAGTTTGGGCATCAATGGGGAAGGACTCATCTGTGGTATCAGTGCAACTTGCTATACATGTGTATTTGATCGGTGCAGATGATTTTGGTGACACTGCCATGACCAGGCTGATGTGACAAGAGCCTTCATTTTGTGCTAATTGTTGACTGAGTGACCAAGTGTTCTGCTGACATGATTGAGCCCTGCAGAGACAACGTATGGCACAGCTTTCCTTACACAGGAGTGGAGTCCCCTCATGGCAGTGTGTAATTCCGTGACATTGCCTGAGCCCAAGGTGTGTGTTGTGTGAGCATGTCTGTGTGTGTTCACTTCCATTTTGCTACGCAGGCTGGGGTCCCTAGTGATGTTCCTGTTTGTGATGCTTGCTGAGTTGAGCAATGTTCCCCCAAATCTTCGCCCTGGGTTCTCTGTGATGTGGGTGCATGGCACATTACTGGTGATCAGGGTGTCATCCATAGGTGTGTTTGCTGTCAGGGCTGAGTTTGTGGGCAAACGCAGATGAGACACAGTCAGGATTCCCCTTGGCACTTGTTGGTTACACAAGTCATGTAATTTACATTTTGTGTTAGCTTTCAGTGATTGTGACACGTTGTGTGTGTGACTGCTGCCACTCCTCAGGGTCAGAGCTGCAATGTTGGAAGTTGTCTATGTGTGTTCTTGGTGGGTGACCTTCATTGGTGCTTCTTCATTGGTGTGTGACTGTGGCCGGGATCCCATTGGTTGGTGTGGATTTGACGTCATGCCCATGTACAGCGTACTGTGCAGTGTGTCAGACATTCACAAGTCTTGTTGGCTGGCCATGTGTGATGGGTATCTCCACCTTAGTTCCCCCCACCATCCCTGGGATTGTCATGGGTGCATGTGCAATGTCACCAGTCCATGTGAGCTTCACTGCTGCACATTGGTGGAGGTCAAGGTGTGTGGTGTTGAGTGTGTGCAAATGAGAGTTGTTGCACGGCTAGACCCCTACCTCCATGTTGGCCTTGGCTGACAGGCCGTGCTGATTGATTTGTGCTTGTGTAGGTATGATGGTAGTTAGTTGCTCAGGACACATGACTGTGGTTCAAAGTGTGTACGACATCTACCTTTGTCATCACAGTGGGATTATCATGCAGGCCAGTGTCACCACAATGTAGGGTCCCTGGGGGTAGTGCTGTGGTGGGTCTGTCTCTTGCTGTGCTGTTCCTACAAGCTTGTGTGACATTTGTAATTTGGGCTCCCTCTCATCTAACAATGCCTGATTGCCCACATAGGGGAATCCGATCCATGAGTTACTTTTGTGTGGCACTGTATTGACATCTATGTAATGGGGATTCAGGCCTCCTCATGTGTTGTGTGGTTGCCTGGGGACACTGGCACACCCCCCCCCATCACCTGTTGTGTTTGATATGCAGTGTGAGTCTGCCTGTTTGTGTTTGTGCATTTGCACCACTGCATTGGCATTTCTTTAGTGTGCCATTGGCTGTATGTTGTCTGGTGGGTTTCCCCTGCTGTCCCTGGGACTCCTAGGTCATCAGTCAGCACAATGATCATGGTGTGTATGTCCTATTGCTGCCATGGAATGGTATTTGGTCACCTGACATCTACAGTCTCCACAGGATATCTACATTTGTGTGTCCATTGGTGCTGATGTGTGGGTCTGCATTATGATGGTCACTTCTGTCATTGTGTTACTAGTGAATGTTGACAATGTGAGCCCCCATGGGTGATGTTTGTCTGCACAAGGCCAAAGCGATGTTTCATTGGCACTGCACTGTTTGCCTCACGCAATCTATGTTGCTATGGGACACAAGCACTACTATGCCACTGATGTGTTTGTTGTTGTGTGACCAGGAATCATCCATGCAGTTTGGCATTTGCAGCTTTTCACATGACAACACCTACATTTTGGTGACTGTGGTAATGGGGCTTTAGACCCCATTGCCACAATGTTCAAAATGTGCTTCAGCTATGGACCCCACACTTACATTTTGGTCACTGTGGTGATGGGGTGTTAGACCCCATTGCCACAATGTTCAAAATGTGCTTCAGCTATGGACCCCACACTTACCTTTTGGTCACTGTGATGATGGGGTGTTAGACCGCATTGCCACACTGTTCAAAATGTGCTTCAGCTATGGACCCCACACTTACATTTTGGTCACTGTGGTGATGGGGCTTTAAACCCCATTGCCACAATGTTCAAAATGTGCTTCAGCTATGGACCCCACACTTACCTTTTGGTCACTGTGGTGATGGGGCTTTAGACCCCATTGCCACAGTGGTCATGGTCTGCTTGCATTGTGGAGGCCACACACATTTATGTGTGACACATGTGATAGGGGGTCACATTGTATGTTCAATGTCATGTTCAGTGTTGTAGGCATTTGACACAGACTACACACTCTTGTCATGGTGTTGGGGGGGATGTATTTTTCAGACATTCCTCATGTTGGAGTATGCTGGTTGTGTCATGCATTACCCGTCCTATGAGTAGGGGTTGTGTGGGTGGTAGGCATCCAGGCCCCCATGAGTAGGGGTGGTGGTAGTAGTAGGCATCCATCCCCCTATGAGTGGGGATGGTAGTAGTGACAGGCATCCAGGCCCCCATGAGTAGGGGTGGTGGTAGTGGTAGGCATCCATCCCCCTATGAGTGGGGATGGTAGTAGTGACAGGCATCCAGGCCCCCATGAGTAGGGGTGGTGGTAGTGGTAGGCATCCATCCCCCTATGAGTGGGGATGGTAGTAGTGACAGGCATCCAGGCCCCCATGAGTAGGGGTGGTGGTAGTGGTAGGCATCCATCCCCCTATGAGTGGGGATGGCGCGTACGGAAGGCGCATCGTACTAGTCCGGCCGGAAGGTGCTGTGTATTTGCTTCCGTGCGACTCGAATCGGCGTTTACGGATCCGGCTCGGGCAGGGAGCAGGAGCTGAAATGGGTAAGTACGGCTCGCTCGGAATCTGGGCTGTTGTGCGCATCGTACTTGTTCGTTCGGACGAGTGTTCGAATCGGTCGGGAAACACGCGTTCGGCTTGTATTTTTTCCGGACGAATACTGTTAGGTGCGCTTCCGGCCATGATCGAAATCGACCCCTTAGTGTCCAGCACCTTCCTTGAGTTAATATAGTTTGGAGTGGGAATAGTAAATTATGTATGTTTAGTGTCCAGCACCTTCCTTGAGTTAATATGCGTCACATCGGTTAAGGTAAGTTTAATTTAATTGCTTTTAGGCTTCATTTAGGAGTAGGGCGAAGGTAGTTAGGTAGTGTGTGTAATGTTTGGATTTTCTGTTTGGTGTGAGGTTTAGTTTGTAGTTTAGCATATGCAAAATGCAGTTAGTGCGTTGATAGGTCGGTGTTAGGGTTTGCTATATATGTTTAATTATGTTTAGAGTATGGTGTTATCAGTATGTTTATGTGTGTTTTTTAATGATTTTACTGTATATTTGTGCGGGAGGGTTTGTGTTGTTTTTTCCACAGGTATTTGACATTTGGAAGTTGCCCTTGGGAGAAGTATGCTCTTTTTTAAGGAACTGTGTATTAGTTTCTAGTAAACTAATAATTATTTTACATTTCCTTTATTTTTCAGGTATTCCTGGAGCGTTTATTTTTTTAATTACATTTTTAGGGTTTCTTATGGATTTAACACTATGGATATATTGCCTGCGGATTTTATTTTATACAGTTGTATTTTTCCATTTTTTTGGGGACTTTTAACTAAGTATTGGAATATTTCTACGTTTGGATTTCTTTTTGGCAGTTTGGACTAAATTCTTCAGCTACAAAAATGTAAGTTATTTTAAATTATTTACAATGATAGGGAAATGTAATTTTTGTAATTGTTATTGATATTTTTTAATATATAAAATATATTTATTATATCATTTTTTTTTTTAAGTTTCAATTAATTGACATAATATTTATATTTTAGATGTTCGAAAATAAATGTATAGTTAAGAACTCAGTTTACAATTACGATTTTTCTATGTTTATGTGTTACTGTTTTAAAGTAGGGATTTAGCTATTGTTTCTAAATATTCTAGCCCTTTAGTGTTAGGGTAGAGTCTTACTTTGTATTTTAAGTGCTCAAACATTGTTTTAGTTTGTTTAGTTAGTTTTGGACCTAGCTGTGTTACAGACTGTTCAAGTCATAGGGGCCGATTCCGATCTCGTAAGGAAGGCCTCCAAACGGGATTCGTAAAGAGAAAATCTGATTCGGAGCCTATCTTTCTGTCCGAATCGTTCCCTTTACAAATGACCAACTACGATGCGAAGATCGCGTCCGCGCCGACCGAATCGTTTCCGAACCCGAATCTATCCGTCCGACTCCTACGGAGCCAAATCGTGCCGCCCAATGGAGCCAGATTCCGAACAGGCGAGTACGATGCACGATTCGGACAGCTGTATCGACTCGGTCTCAGCGAGTGTAAGCAGCTGTTGGAATCGGACTTCGGTGGGGCCAGAGCAGGCCCCCCTTCACCCGAAGCACTCTGAATCATTCACGGGGGTGCGCATGGGTCCCCCCAATCCAAGCATGCACAGTGTAGCGGTCAAAATGGGGTGCCCGCCACAGTGTATGCGCTCTTCCCAACCCACCCCTTTTTTGGTATGGGAGCCTGTGTACGCGTCCGTACACAAGCTCCCATAGAGTGCTATGGGAGTCCGGCCGAATCGAGTCCATAACCATGCGATTGCATCATACTCGCTCGGTTGGACTTGCACAGCGTGTCTCGCTTGGAAAGCCCTCCAGGTCTGATTCGTATGGAGGGCTTACCAAGCGAGATCGGAATCGGCCCCTTAGTTGTTGGTAGCTTTGTTCTTTTTGTATTGATTCTAATAATTTATGTAGGGTTGGTTGGGTTCTGCCTGTTGTGGCTTGGAAAGCATTATGCCATCCTTCCACAGCATTATTAGTTTTTGCTTCTTTGTTTAGGGTACTGTTATATACATTTCACCATGGAATGTGGTATTTGGGCTGTCTTCTGTGTCCAGATCTGTGTAGCCTTCCCACCCAGGTATCCTCGAAAAAGTCGAGTAGGGGACTTAGTTTATGTTCATTTGTTTGGTAGTAGGGGCTTTCTATTAATAAATTGTAGTGTTCTGCTACATCAGTTATTGGGATGTATGCTAGTGCAATTAGCTTTTTAATTTCATATGCAAAATTGCTAGTAGTTGCATATTCTACACTAAGTGCTCTATTACGATGGCGGGCGCCCGCCACCGCTACGGAATGCGGGGCCGCCCGCCAGGGGTGTGGCGGTCCCGCTGTGCCGATTACGATGCGCCCACCACAGTGGCGGGCGCATCACGCATATTTTACATTGCGGCGGGCGGTGCTGCAAGCAGCACCCGCCGCAAAGTAAAACAGCATGTTGTGCATTTGCATGCACAACGTGACAGGCACCGCGTGGTGTCTGCCACCTTGTGCATGCAAATGCAGGGGGGTACCATAGGTACCCCTCATGTGCACCCCCCACCCCCCCAACACCCTGGGGGCCCGCAACGGGCCCCCAAAAGCAAAGACCGCATGCTTTTCCATGTCCGCAATGCCGCCATGGAAAGGCTGATCTCCACCAACATCCTGATATGGATGGCGGTGTCTGCAAGACACCACCACCATAATAAACATATTTTCCGCCCGGTCGACGAGTCGCGGCGGACCCCCCCAGCCATCCAAATATGGCGGGGGGTCTTTCTGGTGTGGATGGCGGGTAGTTCGCCCCTGCCGGCCGGCGGAGGCTACCGCCGGCCCGGCGGGGGCAAACCGCCCGCCATCCTAATGGGCCCCTAAGCGTAGATTTTTGAAGGTGTCTCCATATGCATTGATTTAAGTGGTAATAGCAACCTTGTATTGCTGTGTGAGGGTAGTTTTTCAGGATGGCTTGTATCATTGACTGTTCAAAGTCTATGATAATTTTTTGAGGATAGTAATTATTAGGTTCTTGCTTTACTTTTGTTAAGAGTTCTACATAAGTAGCGGTTTGTTTGTTTGGTAACAGGGCATATATAAACTGGATGCTGCTATTGTGATACTGTCCATGGATTGTATATAATTGGTAAAATGGTTTGGGACATATTTTAAATGTTCCATCCATCATCCATGTCTCACAATTCTGTAGTATAAGTGAGTTTGTGGGAGTTGCAAATATTATAATCCTTTTTCGTTAGATTTATTGTCGTAAAGAAGAAATTGCTCTTCATTATGAGTTACAGTGAGTTCAGGTGGTATTTGAATTTCACTGAAAGTTTGGGGGGCAGGTGGGGTGGTAATAGTTGATTTTTTTGTTCTAGCTATTAACCTTTTTAAAATTGAGACGGAGGGTAATTGGCCAGTTACATGTTCTCGAACTCGGGGGAGTATGTCTTTTAGTATTTCAGTAGAAGGTTTTTGAGAGCTAAGGCTATCTTCCTTCAGAGGGGTATATTCACAAGAACGTGTGATAACTACCGCAGGAGTAGCGTAACGCAACTTTCAATAACGCAGCCTATCACGGGAAAATAACCCTGTGTCAACGTGGAATTCACAATAAGGCGGTAGCATGCGATAGCCTGCGGAAACTGCGGACAAAGTTCGCGATACAACCACCACAATGGAGATAAAAACACAAACCACAACACCAAAAAACACGCGATGGCCCAAAGCGCGATGAGGAAACCATCGACAAGCAGCGCCAGGCCTGCAACACACACCTGGCAGGCGTCAGAAACCTCCATAAAAGCAGAAAAAAACCTGCACACGAACTGACCAACAGTGCCTTCCCTTGCGTCAATGATGTTCATCCTGTGGGATGCCAGTAAGGGGGTGCGACATTGCATCTTGTGTAGCGGGTCCGTGAACACTGCAGCAGGGACACATGCATCAGTCACTTCCTTGTCCGGACATGGACTGAACCACGCCCAGAGCCCACGAGTCATTGTTGCAAGCCCTGCACTGGTCCGGCGTATGGCAGGCCAGTCCACTCCGCTTACGCCTCGGGGGGGGCCCTCATTGCGCCCCGTCGCAGCCGTACTCGCTGGTGGTGTGCAAGTCACTGGTCTAGTCGTCAGCATGTCACAGCCACTCCCTGAGGGCAGGTTTTCACACACACCACACCCATCCGGCACAGGCGTCACAGGCCATGTGACTGCACCAACATAAGGGTCCGACGACGTCACATTCCCCTCTTCCGGTGGTGACTGGATGACGGACGTCCCACGGTTCGCACTCATATAGGGCCCATGAGTTGTTGCGCACAGGGTTAGTGGCATCCGAGGCCTTGAGTACGGCACAGGCACCCCGCCACGGGACGGTGACTTTGGGTGCACTGAGTCAGTGGCATCGAGAGCTGCTGAGCGGGTGTGCAGCCTGCGATGATGCCCCGTCCCGGCGGTCCAGACGGCTCAGGTTTTGTGTGCCCTGCTGGACCGCAGTGTAGGCCAGAGCCAGCGGACAGCGCGGGCCTACCGCCACGTGGCGTCGCTTCCGGGATCCCAGAGTTGGTGGCACCCATTGGACTGAGCGGGTGTGCAGCCTGCGATGGTGCCGGGTGCACTGGTATGTCCTCTGCCATGGAGTAATCAAGACCCAGCACCAAACGTGAGACCTGGTGGCCTGCGGAGCGGGGCTGCATGATGTGGAGGGTGCCATGTCCATGGGCCCCGGGCTTGTGGCTTGCAGCGGCATGTGGTGGGACCTCCTGTCTACCCACCGGTGGCGGAAGGTGAGCATTGAGGCCTGGGTGTGCATGGGCGGGCATGCTCCGATGGGCGGCGGGAGGGGTTGGGGTGCCTCGGCCTGGATGTGCATGGGCGGGCAGGCGATGTTGTCTTGTGCAAGTGTGTGTACTGTGCCAGTCATGTGTCTGGGCTCTGTTTCAGCTGACGGCTCTGACTCAGATGTGTGACCTGGTGAACTGCCCTACATACCGGCACGTGGTTGGAGACACACCGGTGGCAGCAGGTGAGCAGTGTGGCCTGGGTGCGCAGGGGCTGCACTCTCTCTCTCTCTCTCTCTCTTCCTCTCTCTCTCCCTCCCTCTCTTCCTCTCTCTCTCTCTCTCCTCTTCTCTCTCTCTCTCTCTTCCTCTCTCTCTCCTCTTCTCTCTCTCTCACTCTCTCCCTCCCTTCCTCTCTCTCTCTCCCTCCCTCTCTTCCTCTCTCTCTCCCTCCCTCTCTTCCTCTCTCTCTCCTTCGCTCTCTCTCTGTCCTCTGATGTGCGCAGGACACACCTTCTCATCGTGTTTTTTGTCTTACAGGCTGTGACCTACGTATTGTCCGGAGCGGAGCAGCCATGTGTCTTCATTTCATTTCGGTGTTCATTTTAATAAAGTTTCATTTGTTGCTTCGAAAGTGAATGTGTGCTGGTCATTTCTGTGACGACACATCCATGTCACCAGTTGTGATTGTGCGGCATCAAGCGGAATATTTTGTACATGTTTAGGTGTGGCTGATGTGGCATGTCTTTGGTCGGGGGGTGCCAGGGAGGGGTGGTCCTAGGGTGGTGGCGGTGGGTGTTGAGGCCCTCTTGGGTGTCCGGGCCACATGATGTGTGGCTCCATGGCATCTGTTGCCCTTCGGATGTGGCCCTGGGCTGTGCTCCCTTTTGTGGTGCTGGCTGCCGTCCGAGTTTACACCAGGTCAGAGCAGGTGTAGATTTCCTGGTGCTAACGCGCCTTATCGCCTGTTTTGTGTTTTTATCGCGGATGTGGCTTATTTTCCACTATTTGTAAGTCCTCTACAGGTTTGTAACCCCAGATTCCAGACCTATACTTCGAGATAGCAATACATTTGGATCTGTAGCTTCCATTGGCTTGGCCTGAGTCTCTGCGCAAAACCAAGGAGAGCTACTGTAGATCTTACCATAGCATGCTTTTTTGCTTTCTGTTGTGGCACCCACAAGCCCCTTTCATCAAACAAAACCCCTAAGTAGGTGAATGAGGTCACCCTTGACAGTTCCGAACCTTCGCAATAAAAAGTTTTAGGCTTTTTTGGTCTCTGGTCCAGGATCATAGGGTGCGATTTGGGAATGTTAACACTTAGATCCAGAGATCTCATGAAGTCCACAAAAGAATCCAGGAGACTCTGGAGCCCCACTGCTGTGCATGCTAGTAAAACCGCATCATCTGCGTATAAAAGAGCAGGGATTTCCCGTACCCTCACTCGGGGATATCTTGGCAGGCTGTGCACAGGGAGGAGTCAAGGTCGTTTATATATAAAGTAAAAAGAAGGGGAGCTAAAATGCAGCCCTGTCTGACACCTCTTCCAATACGAAAGTGCACGGTGCATTTACCACTCTGGTCAAATCTCACCCTCGCAGAGAGGTCCCTGTGCAGGTCCGCCAGGAAGTTGACTATACAGCGGTCCATTCCCATGTCAATTAATAATACCCATAATTTCGATCTATTGACTCGATCGAACGCTGAGGACAGGTCCATAAAGGCCAGATGTAATGTCTCGGTCTTAGCCACTGTGTATTTCCCAGCTAGCAACTGCAGATTTAAGCACTGATCGATTGTGCTTCTTCTCTTCTTAAAACCATACTGCAGGTTTGACAGTACACCACTGTCTTTCAGCCATTCCGTTAGTTTGCTGAGTATCACTCTCCCTAACACTTTCACAGCGGAGTCGATCAAAGATATGGGCCTGTAACAACGTGGGTCACCTCTCTGGTCCTTTTTAAAAACTGGTATAATAGTGGATTGGGACCAGGACCTCGGGAACCCATGCTAACTTACCACATTAAAGACACTGGTTAAAAGTTTTGCCAGAATGTCGTATTCATTTTGTATAAGTCTGCCGGAACACCGTCCAGGCCAGGAGCCTTATTACTAGACATCTGCGTAATTGCTAACTCTACTTCTTCTTCATTAAAAACCAAAATGTAAGAGACCGTGCTTTGTGAAGGTGGGGCAGGAGTTCCCACTTCGACCTGGTCATCATATGTGAGTTTAAAATGAATGAACCATTGAACCTCCGTTATATTACAGTCCAACGGGGAGTTGTTTATACCAGAAAAAAAAGGTTTATTTACTATCTCCCAGAACCTGGCACTATTCTTAAGGACATCCACTGAGAGTAAGTCATTCCAGGCTTCTTTTTTTATTTCAGTTTTATGGGATTCTAGGACACGCTTATATGTCTTTCTTAATGCAGCTATATGGGGTTTATCTTGTGGTACCTCTTTTAGGACAATAAAGAGTTTTCGGTGGGCTTCGGTGCATTTGCGATCGAACCACCTCTCGCCTATTTCTTTACGATTTCTACTAGGCAGTGTAAGACCTTTAGCTACCTGTTCACAGATTCTTTCAAATGCTGAGAGAGTATCTGCCCCCATCTTGGCAGGGTCAAGACAGAGCCCAAAGTCCTCATCAACGCTATCCCATAGTTGTTGGAGAAAAAGGCCCGGGACTACCTTACTCCATTTCAGCCTGCGTCCATGGTCAGATAGTTTTAGACAGTTACCAGTAGAAACTTCCCCAGGTTTCCCAATTAAACCAATACCAGGACCCAAAATAAGGTAGATGGGGTTGTGGTCACTAAAGTGTGACCACTGTGCATCATAAGAGAACATCTGAGTTAACAAACCTGGGGAAATGAAGATATAGTCAATTATAGAATCCCGGCCTCTTGCCTGAAAAGTGGGAATCATTGTGGCTGTTTCACAATCAGACATTGCTAACTCGAACTCAGAGTCTCACAAATAGTCACTTGACTAAGGGGCCGATTCCGATCTCGCTTGTAAACCGTTCCGACCGACACGGACCGGGACTGGCTTCCGACCGACACGTACACGCGCCGTATGACCGGCGTAGTATGATGCAATGCGTGTCAAATCCAAACGACTCGCACTGAGTACAACACGGATGACCGACTCGTACGGAAAACAATCAGTCTGTGCGAAACGTCCGGGAAAGAGCCTGACGCGACCGACTCGTACACAAACGATGCCACATAGCCCAGCATCAGTGCGACGCAACAGACTCATACGCGATCCATGCTACCTAGCCTAGCATCCGCGCAATGCGACAGACTCGTACGCGAACGATGCTACATAGCATAACGTGAGTGTGACAGACTCGGACAACCCCGCAAATCCTGAGAAAAGCATCCGTCGCGGTCAACTGAACGTCTCCGTCATCCTCAACTGAAGCCAACAGAAACAGACTAAAGAAGCATTGTCAAAGAAAAAAAAAATCCCAAGTCATGTAAGACACACCCACAACTCCACCTACATAAAGGCCCAAAATCCTAACCATGATCCTTGGCAAATACCACAGAACAGCCAGCAGAGAACACTACCACACTACACTGAGAGACACACTCACAACTCACCCACCACACAACCTTTACACCACTAGCACCTCTCTAAAAGCACACTCATAAACACCCAGCTTCACTTACACACAATCACCCTCATTTTCACACTCACACACACATCCATCTCCACCACCACTCATCACCATGCCCCCAAGCAAGAATCCAAAGTTCACAGATATTGAGTTGGAAGTCATGGTAGATGAAATTCTCAGAGTAGAGCCACAGTTATTTGGCACATTGGTCCAACAGACCCCCATGTCCCAGAAAAGCAAGATTTGGGAGAGGATTGTGAACAAGGTGAACGCACAAGCACCTTGCCTGCGCACAATGGACGACATCAGGAACAGGTACTATGATGTGCGAAGGAGGGTCAAGAAGCTAATTGGCAGAGACCATGCCCTGAGCCTGCAGACCGGCGGTGGCCCTCCTGCAAAACCTATGCACTTCACTTCCTGGGAGGAGAAGGAGCGGGCCATCCTCCCACCAGGGGGCATCTATGGATTATCAGGAATACCAGAGTCTGGTGAGTACATAAACAACCAGTCAAAAGTGTGAGGCAATACACACCCACAGACATCACTGTCAGGGGGTCAGTGAAACCATTCATTGTTAGCAAAGCCATATCAACAAACACTGTCAGCCATCTTGCCAGCACAGTTCCACTCACTCCCAGGGAAGCAGAGTCACAGGAAGAAAGGTTGGGTTTGCTGGGAAAGTGGGTGTAGCCAAAAGCATGATGGGAGTCGTAGTCACAGTCAACAGTCCACCTCCCACATGGCCCAGGAATACCACCATGCACCATGCTCACCTCACAGGGAGTGGAAACGTACTGCCAAGATGGCTGACTCTGGCCTCTGGTATAGGGAGCACAAGGCCCTGTTTGGAGAGTCGTGCTCAAACAAACACCAGGACACCACTGTCAGACACCTTGAATGTAAAGTCTGACTCCCTGTAATGGAAGCATGGTTCATGGGGGATTATCTGGGCTCTGGGGGAGGAGGAGGTTCTGCAATGACTCCAACTGCTAGCAAGGCCTGCTCTACACACACCTTCTCAGCCAGAACAAATTGCACTCTTGGGACCAGTCAGTTCATGACAGTGAAAGTAAATGCCCTGGGGGTGATGTATGAATTGGCCACAAGTCACACCTAGGCACTGGCACTCTCATACATGTTCACACTCTCAGCCATCTTAACTGTACATTTCAATTCACTGTCTGGGGATGCATTGTCCATGGGGCGCACCCTGGACTGGCTGTGAAGGTGTGTGGAGTACAGGACAAGTGGTGAGATGCAGACATAGCACACATCAATACACACACGAAGCTACATATACATAATTGACAAGGGATACCTGACAGTGAATGGAATGGCCACAGAGAGATAGCGGACACTGTTGCATGGCATCATTTACACAAAGCGCTGCAGTGAGCTGCTTCAACTCCTACATCATGCAGTGTTCTCAGCATCCATGCCACTACACTCCCCTCACTATCATTTACACTTTCCACACAAGGAGTAATCTGGACTGGTTTGGAGGAGGCGTACAATTTACAGCACCATAACACAAACACACAAACCTCTGGACCTCACTGTAATCAGCATGGAAAAGCACGAAAGCAGCCTTGCCTGACTCCTCTTCCCATGGAGGACATGGACAAGATAAATGACGTCATCACATACAAACCTCAGCAGCAACCTCATTTGCATTGGTAACACAATCACATGAGTGCAATGAGATGAGAACTAGGAACACATACACCCAAAAAGTACCTCGCAATTCATCACATACATACCGGACTGTGACTATGATGTGTGACACTCCAATGAGACGGAAAAATACATGCACAAATGGCAGCACACATACACAAATATTGCCACACGTTGTAAGAGGAAGTGCACGTATGTCATTGGGAAAGCACAAATGTAGAAAGAAACTACACACCTGTGTCTGACCCAAGGTGGCACTTGAGTTTCAATGGCCATGTACAGTCAATGAATCAATACATGAGTATCTCATGCACAAACCTCTACGTGCTCATCAAAACGCTTCACGTTGTAATTACAATGTCTTTAACCAATATAGGCCTCTGTCTGTGACAATTGAGGACAATGCAATGTACATACACTCATCATGAAGTACAATAGCAACTGTAATGTGTGTGATCCGTTGATGTGTGCAAAACCACAACATACATTGTGTGTTTCTCCTACCCACAGGGCCTGCTGGGGACACTGCAGGAACAGAACAAGAATCCCAGTCCCAGACTCTGGTTGACCCTGAGCTCTCCGGTGTGGATGTTTCTCAGTCCTCTTCGGACGACGATGAACGACCTGGGCCCTCCGGTGTGGATCAGCATGGAGCACCAGCACCTGTAACTCCAGCACCCCCTGTGACCACTCCTGCTACATCTGCCAACACCCAGATGACCTCTACCGACACGGACAGACCAAGGCAAGAGAACACCGATGGCACAGCTACACAGGGCACTCCGGAGTTGGCGGACAACAACACCACTGTCAACAGTGAAGGAGGCTCAGTGTTGTCTGTGCCTGCAATGGCAGGTCCTGCTCGTGTGGGTAGGGGAGGTGTGAGGGTGCGCGGGATGAGGTCACGTCCTGAAGATGGTGCTGCTGCGCAAGATGACCCACAGTTAGGACGCATCATAAATGCATACCGAGAATGCACCGGAGACTTTGGCCAGGTAGTTGGGATCCTCAAGGACATACAACATCAGCAGGCTGCCCATTTTTCCAAAATGGACTCCCACATGTCCAGGATGGACTCCCACATGTCCAGGGTGGAGGCCCACATGTCCAGGATGGAGTCCAAAATGGATGACCTCACTGCGGTGCACAGGTACATACTCACATGCCTCCGCCAGATTTCTGACAACATGACCACACCTCCCTGTGTGCCCACTACATCTGTTGCCACAACACCTGCAACTGCCACAGGGAGGGATGAGGACTCTGGTGCAGAGTCCCCAGCACCGCTGCAGCCTGCAACTGAGGGTCCCCCTGAAAAGAAGAAGAGGGGACGGCCGAAGAAGGGCAATTGAGAGACAGATGGCCATGCATACCCCCCAGGAAGTGAACACCTGCTCCTGATATCCTCCATTGTGTGCAAAGCGTTCACCTTGTTCACTGACATGGAACTCTCCCACATGGGATGGAGGGTCTAAGTTGGAACAATGACTCAAATTACTGTGGACTTGGCTCTGAAAATGTCATCTACTAACACCAACAACTCCTCTGTGAACTTTGGATTTATATCACACTGTACAGCACTATCAATTTTGTGTACTATTTGACACATGCATATAAATTAAATCATGATCACGCAATACTTGCCTCTGTGGTGAATTAAACTTGGTTTGTGACATAGAGATGATGACCTGCTAAGTAAATACTGTTCAGGAAAACAATTACAGCAATTAAAACACAGTCTTGTGAGTGCTGGAGATGTAACACATATGAGAGATCCACCCTGCAAGGTCAACACAACAAAAAATTTCCAGGCCACACATACTCATTGCCTCCACTATTGTGAACTGAAAAGACACCAAAATGCACATACACTAAACTAATTCAGAGAAAGTGGCAATCACGCAACAGGTACAGTATGCCAAGGAATGTTTGATGTGTGTATATAGACAAGGCACCCCCCAATGTGGAGTACAGGTTTATTACACAATAACACCATGTCACATCAACAACAGATGCAAGGTAACCGCATCGTGACAATGCGCACAGAGCAACCAAGAGGGTCAGAAATGTCAGCACTGGGTTGTGTGGCACCGCATCCGGTTTAAAAAAAAAGTTGCACCCTGTAACAGCATTGTGTGTTCTGGAGGTCACATAACACCAGACAACAGCCAAAGGAGCCTGTGAAGGATAGACAGAGAACAGTATTGAAATTCTTAAATATCTGCATACATCTCCAATACACATTACACAAACAAGTCACATGATTTGTGGCAACAACCTAGGACACATGTCAACACTGTAATGGAGAACATACTAACTCAACGGACACATAACTGCAAGGATCATGTCAAGTAGCATGCAGCCACACGTACGCAGAGACATTGCACTACATGCACATGTCAGGCAATGAAAAGAGCTGAGTCAACTCATCACTGTATACTCACAATCATGAGAAAAAGTTGTTGATGAGCTGGCTCCGAACATCACCCTCACCCTCATCATCACTGGCAACATGACCCAAGGCTGGATCCTCCCCTGCTGGAGGCTGCTGGTTGTCATCATCTTGGATGAGAGGTAGCTCTTCCCTCACTGCCAGGTTGTGTAGCATGCAACACACAGTGATGATCTTACACACCTTTTAAGGTGCATATTGGAAGGCCCCTCCTGTCCGGTCCAGTCCAGGCAGCGGAATCTGCTTTTCAGTAGTCCAAATGTCCGCTCTATCACTCACCTGGTCCGCCCATGTGCCTCATTATAACGTATATCAACAGGGGTAACAGGGTTCCTGAGTGGTGTCAGCAACCACGGCATGTTGGGGTATCCGGAGTCACCTACATACAAACAAAGAAACATATCATGGTTCTGAGAAGATGGTTTAAACCAGAGATACAAGAAGCACACAAGGTAAGCAGACATTACACACCAACAAGCCAGGCAAGCTGGTTTTGCAGCTGGGACATCATCTGTGGGATCCTTCTATTCCTCATGATGTATGCGTCGTGGGCGGATCCGGGGAAACGTGCACAGACATGTGAGATTGTCATGTCAGGCAGACATACCACCAGGGCATTGATGGAGTGAAAATGTTTACGATTTCTGTATGTCTGTTCATTTGCTTGTGGTGGTACCAAAGCCACATGTGTCCCATCTATGGAGCCAATGACATTTGGCATCCCTCCCAGAGCATAAAAGTCACTCTTGATATCAGTAAATTGTCGTGGAACTGGGAATTTGATGTACCGGTTCAGCAAAATCAACATAGCCTCCAAAACATCACGTAGCACACGGCTAATCATTGTCTGGGACATCCCACCAGTAGTAGCCACAGTGTACTGGAAGGTTCCTGTGGCAAAGAAATGTAGGGCTGCCATCACCTTCACCTTGGGGGTCAGCGCTGATGGATATGGCCTTCCAGGTTGCAAATGTGCTGCCAACTGCTCAGTCAAATCCTCAATTAGTGGTCTGCTGAAGCGGTAACGTCGGATGCTGTCACGTTCAGCCATGGTTTCTAGGTCTGGGAAGGGTCTGTGGACAGCTGGTCTCCTGCGGTACATAGGTGAGCAAAGAAAGATTAACATTTTGCTTTCATATGTGGCAACAAACATGCAATAATTCCCATGCTACATCATAGCACGACTCAATGAAGTCAGGTATGTGCTGTTCAGCATGGACACATATGCTAGCTATGTACCCCTCACAGAACATTTCATCTCCTGATGGTGACACAACAAGTGCGATGGTGTGCTGTGAACAATATATGGGGTCTGTCACAGTACATCTGAGCAAATGTCACATACCAAACATACACCTCAGTGACTATTGAGGATAGATGTGTTGTCGAAATGAAAGGTGTTTTTAATGTCCACACACAGGGATCTCGTAATGCCACATGGACACTAATTATTGTAGCGCCTGATGTACACGTACCATCACACCCATGAAACACACATGATGTGCTCCCAGATTACTTTGCATGTCAAACATGGATGTCTGTGACACACATACCCAACAGCAACCCACATGCCATATTCTGGTGGATGTTGGAAACGATTTACATCTACCACATACCAAAAGACACATGTGCGTAGCACAATACGCAAATACTCTGGATTAACCTCACAATGTTAGCTCAGGAACACTTTGTTACACACAGTCCATTTCAGCTGTAAGTCATGTGACATGTGACATGTGAACATGTGAACACACAATGGGCACCTGGAACTGTGTACAGGCCTTGGGTGGTGATCTGCAAAGTTGTCACTCACAGTGTGATGTGCATCACACACAATGGTTTTTGTCCCCATGAAGCATGGCATAGCCAGGGAGTGTGTGCCACAATGTACTCCCTACAATATGAAATGTGAAGCCATATACACACACATGTCATTATGCGTGAAATGCGATTTCATATACTGTATGACAGGCTGTTTGTCTGTTGTAAAGCACCTGAGTCTCTGCCAAAATATTGTGGGTGGCATCCTTTGGCTGTTTTCTGTAATGGTGACAGACGAGGGTGAGTATTCTAAAGACGCGGCGTACAGTTACGGACCAAGCCGGGTGCACGCCTTAGCTATTGACTGTCATGGAGACAGACGCGGGTGAATATTCTAAAGACGCGGCGTACACTTAGGGACCAAGCTGGGCGCACGCCTTGGCTATTGACTGTCATGGAGACAGACGCGGGTGAGTATTCTAAGGACGCGGCGTACAGTTACGGACCAAGCCGGACGCACGCCTTGGCTATTGACTGTCATGGAGACAGACGCGGGTGAGTATTCAAACGACGCGGCGTACAGTTACGGACCAAGCCGGGCGCACGCCTTGGCTATTGACTGTCATGGAGACTGACGCGGATGAGTATTCTAAAGATGCGGCGTACAGTTACGGGCCACGCCGGGCGCGCGCCTTGGCTATTGACTGTCATGGAGACTGGCGCGGGTGAGTATTCAAAAGATGCGGCATACAGTTACGGACCAAGCCGGGCGCACGCCTTGGCTATTGACCGTCATGGGGACTGACGTGGTTTTGCTACGTGTACGAATCACGTGCAAACAGATTCGGTTGGCTCACAACAACAATGTATCAAAGTAAATGGTGTCATGATGCAGAATATTTGAAAGATGGGGAATATTTGAACGACGCGGAAGGCATGTACGATGCGAGCAATGTCATGGATTGGCCAATTTTGGATGATGCGAACGTCTAGGACCTATCTCTTCTGACGCATGGAACAGATTCTGCCTCTGCAGCACAGATATAAGGCTGTCTGTTCCCCAGAGACTTCACTTGCCTGCACTACATGCCACAGGATTACATCTCTGACTACCACTGCTGCTGTCTCTGCATCCTCTGGGTTCTGCAATGGCACGGACTGTGGAGAGGGCCCCAGCATTCACTGAGGAGGAGAACAAGGCCCTGCTGGACAGCCTCCTCCCACAGTACTGCAAGCTCTATGGGAAACCAGGGGAGCAGGTTAGTGTTGAGTCCACTGCCCTTTCATTTGTACCAGTGCTTAATTTGTAAAATATTAAGATCATTCTAGCTGTGGCTTCCAGAAGGTGCCTTGCAGCTCATCTTCAGTCCTATATGACGTGCAAGGTCCAGACCGTCTCAGTGAGCTGAATGCAGTCAAGTGGGGTATTGCTCTCAGCTTTGCGGGTGGCATGCAGTCTGTAATTACAAGGAGGTCCGGCTTTTACGCTGGTAGTGCCGGGTGCAACAGTCTTTTTTGCTGTCCCCCCATAACCTCATTCTCCATTAACTCCTTCACTACCACTCTCCAACAGTGCTCCTCATCTCTCCATAACCTCTCTCTGACATGCATTCCATTTTTAGGTCTCGCCTAGCGTTGCAGCGCAAATGCGCTGCCATCGCTTTGCGAGGCCTGCAGTATATACTGTATCGTGGCAGCTTCGTGGAAGCTCCGCCCACTCTCTGCCCATTGGCTTTTGTCTTAAATGCTGCCTTCCGATTGGTTTGAGGCTTGTTAGTCCCTCCTCATTCATCATTTGTATCCTTCCACGGCTACCAGCCCCTTTACTTACAATAGTATTTTTCTTCCCCTGCCTTCCCCCTCCCCTCCCGCAGTCCGTGACTTCTCAGACCACACCAGCCCCCCCCACTCCCGTTCGTGCCTTCTTCCCACCTGCACTTCTGATTCTAATGCAATAGGTCTCGCGTAAATGCGAGTACTATTGCATTTTCAATGCTTGTTTGTGTCACGCGCTGCTGAGGGCTATCTTACGCATGCGCAGTGGACCCCAATACGTCAAGTGCGCCTCTCCTCCCATCCTCGTGCCCCACTTCCTGTGTCTGTCTCCTGGATACAGGCCGCGGCTCCCGCTCAGCCGCTGCCCCAGCCCTGCTCTGTACACACCGGTTGCCTGGTGTAAATCTAGCCGTCTGATCTCCGTGACAGAAGATTGGACGGGGATAGGAACGCCCTGATGGCCGCGGTCAGGCCCGAAAAACCTTGCATAAACATTACTTACTTCATTCATTCCCGCGCTCGCTGCCGCAGCTTCCTCGAGAAGGAATTCAAGCCCACAGCAAACACAAGGTGAGTTTATAACAACCAACCGGCCCCAGGCGCGCGAAACACCTCAGCAGCCCCGACTGCTGCTGGCACACAGAGTGTGAGGGGCACAGTCTCGGAGAGAGTGGCGGGAGAGCGAAAATTCTTCAGGACTGAGGTGTGAGGGAGAGGGGTGGGAAGGCGGTTGGGGGCGATAAGCACAGAGTGAAAGACGGAGCAATTGGGGTCAGTCTGGAATAGCGTGGTGGGATTTGGAAATGAGAAAGAGTTGGGCATGAAACAGAGGTGCATCAAGCAGTGAAGGAAGTGTCCGAGGTGGGCGGTAATTATGGAGAAAGGTATTTTGAGAGAGGGGTATACCAGTTGCCTAGAGGATGTCCGAGATGATGCGAGATCCCAAATTTCCCTGCTGTTTGCCTGAGTACCCTTTTCTGTAAATTCTTTGCATTATGGCTCATGCGCTTATAATAGAATCATAAAACAGGACTACAAGTGCCAGAATGCCAAGCGAAAACCTTAACTGGAGGAGCTACCTACTCGTGGACCTGGGAAACTATGGAACTCGGGAATGTAGATAACAGTGTAAAGGTCAGAGGTTAAAGTAGAGCTGTTTATGTAAATGCAAATCTGGTAATAAAAGTCGAGGCAGCCCTAAAACTGTTGACGTACCAGTACGTGATATGGGCTGTACGTAAATTCCGGAGAGGGTGGCTGTACAGGGGTGATAGGGACCAGCCATGTGTGTTAATAAGGGAAGGGAGAAAGAGCGTGAGGAGGGAATTGCAGCATATCCCGCAGATGTGAGGCCGGGTGCAGCTGTAACTTTAAGAATGTAAGTTAATCTCCCCATGCCTACCAAAAAATGAGTGTGTGCTTGTGTAATGTAACTGGTGGTCATGTAAAGCGCTCCAATACCTTCGGGTCGAGTTCGCGCTATATAAATCTGCAAAAAGAATGTGACAATGAAAGCACCGCTGAACTAAAGGGGGCAGTGGGGTACCGCTGTGAGCTGGTGACAGGCGAGTAAAAGGCTCTTTTGTAACTCTCAAAAAGGTGTGTGGTGGAGGAGCAGGCTGCTGCTGCAGTCACCAGCGAAGGCGAGGAAGTCAGGGAGAGGCAGAACTGAATAAACTAGAGGTGAGTCAGATCCGTCATTATAACCACCAAAAGAGGTAAGTGAGGGGAAGAGACAGCGCTGCAACTCTTGGAGGGTAAAGTGAAACGCGCTGCTGTACCTCAGGATAAAGGATGTGATGTAACAAAAAAAGGTGTGGGTGAAAGACACATCTGTAACCACAGTCAAGGGTTTTAATGCTATTACTCACAGTGCAGTGACCAATCTCTTACTCTCAGAGCGGTAACGCTTGGTTAATTTGCTGGTCACTATTGGTTTCTCTTCTTATCACAGTTATGTGACACGCTTGGCCCGGGTTCAGGCAGACTGTAAGTAAACATGTGCTTTGGTAAAGCGTACCTGAAGGAATTCGCGGCTTCTGGGTGCTGGATGGCAGCTGACAGACCAATGCAGCATTAGTGATTATTAATCACTTCTATTGTGGAAGTTTATAATTTGAAAAATCGCAGCACGGCGAAACTTATCGCCTCCAGGCATGAACTTTTCAAAGCTGGACACGAAGATGGTAAGGGTGTGAAAAGAGAACAAGTGTATCCCCCACAACATCAACTATTGTCGTTTGAAAACGAAAACAAATTGCTTTGCAGACAGAAATTAATTCAGTGACAACTCCTCAACCCTCATGACAGACTGTCTCTGTTCCAACTCTCTCTTCTATGAGAAAAAACATGGACTTTAATTGAAACGGGGAATGAAACGTAAACGTGTAAATGGCAGCATTTGAAGGACATACACACCCTCGCCCCACGAAACCATGATACAGTGCACCAACCCCTGCTACACAGCACTTTGCACAGCCGGCTTCTCTCCCAGAGAAGAACAGGGGATGTGACGTTCCCAAAGGGCACCACGAGTTTCCGGTCACGTCCTGGGTGTTCTTCATCTTATAGTATTCTCTGCTTTCCAGGCCCTTAACCCCTTCGCTGCTATGCCTTTTCCCCTCCTGTGCTAAGCCTTTTTTTGGCTATTTGGGGTAGTTCGCGCTTAGGCCCCTGTAACTTTTTGACCACATAAGGTATCCATGCCAAATTTGCGTCCTTTTTTTCCAACATCATGGGGATTCTAAAGGTACCCAGGGTTTGTGGATTACCCTGGAGGGGACCCAGAAATTAGCCAAAATACAGCTAAATTTTGGGTTTTTGGGGAAAAATGCGAAAAAAGGGCTACAGATGAAAGCATCAGTTTTTTTCCCTGCAAATGGCATCAAAAAAGGGGTTGTGGTGCTGAAATCACCATCTTCCCAGCTTACATGGACAAGCAGACTTTTATCAGAAAACCAAAATTTTGTACACAGTTTTGGCATTTTTCTGGGACATAGCCTATTTTTGCTATTTTTTGTGCTTTCAACCTCCTTCCAGTTAATGGTAGAAATGGGTATGAAAGCAATAATGGATCCTGGAAAGCCATACATTTCTGAAACGTAGACAAAATTCTGAATTCAGCAAGGGGTCATTTGTGTGGATCCTTCAAGTTTTCTTTATAGTAACGAACAGTTAAATATAGGAAAAATTGAAAATTAGCTGAAAAAAACAGCCATTTGTGTCAACGTTTTCACCTGTAACTTCTTCTAATTATGACACACATTGTCTTTCATTTGGAAGGCAGAAATGCATCGACAGTCAATAGGTAATAACAGTTGCTCTACAAGTTTGTGTTACCCTAAGTCTCCCGATAAAAATGGTACCTCACTTGTGTAGGTAGGCCTAGTGCCCGCGACAGAAAACGGCCCAAAACGCAACGTGGACAAACCACATTTTCACAGTGAAAAATGACCCTTTTTTTGCAAAGTGCCTAGCTGTAGTTTTTGAACCCTAGTGATCCAGCGCGATATTAGCAAACAGCATTCATACACCAAATACTCACTTGGGCCCATACATTCATACTACGCTAATACTTACGCTGGATTTTTATCAGTTGTTACTCTTTATCAAAATCCCTGCTACCAATTACCTTCCGAATGAAGAGTAATGACTTACCAATGAATCCTTTGCTAATTGGGAAATTTAAAATGAGTGACATTCATCATAGTACATAATCCTGAAATAACCACTGAGTCAGGAAGTTTTAAAATGTTTATCTAAAGATTTAGCAGAGTAAAATACAGAACCACACGGTACTTAATCGCAATACCCAAGATGAAGCATAGAATAACTATTGCTAATCAATGACGGTCCCTCAAAGAAGGAGAGGATAGAGACAGCAGCGCAACTAAAGGTTGCATTATATTTACCTAAGTGCGAGAACCAAACCCCTTGGCCAAGGAGTTGGAAAGAATAGGACCCAGGAAGGATGAAGAGCAAAGTCTTCCTCCAGGATCAGGACAGGACCGGTGACCTCTCTACAACGACGCCTGCGTCGTTCCCCTCTCTGATACTCGACTTCTCCTCGATTCGCCCGTGTCTTCCTTCTAATGGACTCCGCCGCCCCCTCCTCAGGACCTCTCTGGACAGCGATTCAGTCTGCAATCGATCAGCTTGGCAGTCTGGAGCTAAGAGCTAACTAATTAGCTAATTCTATATCTATTATACCCTTCTACACCCATGTACCTCCCCTTAATGTTGCTAAAATATGGGACCACTACTTCTGATTGGACAGGGACAGGGGGTGGATTCTCACACCATATTGATTTGTCTTGTATTTCTGAAACCTATTGTTTTTAAACTACCGCCCCTTCAATTTAATACATTTGCTTTATTTCCCACCCGTCTCACGACAAAATTGACAATTTATTCATATAAAATGTTGCTTTCAACGAGAACATCTTGGTATGTAGTGGTGTCGGCCAGCAGGTCACGGCCTTGGGTGATGTCCAAATTGACTTCATCTCTTTCTTTCTCGTCTGCCTCTCAGGGTGCTTGTGTGGAATCTTTGTCACACGAGCTTTCAGTTCACCAAAACCCAGGCCCAAGTTTACGAACTAATAAAAGTCAAAGAAGAAAACATTAAAATCACAAATAAAATGTTTCACTGTATGCCCACTCTTTTTACTCTATTCCCATTTAATTATAAATTCTATCCCGCATTAGTAGCGTTAAAGAAACAACAGTTTGATAATGACATGAGAGCAAGCTGAAGCATGTGAAAACATCAAGCAGCCATTTTAATGCACACTGCGCAGAAGCAGAAATTTCCCACCAAGCAAACAAAGACGTCACAACACGTGATGTGGTTGGGACATGCGCATTAGGGTTCCCGCGCTTTAGCGGCCATTTTGGATTACAGACAAGCGTTATTCATTAGTAAAACACATAGGCAAGCATCCTTTCTATTCGTGTAGTGTATGCAAGGATTAGTAGAGACAATACAAGTTTAATAAATTAATACTATGAGGATGTTGCATACGAGCAAGTCTCACTTATGAGTCCTTGCTCCATCAATCCCCTCTCTGATGGCGTTTCTGAGCCATCAAAATACTACCCACAATCAGATGCCACACTTCTAGCAAATAGTTTCACTCTTATTTTTACATTTTCTATTTTTACCATCTCCTTTCAATTTCTTGTATAATTCACTTCTCCATTCTTCAAGTTCTATTTCATCTAATTTTCTCTTCTTTTCCTGTCACATTATATGTTCCCTTCTTTCTACAACATTTGCACCATATTATTATTGTCAGTGCTATTATAGCTATCCCTGCTAAGGGTACTAATATTTGACCTATAAGTCCTTTTCCTACGTTAGCAAACCAGGTACCAATTGACGCAAAACTACTTGTCAATCTTTCCCATACACTATCAACTTCCAATGGTTTAAGTTCCTTCTCAAGTTTAGTTATATTCTGTATATACGTTCCAATTTCTGCACTCTTATCAGGAATATAAGTGCAACAATGTTTCGTCTTTAATAATTTACAGACTCCGCCCTCTTTTGCCAATATAATATCAAGAGCAAGTCGATTTTGCATCACCATAGATTTAATCGCAACCATTTCCGCATTAATCATTAGAAATCCTCCATCAGTATCTGTAGATAAACGATCAACCACTGTAGACAATTTACATATTTTCCTTGAGTTCAGAATTATTCCCACTGAAGGTATCAATGCACCAAATATATCACCTACAATTTCTGAAAAACTAGCTCTTTTATTAAGTATTAATTCACTATTGTTTTCATTGCTCCCAGTGTTTCTTTTTACGTGGTATATCTTTGGAAATACTATTCCAAAATAACAACTTCCATACCACCGTGCAGGAAGCCTAAAGTAAGCCTTATTCCCACACACATAATAGATTCCAGGAAAAACTGAATCTGTTCCTCCTTTTATTCCCCAACCTCCAAGTATTAAGAAATTATGTTCACATTCACTGGTACCGATGAAAACATTGTTATAATCAGTTTTTAACCTATGTAGACAAATTTTCCCTGTCTTTACAAAATCCAGAGCCATAGCAGCTTGAGCCTTGCCAGGTGTGTAACTCCCTTCTTTCTCAGCCCAAGGTGGCAAATGAGCCTTATGCTCGGAAGCTTTCTTTTGGAAATCTTGTCTTCTATCTTCTACTAAATTCAAAAATATCTTTTCTTCTTCGTGTAAAGAACATGTTAGATTGTGTCTATGTGCATGTGTTATGTCTATTGATTTCATTGTTAAGAAAAATTCTCCCATAAACTGTGCGTCTTGACTACTAAGCACTGGGTTCATACTCTTTCGAATCGGAACCTCAGAAAATATTACATCTAGGTTTGAATAATAATACTGAAGTCTCCCTGTTCTATAAAATAAACTAGACAAAAAACTACATGATATGCCATATGTCAGTGGTAAGTGATGATATGTTAATCCTTCTGCTACTGATTCAGGTAACTTCATACAGACATAACAATTACTAACTTCCATTGTGTCTACATACTGAAACAATAATTTTGTAAAAACGTTTAAACTAGTGTCGTTATCAGCTATTTCATGATGAAACTCTGGTTCATTTTCTGCCATTAGTTCTATTCTATTGCCCTTCATGTTTGCTGTCCTCTCCTTAGTTTCATTATTATTTCTTTTATCCATTATCATAAGGTAAGGAACTGCTACACTCAGGACTAACCATACTATAAGCACCATTACTAGACTACATATGCATATTGCACAGCATCTTCTACAACATCTCTGTTTTGGTCTCCCAGCAACTCTATCGTCAGGCATTTTCGACAAGGAAGATCGCTCTTCTTATCTATTTCCTCTTTTCTTTATATGACTCTCTTGCTTAGTCAAGGTGGTCTTGTTTCTTTCTCGTACGTTAGCTCTGCACTTGTTCCTTCGTCACCACTTTCACTTGACTCTGAACTTTCGTAATCTTCAAGAATGATGTAAGTCCAATCAGGACCCTTGAATTTGTTATTCACAAGTTTCAGTCTTTTACTTCTTCTTTTCTCAGTTTTATTCTGTTGTTCAGTTTGGCTTGTCACTTCATTTACTTGATCTGGATCTTCACTTCTGGTTGTTATGTGGTATTTTACTCTTTTAATGACACTTGGCCAATGATCTCCTTTTCTTGTTTTCTTTGTTTGTACTGTTTCTTTATCTTCGTCTTCAGAAATCTTTTTATTTTCACTTTCTGACACCCTTTCGTTTTCTGCAATTACTGTTTTTCTTTCTTGCTCTTTTTCAGGTCTGATTTGTTTTTCTTCAGCAGCTCCACTGCGAGTTTCCAATAATTGACCTTGTGCTTGATTTATTTCTTCATGTTCATTTTGCTCATGATCTTGTTCTTCTGTGTATTTTTCTTGATCTAACTGATTCTGATCAGGGCTTATTGCACTTTGTACTTCTGCAGCCTGACCGGATTCTTCTAAACCTGTCTGTCCCTGCTCAAAATTTATTAGTTCTTCGTTAATTTGAGCCCAATTTCCTTTCCTTATCTGACCTTGCTCAGGTTCTCTTATTGTCTCTTCTTCTTTTTCCTGAGCTGCTTCTTCTTCACCTATCTGATCTTCTTCGATTTCTTCAAATCTTGTTTGACTTCTTGTTCTGTGGTAAACTTCAGGAATTTCTACCACCGGTATCCAGTCCTGACTTGTGCTCGGTTGTTCTTCTTCAGCTTCTCTTGAATCTCGAGCCTGAGATTCCTCTGCTGGGCAACCTTCAGCTCCCTCAGTGATTGTTGCTGTCTGAGGATTTTCTTCTTCAGGATGCTGGTACTCTTTTGGTGTGGCTTACATGAATCCAATTAGGAAATCCTGCACACTTCACTGCTGTATTTGTAGTCAGTATGACTTGACAAGGACTGCTCCATCTGGGTGATAGACACGTTTCTCTGGTGTGATTCTTCACTACCACCCAGTCACCAGGATTCAGATCATGTTCTTGTTCAGGCTGCCTGGAAACTGCGTCTTCTCCAACCTGGTGAGAGACAGAACGCACTAGGTCAGCCAGTCCTTTACAATAGTCCAGTACCATATCATCAGATATATTCAGCAGTTTGTTTGTGGGAACATGTGTTTGTCTCATTGCTCTTCCCATCATTATCTCGTGGGGGCTCAATCCTGTATTTCTGTCAGGTATGCTTCTGAGTCCCATTAAAACAAGTGGCAATGCATCTGGCCATTCTAATGATGTTGATGCACACATTTTTCCCAATCTTGACTTTATAGTGCCATTCAATTGTTCAACCACTCCAGAAGCCTCTGGACGATATGCACAGTGCAGTTTCTGTTTAATTTGGAATGCTTCACAGATTATTTGGATCACTTCACTGTTAAAATGTTTTCCTCTATCTGATTCCAAAGTTACTGGGAAACCAAACCTAGGAATGAGCTCTCTTAGCAACAGTTTTGCGACTGTAATGCTATCATTTCTCCTGGTAGGGTAAGCCTCCACCCACTTTGAAAACAGACACACTATGACTAGTACATATTTCAACCCTCTGCATGGTGGTAACTGTATGAAATCAAACTGGAGTCTTATAAAAGGACCCTCTGCCTTTCCAATTTTTCCAAATCCAATTATTGTCTTCCTCCCTGGATTATGCATCTGGCAAGTTAAACATCTCTGGCAAAGACTCTCTGCAACAGCCCTGAACTTCGGATTATACCAGTTTTGTCTGAAGAGCCTAATCATTGCATCTCTCCCTATGTGTGTGTCTCCATGATACATTCTGGCCATTTGTGAGAGTAAACAGTCTGGCATGACTGGTCTGCCATCAGCACTAATCCACACTTCATCATCTCCTCTTTGGGAACAACCTACTTTGATCCACAAATTCTTTTCATTTTCATCAACATCATCTTGTAATCTCTTTACATCATTCCAAGTTTCAGGTGGCATATACAGCATAAGTTGGCAGCTGATTCCCATTCTTTCCACCCTCTTATTGACTGACAATCTATTTTTGGCACAATGTTGAGCCACCAGATCTGTGTATCTGTTGCCGACTACCACCCAGTCATCTCCTGACTGGTGTGCAGCACATTTCACCACAGCCAATTCTTTTGGTGATTGTATTGCTTCCAGCAATTCCTTTACAAACTGTCCATTTTTAATGGGGGATCCTGAAGAAGTCAGGAAATCCCTCTGCATCCATAGTTGGCCAAAATCATGCACAACCCCGTAACCATATTGGCTATCTGTAAATATAGTTACTTTTTGATTCCTCCCAATTTTGCAGGCTTTTATTAATGCAATCAATTCAGCTACTTGTGCAGATTTGACTCCTGGTAAATAGGATGCTTCGACTATTCCAGTTAATTCACATACCGCATAGGCAGCAGTTAATTTACAGTCTTCATGTCGTTGACATGAACCATCAACAAATAGCTCCCTGTCTGGCTTTCTGAGGGGCTGTTCTTCTATATCTGGGCGAGGTTTCGTACATAACTCTGTAATCTGTAAACAATCATGTTCATTTTCTTCGTCATCTTTAATTTTCTCATGATATGGGTCTGGTAGTAAGGTCGCTGGATTTATTATAGTACACCTTACCATGGTCACATTTTCAGCTCCCATTATTATTCTTTCATATTTAGTCAGCCGACTAGGAGTAAGATGTTGTGTTCTGGTTCTTGTTAATAGAATCACAACAGCATGTGGAACAAACACCTTTACAGGATGTCCCATCACAATTGACTCACTTTGTTCAATGCTCAAACAAGTAGCTGCCACTGCTTTTAAGCATCCTGGCAACGCGGCTGCTACTGGGTCCAATGTATCAGAAAAATATGCTATAGGACGTCTGTCTAAACCGTGTCTCTGTGTTAGGACAGAAAGTGCACAATTTTCTCTTTCATGACAGAATAATGCGAATTCTCTTTTATAATCTGGCATGCCTAGAGCTGGTGCTGAGTACAGAGCATTTCTCAATTTTACAAAAGCTCCTGCACTCTCATCATCCCAATCAACTGGGTCCTTTGCTTTCTTTCTTGTCATTTGAATTAGGGGCTTTGCTAACAAGGAAAATCCTAGTATCCATTGTCGACAATAACCTACTATTCCTAGGAACATTCTCACTTGTCTTTGGGTTACAGGCATTTGCATTTTCTTTATTAATTTTACTCTTTCAGCTGTTATTCTTCTTTTTCCCCTCTCAATTTGGTGTCCCAGATATTTAACAGCTGTTGTACAAAACTGCAACTTTTCAGGTGAGACTTTATGCCCTTCTTCAGCCAAAAGATTTAATAGTGTTATGGAATCAACAACACAGTCCTCTCTGGTGTTTGATGCCACCAATAAGTCGTCGATATATTGCACTAGGACTGAACTTCCTGGCATCACTAGTTTCTCAAGGCACTTTTTCAGTATTTGATTGAAAATGGAAGGACTTTCCGTGTACCCCTGAGGAATACGATTCCATACATAGACTTTATTCTCAAATTTAAATGAGAAAAGATACTGGCTATCTGGATGCAATGGTATTGAGAAGAACGCTTGACATAAATCAATTACTGTGAACCATCCTGCACTCCAAGGAATTTGGTATAGAATTACTGCAGGATTTGGCACTATGGGACAACATGGTTCCACTATTTTATTTATTTTTCGCAGGTCCTGAACAATCCTATATTTTCCACTAGGTTTCTTTAGTCCCATGATTGGTGAATTACATGGGCTACTCATCACTTCTTTTAGTATGTTTTGTTCAACCATTCGATTAATTTCTTCAATGACTCCTGCCTTTACTTCTGCACTCATTTTGTACTGTCTGGTATTTGGGAAAATCGCACCTTCCTTTACAGTAATTTTAACTGGGTCTATTTTAGCCATAAGTCCTACTTCTTTTCCTGTGAAATCCCAAACTAAGGGATTTACTGTACCTTTTAATTCTTCTGGCAACTCGTCTTTTGTTAATACTGAAAACATCTCATCTACTTCTGTACCCTGTTTTGCAATCATAATTTTATATACATGGTCTTCATCTGGTGTCTGAACTGCCACACCATCCGGTGTGCAGAAAATTGTGCAGTTTATTTTGCACAATAAATCCCTGCCTAATACATTTACTGGGCTAGAATCGCATACTACAAATTGATGCATTTCTCTGAAGTTTCCGATTTTAACTTCCATTGGTTCGGTAAGAGGTGTTCTAATCCTTTGATTAGCTACTCCCACTACTTGGATATTTTCACCAGAGAGAGGAAGGTCTGGAATGTCTGCTGTTCTTACAGTAGACCGGGTAGCACCAGTATCCAACAGAAAAGTGATATCATTACCTTTCACATTTCCTTCCACATATGGACCTGACTGATCTACCGATAAGGATGCGCCAAGTACGCACTCCTTCTCCCCTCTCTTAGGCACCGTCATGAACTGTATTGACAGAAATCGTCCTGTAAAAGAAATTGTGAGGTTATATAATCATTCTTACCACTTCCTCCTTGATATCCGATGTCTGTACCGTGCTTTGCTCTGCTTACATTACCCTGAATAGGTGCAGGTGGCAGCTGACTCTGAGGATTTACACCCTGCTGTGAGTCATTCTGTGTCTGTGGATTTAAATTTTGATTTGGGCCATTATTATTCCGGATCTTTTTACATTCATCCTTCCAATGCCCCAATTTTCCGCATCCATGAGAAGGAAATGTCTTTTTAGCTTCTTCTCTACTCATTCGTCCTCTCACTTTCCCACCATTCCCAGTATCACCACTCGTTCCAGAATCCTTTCCCTGATTTTCACTCGGATTTTCCAAATTAATTCCCTGTTTCTCGGCCATTTTCACCTGAGCCCACATCACTTTTTCCTGCAATTTCTTGTGTCTATCCTCAATATCGTCTCCACAATATTTTGCATACTTCAAGATTTCATCAATCGGCTTCCCTTGCCAACACAGCATATGCTGTTTAATCATCTGACAAATTTCTGGCTTTAAACCGAAAACAAATCGATACACAAACTGACTCATGTTCTTGTCTCCAATGTCCTCAAATCCACTATACTGTTTAAATACCTGCAGTAAACGCTCATAGTAGGAATGTACCGATTAATTAGCCTCTTGGGTAGTTCGGTCTATTTTCACCCAATCTGTTTCTTTCGGTGGTATTTTCCCTTTCAAATAAGTTATCACCTGCTGATATTTTTTCATCACATCATTTGACGGTGCACCTGTCTTTGGATCTCTAGGATACTCGTCACTTGGCCAATCAACTGTAATTTTACAATCTGTCCACAAATCGACAGGTACCACTATGTCAAATAAACCATCTAAGTCCTTCAACAATACCTTTGACACCTTCACAAACCTTTCAACCTGCTTGTACCATTCAATTGGTTTTTCTCTCAATTTTGGAAAATCATTCGTAAATGATAAAATATCCTGTCTGCTCCATGGGACATGTACATATCCTCCTCCCGCAATTTCTCGCATTGGATACATTTGGTCTGCTTTCCCTGTCTCCTTCATCACATATTCCGACACTGATCTACTTGATCGTACTTCTTCCTTTTTCTTGGCCCACCTAGTTCTCCATTTATCTAGGTCTCCCCATTTTTGTAAAACTATCATTAATTCCCTTATTTGTAATTTTCTTCCAGAGGCATTCATGTTTTCTAAATCTTTTTCTGAAAATTCTGCTCTATAGGGTTTCTGCAACACCTTTGATCTCCCGATTTCTATTCCCATCTGTAGTGCTAGATTGGATAATTTTTCATGGAATAATCTTACATTTCTTGTGATACTTCTGCACATAAATAATAATTCTTCATCATCATAGGTATTCAAGCGATCTAGTCCTACATTTCCTGCTATTATTTCTTCTAATTCGACTTTCAATTTATGAATGTCGATTATTTTTGGAGGTGTGCACTGTTTATCTGATTCTTGTGCCCACCTTTCTAAATCTTCTGGGGTGACTATTGTGGCATTTTTCGCTCCTGATGAAGTCACTAGACTTATATCTTTTGAACACCCAGGTGTAGTTCTCTTGGGAGTAATATTGACAGAATCTCGAATGGGTAAATCCATCAATGATATTGTGGACTTCGCTGTCACTAAAGTGATCTTCAACCATTACTACTGCTTCAGGGTTTGTAGCGTTTACAGGAGTAGGTGCAAGTATCGGTGGAGGACAGTTTCCCTGAGTACCATATAATGGAACTACTGGACCAATTGTTACAGGTATGGTCAATGAATCAGGATGTACTTTTATCTGTGTTATTTTCTGTATTAATTCTGCTCTGGTCTTCTCTAGTGCTTCCCTTTCTTTGTCATGCAGTATTCTACTAGGGGTGAATTCATGCATTACCTGTGGTACTAATGGAGTTTTTAACGGTGGTGCACTTGGGGTGCATCCATTTGTCCCTTCCTGATATGGTGGGGGTTCCTTAACATTTCTTCCATAAATTCGTCTTCAGAATCATCACTTCTCATTAAATGTTTTGTCTTTTCTGTACATTTACTCCCTAATTTCTCCTCTGCTGTTAACAATGGATATAGTCCTTCTGTAATCATTGCCCTTCTCCATTGTTTCATCTGACCGTCCCTAGATTCATGTAGGTTCCTTGGAAAAAATCCTCGATAACCCCTATTACTCCTAGATCGGTCACGCTCAAATGCCTCGGTTTCCCATTCCTCTAAGGCTTCGTATTGAGTTAATCTAGGTCTGGGTTCTAAGTCATTCATCCTCAATCTCAAATTTTGAAGAATTCTTCCATTGAAAGTACCATTCTCAGGAAATGCTAGTATTCCATCATTTTTGGTATACTCTATCCAATTCTCTATCCATACACAAGTATGATAACCTCTCTCCATCATCATAAATGAAGCGGGCGTTTTAGCTGGTGGAATGATAATTCCTTCCCTAGTTTTGATTGGTTTATCCTTTTTAAAATAGTTCTTAATCTTTTGCAGAAAGGACATTTTTCTCTTTTCTCTGTACATCTTAGGTGAGTATCGATGTATAAAATTATATTCTGCAAAGCCTAGGAATCTCCTATCCGGACGAGTTCCTGTTAAAGTCGGATCACGTTTTAACATGCAATCTCTACCCACTAAGATTTTTGCTTCTAGAATATCAACCAATCAAGTGTCTGCTATCTTTTATTCCCGGACCAATCCTTGCGCGGCCTTTTGGTGACTTTGTCTGTCAACCCCTCCTTTACAATCTGCTCTCCACTGTCCCTCGCTGTTTCAACCAATCCCAGTGCGGCACCTGTGACGTCAGTACTACTCCTGACTATCAACCCCTCCTTTACAAGCGTCGCCCTACACCCTCTGATTCAACCAATCCCAGTGCGGCGTTTTGTGACGTCAGCTCCCTCTCCGGCAACTGACCCTCCCGTTACAAAATCTTACGCAAACGTATTTTCTCTACAATTCTTAATTGAATTTCAGTAACAACATAAAACATTCGCTATCGTGCCAGTTTCTCTAAATTCGAAAAGATAGTTTCTTTCACACTTAGTAAAACCTTTTCGTTTACTAAACATACACTACGAGTAAAACCCTTCCGTTTACTCTTCACCCAAGCTCCAGGAGTACCTGTTACTTCTTCAATGTTACCCTTTCTAAGTGATATAACATCAAATTTTCACCAGCATACTCTTTTGCTATTATTCACACGCATAGATTCCCTAACCAGTACTGATAGTCCTACTTAACTTTTCAGCACTATTTCTGCCTGACAGATAACCTCACTGCAGTATGGCTTCCACTTACCATCCGATATTCTTTTTTTTACGCCGGGGATTCTGCACAACATAAAACAAACTTTGAATACACAGATGTTAGTTCATAAAAATAAAATTCTCATTACCCAATTAACAAAGAGTAACCATCCTCTGATTACCAGAAAACTGATCCAGCGCGATATTAGCAAACAGCATTCATACACCAAATACTCACTTGGGCCCATACATTCATACTACGCTAATACTTACGCTGGGTTTTTATCAGTTGTTACTCTTTATCAAAATCCAGGCTACCAATTACCTTACGAATGAAGAGTAATGACTTACCAATGAATCCTTTGCTAATTGGGAAATTTAAAATGAGTGACATTCATTATAGTACATAATCCTGAAATAACCACTGAGTCAGGAAGTTTTAAAATGTTTATCTAAAGATTTAGCAGAGTAAAATACAGAACCACACGGTACTTAATCGCAATACCCAAGATGAAGCATAGAATAACTATTGCTAATCAATGACGGTCCCTCAAAGAAGGAGAGGATAGAGACAGCAGCGCAACTAAAGGTTGCATTATATTTACCTAAGTGCGAGAACCAAACCCCTTGGCCAAGGAGTTGGAAAGAATAGGACCCAGGAAGGATGAAGAGCAAAGTCTTCCTCCAGGATCAGGATCAGGACAGGACCGGTGACCTCTCTACAACGACGCCTGCGTCGTACCCCTCTCCGATACTCGACTTCTCCTCGATTCGCCCGTGTCTTCCTTCTAATGGACTCCGCCGCCCCCTCCTCAGGACCTCTCTGGACAGCGATTCAGTCTCGCTGTCCTTAATGTTGCTAAAATATGGGACCACTACTTCTGATTGGACAGGGACAGGGGGTGGATTCTCACACCATATTGATTTGTCTTGTATTTCTGAAGCCTATTGTTTTTAAACTACCGCCCCTTCAATTTAATACATTTGCTTTATTTCCCACCCGTCTCACGACAAAATTGACAATTTATTCATATAAAATGTTGCTTTCAACGAGAACATCTTGGTATGTAGTGGTGTCGGCCAGCAGGTCACGGCCTTGGCTGATGTCCAAATTGACTTCATCTCTTTCTTTCTCGTCTGCCTCTCAGGGCGCATGTGTGGAATCTTTGTCACACGAGCTTTCAGTTCACCAAAACCCAGGCCCAAGTTTACGAACTAATAAAAGTCAAAGAAGAAAACATTAAAATCACAAATAAAATGTTTCACTGTATGCCCACTCTTTCTACTCTATTCCCATTTAATTATAAATTCTATCCCGCATTAGTAGCGTTAAAGAAACAACAGTTTGATAATGACATGAGAGCAAGCTGAAGCATGTGAAAACATCAAGCAGCCATTTTAATGCACACTGTGCAGAAGCAGAAATTTCCCACCAAGCAAAGAAAGACATCACAACACGTGATGTGGTTGGGACATGCGCATTAGGGTTCCCGCGCTTTAGCGGCCATTTTGGATTACAGACAAGCGTTATTCATTAGTAAAACACATAGGCAAGCATCCTTTCTATTTGTGTAGTGTATGCAAGGATTAGTAGAGACAATACAAGTTTAATAAATTAATACTATGAGGATGTTGCATACGAGAAAGTCTCATTTATGAGTCCTTGCTCCATCACTAGCTCTGCCGGCACCTAGGGAAACCTAGCAAACCTATACATTTTTGAAAACTAGACACCCAGGGGAATCCAGGATGGGGTGACTTGACTGGCTCTCACCTGGTTCTGTTACCCAGAATCCCTTCAAACATAAATAAAAATTTAAAAAACACATTTTCCTCACTTTTCTGTGGTGGAAAGTTCTGGAATCTGCGTGAATCCACAAAATTCCACCCACACCGCGTTCCCCAAAGTCTTTCGAGAAAAACGGTACCCCACTTGTGTGGGTAGGCCTAGTGCCTGCAACAGGAAACGGCCCAAAACACAACGTGGACACACCACATTTTCACAGTGAAAAATGACCCTTTTTTTGCAAAGTGCCTAGCTATAGTTTTTTAACCCTAGCTCTGCCGGCATCTAGGGAAACCTAGCAAACCTATACATTTTTGAAAACTAAACTCCCAGGGGAATCCAGGATGGGGTGACTTGACTGGCTCTCACCTGGTTCTGGTACCCAGAATCCCTTGCAAACCTAAAAAATTGTCCAAAAAAACACATTTTCCTCACTTTTCTGTGGTGGAAAGTTCTGGAATCTCCGTGGATCCACAAAATTCCACTCACCCCGCGTTCCCCAAAGTCTTCCGAAAAAAATGGTACCTCACTTGTGTGGCTATGCCTAGTTCCCATGGCAGGAAACAGAGCAAAACGCAACGTGGACACACCACATTTTCACAGTGAAAAATGACCCTTTTTTTGCAAAGTGCCTAGCTGTAGTTTTTGAACCCTAGCTCTGCCGGCACCTAGGGAAACCTAGCAAACCTGTACATTTTTTAAAACTAGACACCCAGCGGAATGCAGGATGGGGTGACTTGACTGGCTCTCCCCAGGTTCTGGTACCCAGAATCCCTTGCAAACCTAAAAAATTGTCATAAAAACACATTTTCTTCACTTTTCTGTAGTGGAAAGTTCTGGAATCTGCGTGGATTCACAAAATTCCACCCACCCTGCGTTCCCCAAAGTCTTCCGAGAAAAATGGTACCTCACTTGTGTGGGTAGACCTAGTGCCCGCGACAGGAAACAGCGCAAAACGCAACGTGGACACACCACATTTTCACAGTGAAAAATGACCCTTTTTTTGCAAAGTGCCTAGCTGTAGTTTTGGAACGCTAGCTCTGCCGGCACCTAGGGAAACCTAGCAAACCTATACATTTTTGAAAACTAGACACCAATGGGAATCCAGTATGGGGTGACTTGACTGGCTCTCACCAGGTTCTGGTACCCAGAATCCCTTGCAAACCTAAAGAAATTTAAAAAAACCCACATTTTCCTCACTTTTCTGTGGTGGAAAGTTCTGGAATCTGCGTGGATCCACAAAATTCCACCCACCCCGCGTTCCCCAAAGTCTTCCGAGAAAAATTGTACCTCACTTGTGTGGGTAGGCATAGTGCCCGCGACAGGAAACAGCGCAAAACGCAACGTGGACACACCACATTTTCACAGTGAAAAATGACCCTTTTTTTGCAAAGTGCCTAGCTGTAGTTTTTTAACCCTAGCTCTGCCGGCACCTAAGGAAACCTAGCAAACCTATACATTTTTTAAAACTAGACACCCAGGGGAATCCAGGATGGGGTGACTTGACTGGCTCTCACCAGGTTCTGGTACCTAGAATCCCTTGCAAACCTAAACAATTATAAAAAAAAACACATTTTCCTCACTTTTCTGTGGTGGAAAGTTCTGGAATCCGCGTGGATCCACAAATTCCACCCACCTCGCGTTCCCCAAAGTCTTCTGAGAAAAATGGTACCTCACTTGTGTGGATAGGCTTAGTGCCCGTGACAGGAAACAGCGCAAAACGCAACGTGGACACACCACATTTTCACAGTGAAAAATGACCCTTTTTTGCAAAGTGCCTAGCTGTAGTTTTTGAACCCTAGCTCTGCCGGCACCTAGGGAAACCTAGCAAACCTATACATTTTTGAAAACTAGACACCCAGGGGAATCCAGGATGGGGTGACTTGACTGGCTCTCACCAGGTTCTGGTACCCAGAATCCCTTGCAAACCTAAAACATTGTCAAAAAAACACATTTTCCTCAATTTTCTGTGGTAGAAAGTCCTGGAATCTGCGTGGATCCACAAAATTCCACCCACCCCACATTCCCCAAAGTCTTCCGAGAAAAATGGTACCTCACTTGTGTGGGTAGGCCTAGTTCCCGCGACAGGAAACAGCGCAAAATGCAACGTGGACACACCACATTTTCACAGTGAAAAATGACCCTTTTTTTGCAAGGTGCCTAGCTGTAGTTTTTGAACCTTAGCTCTGCCGGAACCTAGGGAAACCTACCAAACCCACATATTTCTGAAATGTAGACACCCGGGGGATTCGAGTGAGGTATGTCTTGTGTGGATCCCCCAACGTTTTCTTACCCAGAATCCCCTGCAAACCTGAAATTTTGCTGAAAAAATCACTTTTTTCACACATTTGTGTGTGGGAAAGTTGTGGCATCACCGGGCTGACAGAAATTTCCTACCACCAAGCGTTCGCCCAGGTCTCCCGATAAAAATGGTGCCTCACTCGGGTGGGAGGCCCAAGTACCCGCGACAGGCAAGGGCCCAAAATGTATTGAGGCGACATCAAAATTGCCTATCACAAAACGACCTGGTTTTGCAAGGGGAGTCCCATGACTTTTTGGCCCGGGGCTCGGTGGCCACCTAGGTAAACCTACCAAACCCACACATTTCTGAAAACTAGACACTCAGGGGATTCCAGGGAGGTATGGCTTGCATGGATCCCCCAATGTTTTCTTACCCAGAATCCCCTGCAAACCTGATCTTTTGCTGAAAAAAATCACTTTTTTCACACATTTGTGTGTGGGAAACTTGTGGCATCACCGGGCTGAAACAAATTTCCTACCACCCAGCGTTCCCCCAGGTCTCCTGATAAAAATGGTGCCTCACTCGGGTGGGAGGCCCAAGTACCCGCGACAGGCAAGGGCCAAAAACGTATTGAGGCGACATCAAAATTACCTATCACAAAACGACCTGGTTTTGCAAGGGGGGGTCCCATGAATTTTTGGCCCGGGGCTCGGCGGCCACCTAGGGAAACCTACCAAACCCACACATTTCTGAAAACTAGACACCCGGGGGATTCCATGGAGGTATGGCTTGCGTGGATCCCCCAACGTTTTCTTACTCAGAATCCCCTGCAAACCTGAAATTTTGCTGAAAAAAATCACCTTTTTCCACACATTTGTGTGTGGGAAAGTTGTGGCATCACCTGGCTGACACAAATTTCCTACCACCCAGCGTTCCCCCAGGTCTCCCGATAAAAATGGTGCCTCACTTGGGTGGGAGGCCCAAGTACCCGCGATAGGCAAGGGCCCAAAACTTATTGAGGCGACATCAAAATTGCCTATCACAAAACGACCTGGTTTTGCAAGGAGGTCCCATGACTTTTGGCCCGGGGCTCGGCGGCCACCTAGGAAACCTACCAAACCCACACATTTCTGAAAACTAGACACCCGGGAATTCCAGGGAGGTATGGCTTGCGTGGATCCCCAACGTTTTCTTACCCAGAATCCCCAGCAAACCTGAAATTTTGCTGAAAAAAATCACTTTTTCACACATTTGTGTGTGGGAAAGTTGTGGCATCACCGGGCTGACACAAATTTCCTACCACCCAGCGTTTCCCAGGTCTCCCGATAAAAATGGTGCCTCACTCGGGTGGGAGGCCCAAGTACCAGCGACAGGCAAGGGCCCAAAACATTTTGTGATAGGCAATTTTGATGTCGCCTCAATACGTTTTGGGCCCTTGCCTGTCGCGGGTTCTTGGGCCTCCCACCCGAGTGAGGCACCATTTTTATCAGGAGACCTGGGCAAACGCTGGGTGGTAGGAAATTAGTGTCAGCCCGGTGATGCCACAACTTTCCCACACACAAATGTGTGAAAAAAGTGATTTTTTCAGCACAATTTCAGGTTTGCAGGGGATTCTGGGTAAGAAAACGTTGGGGATCCACGTAAGCCATACCTCCCTGGAATCCCCGGGTGTCTACTTTTCAGAAATGTGTGGGTTTGGTAGGTTTCCCTAGGTGGCCGCCGAGCCCGGGCCAAAACGTCATGGGACCCCTTGCAAAACCAGGTCGTTTTGTGATAGGCAATTTTGATGTCGCCTCAATACGTTTTGGGCCCTTGCCTGTCGCAGTATTTGGGCCTCCCACCCGAGTGAGGCACCATTTTTATCGGGAGACCTGGGCGAACACTGGGTGGTAGGAAATTTGTGTCAGCCCGGTGATGCCGCAACTTCCCACACACAAATGTGTGAAAAAGTGATTTTTCAGCAACATTTCAGGTTTGCAGGGATTCTGGGTAAGAAAACGTTGGGGATCCACGCAAGCCATACCTCCCTGGAATCCCGGTGTCTACCTTTCAGAAATGTGTGGATTTGGTAGGTTTCCCTAGGTGGCCGCCGACCCCGGGGCCAAAAACCCAGGTAACCCACAGTGCAAAACCAGGTTGGTGTGTGATAGGTAATTTTGATGTCGCCTCACTAGGTTTTGGGCCCTTGCCTGTCGCGGGTACTTGACCCACCCACACAAGTGAGGTACCATTTTTCTCGGAAGACTTTGGGGAATGCGGGGTGAGTAGAATTTTGTGGATCCACACAGATTCCAGAACTTTCCACCCCAGAAATGTGAGGAAAATGTGTTTTTTTATACACATTTTGAGGTTTGCAAGGGATTCTGGGTAACAGAACCTGGTGAGAGCCAGTCAAGTCACCCCATCCTGTATTCCCCTGGGTGTCTAGTTTTCAAAAATGTACAGATTTGCTAGGTTTCCCTATGTGCCGGCTGCGCTAGGGCCCAAAATCGACAGGTAGGCATATTTCTAAAAACAAATCCGTGACTAGTCGGCTTTCTGCCGCCCTGGGGGGTTATCGGGGTGGGGTTGCCCCGATATGCCCTCAAGGGGGCAGAAACACTGTGGCTATTTTTTTGGGGGGTAGGGGCATTGGTATGCCCATTCTGGTCAGCCCCCACCCCCACACATAAAAAAGCCAGCATAATCGTTGGCGTCTAGTGGGCTTTTTGCCCCCCCCGGGGGGGGCAGATTGGGGGCTACTGCCCCATCTTCCCCCCAGGGGGGGCAGAAAGGCTGTAATTGTTGCAGGTGGGGGCATTGGCATGCCTGTTTTGGGCAGCCCCCACCCTAATTAAAATTTGCCCAAAAAAATCCCTGGCGTCTAGCGGGCTTTTTGCCCCCCCGGGGGGGCAGATTGGGGGCTACTGCCCCATCTGCCCCCCAGAGGGGGCAGGAAGGCTGTAATTTTTGCGGTGAAGGGGGTGGGGGCATGGGCATGCCCGTTTTGGGCAGCCCCCACCCTAATTCAAATTTGCCCCAAAAAAATCCCTGGCGACTAGTGGGCTTTCCCCCCCCCTGGGGGTGCAGATTGGGGGCTAATGCCCCCATCTGCCCCCAGGGGGCAGAAAGCCTACTAGACACCAGGGATTTTTTTGAGCAAATTTTAATTAGGGTGGGGGTTGCCCCCACCCTAATAAAAATGTGCCCCAAAAATGCCCTGGCATCTACTGGGCTTCTTGCCCCTCCAGGGGGACAGATTGGGGGCTACACCCCCATCTGCCCCCCAGGGGGGGCAGGTAGGCTGTAATTTTTGCGGGGGAGGGTGTGGGGGCATGGGCATGCCCGTTTTGGGCAGCCCCACCCTAATTCAAATTTGCCCCAAAAAATCCCTGGCGTCTAGTGGGCTTTTTGCCCCCCCCCGGCGGGGGCAGATTGGGGGCTACTGCCCCATCTGCCCCCCAGGGGGGGCAGAAAGGCTGTCATTTTTGCGGGGGATGGGCGGGGGCATGGGCATGCCCATATTGGGCAGCCCCCACCACAAATTACTGGGCTTTTTGCCCCCCCGGGGGGGGCAGATTGGGGGCTACTGCCCCCAACTGTCCCCCAGGGGGGGCAGAAAGGCTGTAAATTTTGCAGGGTGGGGGCATGGACATGCCCTTTATGGGCAGCCCCCACCCTAATAAAATATGCGGCAAAAAAATAATATCCCTGGGGTCTAGTGGGCTTTCTGCCCCCCAAGGGGGGCAAAAAGACTAAATCACACCGAAAACAATTGGGGGGAGCAAAAGCCCTTGTCCAAGGGGCCGCTCCCCCTCCCTGGTGTCTAGTGGGTGGATCCCTGCTTGGGGATCGCCCTCCTGGGGCGATCCCCAAGCAGAGATCCACTGGGAGAGGTACCATTGGAAAGGGGAGATTCTCCCTTTCCAATGATACCTCTCCCGTCTTTCTACGTGCCCGGGGGCTGAGATAGCCCCTGAGCACGTAGAAAGTGAAACTGAAATGTTAGTGAAATGACGTCAGCGCGACGTGCACGCTGATCGTCATTTCACTGAAACAGGGGGGGGGGCCTCGGAAGCTGGGGAAGCTCTTCCCCAGCTCCCAAAGCTCTTTATCTGAAAAGGGAATCCCTCTGGTGCCCGCACCAGAGGGATTTCCGGGGCGTGTGCTCATGACGGACTGGAGCCGTCATGAGCACACGCCCACCGTGTGTCATGACAGCTCCAGGCCGTCATGAGCACGGAAAGGGTTAAACAACCTTGGGCGCAATTAGTGTCCAGCAGAGGGTCCCAATATTCATTCCTACAGAATAGCCATGGAAGAACCATAACTTCCTGCAGCACCCCCAGCGATGGCCCATTCCAACATTGTGACTCCCCCCCACCACTACCAAGATGGTCCTCACTCTTTCTGTTGCATCTTCAGGGATAGATCATTTATTGTATGTACAAATAAAGATGTAACACTCACACCATGTGCCCTCTTCATGAAAGGAACCTCCCTTCTGTCCATTTCTGTGGCACAATATTCCTTCTACATGTCCTCCTGTTGAATTTGCTATGTAACACTCTATATTAGTGTAGTTGCAGGCTGTCATCTTTCCTCCTCAGCACTCTTCCCACTCGTTCCTGCCCCCACCACTCGCTTTGCATTATTTCCTCTCTCCTCATTCCTTACTGGTCCCCCAAACCCCCCTACCTTGCTGCAGTAACTAGAAAGCTGAGCAGGGCTAGGAAGGCGGAGAACAAATGTATGCGCTTGTTAGGTTGTTTAAATTATTTGCTTTGTCAATAGTAGTTAGTTACATATAATAAATAAGCACCATATATGGCTTTGTTGTATATAACATTGAAAATGCTTTAGGTCTAACATGATGATACTCTAAAACAACTAAAACAAGTCTCTTTGAAATTGTATCAAAGGCAGTAAAGGGTGGTACTGCTAGAACAGTAAATGTTTCAGCACCCAAGCTAATATGCTGCATAGCTAAATACATATAAGGTCCCAAAAGCGAGACCGATTGCATTGCAAATGCTTGTTTATAGTGCTACTCATAGTTCACTCACGCTCTGTTCTGTGATCTACATAGTACACGTTCTTTGCAGCAGGCACATTAACCATCCACACTGCTTTATGATGAGCAAAAACAGCCATTAAATAAAATTCCTATCTCTCACCAGTAGGAACATTAGTTAAATTGACATTTTCATTGTTTCCTGAAACTGCTGGACGAACAGGGAAGTTTATGAGTTTTAAAACCAAAAGTTATGTTTAAATATAGTACCCCCCACCAAAGTCAGAGCCAGATGTGGCTGCCCCGATCGCACTTCCCTAAAACCAGCCCTGAGTGCAAAAACATGCACATCTCAATTGCTTCTCATTCATTCAAAGGGAAGATGTAATATTAGAAGGTGAGGCATCAGTAAGAATGTTTGTGGGATTATAAAATGTCATGTGAGAACTCGCAGTGTAAGACATTATTTGGGCCTTGTAGGCCGGTGTACGTGGGAAGTCACAGAGAGCATTGAAACATTTCACGGACATGTCCAGGCCTCACCCCAACACGAGGTAGGCTGGAAAATTGTCAGTATATTTTGCAAGCTGTCAAAAAAGAGAGTGCTTGGAAAGATTAACACCACTGAGAAACGAGAGTGAAATGTCAACGTGTATATGTGGAGTCTCTCACCACCGAGGAGAGTGAACAACGTGAAGATTGTGTAAGGAGTCTCTCAGCAGGGAGGAGGGAGTGGTAAAGGTGAAAGGCTGTCAAGCTATGTCTTCCTGTACTGAGGAGAAGGCAGCGGGGTTGAAGGGTGCTGTGCTGTCACTGTGCATAAATACATGTCAAAACTCCACTAAAGAAATGTCTGGGTCTGGCATATCCCATTAAGTGGCATCGAAAGAACACATTCATCTTAGGTAGGCACGGCACCGGGGGAGATTAAGTGATTTGACCAGAATCATATGATGTGTTGAGCCAACGCCGAGACTCGGGTTCCCTTTCCAAGGTCGGCAGATCATCATCTGGCCATTACACCACATGCTCTCATTCACTGATATGGCATGCTGCAAAGGACCCGGTTTAAGAGGAGGCATGAGGTCAAGCCAAGAACCAAATTTGCCAGGTCAAAGCGGTGCTGAGTATCTGTTGATGTGGTTATTTCTCTCTCCAATGGGCCCTCACACCTTGTCAGAGACATCCTGCAGTGTCAGGCCTGGCAGCGGGGGGTGGATTTCAGCTCAGGTGCACCAGTGAACCCCATGGGCTGAGGAGGGTTCTGAGGGGGCAACTACTACCGCCCCGTATTGAGTCTGCATGCACAGATGAGGAAAAATATCGCCCATTTGTGTGGGAAATCACCTAACTGGCAGGGAACACTGATTACGCAGGGATGGGTTAACTGTGTGATGATATCGGCTCTTCACTGAGAGACAGTTTGAAGTGCCGATATAGTCCGGGACACACTTTGCCACCACACCATGTGAGTTGGCAGGTGTGTCATAGACCTGGCCCTGAGAACTAAGTGCTGGGTCCAAGCACTGGAAAGCACCGGCACAAATTAAGCACTGATTTGTACATGATATCTTACTGGCACTACTGGCATTCTGATCACTAAGGGCAAGCATGCACACCGAGTAATTGTAAGTCTCAAAGTGTGCAGATCCATGTACTGTACAAGTACAGTGATGCAAAAGTGTGTTTTTTCATGGTTAGGATTTCCATGCACTGTTCCCATTTTGTTAATGCATCCTTGCACACAGGACAACTGCCCATGACCCTAATTGCACTACCTGTATACATCATGTGCCCTTCTGACACTTACATGTATGCCCAACGGTGTGATCAACAAACATGTTGCTTGTGTAGCAATGGGGTCTGACTTTGTCATCCTTACAGGTTGATGCTCATCAGAAGCAGGAGATTTGGCAGACCATTGTCCGGGTAGTGAGATCTGTGGGGGTCTTCAAACGCCACATCCGCCACTGCCAGAAGAGGTGGCAGGACCTTCATGGCTGGACCCGGAGGATTGCCAGAGTCCAGCTCAAGCTGTTGCCTCCTCGTAGAAGGGGCGGACGACGGACACTGACCCCCCACATGCTCCGGATACTGTCGGTGGTCTTCCCTGACCTGGATAGGCAGTTGCAGTCCAGACAGCAGGAAGGAGGGGGTAAGTTCATTCCTTGTTGGTGAACTATGTCTAACATGCAATTTGCACTCCTTCAGCCTGGTAACACACCCACAGTTCGTCTGTCTGCTGAGACAAGACTCATGTGGCTAAATGTGGTGATGACCCATTCCATCTGATGACCAGGTGTGCCCCTTTCCGTCTGTGACATGTGTCACTTGGGTTGTGTGGATTTGCTGTCGTCCAGCGTTGATGTTGAGAACAGCATCTGCAACAGGTGCATTGAGTTGAGCATCATGAGTGAGCCAATTGTCTGACATGTGTCAGCACATTGACTGACACATATGACCTGTACTCTGTGTGTCCCATACATTAATGTGCGAATCGCTGATCTGGGTCAGCATAGGTGTCTGAGGTATTTACTACACACCCATGCAGCAGGTAAATCCCATGTTGAGGCCTCAGACAAATGAAATGTATGGGCGTAACATATGCGTAGTCACCTGCCTAGTGCTCCGGGTAATCCCATGTTTCACATGGACCAAGGACAGGTATGCCAACTCCAGCAATCTGAGACACTGTGGCCTCCTAATCTTGGGTGTCAGCCAACAGTTTGCCCATTGTGAAATTAATAATCATGTGTCTGACTCTGTGTCAGTGTGGACTGGCATAGCTTTCTGGATTACAAATGTGACCAATATGTTTGTTATGGACAGACATCTAATATGTGGAAATTGTCTTTGCACACAGGACTAAACATATGTGTGTTAACCCTTGACTGTGCCTAATGGTTGATTCAACATATATGTGTATGCAGCTTTACTTTGTTATTGGGAGCATGCAATATGTTCATGTATACATATTTGTTGAACCACAAACTCAAATGTCTCATGAGGTCAACGTGGGATTAACAGATGTTTTCAAATGTGTGTAGCATGTGGTGGACATGTATACTTGACCACTACAGAGGTTGCTTTAACAGTGAATGCATGAGTGTGACACAGGCCTGACTGTTAAGTCGGGATGCACTGCCCCTGTGACAGGAGTCAGTACAGACTGCCTGGCCAGACAGGCCTGTGGCATGGTGTGCCACATGAAAATCTGGGGGATGCAGATTTGTCACATGTCTGTTGTCCTGCATGCACACCATTCTCGCATTGACTTTCAAGACATGAGCCCATCATGGTGTCTGTGGATGGAAGTGTGCTCATCATGTCAACAATGTCTTTGGCTATCCCATTTGCTGTACCAATTACAGAGTCACTTGCATGAGATGAGACATGTGTGTAATGACACATGACACAATCATTGCAGATCAGAGAAGAGGCAAAGTGATGCAAGCTTGCCCATGTAATTAGTGAATTCATACATACATCTGACAGATGGGTCCATTGCCAGCATGTGTACGAGAAGCATGGTTGACTGGCAGACTGACAAGTGCCTGGTTCACATATGTGTCAGTCAAGTAAGCAGTGGCTTTTAAATTATGCAAGGGCTTGCTCTGTGATGTGTTGCAATTAAACTCATGTGTCTAGTCAATACAGGTGACTGATGTGATTCTGTTTCTCCTCCATGTTCACAGCATCATCTATGGCTACTGGAGGAGACAGCTCCACGGACCAGGAGGAGGCGGAGAGCCAGACTGGGTCCGCAGTGGAGGAGGTGGAGGGACCCAGTGGCACGGAGGGTGAGGGGAGCCACACTGAGGGACGCTCAGCAACATCGACGTCAACTGAGGAACACTCCAGCTCCAGTGACAACTCCCTTGTGGAGGCGGGTAAGACTAGACCACAGACCACAACTAGCGAGTCTGTCCCCGCCACCACCACCATCTCCACCCTCCCAGCTGCTCCCATCCCAGATGTCCATGGAGCATCCTGTGTAAGGGAGCATGTCTCCTTTGGTCCAGGCACCGCACCCCCTGCCTCTGTCTCCCCTGCTGCCCTGAGTGTGGAGTCTATGGACTTGCTAAAGCAGATCCATGTGGGGCAGACATCGATGCTGAGTGTCCTCCATGCCCACACCAGTCTTTTAACGCAATTGGTGTCTTACACGGAGGGCATGTCATCACACATGTCTGCCCTACAGCGGACCACTCAGTCCATGGCCTCCTCACTGATGGCAGCAGTGTCCCTCCTCCAACAGTCCCTCACCCCTCCTACCTCTGCCCCATCCACACTCCCCACTACCCTACCTGCCCAACACCCACTCACACAGGCACATGCACGCACCACTACAGACACAAGCAGCACACAGCAACATCAGTCCAAGCCAAAACTAACAAGCATGCACACTCAGGGAACTGATGGCACACACACAAGGAAATGGGTACAAAAGCACACACAGCCATCCACACGCACTCCACATTCCTCAGATACCTCTCCCTCCAAAACCCCTTCCCTTGACTCACCTGCAACCCCCCCTTCCCAGAAGCTCTTCCTCTGTTCCCCTTGGCCTATTCCCCACAGATCCATCTGACCCGACTCACAAGGGGAAGAGGAGGTCACCACACACAGAGAGGAGAGCCCTCACCACACGCACACTCTCCCCCAGGAGCAGGAACACTGAGGCCCCCACCCAAAAATCACCCAGGACCAGGAAAAGCAAAACACCAGCACAATCCCGCACTCCCACCACACAGTCTCCGTCCTCCAGCACCCAAGCCACCACTCCAGAAGTTCCCCTGCCACACCCTGTCCCAGGTTCCCCCACACACCGTTACACCATCCCCAAGATGATTAGGCACTCCCCCCACCACAATCACTGTCACTCACACAACATCGCACCCTCAGTCAGTTCCTGCAACTGCAGTGGAGACCGTGTCCCCCCAATCCATCCTGCCTACTGCATTTGAGCCCCCGCCCACTCCTTCGGACATTGGCACTGCAGTGGAGATCCCGCCCACTCCATCGGACATGGCCACTGCAGTGGAGAGCCCGCCCACTCAGTCCGACAGGTCCAGTGCAGGTGCCACAGAGACTACGGTTCCCACCACCCCTCCCGTGCCCCATGCTGGTATCCCCTAATCTTGTCCCTGCGGTGCCTTGCCTGCCCCTATGGATGCCCCTCCAAGGGGAGATGTCCCCTAGGCATGTCAGTGCAGGCAAGCAATGTGTGACAACTTGTCATGTGTCAACGATGAAGGACTGTTGACATGGACTGGCCATTGGCCTTTTGATTAATCAGGATCTCTCAATTTCTTTTTTGTCCAGCTGAATAAAGCTTATTTTTGTTATTTTGTAGATTTGCATTTAATGTACATAATGTTGCTGATGAGTGTCCTGAAGTTGCTGTTGTAATAGTGTTTGTTGACAATAAGTGACATGGTGATGTGATGGACTGCATGTGGTCCATGGTATATGTGTCCCTTTACAGTGTGTATCCATGTCATCATTGGCTGTAATTTGAGGTTGTCATGATCCCAATCATTTGGCACAGGGAGTGTGACATTATTTTCACCACTTCACATCTTTGGCGTACACTGTTGCACATATGTTGGGCTGACATCTGTGCACGTTGTACATTTTTCTGACTGTAGGCAAGTCTCCACTGGACATGCAGATTAGCGCATTGATGATGAACTAGTCATCTGTGTCATCAGTGCAACTTGCTTGACATGTGTTTTGGGTGTGTGCAGATGACTTGAGAGACACTCCTGTACACAGGATGATGTGACCAGAGGTTTCTGTGTGTTGTTATTGTTGGTTCTATGTCGGAGTTTTATTTTGACATGACAGATCCGTGCAAAGCCAATGTCTGACACAGCTGACCTTCCACATGAGTGAAGTCACCTCATGGCAGTGTGTTATTAATTGACATTGCCTGAGCCCATGGTGTGGGTTCTGTGAGCATGACTGTGTGTTCCCATCCCTTTTTCTACACAGCCTGTAGTCCCTGCAGTTGTACCTGTTTGTGATGCTTTCTGTGTTGTCCTGTGCTTTGTCAACATCTTTGAATTTGGGTTTCTGGGATGTAAATGCATGGAACACTTCTAGTCATTACAGTGTCATCCCTGGGTGTGGTTAATATAAGGGCCTGCACTGTGTGCAAACGCACTTTTGACATATTCATGATTCCCCGAGTCACATTTGTGTGTCCGACCTCAGCTTGTTTTCACTATGTGCTCTCTTTCTGTGACTTTGTCAATTGTATGTGTGTGTGACTGCTCACACTCATCAGATTCTAAGCTTCAAGGTTGGGTGATGGCAACATGTGTACTTTGTGTGTCTCCTTGGGTTTTTTATTGGTCTGGGACTGTGATGAAGATCCCAATGTGTCTGATACATTTCACGTCATGCACATGTACCTCATACTATGCAGTGTGCAAGACGTTCACAATGTTTGATGACTGGCCATGTGTAATGTGTTTGTACACCTCAGATCCCACCACCATCTCTGGGATTGTCATGGGTGCATGTGCAATGTCAACAGTCAATGTGGGCGTAGCTGATGCACATTGGTGCCGATCAAGGTGTGTGGCATTTAGACTGGCTAAATGTGAGTTGTGTCATGGCTAGGCCCCTTCCTACATAGTGGCCTTACATTACAGGACATGCCAGTGAGTTGTGTTTGGGTATGTGTGATGGAAGTTGATCTGTCAAGAAACATGACACAGTGTGCACAGGTGAATGTGCTCCGTAGTGTGGGCAACATCCAGATTTGTCATCACAGAGGGTCATCAGACAGGATACTGTCACCACAGTGTAGGGTCCTTGAGGGTACTGCTGGAGTGGGTCTGTCTCTTGATGTGTTGGTTGTTGTCCCACCCAGCTTGTTTCACATGTGTCTGTTGTGAACCCGCTCATCTAACAATGCCCAATTGGCCACATACAGGAACCCAATTCAGGAGATATTTCTAGATTGTACTGAAAATGCATATGGCTCATTGGAGTTCAGCCCCCCATCATGTGTGTTGTTGTAGCCTGGAGACACTTACACATACACATGTTGTGTTTGTTCTGCAGTGTGTGACTGGCTGGTTGTGTTAGTGCATCTGCAACCATGTATTTATATTGGCTTTGAGGAGCATTGCGTGGATGTTGTTTGGAGGTTTTTTTTCTACAGGACCTGGGACTCCGACATGGTCAGTCTGCACATTCATCATGTTCACTATTTCCCATTGCTGCCACAGTATGGAACATGATCTCCTAAATGCTGTGGTCTCCGTGGGTTCCCTTGTATGTGTGTCTGTTTGTGAGCAAATGTGTGTTCATGCATCATGATGGTTACTTCTTACATTGTCCAATGGAACATTGGAGGCATTGTTCACCCCCATGGGCAAGGATTGTCTGCACATGGCTGAGGGTATTTTAAAAGGCACAACAATGTTTCCCTCAACAGATCTGTGTTTTTTGGGCACACAACCACTACTTTGTCACTACATTGCTTGTGGTTTTAGGACCAGGAATCATACGTGATAGTTCGCACATGCTGGAATTTTGAACCTCAGACTCACCTTTTGGTCACTGCAGTGAGGAGTAATTGGACCCCATTTCCCCATTCTTCCTTACTATGCTGGTTATTTTGAACCCTACACTCACCTTTTGGTCACTGCAGTGGGGAGTAATTAGACTCCATTTCCCCATTCTGCCTCACAATGCTGGAATTTTGAACCCCACACTCACCTTTTGGTCACTACAGTGAAGGGGGGGTTAGACCCCTTCTCCCCATTTTGCCTCACAATGCTGGGGGTTTGCACCCCACACTCACCTTTTGGTCACTGCAGTGAGGGGGGGTTAGACCCCTTTACCACATTCTGCCTCACAATGCTGGTATTTTGAACCCCACACTCCCCTTTTGGTCACTGCAGTGAGGGGGGGTAGAAACCATTTCCCCGTTTTGCCTCCAAATGCTGGGGGTTTGCACCCCACACTGACCTTTTGGTCACAACTGTGATGGGTCTTTCAGTGCTTTTTCCCTTTATTTGTCACTACTGCAAGCAGTGTGGACACATGGCATGATAGTGGGGGCGGTGTTCACCCTCCACACTCTATGGGGTGGACAGGGCTGGGAGTGATAGCCATCCATCCCCCTGTGGGCTGGACAATGCTGGGAGTGATAGCCAGCCATCCCCATGTGGGCTGGACAATGCTGGGGGTGATAGCCATCCATCCCCCTATGGGTAGAGAGTGCTGGGAGTGATTGTCATCCACCCCCCTATGGGTAGGGACTGCTGGGAGTGATAGCCATCCATCCCCTGTGGGCTGGACAATGCTGGGAGTGATAGCCATCCCCTATGGGTAGAGAGTGCTGGGAGTGATTGCCATCCACCCCCCTATGGGTAGGGACTGCTGGGAGTGATAGCCATCCATCCCCCTGTGGGCTGGACAATGCTGGGAGTGATAGCCATCCATCCCCCTGTGGGCTGGACAATGCTGGGAGTGATAGCCATCCATCCCCCTATGAGTAGAGACTGCTGGGAGTGAAAGCCATCCACCCCCCTATGGGTAGGGACTGCTGGGAGTGATAGCCATCCATCCCCCTGTGGGCCGGACAATGCTGGGAGTGATAGCCATCCATCCCCCTATGGGTAGAGACTGCTGGGAGTGAAAGCCATCCACCCCCCTATGGGTAGGGACTGCTGGGAGTGATAGCCATCCATCCCCCTGTGGGCTGGACAATGCTGGGAGTGATAGCCATCCATCCCCCTATGGGTAGAGAGTGCTGGGAGTGATTGCCATCCACCCCCTATGGGTAGGGACTGCTGGGAGTGATAGCCATCCATCCCCCTGTGGGCTGGACAATGCTGGGAGTGATAGCCATCCATCCCCCTGTGGGCTGGACAATGCTGGGAGTGATAGCCATCCATCCCCCTATGGGTAGAGAGTGCTGGGAGTGATTGCCATCCACCCCCCTATGGGTAGGGACTGCTGGGAGTGATAGCCATCCATCCCCCTGTGGGCTGGACAATGCTGGGAATGATAGCCATCCATCCCCCTGTGGACTGGACAATGCTGGGAGTGATAGCCATCCACCCCCTGTGGGCTGGACAATGCTGGGAGTGATAGCTATCCATGCCCCTATGGGTAGAGACTGCTGGGAGTGAAAGCCATCCACCCCCCTATGGGTAGGGACTGCTGGGAGTGATAGCCATCCATCCCCCTGTGGGCTGGACAATGCTGGGAGTGATAGCCATCCATCCCCCTATGGGTAGAGACTGCTGGGAGTGAAAGCCATCCATCCCCCTATGGGTAGGGACTGCTAGGAGTGATAGCCATCCATTCCCCTATGGGTAGAGAGTGCTGGGAGTGATTGCCATCCACCCCCCTATGGGTAGGGACTGCTGGGAGTGATAGCCATCCAACCCCCTGTGGGCTGGACAATGCTGGGAGTGATAGCCATCCATCCCCCTATGGGTAGAGAGTGCTGGGAGTGATTGCAATCCACCCCACTATGGGTAGAGACTGCTGGGAGTGACAGCCATCCATCCCCCTGTGGGCTGGACAATGCTGGGAGTGATAACCATCCATCCCCCTGTGGGCTGGACAATGCTGGGAGTGATAGCCATCCACCCCCCTATGGATAGAGTGGTGGGAGTGATTGCCATCCACCCCCCTATGGGTAGGAACTGCTGGGAGTGATAGCCATCCATCCCCCTGTGGGCTGGACAATGCTGGGAGTGATAGCCATCTATCCTCCTATGGGTAGAGAGTGCTGGGGGTGATTGCCATCCACCCCCTATGGGTAGGGACTGCTGGGAGTGATAGCCATCCATCCCCCTGTGGGCTGGACAATGCTGCGAGTGATAGCCATCCATGCCCCTATGGGTAGAGACTGCTGGGAGTGAAAGCCATCCACCCCCAATGGGTAGGGACTGCTGGGAGTGATAGCCATCCATCCCCCTGTGGGCTGGACAATGCTGGGAGTGATAGCCATCCATCCCCTTGTGGGCTGGACAATGCTGGGAGTGATAGCCATCCATCACCCTATGGGTAGAGAGTTCTGGGAGTGATTGCAATCCACCCCACTATGGGTAGGGACTGCTGGCAGTGACAGCCATCCATCCCCCTGTGGGCTGGACAATGCTGGGAGTGATAGCCATCCATCCCCCTGTGAGCTGGACAATGCTGGGAGTGATAGCCATCCATCCCCCTACGGGTAGAGAGTGCTGGGAGTGATTGCCATCCACCCCCCTATGGGCTGGACAATGCTGGGAGTGATAGCCATTCATCCCCCTATGGGTAGAGAGTTCTGGGAGTGATTGCCATCCACCCCCCTATGGGTAGAGACTGCTGGGAGTGATAGCCATCCATCCCCCTGTGGGCTGGACAATGCTGGGAGTGATAGCCATCCATGCCCCTATGGGTGGAGACTGCTGGGAGTGAAAGCCATCCACCCCCCTATGGGTAGGGACTGCTGGGAGTGATAGCCATCCATGCCCCTATGGGTGGAGACTGCTGGGAGTGATAGCCATCCATCCCCCTATGGGTAGGGACTGCTGGGAGTGATGGCCATCCACCCCCTATGGGGTAGGCAATGCTATTGGAGATAGATATCCACCCCCTATGTGTGTGCCACTTTTCACGGGTTCGTGACGTTTTTGTGTGTGGTAGGTATCTGACTTACTGTCTACGACGTACGCGTCGGTTCCGGTTGTTGATTCGGTCATAGACTTACAGTACAGGGATGACATGCGCGATGGGATACCTGGTTGATTCGTCTCGTAGGAGTAGATCATTGGTTTGTCTCGTAGGCGTAGATCGTTGGTTCGTCTCGTAGGCGTAGATCGTGTTGTGGCGCGATTCGGACCTGATATACTGCTCTTCTGGATGCTGTGACTTGCTGGAGGTGGCGACCTGTTCGACGCGTAGGAAGTACGCATCGTACTTGGCCAGCCGGAAACTGCTGTGAAAATGCTTCCGGGCGACTCCATTCAGCATTTACGGTGCCGGCTCGTACGGGAAATGTGGCAGGATTCGGAGCGTACGTGTCGTTCGGGATTTGGACACATTTGCACATCGTACTTCATCGTTCGGACGGACCGGCTCCCGGAACGAGTCGGTCAGCAGGTACGCTATGGACAGCTCTGGGAGGGCTGTCCAAGCGAGATCGGAATCGGCCCCTAAGTATGAGAAGATAATTTTGGAAGCAAAGAATATTTTGTAACACCCATAATCCTGCCAGAAGTTTGCCTTTGCAGAAGGGGAAGAATGGGGAAATTAAACAGATGATTTTGATCATGGTTGTATTGATGGGAGACAGTTATGCACCAAACCAAGACCACACATTCAAGATGTACCACTTGAGTTGGCTTATTGGATTTTATTTGTGAATTTATTTGTGTATTGTTCCTGTCTGAGAGGTCACCTTGGGAGCAGCAAATGCATTCTGCACAGTGACACATATTGTGGAGATATCGTACTTATGTACTATAACTTGAGCACAAGTAGCAGAAATTATTGCAATTGCAAGAGCTTGATTGAGAGAGAGAGAGAGAGAGAGAGAGAGAGAGAGAGATGCTAACTGTTGTCTTCTGGGCTTTTTTTTCACATCTAGGGATTGTTAAATTGAACGCAGGAAGACAGTTACTCTCACGATGTCTAGTCAGGACTTTCTTGAATGTAATGTGCCTATGAACGGTGCGAGACCTTTGGAAGTCCTACAAGAATCAGGCATTTGGTCAGAATCCCAATTGTATATGGAGACTTGCAATCACCAATATCTGATAAATCACATTTAAGATCCTTGGCCCAAAACAAAAAGGAGAGAAGAACATTTTGATTACTTTGCTCAAGATTGCCTCTCACTTGTTCAGTCTTTAAGAGTTGTTAGCACCTTATCAATGACAGTGTATCTCAAAAAATATTTTTCATGTCTTATTAATGAATGTATCAACTAAAAGTAAGTCAGAATGTTGCAACATTAGACATGAAGTCCAACTTTGGTTGGAATTGTCTCTGGATCAGATCTATTCTTTTGTCTTTGAAAGCGATTTGTTTCAACAGCGGTGCAAACATGCGTCACCCGTACCGTGGGTTGGTGAAGGTCTTAATACCTGTGTCTTTTTTCTCTTTCAGGATTCTCCAGCTCCCTTCCAGTAAAGTCCAAAAAGAGGAGGGAATCCTGCTTGAGGTTGGCTGCACCTGTAAGTTCTTGTTTTTTAAAATTCTTGATTCTGCAGGAGAGGGCTCAAGATGCTGATAGTTCGAAGGAGACGAAGCTAAGCTAGGCTTCATGGTTGGGGTGTAATTTTCATAACTGTGCCCCAAACATGGCCACCAAGGCACATGGTTGGAACAAGATCTAGTGATATTTCAAGCATGAAAGAAGCACTCATTCTAAATGGGAAGTGAAGTGCGGGTGGAAAGGGGGGTCTTGGAGCAATACAGGGGTGATGTTGGAGGTGCAAGAATGGGGGCAAGAGACAACAATGTGTGCGAAATTAGGATCTTGGTTGAGGGTGTGAACCCCTACTCAAGCAATAACCACAAGTCTCATCAGGGTGAACCACAAAAAGTTACTTAATTACCCTGTGCTTAACCCTCTGGTAGCTTGGCACAAAAGCAATCAGGCTTAACTTAGAGGCAATGTGTAAAGTACGTATGCAGCACACAAACAGTAACGAAGTGAAAACACAACACAAGAAAAATCCCACACCAATTTAGAAAAATAGAGTGAAATGTAATAAATAAAATGGCACCAAAACAACAAAAATAAAATCTTCAGATCCGGAGATATGCAATTTCAGATCTAAGGTAAGTATAGAGCCTAAAAGCACAAAGTGCCACTCGCTTTTATCTGGTCTTGGGAGCCCGGGTTAAAGTGACAAATTCAGGGCCACCGCGATGGAGCAAGTGATAGATACAGGCACCAGGCTAGTCCTGCTGAAAAAGTTACCTTCTAAATTCCAGCACAAAGAGTCTAATTCCAGGTGGAGGAGGCTACGAGGAGCATGGAGAATGCCATGGGTGGCTGTCGCTGTACTGCAAAGATCCTGTCAGGTGTTGCAAACAGTCATTGCTTGAGCTTCACATTGGCAGATCTAACATTGCCAGCCATTGCTGGCGATCGCTGTAACGCGAAGATTCTGCTCCACTGGAGTTTCGCATTGACGGTCGTCTTGGACAGCAAGAACTTGCCATGAACAAGCCCCTTTGTGGTTGCAAAGATCCTAAAACTTCACAATTTTGCCTTTTCTTCCAAAAGAAGCTCAGCTGATGCCTCACTAAGGGATCAGGATCTGGGAGGTACCTCTTGAGGAACAGGAATTCACTCCAGCAGAGGCCAGCAGGGCTCAGGCAGGTCCAGTTTAGGCTTTGGCAGTGAACTCCGCTCCGTTCACAGAGTTTGTGGAGTTTTCTGCACTCCGTGGACCACGTGGAGGTCCGAAAAATTCCTCACTTACTTTAAGTTGGCAAGCGCGAGCAAGGAAAATCCAACACTAGACCACCTATCAGCGAGAATTCTTAAAGTGGGTGAACGCGGATGGTTGCGACCCCTCGCCTTGAGTAACCTTCCGTTCATGTTGAGGAAGCTGCCACTCAAGTATAACATCTACTTGAGTGGCAGAAAGAAGCAGTGCCCTCTTGCGCTGCGCATGGTGCCGTTCGCACTGATTTTCCAGCACGGGACAAACATCCGGCGCTAAAAATCAGTGCAAATGGTGTGATCTAATGCACTCCGCTGCTTGCAGAACTCCACGTAGCATGGCAGAGTTTTTGGGTCAGCTGGGCAATTTAAGGGAGACCGCTGGAACTTGTTGTGTCCCTGTAGCTCAGAGCAGGAGGCCAGTTAGCTAGCCCTTAGGGTCACTTAGGTAGCCTGGGATAAAGGGTGCAAGTCCAGTTTTCTTTCTCAGACAGCAGGGCAGAGCTCAAGCAGGAGGGCAGTCCTCTGGCAGCAGAGAAGTCCTTCTTCTGTAGTATTCACAGGTCCAGGAGTGTATTGAATAGTGGGTGTGAGGGCCCCCTTGGTATACCTGGTGCCAACTTTGAAGTCGGAGAAACGTCTGTATTCTTCCCCCTACAGAAGGGTCTGGAATCTCCTGCCTCCCTACCCTGGTTCCAGTCTATCTGCAAGCACACTAGGCTAGCGTGATGTTCTTTGGGTGTCAGCTGAAGCAGTGTCTTTGAAGTGCAAGTGTGACAGGTGACAGCTCAGCCCCTCTCATCGAGTCAGGATGGCCCATCCTGCCAACCCCCGGACCCTCTATTGTGTGGCTGTCTGGGAGGAACCCACAAAGGCGAACTGCCAACTACACCTAGTCCTGTGACCCAGGAAACAGGCTGCAGGCACCACATGGTTAGGACAAGGAAATGCCAACGTTCTAAAAGCGTGTTGTGTTTTCACTTTATTACTGTTTGTGTGCTGCATAAATACTTTACACATTGCCTGAGTTAAGTCTGACTGTTTTTGGTCCAAGCTACCAGAGGGTTGGGCACAAGTTAATTTACTTTTTGTGGTTCCCCGTGACATGGATTGGGTCTGTTACTTGAGAAGGGCTCAAAGCACCCTCAACCAACAGCTCAATTCCTCACAGGAGTCCATTGCATGGCACAGAACATTAACCAGAAGTGTCATTGTAGTTACAATCCTGAAGCATCAGGTCTAGTGGAGAGGGCCAAAAGTACAGTGAAAGCAAAATTGAAAAATGTTTGTGCATCAACATCACTGAAATGTCCATATACCTTCCCTTTGATTCTATCAAGTATGAGAAGCACACCTAATAAAAGCACTTGATTAACTCCTCACAAAGTGCTGTTGGGGAGGGTTACGAGAATTCCTGGCATCCTTTCTGAATATTACTGATGATCTGGTACTGGATTGCTGCATACTTTTGCCTGGGGTGCTATGCTCTATCGCTCATCAGGTGAAGTATGCAACACTTTCAACAAGTGAAGAGCCATGCCACGACCTACACACTGGGTTGTGGTGAAGAAGCACTTTAGGCAGATGTGTTTGGAGCATCCGTGGAAGGACCCATACCAATTGATCTTGGCGACAATACTGCTGTAAAGTGTGGATATTTGCTGCACTGGTTCTACACATCTCACACAAAGAGAGTGAAGCCTGCAGATGAAGAAGTTGTGATATAAACCACTATTTCGCATGGCCAAACCCAAGATTGCTATGTGGCTCAAAAGAGTGGGAAAACAAAGAGTTCAAGAAGAAAAAAAAAAATAAAAAAATAAAAATAATTCTGAACAAAGAGTTTGAGAAAAAAAAACCCAAGAAGGGCATCAAAACCAAAATAGAGAAAATCAAACCAGTTTCATGTTGTGCAAATCAAATAAGTGCAGATGAAAATAAGGCAAACGGAGCACATGTGACTGGTCTGAAGGTGTGAAAGAAAGAAGAAAGTGTTGCAAAGACTTGACAGTCTTAGAGAACTCAAAGTATAATCAGCTGAAGCAGTGACAGATCTGAATGGCAAAGATCTTGAAAAGCCTTAAATAAGAAGATCAACAAGAGCAAGAGTTTCATACAAGAAATATGCAGCTCCTGAATGGGCATATCAAGCAAAGATTCAACCCGAAGAAAGAGAGACTGATCCTAAAGATTATAGATTTCTGTTTGAAGAACCTCCATGAATTTGTATAAACAGAGAGTGAAGGTCATCAACATTGAACAATTTCCTGATGGAATGGTGGAACTGAATTTTCGAGTTTTTAAGAGAACTTTTAGATTTTTGTATTTTCATATGTTTGCCTACATATTTAGATAAGAATTAGATTTTTTTGTCAATATCTGCATTTAAGAATTATGCCTGTATCTAAATGCCCCCATCTAAGGAAGCCTAATTTTGTACCTAATTTTTATGAACATGAAATGAACTTAGTGCTTTCTGAACTATTTTTCTTATACCTACTTAATAAGAAAAACATTTTAACTGTTGAAAATATTTTTGTCCACCTTATTTTTTTTTTTCCTGCTTGAATCAATGTTTCTCAAGGACTGTTTTAATAGATGCTTGCAATCATCTTATGCTAACATTTTGGAGAAGTTTTCTAATTTTGCACTTTGCTTTGAGATTATGGGCCTTATTATGAGTTTGGCTGTAGACCCATTATTTTCTATAATTCTAAAGCTAATAACAGTGATGAGAGGAATGTGTGTAAACTAACTGATGTAGAGCATAACGTTAATAAAGAATATAGTGAGAATTGGTACGCATGCTGCTGAATCAATGGTGATATAGTTAAAGGAGGAAGCTGAGGCTAATTTTAGAAATTCGCAGATGCACCCGAGACTTAGGATTTCACATGCAAAGAAAGGAGTTTTGTGTATGATGCAAGAGAAATTTGATAGAACGGATGCTTCAGTTATGATTGAAATGAGTGACTGCAGTAATAATTTTAAAGTTGATAGAGAATTTATGTTGGGTAAATATCCCATATTTAGAGTTATTTATCACATCTGTGGTGAAAGGGCTTATTTTAGTACTACATGTAACTGGATAGGTTCTTTTTATTTAGCATTAGTGGTCCCTAAAATATATCATACTAATGAGTTGAGTGGAATGAGTGAAATGAGTTTTAAGAGTGGGAAACGTGAATTTGGTCAAGTGCTTACCGATACATTTGGTGTGTTGATTCCTTCTACTGACATGGTTTTGAATGATGTGAAGATTAGGAAATTGTCTACTTTGGTATATCGCTTAGCTACTAATATTGCATGTGCAATAACTAAAATTAATGAGGGAATGGTTGCTATTTTTTGCGACGGCAATACAAAATAGGTTAGCTTTGAATATTTTCTTGCAAAAGGAGAGTGGAGTGTGCTGTGTAATTAAGGTCCAATGGTGTTGTACATGTGAGCCTGATAACAGCTTGGAACATTTAGGTGTTCCGAAATGTTTCTTATTTTTTGTATCGTATTTTCTCGACAAACTATTGGTTTATGTGTAAGAAACTTTATTGGTACAGCCCTATGATGTGTAGTTTTCACCAAACGAAACCTAAAAAATGTGCCCTTTTTGAATGTGTGCCAGATTTTTTACTTGCTTCCACGAAGGCAGACTCCACGTAAGTCTGTCTATACTTAGGGGTCGATTCCGATCTCGGCCGGAAGCGCACCTAACAGTATTCGTCCGGAAAAAATACAAGCCGAACGCGTGTTTCCCGACCGATTCGAACACTCGTCCGAACGAACAAGTACGATGCGCATAACAGCCCAGATTCCGAGTGAGCAGTACTCACCAATTCCAGCTCCTGTTCCCCGCCCGAGCCGGATCCGTAAACGCCGATTCGAGTCGCACGGAAGCAAATACACAGCACCTTCCGGCCGGACTAGTACGATGCACCTTCCGTACGCGCCGAACCCGTCGCTACGTCCGGCACGTCAGAGCATCCGGGAGAGCTGTACATAAGCTCCGATTCGCGCCACAAGACGATCCACGGCGACGAGATGGACAAGCTAGCGACGAGTACGAGCCGAAGCCACGAGAAACCCGAACGAGATGACCCATCCATGAATCCCATCGCGCAGGTCCTACCAATACTCTACATCTATTACCGGGACCGGTACGGACCCTTACGACGCAGACGGTAAGTCAAACACCCACAACACAAACAAACGACACGTACCCGAAATATGTCACACACACATATGGATGCACAAATGACGTACACTAGCAACAGCAGAACCATAGGGGCGGGATGGCTATCACCAATGCCATACACACCCATAGGGGGATGGATGCCTAGCACTAATACCATCCCCACTCATAGGGGGATGGATGCCTGCCACTACTACCATCCCCACTCATAGGGGGATGGATGCCTGCCACTACTACCATCCCCACTCATAGGGGGATGGATGCCTACCACTACCACCACCCCTACTCAGGGGGGCCTGGATGCCTGTCACTACTACCCTCCCCACCCATAGGGGGATGGATGCCTACCACTAATATCATCCCCACTCATAGGGGGATGGATGCCTGCCACTACAACCATCCCCACTCATAGGGGGATGGATGCCTGCCCACTACTACCATCCCCACTCATAGGGGGATGGATGCCTACCACTACCACCACCCCTACTCAGGGGGGCCTGGATGCCTGTCACTACTACCCTCCCCACCCATAGGGGGATGGATGCCTGCCACTAATACCATCCCCACTCATAGGGGGATGGATGCCTGCCACTACTACCATCCCCACTCATAGGGGGATGGATGCCTGCCACTACTACCATCCCCACTCATAGGGGGATGGATGCCTACCACTATCACCACCCCTACTCAGGGGGGCCTGGATGCCTGTCACTACTACCCTCCCCACCCATAGGGGGATGGATGCCTGCCACTACTACCATCCCCACTCATAGGGGGATGGATGCCTGCCACTACCACCACCCCTACTCATGGGGGGCCTGGATGCCTGTCACTACTACCCTCCCCACTCATAGGGGGATGGATGCCTGCCACTAATACCATCCCCACTCATAGGGGGATGGATGCCTGCCACTAATACCATCCCCACTCATAGGGGGATGGATGCCTGCCACTACTACCATCCCCACTCATAGGGGGATGGATGCCTACCACTAATACCATCCCCACTCATAGGGGGATGGATGCCTACCACTACCACCACCCCTACTCATGGGGGCCTGGATGCCTGTCACTACTACCCTCCCCACTCATAGGGGGATGGATGCCTGCCACTAATACCATCCCCACTCATAGGGGGATGGATGCCTGCCACTAATACCATCCCCACTCGTAGGGGGATGGATGCCTGCCACTACTACCATCCCTACTCATAGGGGGATGGATGCCTACCACTAATACCATCCCCACTCATAGGGGGATGGATGCCTACCACTACCACCACCCCTACTCAGGGGGGCCTGGATGCCTGTCACTACTACCCTCCCCACCCATAGGGGGATGGATGCCTGCCACTAATACCATCCCCACTCATAGGGGGATGGATGCCTGCCACTACTACCATCCCCACTCATAGGGGGATGGATGCCTGCCACTAATACCATCCCCACTCATAGGGGGATGGATTCCTGCCACTAATACCATCCCCACTCATAGGGGGATGGATGCCTGCCACTACTACCATCCCCACTCATAGGGGGATGGATGCCTACCACTAATACCATCCCCACTCATAGGGGGATGGATGCCTGTCACTACTACCCTCCCCACTCATAGGGGGATGGATGCCTGCCACTAATACCATCCCCACTCATAGGGGGATGGATGCCTACCACCACCACCACCCCTACTCATGGGGGCCTGGATGCCTACCACCCACACAACCCCTACTCATAGGACGGGTAATGCATGACACAACCAGCATACTCCAACATAAGGAATGTCTGAAAAATACATCCCCCCAACCCCATGACAAGCGTGTGTAGTCTGTGTCAAATGCCTACAACACTGAACATGACATTGAACATACAATGTGACCCCCTATCACATGTGTCACACATAAATGTGTGTGGCCTCCACAATGCAAGCAGACCATGACCACTGTGGGAATGGGGTCTAAACCCCCATCATCACACTGACCAAAAGGTAAGTGTGGGGTCCATAGCTGAAGCAAATTTTGAACATTGTGGCAATGGGGTCTAAAGCTCCATCACCACAGTGACCAAAATGTAAGTGTGGGGTCCATAGCTGAAGCACATTTCGAACATTATGGCAATGGGGTCTAAAGCCCCATCACCACAGTAACCAAAAGGTAAGTGTGGGGTCCATACCTGAAGCACATTTCGAACATTGTGGCAATGGGGTCTAAAGCCCCATCACCACAGTGACCAAAATGTAAGTGTGGGGTCCATAGCTGAAGCACATTTTGAACAGTGTGGCAATGGGGTCTAAAGCCCCATCACCACAGTGACCAAACTGTAAGTGTGGGGTCCATAGCTGAAGCACATTTTGAACAGTGTGGCAATGGGGTCTAACACCCCATCATCACAGTGACCAAAAGGTAAGTGTGCGGTCCATAGCTGAAGCACATTTTGAACATTGTGGCAATGGGGTCTAAAGCCCCATCACCACAGTGACCAAAAGGTAAGTGTGGGGTCCATAGCTGAAGCACATTTCGAACATTGTGGCAATGGGGTCTAAAGCCCGATCACCACAGTGAGCAAAAGGTAAGTGTGGGGTCCATAGCTGAAGCACATTTCGAACATTGTGGCAATGGGGTCTAAATCCCCATCACCACAGTGACCAAAATGTAAGTGTTGTCATGGGAAAAGCTGCAAATGCCAAACTGCATGGATGATTCCTGGTCACACAACAACAAACACATCAGTGGCATAGTAGTGCTTGTGTCCCATAGCAACATAGATTGGGTGAGGCAAACAGTGAATGCCAATGAAACATCGCTTTGGTCATGTGCAGACAAACATCACCCATGACAGAAGTGACCATCATAATGCAGACCCACATATCTGTACCAATGGACACACAAATGTAGATATCCTGTGGAGACTGTAGATGTCAGGTGAACAAATACCATTCCATGGCAGCAATAGAACATACAAACCATGATCATTGTGCTGACTGATGACCTAGGAGTCCCAGGGAGAGCAGGGTAAACCCACCAAACAACATACAGCCAAAGGCACACTAAAGAAATGCCAATGCAGTGGTGCAAATGCACAAACACAAACAGGCAGACTCACACTGCATATCAAACACAACAGGTGATGGGGGGGGGTGTGCCAGTGTCCCCAGGCAACCACACAACACATGAGGAGGCCTGAATCCCTATTACACAGATGTCAATACAGTGCCACACAAAAGTAACTCATGGATCGGATTCCCCTATGTGGGCAATCAGGCATTGTTAGATGAGAGGGAGCCCAAATTACAAATGTCACACAAGCTGGTAGGAACAGCAACTAACACAGCAAGAGACAGACCCACCACAGCACTACCCCCAGGGACCCCACATTGTGGTGACACTGGCCTGCATGATAATCCCACTGTGATAACAAAGGTAGATGTCGTACACACTGTGAACCACAGTCATGTGTCCTGAGCAAGTAACTACCATCACACCTACACAAGCACAAATCAATCAGCACGGCCTGTCAGCCAAGGCCAACATGGAGGTAGGGGTCTAGCCGTGTAACAACTCTCATTTGCACACACTCAACACCACACACCTTGACCTCCACCAACGTGCAGCAGTGAAGCTCACATGGACTGGTGACATTGCACATGCACCCATGACAATCCCAGGGGTGGTGGGGGGAACTAAGGTGGAGATACCCATCACACATGGCCAGTCAACAAGACTTGTGAATGTCTCACACACTGCACAGTACGCTGTACATGGGCATGACGTCAAATCCACACCAACCAATGGGATCCCGGCCACAGTCACACACCAATGAAGAAGCCAAGGTCACCCACAAAGAACACACATAGACAACTTCCAACATTGCAGCTCTGACCCTGAGGAGTGGCAGCAGTCACACACACAACGTGTCACAATCACTGAAAGCTAACACAAACTGTAAATTACATGACTTGTGTAACCAACAAGTGCCAAGGGGAATCCTGACTGTGTCTCATCTGCGTTTGCCCACAAACTCAGCCCTGACAGCAAACACACCTATGGATGACACCCTGATCACCAGTAATGTGCCATGCACCCACATCACAGAGAACCCAGGGCGAAGATTTGGGGGAACATTGCTCAACTCAGCAAGCATCACAAACAGGAACATCACTAGGGACCCCAGCCTGCATAGCAAAATGGAAGTGAACACACACAGACATGCTCACACAACACACACCTTGGGCTCAGGCAATGTCACGGAATTACACACTGCCATGAGGGGACTCCACTCCTGTGTACGGAAAGCTGTGCCATACGTTGTCTCTGCAGGGCTCAATCATGTCAGCAGAACACTTGGTCACTTTGTCAACAATTAGCACGAAAATGAAGGCTCTCGTCACATCACCCTGGTCATGGCAGTGTCACTGAAATCATCTGCACCGATCAAATACACATGTATATCAAGTTGCACTGATACCACAGATGAGGCCTTCCCCATTGATGCCCAAACTTGCATGTCCAGTGGAGATGGTCACACGGTCAGGGAAATAGACAAATTGAACAATGGCAAGCACAACAGATGTGCAGGGGTGTAAGCCACAGATGTGATATTGCAAAAACATGTAGGGAATCCCATTGGCAAATATGAAAAACATGACACCCTCATATTGCTGCAAAGGATGACATGGCTACACACCAGGATAGGACACATTCACCCTGGACCACATGGGGTCCTTCACAGTAACACTTCATTTACCTGATAGCAAAAATCACCATCACTGCAGCAAGGGCATGTTTAGCATCCTCAACATCATGTACATCTGAAGCAAAACCACTGGAGAACTGAAAGGAGCTTTATTCAGCATATGTGATTTTAAAATAGAAAGTCCAGACAAAACCCAAAGGCCAATGGCCAGTCCATGACGAAAGTCTAAACAGGGTGACAGTGGCAGATGTCACCCTTTGCTTTCCTGCACTGCTACTAACCAGGGACACTCCCCTCGGAGGGGCATACGGGGGGTCAGGCCAGGCACCGCAGGGACAGGATCAGGGCTCACCAGAAGGAGGCAGGGAAGGGTGGCTGGTGGTGGAGAGTCACTGACAACTGCAGTGGAGGTGTCTGACATGGTGTGTGCTGGCACAACTGGGGGGCATGAGTCAGATGGTGTGGGTGCCGGCACAACACCAGTGGGCTGGCCAGATGGAGTGGACAGGTTCCCCACTGCAGTGCCCAAGTCAGACGGGGTGGTAGTGGACTCCACTGCAGTGCCCATCTCCGGGGGAGTAGAATGGGGTTCAGGTAAGGTGGGCAGGACAGAGGGGAGGACACGGTCTCCACACCAGTGGCACAAACATGTGCAGCGGGGGGTGTGGGGCTGGAAGAGCAAGTGGTAGGTGGAGAAGGCCGCATCATTTTGGGGATGGTGTATCTGTGGGTGGGGGAACCTGGGACAGGGTGTGGTGGGGGAACCTGTGTTGTGGGTGCCTGAGGGATGGAGGAAGGAGACTGTGTGGTTGACCTGCAGGGCGGTGGCGGGGTCTTGCTCTTCCGGGCCCGGGGGACTTGCGGGTGGGGGCCTCAGTCTGTCTGTGCCTGGGGGAGGGTGTCCGGGGGCGAGGGGCACTCCCCTCTGTGTGGGTGGACTTCCTCTTCCCCCTGTATGCTGGATCAGCGGGATCGGAGGGGAAGAGGCCGAGGTCACAGAGGAAGAGCTGCTTTGTAGGTGGGGTTGCAGGTGAGGCAAGGGAAGGGGTCTTGGAGGGAGAGGATTTTGAGGACTGCGGAGTGACTGTGGATGCCTGTGTGTGTGTCTGTTCCCCATCCCCTGTGGGTGTGGTATCAGTCCCCTGAGGATGCTTGTGTGCATGTTTTGCCCTTGTTTTGTGTGTTTCTGTGCTGCTCATGTCTGTGTGTTTGGGTGATTGTGCAGGTGTGCATGTGATTGGGACAGGTAGAGTGCCAGGAAGTGTGGATGGGGCAGAGGTAGGAGGGGTGATGGACTGTTGGAGGAGGGACACTGCTGCCATCAGGGAGGAGTCCATGGACCTATTGCTCCTCTGTAGGGCAGACATGCCCGTCGAGATGCCCTCCATGAACAACACCAGCTGTGTCAACAGAGTGGTGTGTGCATGGAGGACACTCAGCATTGCTGTCTGCCCTACATGGAGCTGCCGAAGTAGGTACACAGACTCCTCACTCAGGGCAGCAGGGGACACAGGGGCAGGGGGTGCGGTGCCTGGCACGAAGGAGACACGCTCCCGAACACGGGAGCCTCCACGGACATCTGGAATGGGAGCCAATGGGAGGGAAGTGGTGGTGGTGGTGGCGGGGCCAGACATACTAGCTGGGGTGTGGTGGCTGCTGACACCCGCCTCCACAAGGGAGTCATCCTCCGAGCTGCTGTGGTCCTCAGCTGAGGTGGATGGTGCTGAGGACTCCTCGGTGTGGCTCCCCTCATCCTCCGTGCCACTGGGTCCCTCTGACCACTCATCGGCTGCTGACCCAGTCTGGCTCTGCAGCTCATCCTGGTCCGTGGAGCTGTCCCCTCCTGTGGCCGTGGATGTATCTGCAAACAATTAGGGAAACAGACAAACATCAGTCACCTGCACTGACTGCACACACCACAGTAAGTACAGCACATTACAGAGCAAGCCCTGGCATCCTCAGTTGAACATTGCCAAAAGTCCTCACACAGATTAGGAGAAGCCAATTGTCAATATGATGGTCAACCATGGCACTCACACCCCTCCTGCCCTTGCACCCATCTGTCTTGTGCCTGTTGGATGGTAATACCCCAGTGTGGACACATGCACCACGTACACAGTTGTTGGACATTGCAGAGAACACGGTGAAGTATGTGAACATGCACACATCACATCTCCTGCCACTGAGTTAGTACAGGTGTCCGGATAAAGGGATGGCCAGAGTCTAATTAGAAATGCATGTGATGCATACCAGCACCAGACACCATGATGCACCCATGTCCGGATAGTCAATGCCACAATGGGGTGCATGTTGCACATGTCACTCCCCTGCAGGATCACTCTTAGGAAGTTAAATGGCATAGGCATGCCTGCAAAGTCATACATCACTGTCTCCAGTCACATGGGCATGGCAGCCAGCCAACAACAGTCTGCACTGTGTCACAATCCTAGGTAATGGGGAATGCAAGTTATGTAGCTGACAAGTGCACATGTCCATCCCCCACAAACCACATCATCTGAACTCTTATTTGTCCACGTCATGCCAATTGGACATATGGGAGACATGAAACACAACTCTATGAACCTGAGCACCTCACAGTCTGCTATGTATGAAAAACAGCTGCTTGAAATTCACAGTCGCATACACCTGTGTGCACAGTCAAGTGCTCAAACACCTATAAGTCACAGAAGTATCGTCTCTCATGGTCACATCTCAGATGGCATGCTGAGCCCTAAACGATAAACATCCCAGTAGTCCTGACAACGAAGCCACAGCACAATGACACAGAGGCAGACACCTGAGGGAACATTTCACTGATCACAACATGTCAGCTGATACACGGGAGTGGGAGTACAGAGTGTATTGTATGCCCTGGAGTAGGCATGACTGTCCTGCTCCACCTGAAAGAGGGATGAGCCCTGGACAATAGGCAGGTGGCTAAGCATGTGTGACACACTTGATATACATACTCCTGAGGCCCAAACATTGTTCCCACCCGCAGCATGGGTGTGTGCCAAATACCCCAGGGACATGTGGTGATTCAGATCAGCAAGTGGACCACATATCAAAGTTACACCCAGATTACATGTCAGAACTTAGGCATTGTGTAAGCAATTGACCCACCCATGAATCCCACAACAAAGTCACGGGAACAAATGCTGTCCCCCACCTTGAGCGAAGCAAAATGCAAGGACACAGTACCCAAGTGACACAATTTCCTGACTGTAAGGGCCGCACATATGCGTATCAGATGAGGAGTGGGCATGTCACAATTGAGGGACATGGGTCCTGGACCACAAGACTGATGTACTGTGGAAGTTTAACCAGGCCAGAGGAGGGCACATAGCATGTCAGACAAAGTTCACAGTGCAGTCATGGACTCACCCCCTCCTTGCTGCTGTCTGGCCTTCAGCTGCCCATCCAGGTCAGGGAAGACCACCGCCAGGATCCTGAGCATGTGGGGGTCAGGGTCCGGTGTCCGCCCCTCCTGCGAGGAGGCGACAGCTTCAGCTGGACCCTTGCGATCCTCCGGGTCCAGCCCTGAAGGTCCTGCCACCTCTTCTGGCAGTTGCGGATCCGGCGCTTGTAGACCCCCACGTATCTTACTGCCCGGGCGATGGTCAGCCAGATTTCCTGCTTCTGGTGGGCATCAACCTGTGAGGATGACAAAGTGAAAATGCCATTACTACACATGCAACATATACGTGCATCACACAGTTGGATATACATGTCTCAATCACAGGGGCATATGATGTACACAGGCAGTGCAACGATGGCTATGAACAGTTTGCCAGCAGTTACTACATGGTTTCATTGTCTGGGAAGTAAAACCTTGTTGGAATGCACTGTTACTGCACTGTACCTGTTCAGTGCATGTAACTACACACTTTGGGGGGTGAGAACTACTCAGTGAGCATGCTAGCCAGTGGTGTGCACACTGTAAGTCTTGCTAGTCAGACAACATGCACAATTAGTAAGGCAGTGGACAGCACACTCACCTGCTCACCTGCTCCCCTGGTTTCCCATACAGCTTGCTGTACTGTGGAAGGAGGCTGTCCAGCAGGGCCTGGTTCTCCTCAAGGCTGAAGGCTGGGGCTCTCTCCACAGTACGTGCCATTGCAGTAGCCAGAGGATGCAGAGACAGCAGCAGTGTTGGTGGCAGATGTCGTCCTGGAGCATGTAGTGCAGGCAAGTGAGCTCTCAGGGGAACAGCCAGCATTATATGTGTGCTGCAGAGGCAGATACTGTCCCATGTGTCCAAAGTGATAGGTCTAAGTCGTTTGCATCTTCTGAATCTGGCCAATCCATGGAATTGCACCACTTATGCACGCCCACAGCATCCTTCAAAAGTTAAACTTCATTACACCCATGAATTTGCAACATTGTTGTGGCTGGCCAACTGAATTCACTGCATCAGACTCGTTACAGCTTCGAAAAGGCGTCCGTTGCCATGCCAGGCCCTAGCCAATGCATGCGCACCGTCCGGACCATTGCTGTACAACGCGTATTTCAAAAACAACGCGTACACGCTCACATCAAATGCTGTACAACGCGTACCCACTCACAACAGATTCAATGGCCAGTGCGTGCACACCGATCGGTCCATTGCTGTACAACGCGTACTCGCTCACAACAGACTCAATGGCCAGTGCGTGCACACCGATCGGTCCATTGCTGTACAACGCGTACCCGCTCACAACAGGTTCAATGGCCAGTGCGTGCACACCGATCGGTCCATTGCTGTACAACGCGTACTCGCTCACAACAGACTCAATGGCCAGTGCGTGCACACCGATCGGTCCATTGCTGTACAACGCGTACCCGCTCACAACAGATGCAATGGCCAGTGCGTGCACACCTATCGGTCCATTGCTGTACAATGCGTATTCCGGGAAACAACAGATTCAATGGCCAGTGCGTGCACACCGATCGGTCCATTGCTGTACAACGCGTACCCGCTCACAACAGATGCAATGGCCAGTGCGTGCACACCGATTGGTCCATTGCTGTACTACGCGGATTCCAGGAAACAACGCGTACCCGCTCACAACAGATTCAATGGCCAGTGCGTGCACACCGATCGGTCCATTGCTGTACAACGCGTACCCGCACACAACAGATGCAATCGCCAGTGCGTGCACACCGATCGGTCCATTGCTGTACAACGCGTACCCGCTCACAACAGATGCAATGGCCAGTGCGTGCACACCGATCGGTCCATTGCTGTACAACGCGTATTCCGGGAAACAACAGATTCAATGGCCAGTGCGTGCACACCGATCGGTCTATTGCTGTACAACGCGTACCCGCTCACAACAGATTCAATGGCCAGTGCGTGCACACCGATCGGTCCATTGCTGTACAACGCGTATTCCGGGAAACAACGCATACCCGCTCACAACAGATTCAATGGCCAGTGCGTGCACACCGATCGGTCCATTGCTGTACAACGCATACCCGCTCACAACAGATGCAATGGCCAGTGCGTGCACACCGATCGGTCCATTGCTGTACAACGCGTACCCGCTCACAACAGATGCAATGGCCAGTGCGTGCACACCGATCGGTCCATTGCTGTACAACGCGTATTCCGGGAAACAACAGATTCAATGGCCAGTGCGTGCACACCGATCAGTCCATTGCTGTACAACGCGTACCCGCTCACAACAGATTCAATGGCCAGTGCGTGCACACCGATCGGTCCATTGCTGTACAACGCGTACCCGCTCACAACAGATTCAATGGCCAGTGCGTGCACACCGATCGGTCCATTGCTGTACAACGCGTATTCCAGGAAACAACAGATTCAATGGCCAGTGCGTGCACACCGATCGGTCCATTGCTGTACGACGCGTACCCACTCACAACAGATGCAATGGCCAGTGCGTGCACACCGATCGGTCCATTGCTGTACAACGCGTACCCGCTCACAACAGATTCAATGGCCAGTGCGTGCACACCGATCGGTCCATTGCTGTACAACGCGTATTCCAGGAAACAACAGATTCAATGGCCAGTGCGTGCACACCGATCGGTCCATTGCTGTACGACGCGTACCCGCTCACAACAGATGCAATGGCCAGTGCGTGCACACCGATCGGTCCATTGCTGTACAACGCGTACCCGCTCACAACAGATGCAATGGCCAGTGCGTGCACACCGATCGGTCCATTGCTGTATAACGCGTATTCCGGGAAACAACAGATTCAATGGCCAGTGCATGCACACTGATCGGTCCATTGCTGTACAACGCGTACCCGCTCACAACAGATTCAATGGCCATTGCGTGCACACCGATCGGTCCATTGCTGTACAACGCGTATTCCGGGAAACAACGCGTACCCGCTCACAACAGATTCAATGGCCAGTGCGTGCACACCGATCGGTCCATTGCTGTACAACGTGTATTCTGGGAAACAACGCGTACCCGCTCACAACAGATTCAATGGCCAGTGCGTGCACACCGATCGGTCCATTGCTGTACAACGCGTACCGGCTCACAACAGATGCAATGGCCAGTGCGTGCACACCGATCGGTCCATTGCTGTACAACGCGTACCCACTCACAACAGATGCAATGGCCAGTGCGTGCACACCGATCGGTCCATTGCTGTACAACGCGTACCCACTCACAACAGATGCAATGGCCAGTGCGTGCACACCGATCGGTCCATTGCTGTACAACGTGTATTCCGGGAAACAACGCGTACCCGCTCACAACAGATTCAATGCCCAGTGCGTGCACACCGATCAGTCCATTGCTGTACAACACATACCCGCTCACAACAGATGCAATGGCCAGTGCGTGCACACCGATCGGTCCATTGCTGTACAACGCGTATTCCGGGAAACAACGCGTACCCGCTCACAACAGATGCAATGGCCAGTGCATGCACACCGATCGGTCCATTGCTGTACGACGCGTCCCTGTACAGGTCACTCGCATATGTCACCATGCTTGTCACTGGTGAACGTATGCCAGCCACATATACTTGCCAGGGACTCAGGGGCACACCTACAACACCACAGCCTGTCCACACTGTATCCTAAGGCATGTAAGGCTCCATTACCTTTTCTGTGTATGGGGGTCAACATGTGGTTTTTGGGGTGGCACTTGGGGGCAGCCACTCCCAGGCTGTGCACGTGTTCATGGGGACAGTATCCTTTGTGTGTTGTGCACATGACCACTGTGATGTTCAACTGTTCATTTCAGAGCATGTGGCATGGTCACATTTCCAGGTTGTGTATGTGTATGACATGTCACATACCCCCATAGTCCCATGTGGGAAGGTATGTACGTCACAGGGTAACCCATTGCCACAATGGTGATGGCCCTCCACAGTCTGTGTGCATGTTGTGTTTCCGATGTCTCTGATTCCATGTGCACAATGGGAGACAGTCTCCACATCCACGTTGTTTGTGCATGGACTTTGATGTTGTGCGTTTGTGTGTCACAGACGTCCATGTCTGTCCTGCGGAGGCGACAGGGGCCACTACCTGTGGGAGTCATGTTTGTTTTTCTGACGTGTACATGATACGCCATGTCATGCCAGTGTCCATGTGGCAAGACAGGGTCCCTGGGAATCTACCTGTCAATGAGCTGTGATGCCTGTGGCGCATCTGTCCAGACATGTCACTGTGGTGTGTGTTTGGAACGTGACAGCAGTAAATGGGTACTGTGACACAGCCTAATGGTTTCCCATAGCACAACCTGGAACCTGTTGTCAACACATGTTGAACTGAGATGTTAGATGATGGCCATGTAGGTGCCATATATGTCCATACAGAACGGCACACACATCAAGTACTTGTGTCTCGTAATGATGTATCATGTGATATTGAGTATGGTGAATGGCACATATGTGGGGTGACTGACAATCTTTCTTTCTTCACCTATGCACTACAGGGCACCAGCTGTCCATAGACCATTCCCTGACCTAGCAACGATGGTGGAACGTGACAGCATCCGACGGTACCGCTTCACCAGGCAGCTGATTGAGGATTTGGCAGTGCGCTTGGCCCCACATTTGCAACCTGGCCGGCCGTACCCTACAGCGCTGACCCCCAAGGTGAAGGTTATGGCAGCCCTACACTTCTTTGTCACCGGTACCTTTCAACACACTGTGGCGACTGCTGGTGGGATGTCACAGACTATGTTCAGCCGTGTGCTACGCGATGTTTTGGAGGCAATGTTGAGATGCCTGAACCAGTACATCTATTACCCTAAATGTCAACAACTCATTGGCTCCATTGATGGGACACATGTGGCTTTGGTACCACCACAGGCACATGAGCAGGCATACCGCAACCGTAAACATTACCATTCGATCAATGCTCTGGTGGTATGTCTTGCAGATATGAGCATCTCACATGTGTGTGCCCGTTTCCCTGGTTCTGCACACGATGCCTACGTGATGAGGAGTAGTCGCATCCCGAGGATGATGTCACAGATGCAGAACCAGCGTGCCTGGCTTGTCGGTGTGTACTGACTTTGTACCATTGTGTGTGTTCTGCTATGTTGTATTCCGCCCTCTTTTCCATCTCAGCTAATGTGCAATTGTCTGTCTGTAGGTGACTCCGGATACCCCAACATGCCGTGGTTGCTGACACCCCTCAGGAACCCTGTGACACCAGCCCAGATGCGCTACAATGAGGCACATGGTCGGACCAGGAGAGTGATCGAGCGGACATTTGGTCTCCTGAAGAGCCGCTTCCGCTGCCTGGACAAGACAGGAGGGGCCCTCTGTTGGACTTGGCCCTTTTTGCAGGGTCATCCCTAAACTTTTTGCCTTCCTCCTATATTTTTTCTGACCTGTTGTTGGCTGTTTTATGACTCTGGGCACTTTTTCACTGCTGATCAGTGCTAAAGTGCATATGCTCTCCCTATGATAAATTGTGTTATGTATTAGTGACTCCATGATTGGATGATTGGCTTACTTGTCAGTCTCTAGTACAGTGCACTGAGTGTGCCCAGGGCTGGTAAATCCAATGCTGCTGGTGGGCTTGCAGCACTGGTTGTGCCACCCACAGAAGCAGCTTGTAAAGTGTGTCTCAGGCCTTCCATTGCAGAGCCTGTGTGCAGCCTAGGGCTGCCATGTCGACTTGGTGAGTGCACCCACTTACCAGTCCCTAAACCTTCCCTTTACTGCATGTTGGTCACCCCTAAAGTAGGCCCTAGAGCAGGGTGCATTGTAAGTATAAGGTAGGACATGCCCTGGTGTGTGTGGCATGTCCTAATAGTGAATTACAGCCATTTTCGTTTTTCACTATTGCAAGGCTACCTGCTCCCCATAGGCCAGAATGGGCAGTTTGATTATTACACCTTATAATCCTAACTGACCCAGGGAACATGGTAGAAAAACGAATTTAGTATGCCTGAACTCAGGATGATAAAATACATCTTTTAGTGAAGTTGGTTTTAACATTCTGTGTTTGAAAATACCACTTTTAGAAAGTAGGTATTTTCTTGCCTAACCTTCCAAGCCTGCCTCTGCTGGGTTGTGTATTCCTTGTCTGGAGTTTGAGTGACAGGGGCTGGGGCTGGGGGTGGCTCCAGCAGACAGGGTGAGTCAGCACAGGGCTGAATAGAGAGATCTGCATCCAGAGTGGAGGGAGGAGTTGCACCTGGGTCTGAATAGGGCTGTGCCTGCCTTCCACAATGCTGGCTCCACCTCCTGCCGGGCGGCTGAGCACTCTGCCCCACATTCTGAAAGGAAAGAAGGAGTCCTGTAAACAAAGTGCTCCAGGACTGACCAGAACTGGTTTTGGACTAGGCAAAGGCCTCTCTGCCTCCAGAGAACAAAGAGAAAAGGTGTATAAAAAGGGGACCCAGACCCCTAGGAAATTAGATCACTTTTGGGAAACAAGAAGAAACCTTTGCTGAGGAGCGGAACCAAGAAGAAACTGAGGAGAAGACTATCCCTAAGCTAGAGGGATCTGCCTGACTGCCAAAGAAAGGAGAAGGGAACTTTGTGTGTACTTTCATCAACTTGTGAAGGATCTCCAAGGGCTTGATTTTAGAGCTTGCCTCCTGCTGAAGTCTCCGGGACAACAGACTTCACCCACCAGCTCCCCCTGTATTCCCTTGCTGGGAATTTGGACCTTCTGACACACTTGCGTGTCTCTGGGAGCTGGAAGCGCGACTCAACACGAAGAAGTGTATCGCCGCAGCCGCTGAGTCTCGCATCGCCGGAGAAGAGTGTCGACTTTGCATCAGACGCTGGCGCATCCCCGAAGAAACGCGCCGCATCCTTCGAAGCGCCTCGCAGCACCAGAGAAGAGTGTCGCCATCGCATCAGACGCCGTCGCATCCCCGGGGCAGAGCATCGACCTCGCATCAGACGCCGACGCATCGCAACACGAGGCGCGCCCCGCATCCCAGGAGAAGATCGTCGACCTCGCATCAGACGCCGTCGCATCACCAGGGAAGCGTGTCACAGGGCCTGTCGCGGCTCCAAAGACTCATCGCAATCGCCGCACGGCCGTCGGGCGTGCACGCATCACCTCTTCATTGTCGCAACCTCAAGAAGACGCCACTTTGTTTCTTTTGCACCAGATCTTCAACGCATCACCGTCCTTGCGTGTAAGGGACTACCGCATCACTTTCCCTGCAACACTTTCCGTTGCCCTGCGTTACGCATCTTAAGGTACATTGAACTCAAAGTGTCGCATTTTCATTTTAAGAGACTCAAGCTAATTCTAACATCTTTAAAGTACAGTATTGTGGATTATTTTTGTCGTTTATGGTCTTGTGGTAAATCTATATAAAAGATACTTATTTTTATAATACAACCTGTGTGGTGTCCATTTGTAGTGTTGTCACTGGATTACTGTATGTGTTCACAAATGCTTTACACACTGCCTCTGAACTAAGCCTGTCTGCTCGTGCCAAGCTACCAAGAGGGTGAGCAGGGGTTATTTCAGGAGTGTACCCCCTTACCCTGACTAGAAGCAAGGGTCCCTATTTGGACAAAGGTACCTACCTCTGCCAACTAGAGACCCCCAGTTCTAACACCCTCCCATATGCCCCAGCAAAGGTGTGCAAGATTGTCATCGTCTGCTGCACGCTACACAACCTGGAAGTGCGGAAGGAGTTGCCTCTCATCCTGGATGACGATGACCAACATCCGCCACCTGTGGAGGATCCTGGCCTGGGCCACGATGCCAGTGATGATGATGATGATGATGATGGTGATGTCCGCACACAGCTCATCACCAACTTCTTCAGCTGAATGTGAGTATCCAGAGAGTTGTCATGCCAATGATGTGAGTTTGCGTGATATGTGTTGGTGGTGCTCTGGTGCTGTTTGAGTGTGGCCATGTGCTACTTGACTGGAAGCGTGCAGCGATGTGTCCTTACAGGTAGTCTGTACTCCCCAACAGTGTTGACATGCTAACTTGGTTTTTTATGTGAGTATCTTGTGACATGTATTGGCCATGAGTATTGCAGTTCTGTCCTGTTCTTCAGTGCTTTTGACTGTGTGTCATGTCTGTCCTTCACAGGGTACGTTCAGAGTTGTTTGGTGAACTGTGATCCCCCGACACCATGATTCAACTTCCAGGGTGGAAGCAGTCGTTTCCCTACAGGTGATGTGCCACACACCCCTGGACTTTATTTCTTCTGCACTTGTTGACTGTGTGGCCACTGCCACGTAGGATTACCTTGCATCTGTAGTGGAAACAACATGTTGCAAATGTGTAATAAACCTGTGCTTCACTTTGGGATGTGCGTTGTCTGTGGTCACACATCTGACTGACATGTGACTTGTGGGCTAGTTAACACAGACTGTGAATAGGTGTGGTGTCTGTGCATTCCACTGTATTTCCCGGCAACATCAGTGTAGGCGATGAGTCTGATGGCCCTGGTGTGTATGTGTTGTGTAGCCCTAGTGGTGTGTCTCCCTCATATGTGTCATGTCGCCATGACTCACATGACGGTGTTGAACTTGCTGTAGCAGTTAGCATGCACAGTGTCATTTAGCAGATCACTATCTCCATGACAGAAATCACGTTGGAATCACAACAGAGGCAAGTATGGTGTATTAGTGAGTTTATTTCCATACATGTGTGAGGATAGTGCACAGGATGGTGGGTGCTGTACATTGGGATTGGAATCCAAAGTTCCCAGATGAGTTGGAAGTCTTGGTAGCAGAAATGTCCTGAGTAAAGTCCACAGTCATCTGATACATTGGGCCAACTTAAGCTCCCCATGTCATGTGGGAGAGTTGTGTTGCATTCGACAGGGTGAACAGTTTCCACACAAAGGAGAATTTTCAGAACAGGTGTTGGGTTCCTGGGGGATGTACATGGCCATCGGCCTATCAGTTTTCCTTCCTCGGACGACCCCTCTTCTTTCGGGGGGGACCCTCACGTGCAGGCTGCTGCGGTGCAGAGGACTCTCCGCCAGAGTCATCCTCCCTCCCTGTGGCAGTTGCAGTTGTTGCAGCACCAGATGTTGTGGGCACACAGGGAGGTGTGGCCATGTTGGTGCTAATCTGGCGGAGGCATGTCAATATGTCCCTATGCACCGCTGTCAGTTCTTCCAATGTGTCCCACTTGGACTCCATGCCAGACATGTGTGTCTCCACACGGGACATGTGTGTCTCCACACAGGACATGTGTGAGTCCAAGCGGGCATGATGGGCAGCCTGCTGCTGTTGAATGTCCTTGAGGATCCCCACTACCTGGCTGACCTCTCCGGTGCTATTCTGGTACGCCTCAGCAATGCGTGCCAGTTGTGGGTCATCATGCAGTCCAGACCCTCTGCAAACAGCGACCTATGTCTACCACCCCTCCCACCACCCCTGGTGACACGTGCGGGACCTGTGGTGGCACGCACAGGTGACCGTAGGCCCACTTGGGGGTTGTTACTGGGGTCGTTGTCCGTTGCTCCACGTTGGGCCGGGGTCCCTGTGCTGTTTTCATCGGTGGTCCTTGGTCTGTCCGTATTGGTAGAGGTGATCTGTGTGTTGGCAGTTGTTGGAGGGGTGGGTGCAGGGGGTGCAGATGTTGGTCCTGCTGGTGCTGCATGATGACTCACACCGGAGGGGCCAGGTAGGTCTTCGCCATCCGAGGAGTGCAGAGGCTGTTCCACACCAGTGAGCTCAGTGTCCCCCGGAGCCTGGGACAGGGACTCCTCATCGTCTGCTGCTGTGTCCCCATCATCACCTGTTTTTGGAAGAGACACACAATGTATGTTATGTTTCTACGGGCATCAATGGTTCACACACCTGACAGTTGTGACTGTACCCTCTGGATGCGGGCCTGTACATTGCATTGTCCTCAGTTGTCACAGTCAGAGGTTGATATTGGTGTAGCACATTGTCCTGCCAACCTGAAGCTTTTCAATGTGAATGTTGAGGTGTGTGCATGGCCAGCATTGGTGGTATTTGGTGGACATCCGGCCCTCCTTCTCCCCCCAGCCCAGTTATCCCACCATGAAGCATGCCACCCTTGCAGTGTGTGCAGGTTGACTCTCAGGATGTCAGTCAGTGGTGTCCTGCTGTTGGTTGTTTGACAGTTCCCAGCAGGGCCTTGTGCTCCCCACAGCTGAGGCCAGTGTCAGACATCTTTGAAGTGGCTTTTCACTCCCTGTGAGGTGTGCATGCTTCAGTGTGAGCTTGCTGGGCCATGTAGGTGGGGGATGTTGCGCTGTCACTACCACTCCCATCATGCTATTGCCTACACCCCCCCTACCCAGCATGCCCATACTTCCTTCCTTTTGACTCTGCTTCCCTGTGGGGTAGTGTGCCTGTGCTGACAGGATGGCTGACAGTGTTGTCCTGGCGTTTGTTTGGCTACAAGTCCCAAGAGTGTCCCTGTGCTTCACACAGCATAACCCAGGGTGGTGGTTCTTTGTGGGATATTTAATTGGAGTGTGAGGCATTGCATTCTCCCAGGTGAGTTGTGTGGAGTTTGTGTTAAGGGGATGTGTAAGAAAAGCTGCTTGTAACTATGGTCAGAGCTGTCAGTCCTCCTTCCCACCCAGCCAGATATCCCACCATGGAACGTGCTTCCATTGCAGGGAGTGCAAGTTGGCTTTCAGGATGTCAGTCAGTGGTGTCCTGCTGTTGGTTGGTGCCGAGTTCCCAGAAGGGGCTTGTGCTCCCCACAGCAGTACCCAGTGTCAGCCATCTTGTCAGTTGTTTTCCACTCCCTGTGATGTGAGCATGGTTCAGAGTGGTGTTGATGGGCCAATTGTGAGGGTGATCAATATCTGTGACTACAACTCCCATCATGCTATTGCCTACACCCCCCTTCCCAGCATGCCCATACTTCCTTCCTTTTGAGTGGATTTCACTGTGTGTGAGTGTGACAGCAATGGCAAGATGGCTGACAGTGGTGTCCTGCTGTTGGTTGGTGCACAGTTCCCAGCAGGGGCTTGTGCTCCCCACAGCAGTACCCAGTGTCAGCCATCTTGTCAGTTGTTTTCCACTCCCTGTGATGTGAGCATGGTTCAGAGTGGTGTTGATGGGCCAATTGTGAGGGTGACCAATATCTGTGACTACAACTCCCATCATGCTATTGCCTACACCCCCCTTCCCAGCATGCCCATACTTCCTTCCTTTTGACTCTGCTTCCCTGTGGGGTAGTGTGCCTGTGCTGACAGGATGGCTGACAGTGTTGTCCTGGCGTTTGTTTGGCTACAAGTCCCAAGAGTGTCCCTGTGCTTCACACAGCATAACCCAGGGTGGTGGTTCTTTGTGGGATATTTAATTAGAGTGTGAGGCATTGCATTCTCCCAGGTGAGTTGTGTGGAGTTTGTGTTAAGGGTGTGTGTGAGAAAAGCTGCTTGTAACTATGGTCAGAGCTGTCAGTCCTCCTTCCCACCCAGCCAGATATCCCACCATGGAACATGCTTCCATTGCAGGGAGTGCAAGTTGGCTTTCAGGATGTCAGTCAGTGGTGTCCTGCTGTTGGTTGTTGCACAGTTCCCAGCAGGGCCTTGTGCTCCCCACAGCAGTACCCAGTGTCAGCCATCTTGTCAGTTCTTTTCCACTCCCTGTGATGTGAGCATGGTTCAGAGTGGTGTTGATGGGCCAATTGTGAGTGTGACCAATATCTGTGACTACAACTCCCATCATGCTATTGGCTACACTGACTTCACCAGCATACACAGAATTCCTTCCTTTCAGTGAGCTTCCCTGTGAGGTGGTGTTCTAGTGGTGGCAAAATGTCTAACTGTGTTTGTTGGTTATATTTGTGCCATTGCCTTGCTGTATTTGTAGTTAGGTTTGTACATATCATGACACAGTTACATATCACTATGAGATGGCATGTATTGTGTTTATCTGACTGACAGACAAATCTTGGGGTGATTATCTTTTGGTTGTTGTGGATTTGCTAAGGGTGCATGGTTTGACTATCCCCTTGACAGTGATGTGTGTGTATTGTCACACAATATTGTGTATATTAGTTGTGTACTCACCAGGCTCTGGGATGTTTGATAGTCCATATACGCTCACTGTTGGTAGGATGGCCCGCACCTTCTCCTCCCAGGGCCTGAGGTATAGTGGTTTGGCAGGAGGGCCACTGCTGGTGCGCTGATTCACAATGTAATCCTTCTTTAGTAGGCCCCTGACCCTCCTGCGCACATCATACCACCTGTTCTGGATGTCTTCCTTTGTGCGCAAACATGGTGATTGTGCGTTGACCCTGTCGACGATCCTCTCCCACATCTTGGTTTTCTGCGACATGGGGGTCTGTTGTACCAATGTACCAAACAACTGTGGTTCTACCCTGAGGATCTCATCTACCAGGACTTCCAATTCACTGTCTAGGAACTTTGGATTCTTCTTTGGGGGCATGGTGATGGGTGGTGGTGGTGATTGATGTGTGTGTGTGTGCAGGTGAGGGTGTGTGAGTGTAGGTTTTGCTGGGTGTATGTGAGGGTGCTATTTGTTGAGGTGCTAATGGTGTGTGGCTTGTGTGATGGATGAGCTGTGACTGTGTCTGTGGTTGCTGTGTGATGGTGTTCTGTGCTGGCAGGTCAGTTGAATTTGCAAAGGATCATGGTAGGGATTTGTGGCCTTTATATAGGTGGAGTTGGGGGTGTGTCCTTGTTCCATGGTTTTTTTCCCTGTATTTATTGACTTTGTCATTGCTTGTTTGGCCCTTTTTTTTGTATTTTTTCCTTTGTATTTTTTGTGCATGTAGGAGACGTTCTTCTGACCGAGTAGGACGCTGCAGTTGTCTCGTGCGAGCTTCTCCGAGTCGTTTACGCTGTGTTTCTGCTAGGTTTATTGTGCGGCGTATGCGTCGGTCGCCGAGTATTGGCTTCCTTCAGCTGGCTTTTGTATGCGTGTCGGTCGTACGGCTTGAGCTCCGTGCGACTCGGTCTGGTTTTCCACGCATTGCATCGTACTGCACGGGTCGGAGTTCGCGGGTACGTTTCGTTCGGGTTCATTCCTGGTGCGTGTCGGTCGGTTCTATTCGCGTGGTTTCCCGGCCGGATAGCTTGTTTCCGTCCGGTTCGGTCGTTCGGCTTGTGTTCCGTAGGAGTCGGTCTTGATTCACATGCATTTCATCGTACTACGCGGGTCGGGCAGCGCCGGTACGTGTCCGTCGGACAACATTCCTGTACCGAGTCGGTCGGTATGTTTTCCGGCCCGAATCGGAATCGGCCCCTTAGACTTTTTCTGCCAGTCAAACTAAGCAGTTTTTATGTCATTCTGCCAATTCATTTAGACTTTTTCTGTCTTTTGAAATGAGCAGATTTATGTTAGTTCGTTTGCTGGACTTTGGTTCTGGCTATTTACTTGCATTGGAAGTTACCTTATGTTGGTCCCTCTTGTATTTGCATTATGTGATGCATTATTGATGATGATTTAAATTTGTCCTACTAACTGCTTTTTGCCTTCTGGAATGAGTCTAATTTTGAAAAAAACATGTATGGTGCTGACTTTGAAATTTGTCTTGTGAAGGTTTCTTTTAATTGCACAAGGCCATTGTCTTATGAGACTCACATGGACCCAGTCCTGTTTCTCAACCCTTTTAATGTATTAATTAAAACCATTTACAGGTTACAGGAGAATATGTTGGGCAGGATGAGACAGCATTAGTGTAAAGTGGGAGTGATTGATGCTAGTGTGAATGGAGTGATGAGGAAAGAGAATATAAGAAGGTCTGAATGAGGCTGTCATGCTAATCAATAACAGATGAGTGTGGTAACTTTCTGGTGAAAGGGTTGCATTGTGTGCATTGCTCTCAGACTCAAAGAGTCACTATTTCCACAACCGCAAGAGACCTAAGCATGCGACAGCATCGGACAGAAGTGTACACTTTGAATCTCAGAGTCATAACCACACTGCAACCCTTTCTCCTGTTAGTTACTGCACTCCACCTGACTCTAATGGATGGATTTATAAACTATTTTTGGATGTACTGTACGAGTCTGATAGTCCTTAACCAACTAGATTTTGACTTCACATTACCTCCCAGTCTTGAAAAAGCCCCAGGCATGCGTGCCACAACAGAGCAAAACATGTGTTGGCTGTTTTTTCTCAGTTGAGAAGAATCAAGCATAAATAAAATTATCATCATCATTTATCTACAGATTTTTTAATAAAAGTGTGCATCATTAGTTTTGGTCTATGTACTGAAGTTATTGTAAGAACTTATATACATTTTCATATCTAGATTTGGATGTAAATATCCTCGCATTTCTAAAAAAAACTCTGATTACACATATGGTGAAGGGTGGGGGGTCATGCCATCAAGGGGATACCTACACACTCCTCAATATGGCAATAACAGAATACCGGGATCTTAATACCTCTATTCCCTTAATCAATAACAGATGAGTGTAAGCTACTCATCGATACTCATAAATGACTGGTGTCTTCCACTATCTCCATATTCTGATCTCCAATTTAGTTGGAATCCGTGCCGAGGTTATTCCACCACTATCTCAAACTATTATGCACTTTGTGTGAGGATTGTTTTGTGATGGAGCTTTTGCCTGCTCTTTTTCTTTGTGACTGCAAGGTGGTCACTGCTGTGGGCATCTTAGTGCACCACAAGAAACCAGGATAGAATTTGAATGGATGTGAAGAACTGCATAAGCTAATTCCATCTATGGAATAATATGGAATAACACAGCATGGTGAGACACATCTTTCTAAAGAAGATGTAACCTATTGAAAAACCCCACCAATATCCATGTCCTCCTTGGAGCCTACCAACTCATGCCCATCCATCCAAACTATGTATATATTGTTGAATTGTTGGCCCTGCCCACATATGTGTCATTAAGATCCTTGTTTTGTTCAGTGCTTTATTGAGCTACATCCATGCTATATAAATACCTACATATACCTCCTCTTGCATGGCCCTCCTCTTACTCCTACAACTTGAGAGGTGCCTCAGCAGTGCTGTTTTGCTGTTGTTGCTAGCAATGCAAATCTTCTATCCAATGGTAGTGTGGTCCTCTGGCAACTCTCAGCTGGGACTTTGCAAGGCTTCTGCAGTAGGATACGCGTTTGGACTAGTTCTCTACTACTAGTGTCTGTGTAATTTGGTGTCTATTAAGTGTTTTCTTCAATGTAGAACAAGCTTGCTGTGCAATGCATGCTGGCTCACTGAGCTGGACTGTTCCCATTGGTGCAGGTTCAAGTCTGAATTGCATGTAACTGGGTCCAAACTGAGGTGGCATGGTGTGCAAAATAACGATGGATTGGGATACGGCCCGAGTAGTTACCAGTGGCTGAGATGCCATCCATCACTTTTTTGTATATTTAACAGAGCTCAGCAGGATCTCCTCGCCATGCCCTTGTTTATGACACCAGTTTCACCTGGTGATAAATTTCTTTTGCTAGGAGGTATATTTGGCTTTAGAAGTGGCAGTGAGCGTGAGTGGCGAGTACGTTTTTTTGCCTCTGTGCCGGTTAGCTCGTTTGTACATGGATGTTTATAGTATATATCGAGTTTAGCTCTAAATTCAGATTCACCAGTGACATTGTAGTTATTCTGGCCAACGGCATAGAAATGGCAGCAGAACCTAAAAAGCACCTCTACTCATATCCTTCATTCAATAAGGCAGTACAGCTTCACAAGTGACCAGGCAGTAACTGCCACCAAACGAAAGTATGTCATTAAAAGCAGCTGGTAAAGCACAGAAACACGATAGTGAAAAGGGAACACCTTTATGTGAGCCCAGATAAATATTCCCATGACTCACTCTTTTAACTCAGGAGAGTTTACCCCGTTGATTTCCTTTTATTTTCCACCTTACTAATTATTACTTCTGCTGTCATCATCGGATTATTTTTACAAGTATCTTTTACATTAAATACCTAACTGATTTTGATTTTTTTTATATTTCAGCCTTGCTGACACTACTGTTTAGACCTCTATCAGGATTGTTTCAGCTATCTCACTGAGCTGACATTTTTGCATGGAGATTATCTATGATTGGCACAGTTCTGATCAAGAAAAGCCTGAAATATAACGCTTACAACCCACTGTGTCTAAAATGATGTTATACATTTGTTCGTAAAATTGCAGGATTGCAAATTTTATTACATTGTTTGCCAGGATCTAAGGACCCTGGGACCTCAGTATAGAGGCAGCTTTAGCTACAGCGTAATTCCTGGTGCAACCCTTGTTTATTATATAGAGGCCTTCAAACTCTGTATAGAAATCTGTTGCTAATGTTCTTACTACAGTCTCGTTTATACAGTGTGCTATAATGTAACATGACATGCATTTGTACCAGTTTACTTTAAGGAGCCTTCCCACTCCATGGGTACCAGGGTTCCGTAGTTGTCAGGGGCTTTATGTTCATCTTGGCATCTGTTGGCTGGCGGGGAGCTTCTATACTTGCTAAGGTCTGTGCTAAATAAACTTGGAAAATGAGTGGCCTGTACTGTGAAAATGACAGCACTACTCTACTACAATAATTTAATACTGTTCTGTTCGGACTTCAAAATGTCTACTGTCAGAGTCGCTGAACTTTAACAATTTAAAGGAAAAATACCTTTTCAGCTAATTTCATTCTTCTTTGAAAATTCTAATTAATTATTGGAGAAGTATACATTTATTGTGGTATATTTAGATAGTATTCTGCTTGAGGTCAGTACAGGAGAGCAAGAATATTTGGAGTCCATTCTCAAAAGCATTTATGAATATGGGCGTAGTTCTACTGGAGTACTATTTTACGCACTCTAACATGTCTTTGTAAATCAACCCCAAAACATCCAACTCCATATTCTTAAAGGTGCAGAGAGGGCATACTCATTTTTATCTGTACTAATTGTATGTAAATAGTCCCTGAATATTCCTATTCGCTTATAATTTTAATTGTTTTGGGGCTAAGTCACGAAAGCATGATGTAGGAGTATGTAAACGAGTACCACAGGAGTACTACTTGACATACTCCAAAATGTCTTCTACTATAGGTCCCGTGTGTATATTTCCACACATTCTAAAGCACATAGCTGGCTTTCAAAATGACCTACGTTGAGCTGCTTAAAATATGTTTGCAACAAATTGCAGATTGCATGTTGGTATGCAAGAAGCTGTTTGTGATTGTTATGCGTTACCATTTATAGAGCGCGGCCTTAGAGGGAGAGCAAAAAGATCGCTGGTCACAAATGGAATGTTTGGAGATGATTTAAGAATGTGTACATCAAACCTGGTTTTACACATTTGCAATACACATTTTTTATGTTACACAGTTGGATTAGACATGTTTACGATTTGAGACACAGGGAGAGTGAGTGCCTTGCAATGAATCACATGTTCGTTGGTCAAGTGCCAACTCTGGGATTTGAGTCCAGGTCTCTAGTTTCCAAGGACAACAAGGGCAGGTTCCCCACTAATTCTCTATATCTTCAACTTGACGAGTTCTTTCACCGGCATGGGCGAAATATTTGACTTGAAATTTAAGAGGGAGCGAGAGATGGCGCAGCAATCTATTACAAGGAATATCATAACCCAAGTATTAGTTAAGGCATTTTGCAAGTCATCTTGTCGTGCCATGACCTTACAAAGACCTTTGTCCAGCAGTCTTGTGTTTGGCCATGGAACCTCACTGTGACTTATGATAATCTTGTTTACTATGATGGGGGTACCTTATCCTATATATAAGTCTCTTAACTTGCTCATTCCTGCGAAACGTTGAATCATATGTCCATCCACTGACACCCAGTGGCAAACCGTTGATGAACATTTGAACAACATCTGCTATTACTTCTATTAAAGATACAGGTCAATTATCCAAAGTCGCACATTATGCCAATGAATCATCAGATTGAACTAGCTTGCGAGTACACAGCCTTTCCAAGTCGTGAGCATTATTAACGATTTTTTTAACCACATCTGAACATTTTAACAAAACAGAAATATGAGATATTTACATAAGGGGTTTTATGGTCATTTAAAGTATTACATTCTTTTCTCTAATCATGATTAAGGTTTTATGCTGTCAATGACTGTTCGCTTATCATAATTGTTCCAGGGCAAGATCCCTATTAAGCTCTTGTGCGGAGCCAACATTCACAAATGGGATTTCATAAAATAAGAGAGATTAGCAGGCGGTTTATTGAGCAAACTGCAGCCAGAAAATACTGTTCTTGTCTTGGCTGAATAGTATTTTAGCAAAACCAGGAAGTATTTGAGCTATTTAACAAGAACACACGTATTATTAGAGCAAGGAATGGCCTAATGAGCTTACCAGCAATATTTTCAAGATGCAACAGTTCCTATAGGCGCATTCAGGTTGGTACTGCGGTTAGAGAAGTACAGCTGTGCGTCATTTTCAAAACAGACCAGTAAAGAAGCTGTTCCAACTGGGAGAAAATAGGAACCAGCCCCAGTCAGAATCCCACTTATTTAATTCCGAGTGAACCACCTATGTTATTGTGCATATGTGCAGGTACACTAGCATCTTCTCTCTGGAAACAACTGCTACAATAAACTCCTCGTCCATCTTCCCGTCCCATTCCTTACCAAGGAGCAGCTTGTCTGCTCCACAGAAACCTTTTACTTAGGGGAAGTCGAATACTTCCCCCAATATGGCGCTGCCTACCCAGCATGCATAAGGGGGGAAGTATGACACCCTCACATCATGAAAATACCATAGAAAACCAAAAAACAATCACAGGGAACAAAAACAGGGAGGGACGGATGGGCTTGTGTGTGTGTGTGTGCAGATCTCTAGGGCGCCCCTAAGCTCTCTCTGCCCTATTTTCGGCACACTTCATAAAGACACCCTAACATCGCGGTACTGTGTCAGAGTATGACCCCGAGTGGTCCACTCCCTTTTATTATACCCCTCAGGCCACGTCTGGCCAGAGGATGTCCTGGATTTACATCAGGTCCCCCTCAAGAGAACAGGACCTCTAACCTGCTACATCCCTCCCCAACTTGGTTTTGAAGATCAGAGTTCATTTCACTCAGCATACAAAGTCCTTGAGTCACTGGCTGGGTTGTGGATTAGGGCAGAGGCAGTATCGATGAGGCTGACTGTGAATGGGGGGGTCACAGGCAGGAGGATCACTAGGCATATCATCTCGCTGGTTTTCTTCTGGACTCACCAGCCTTTGATCTGCGGTGTCACTCCTGACTGCATCGCTTTCCTCGCATTCTGCCCAGCTAGTGACGTCCTCAGTATGATCCAAGACAGAGGGTTGAGATGGGGTTGTAACTTTCTTGAACCATGAGACATTCCTTGCTAATACTTCTTGCCCTTTCTTGGCCGTCACCATGGTTCCATCACTTCCGATGATGGTCCAGGTCCCGGGCTCATATGGTGTTCTGAATTTCCACCCTGGTCGGCAATCTTTGACGACTACAGAGTTGCCAAGTAGAAGTAATCGTGTCTTCGCCCGATGTTAACTGTCTCTAATGTTGGGCTGCTCGCAGCGCACTTGGGTTCTTTGAACATCGTGAGGCAGCGTTGTCCACCTAGGGCACGTGGGGATGAAATCCCGTCGTGGCCTCTTGAACATCATGGCCCAGTGGCCTGCTGAGTTGTGCAGTGAGGAGTGCTCCTATATTCTCTAAGGATTGGTTGTAGGTGATGTTCTGGTTCAGATTGGTTGTGGCGATGCAAACTATTTTGTTCAGCATGCACATGAACCTCTCGGCCTCGCCGTTGGCCTGGGGCCACTTGGGAGTGATCCGACAGTGACGCATCCCTCGCTGTTTGAGGAAATCGGCAAACTCCGCTCACTTTTGATCTCCACCGGTAGGCCAAAAGTGGCAAACACCTTCTCAAGGGTGGGAGCCCCATGAATGAATGCTGGGGAAAAATTACTTTCATGAAAGGATACTTAGAGTAGGCGTCTACAAGGACAAGAGTGGTCCTCCCATCGGGGAAGCTCCCGAAATCCAGGCTTAGTTTGGACCATGGGTCTGTGCATGGTTCTTCGGTGATTAGCTGTGCCAGCCTTTCTGGTGCCCGTGTTATTTGGCATGTGGGACACTTACGCACGAAGTCTTCAACCATTTCTTCTAGCCCATTGAACCACACCTTTTCCCGCATCCATGCCTTCATTTTCATGGTGCCTTGGTGCTCTCAGTGCGCTAGCTGCGTGACATGGTGTCTCAGGGTCTTTGGGACTATGATGCAAGACCCTCGCAGTAGGATCCCATCCTGGGTGGTACTGAGTTCGTCTTGCACCCTCCACATCTTTGTCAACCTCTCCTTGTCTTTGTGTGTACAATCATTGGCATCCCGGCGGAATTGTTCCACGTGTCACTCTGCACAGCATTGCGTACACGACTGATGACAGGGTCAGCCTCTGCAGATTACTTAATATCTTTCAGGCATAGTGCTCGAGGGCAGGTGACACTTGAGATAATGTTGACATCATTTTCTATTCTGTCTGGGTCGTCCTGAGCCTCTGAAGGTGTGGGGTGATGCGATAGGAAATCGGCAGGGTTCTTCGCCCCGGGCCTGTAGACTACTTCCATCTGGTAATGTTGCAATTGAATGGCCCATCTCTCGATCTGGGGGGGCGGGTGAGGAGCTAACCCTCGAAAGAGCGGGACCAAAGGCTGGTGCTCAGTGACAAACTTGAAGGGTTGGCCACTCAAGTACTGGTGGAAATGCCTGCAGGCCCACTTGATTGCCAGGGCCTCTCGCTTGATTTGTGCGTAGAGAGCTTCGGTTGGTGTCAATGCTTTGCTCGCGAATTCCAGTGCTGCCCTCCCCCCGGCACTTGTTCCTGAGCTAGTACGGCTCCCAGCCCTACTGGACTGGCATCTACCATCAGTTCGGTGTGCTTGTCAGGGTCGAAGTATACGAGCGAGGTGTTGCCGAGGAGGGTGTCTTTGATTCTTTGGAATGCATCTTCTTCCCGACGGCCCCAGGTCCATCAGGTGATCGTCTTTGTGAGGGCCCTCAATGGTTCGGCGAGGGTCGCAAGGTTGGGAATGAACCTCCCGCAGTACATGGCCATCCCCAGGAAGCTCCTCTCTTCCGAAGGTGTGTTGGATGCTGGTGCTCATTTGATTTTTTGTGACTTGCGGGGTTCTACTTGTATTCCGTCTTAGTTGAAGACGCACCCAAAGAACTCAATGGATGGCTGAAAGAATGAACATTTGTCACTGTGTAGCGTCACTCTGTGTTCTTTGAGGTGTTTGAGCGTGGCTGTCAGGTGTTTGTGGTGTTCCGCGGCAGAAGGTGAGTGGATCTATATGTCATCCCTGACATTCAGGAGGCCACGTAGTCCAGACAGGGTCTCACGTACGGCATTTTGAAATACCTCGGCAGCCGATGAGATTCCGAAGTTCAGGCATTTGTATCTGCGCAGCCCCAGGTGGGTGCTGAAGTTGGTGATGCATCGGCTTTCCACCGCTAGTATCAGCTGGTGATATCCGGCATTGAGGTCCAGGTTTGAGAGCCACCAGGAGCCGCTGACGTCCGCTATAATATCATCCATGGTGGGCGTGATATGCCGCTCCCGCTTGATGGCGCGGTTAGGGAGTCGCATGTCGATACATAGGCGGATTTTCCCATGTTTTTAGACTTTTCTGCGATCAACTTTGGGGATACCCAGGGCGTTGGTCTGTATACCTTTTCTATCATGTCTTGTTGCTCAAGCATCTCAAGTTCTTTCTCCACCAACGGCCGGAGATGGAATGGGATACGGCGATGTCTGAGTGCCACCGGTGTGACGGAAGGGTCAATGTAGAGTTTCACTAGGGTGTACTTGAGACAGCCCAACCCTTTGAATAACTCAGGAAATTGTTCAAGCAGTTTGTCGATTTGGTGCGACCGCACACTCTTGGCGAAGGACACCAGGTCAAGGTCTTCTGCTGTGTGGCTGCCAATCAACGTGTCGGCTTCCTGGTCAATGACGTGAAATGTCGTCTTGACTCCTCGATTACCGGACTGTATGGGTACTGACATCCACTCTCGAAGGTTTCAAAGGGGAGCGACTCCTGTATGCAAATATTTTGGTGTGAGACGGCTCCAGTTGGGGTTTAGGTCGAAGGTGGGTATACTGTTGGACTCCCAATACATTGACTGAGGTGCCTGTATCAATAATGGTTTTAACTTCTGATCCTGCTACTCGGACAACACATGTCAGTTGTGGTCTCCTGTGGCGTTTCAGTTCCCTGGTGAAAGAGATGAGAAATGTCTCCTCTTTGTCTTCTTCTGGGGGGGAGTCTTCGAGGCAGCGATTCTGTTTCCCTGACCCTCTGGAGTTGTCTTGGTGCGCTAGGTTTGTGAGAGACAGTTGGCGCACTGTCTTCGTTAGAGATTTAGTGTCTTTTGGTCCTTTGCTCTGGATCTTTTTCCTGCAAACTGTCGGGAAATGGTTGTTGATCCCACAGTTGGAACAGGTGCGGCCTAGCGCCGGGCACTCGCCAACGGGGTGTTCTTCCCTGCCATAGTACCCCCATCTTGGCCTACTCGTCGGGAATTTCCGCCCTCTTGCTGAGTCACTCCGGCTTTTCATTTGGATAGCATTGGTGCTTTCCACTTTGATGCTTGCTGGCTTCTCTGGAACTTGTGTAAGCCCCTGGTCCATTTTGTTGGCTCGGGATGAGGACAGGTCATGTGTGCTTGCTAGGATCAAGATGTCCTCGAGGCTGATATTAGGTTGGCGTAGGATCAAACCTCGTAACATCTTATCTTGGCAACCTTGAATAAGCTGTGCTCTGATTTCTTTTAGTTGATCATCTGCTGTGGAGGTACTGGCCAACTCGCATAGCCTGGCGTGGAAAGCCTCGATGGACTCTCCTTCGCGTTGGCAGGCTTGGCATAGCTTAAACCTTTCAAAGCCCGGGTTTAAATGGGGGTCGAAATGGGCGTTGAGCGCCCTTACAGCCGCATCGTAGTCTGTGGCGAGGCTAGTATTCGGTAGGTGTTTGAATAGTTTGTATATTTCTTCTCGGGCATGGTGGAGGAGTAGTGACCTCTTGATGGCCTGTCAGTCTCCCTCATAGCGACGAAGTAGTTTTCGAGTCGCTCGATCCATATCTTCCATCACGGGGAGGCGGTAGTTGGGTCTGCTAGTACGCTGAACGGCCGCAACAGCCCTGTGAGGGCATGTTGCACTGGAGTCTGTTGCTGAGGCAGGGCTCTGGCTTCGTCCGCCATGCGGACTGGATCTCAGGGCCTCACTGAGTGCTTGAGGCTCTGGTCTCGTCCTATTGGAGGTCTTTGACATGGCTTGGGGCCCCTCGAGTGTGGCTTGATGTGGCTCGCCTCTTTGGATTATTTTATTTTGTTTTATTATATTTGTTTATTTTCCTTTTTTTTCTCCTCTGTAGACTCACTTCTTTATTTATATCCTCTTTTTTTCTATTTGTGAGATCTTCAGGCTTGGAGCTGATGCTTAGGGCGTCCTGGGGCCAATCGGCCTCATGCAGGCTTCTCTGCAGTCAGGAATCAGCTAAGGTGCACGTGCTCCGCTGTGCCATGGACGGGGCTTAGCCAGGCCAGTTACTCACTGCGGTTGTTGGCTCTCCACCCCACTCTTGGAATCCAGCAGCTTTTTCCTGCCTTATTTACTTGGTCGAGCGGGAAGGGTGCCGGCAGCATGAACAGTGCTTTTGGGCTCTTGCGGTGACGGTGCTGCTTGCGGGAGCGTAGGATCGCGTCTATGCAACCAGTAACTGTTCCACTTCACGGCTTCGACGGTGCATGAGGCTGATTGCACCCTCGTTGCCAGTGTGGTGTGTGTGTGCAGATCTACAGGGCGCCCCTATGTTCTCTCTGCCCTACTTTTGGCGCACACTTCATAAAGGCAACTTCACACTGTGGTACTGTGTCGGAGTGTGACCCAGAGTTGTCCACTCCCTTTTATTATGCCCCCTCAGGCCACGCCTGGCCAGAGGATGTCCTGGATTTACATCTGGTTCCCCTCAATAGAACAGCTAACCTGTTACAGGTCTCAGGAATGGAACGGGAATACCAGGACTCGGAGTAATGAAGATTACTGGTGAGTAACTGGGCATTCTTGCTCACCAGTACCAAGCTGGGCCAAAAGGCTAGCCAGATATTAAAACCAAGAACTGGTATCTTACAGTGCTCCTACCTGTGGGGTGGAGCAGGCGCTAATGGGGTTAGAAGATGCGCCACTCTGATACTTGAACAGATTTGGGAAATCACAGAACTATACTCCTTGTTGTATTCTCTTAGTCAAATCCATATATGAAGATCCTGGACACGTGGAAAAGCTGATTGTTACAGTGAGCAGCTTTTATTGTAGAGCCTTAAAGGAAGAGCGCCAGTCACTTCTGTGATGCTGCATGTTTCACTAACCAAAGGGACATAATTCAGGGCCATTCTATTCTCCATTGACTTGCACGAATCTGGCACCAACTAAGTTAAACAGTTAACATGCCTAATTAAGTGCTAAGGAGCTGCACCTTCGGGCGCCACATGGTTGATGTAAGACAATTTTGCTTCAAAAAGATCTTTTAAACTCAGTCCATTGATATTTACTCAGCAATGCCTGGGAATAGCAAGGTATGTTCGTCTTTTAACCGTGGTTGTGTAGTTTTTCCTTCGTAGGTCATCTTTCTCCTTTGCAAACCGGTGTTTTTTTAATTTTCCACCCAGAGTTTTAAGAGAGGAGCTTTGGTGGTAGGCAGAGCTTAATTTAGAGGTGGGTAGTAATGTCAAATCCACCCGTTCTGACATCAGTTTAATTAGTCAGCTAAACACTTCTACATCACAATGTTGAAATATGGCTGCAATAACTCCCCCAGCAGTAATTCGGATGATGAGGTGTTTACTGCATCCACTGAGTCAGTGGATTTTATATACTTGCAAATCTCTAAATAAAGACCTTAGTCCCTCTACTTCTGCTGACAAAGGATGGCTTTTCGTGATTCCAGTCTGCAAAGAATGTTGGAGCATAAAGGACTGCAGAACAACAAGCATTGGTAATGCATCAGTTTCGCCTCTGTAATGAATAAAGAGCTGCTTTCATAAAAGAGCTTCCTGACAGATAACACAGGAGTGGAGAGGATGTGGCGCAGAGGCCAGATCTGCTGACTCGAGAGCTGTGGATCCTGGTTCGAGTCTCAGTGGCCCCAGGCAACATCCTGTGATTCTTATAAATCACTAAGGCGCCGATTATGATGTCGCTCGGAAAGCTTCCGATCGCAGGTCGGAGGCTCTCTGACCGACATCCCCGGTTTCAATTCTGACTGCCTAATAACAATGTAAGCAGTCGGAATTGAAACCGGCCGGTCATTCTGGCTGGATTCCGACTGACTCCAACATAATCCCTGAGGATGGCGTTTCCGCCGTCGAGATTACAATGTCGGTTTCCGACAGGCTTTCCGACATGGAAAGCCTGTCGGAAAGTGACTTTGGGGGCTCCTAGCAGGGTCCCCATTCCTCCATGGCCTCCGGTTGGGGGCCGAGGGGGTACATATGGTGGTAACAGAATCTCCTATTTCTCCATGGGAGCTTGTGCTACGGCCTGTTTATGGCACTAGCTCCCATAGAGAAATGTAAGTATGCGACCACACCATGTGCGGTCGCATTGTAATTGCGGTGTCGGGACCGCCGATCGGAGGTCGGTCGATCCGAGATCACCCGACATCGTAATCAGGCCCTTAATCTCTCCTGGTGATAATATGTTATATACATATACTGCAATAGTAAAAGGCAAAACTTCATAAAAATATAGTTCCACCAAAGCGCATGTTAACAGTATTTCAATGGCAGGAAACTGATAGAGAAGCGGAGGAGGAACAATCAATCAATCAATCAATCATGTCACTTATAAAGCGCACTTCATACCCGCGAGGGTCTCAAGGCGCTGGGGGAAGAGGGGGGTGGTGCTGCTACTGATCGAGGCCAGTAGGTCTTGGGTCTGTCGGAGGTTGGTGGGGAGGGTGTTCCAGGTCTTGGCGGCAAGGTGGGAGAAGGATCTGCCGCCGGCGGTCGTTTTCCAGATGCGGGGGACTGTGGCGAGGGCGAGGCTGGTCGAGCGGAGCTGGCGGGTGGGGGGTGTAGAAGCTGAGTCGTCTGTTGAGGTAGGCTGGTCCGGAGTTGTGGAGTGCTTTGTGTGCGTGGGTGAGGAGCTTGAAGGTTATCCTCTTGTTGACAGGGAGCCAATGCAGGTCTCTCAGGGGGTGTGATGTGGCTGCGTCGGGGGATGTCGAGGATAAGACGTGCAGAGGCGTTCTGGATGCGTTGCAGCCGTCTCAGGAGCTTAGCCGTCGTTCCTGCGTAGAGGGCGTTTCCGTAGTCCAGCCAGCTGGTGACGAGGGCCTGGGTGACTGTTTTTCTTGTTTCGGTGGGGATCCACTTGAAGATCCTGCGGAGCATTCGGAGGATGTTGAAGCAGGATGAGGAAACGGCGTTGACCTGCTTAGTCATGGAGAGGGTGGGGTCGAGGATGACCCCTAGGTTGCGTACGTGGTCGGTGGGTGGCGGGGCTGTTCCCAGTGATGTTGGCCACCAGGAGTCGTCCCAGGCTGAAGGGTTGGAACCAAGGATGAGGACCTCCGTCTTGTCCGAGGTACAGCTTCAGGCGGCTGGTCCTCATCCATTCGGCGACGGCCTTCATTCCTTCGTGGAGGTAGGCTTTGGCGGTGTGAGGGTCTTTGGTGAGGGAGAGGATCAGCTGGGTGTCGTCGGCGTAGGAGATGATGTTGAGGTTGTGCTGTCGGGCGACGTGGGCGAGGGTGCCATGTAGATGTTGAACAGCATTGGGCTGAGGGAGGAGCCTTGGGGTACGCCGCAGATGATCTTGGTGGCCTTGGATCGGAAGGGGCGAGGCGGACGCTTTGTGTTCTGCCGGAAAGGAAGGATGTGGTCCAGTCCAGGGCCTTCTCTTGGATCCCGGCGTCGTGAAGGCGTGTTCGTAGTGTGTGGTGGCAGACCGTGTCGAAGGCGGCTGATAGGTCCAGGAGGATGAGGGCTGCTGTTTCTCCATTGTCTAGCAGGGTCCTGATGTCATCGGTGGTGGCGATGAGGGCGGTTTCGGTGCTGTGGTTGCTGCGGAAGCCGGACTGGGAAGGGTCCAGGATGTTGTTCTCCTCGAGGTAGCGGGTCAGTTGTTTGTTGACGATTTTCTCGGTGACCTTCGCTGGGAACGGGAGCAGAGAGATGGGTCGGAAGTTCTTGAGGTCCTTGGGGTCTGCCTTGGGTTTCTTGAGTAAGGCGGTGATCTTGGCGTGCTTCCAGCTTTCCGGGAAGGTTGCTGTCTTGAAGGAGATGTTGATTATTTTCCGGAGATGGGGCGCGATGGCTGTACTGGCTTTGTTGAAGATGTGGTGAGGGCACGGGTCTAGCGGTGAACCGGAGTGGATGGTGTTCATGATCTCGCTGGTGTCCTCGTCGTTGATGTTGGTCCAGGAGAGCAGGCGGTTGGTGGTTGTGGGGGCAGTGGTCTCGGTGGTTGCCGGGGCGGTCGTGGTGTTGAAGCTATCGTGGATGTCGGCGATTTTGCGGTGGAAGAAGGTGGCCAGTGAGTCGCACAGGTATCGCGACGGCTGGATGTCGTTGGTGTTGGAGCTGGGGTTGGAGAGTTCCTTCACGATGTTACAAGCATTGGTAAATACAGGAAAATATGCTACAGCCAATAGAAATGGAGGAAAGGTAAGTGCCACGCACAGGATCCAATGAGAAGCCAGCAAAGAGAGGAGGCAGAATGTAAGTCCCTTTTAAGTTTATATTAAAAACAATAGATTTCTCAAGCACAGCATAAGTGCTGTGCAGGTGAAGCCTAAAAATTGACTGGGGTTTTAGTGGGATCCATATTTATTTAATACTATGTCTTCTGCTGTAGCTCCATGATGAGGAGGACTGATACAAGCCTGCTTGAATGCCAATTTTTGCCATTTGCTTTTATTCAGCAGTTTGGTTATTTTCATTAAAAAAGTGGAAAATGAAGATGAAATATTAAAACCAATGCTTGTTCTCATCGGAAAAAAGAGGGAAGAGATAGGAGTAGACCAATATATTAACCATTTACTTTAGTCTGCATACACACGTAGGGCCTAATTTAGAGTTTGGCAGATAGGGTGTTCCTCATTGAGCTTTCATGACAGAGGAATCACTGTTGTAACACTCCTGAGGAATATCTAGGTGAAAGCCTAGATTTCACGCACAAGAAAGTTCCCCAAGGACTGGTGTAACATTTGCAGATTTTTACTGCTCCCAGATGGACGCTGCATCTATGAACGCTTGTGGAAGCTGGCATGTAATGTTTACAACGCAGTCTTTATAAGGTGGATGTTACAACGCAATTCTTTGCAATGCAGGTATATAAGGAGGGAATTTATCAGTACTTTACAATGCAGGACTTTACAAAGCAGGTAAGTGTTTTTATATGTTATTAATTAAGGGGTGCAAGTAGTTTTAAGGGCTCAGGAATGGGTAAGAGGACATATTGCCAAGGGTTTTTAAGGGTTCAGGGATGGCTAAAGGTATGGGGTAGTAAGGGTTATAAGGATTTTTTAATAGTTCAGGGATGGGTGAAGAAAGGGGTTAGTAAGGGGCTTTTAAGGGTCTGGAGTTAATAAGAGTATGAGGGTTCTGCCTTTGGTAATGGTACATGTTAGTAAAGGGTTTTAGGGCTTAGGGATGAGTAAGTGCACAGGGCAGTAAGACGCATTTGGGGATGGGTACGTACTGGTTGGTTGGTACTTGTTTTTTGGTTTCAGGGCTGGGTTAGGATATAGGGCAGTAAGGGGTTATAGGGTTCCGAGATGGGTATGGGTACATTGCAATATAGGGTTTTAGGGTTCAGGGCTGGGTAAGGGAAATCATTTTAGGATTAGATTTTCAGGTTAACCCCTAACTTTTTGTTGATTGAAATATCATGTCACTTTTTTGTCAGTTTTTCATTTTTACATTTTCCGAATTACGGTAGCTTTGATCTCTTCCATAATTGTAAAGTGAACCATTCAGTTTTTTCATTCGCAATGCCAATATATATATTTTTTGCGCCATCCCTTGTCCGACATGTTTGTATTTTTTCCATGCCGCTTGTGACGTGATGACAAGTGGCCATCTTTATCTCAAGCAGAGTGCATCCACACTTCTCCTGATTCATTCAGTTTCAGGCAGGTTTCAGATTACTGTGGACGCCACTTTGAGCGCACTTCAGCAATTTGCATGTAATTTATTTTCCGAAAGTGTTAAGTTTTCTTAGCTGTTGTTGGTTACCCTTTTGCAACATTCTCATTCCTTTTTTACAGGTGGCTTTTTGTTACCCCTGTTAATGATGTCCTATTTATTTTGGTCATTCATCTATCACAGTTAGGGGCATATTCTCAAGAACGGGCGATAATTATCGCCAACCTAGGTTAACGCAATTTTACATAATGCCGTCTATCGCGGGAAAATAACGGCGTGTTAACAGCGTATTCTCAACACGCCGGCAACAGGCGATAGTTTTCCGATAACGCGTCAAATGTCTGCGTTAAAATTACCGGGACGCCGATAAAAAAGGAAACCCGAACGTGAAAAAAGTGGCGATGGGCCCAACAGCGATAAAAACATCAGCGATAAGCAGGGCCAGGCTTGCTATTCCCACGTCAGGTGGGAAAATTCACCATAAAAGCTGCCAAAAAAACCCAAAACCCAAACAACTGAGAAGCACCATGGAGGAAGCCGGAGCAACTACAGAGGCCAACCAGAACCCCACAAACCCTCCGGAGGACCAGCCAGGGACCTCGGGGAAGGAGAAGGTCAAGGAGAAGAAGAAGAGGAACCCGCGATTCAGTCCGCAGGAAAACAAGATCCTGATTACGGAGGTGATAGAACACCACCAACAACTGTTCATCACCTCCACTGTGTCATTGGCAACTAAAAATGCAATATGGCAGTCCATCTTGGCCAAGGTGAATGCAGTCGGAGTGAAGAGAAGGGAAGTGGACGACTGCAAGAAGCGCTGGAATGATGTGAAGTGCAAAACCAAGCTGAAACTCGCTAACAACCGGAAAGCAGCAATGCAGACTGGAGGTGGGAGTCCAGCGCCACAGCAGGAGCTGGATGAGATGGAGGAAATGGTGTCCACAGTCATCAGTGGGGAGACGGTGGCAGGAGTTGGGGGACCGGACACTGCTCAACATGACCTGACCCAACAGCAACAGGGTGAGTAACGACCAGGGAGTGGGGGGACGGAGGGAGATGGGCACAATGGTACACATGCACAATTAAGTATAGCACAGTGCACACCCACAATGACTCTGGATCATGTCCCTGATTTCCTTGGCATACTGCAGCACACATAGAAACAGCAAGTAGGCCCCCGTCGACAATGTGCCCAGAGGGGGCCCTCCCCACACATCACTAATCTCACAACAAACCCATGCACATGTGCTGAACCCAGCAAAGCTGCGGCTCCGTGAGCCACACTGACAATGCAAGTGACACTGCATGACGATTAGCATGCTGCAGTCCAATTGTCAAGACATGGTACACGCCACGACAGTGAGGTGGCTGAGTGTGGACCACATCCGTAAAGGAGCTGGTCACACTCTGACACATCCACGTACACAAACAACCCCTGACGTCAACAAGACATCTGCGGACAAACCATGCCCAAGAGTCCCAACTCCCACCAAGAGCCCAAGTTACCCAAGTCTGCAACATCTCAGCACTGTATAAGCACAGAAGTGAAAGGCACACCGCCTGAAAGGGATAAGGGCCAGCAAAATCAGAGCTGCAGGGGCGACTCTCCCACAATGCAGCACACACACATAAGAATCAGAGCACATCAACATTGACAACAATGTGGTACAAACTGCAACACTTTCACAACAGAACAGAGAACACAACTGCTGCCGCTTGTGTGTAGAAACTGGCCAATCACATTTGGCATAGAAGGAAACTGTGAGATGATAATGTACAAGTACAACCCCACATCCCTGATGGTGTAGAAATGTCCACTGTCCCGCATCAAATAGGCATCTCCTCCCAAACAGTCACAATGTACATTGTCATGCAGTCAGTTTGTAAACTTGTCCAATGCGTGAACATACATGGAACACACTGTTAAACTGCCTCACCCCTTCACATTGCAGAGGGAGAATCAACACCTCCTGCAGAGCAAACCATACATCTCTTCACTGATGATGAAGAGGACCTCCACACTATCGACACCGATGCCCTCCAACAGCTCATGGACACCCTCAGCACCCCACCCCCAGGAGCAGGGCAGCCCAGCTGCATCGAGGAGACCCCACCCCCTGCACAGACCACACAGCAGGAAGCACCCACCACCACGGCTGTCTTCCAGGACCCCCACGACCAACACATGGCATTCCAACGCCGTGTGTTAGAGGGCCAGAAGGAGATGGCTGAACAGGTGCGGGTGGGGTTCGACCTCATGGCAGCCAAACTAGCTGCCATACGTGGGTGTCTAAGTCCCATCAGGGACCACTTACAGTCCCTAACGGACACCCACAGTCCGCTCCATGCTCTCCAACAAGCCATGGCTGACATCGCTGGTGTCATGACTCTGAGACAAGAACAACTGTCTAGTCAGAATGGCTGCAGCGATGACAGCCGGGAGTTGGGACACATGCGGAGGATCATGGAGAACATGGAGCGGATGCAGGCGGAAAGAATGGCTGCCACGGCTGCACACCAGCGAGATGTAGCTGGGATCTTCCATGCCCTGCAGATCCTCATCATGGCATTGCTGCCACAAGGTCTGGCGCAGATGAATGCTGCTGCTACTACTCCATCCACATCTCCGCCCCCTGATGTGTCAGTGCCTCACAGTGCGGCAGACAATCCACCTCCAGCCCCTGATGTGTCACTGCCACACAGTGCTGCAGACAAAACACCACCACCCACATGTGAGGCACATCACACATCAGAGGACGATGATGTGGATGATTCTGCCTTTGTGGTAAGAAGGAAGCGGTAGCATTCATCTCCGCCATATGGCCTTTTTCAGCTTGGTTCTGCCCTCTGATTATGCCCTGAAATAACACCTTCCACTGTCCCCCGATACACTCTGCGACACTTACCTTGGCCCTCGACATGGACTGCCATATTTGGTTTGGTTACCAATGACACAGCAATCAGACTGCAGACTGAACTCTTTCTCTTCCGATGAACTTGTCAATCTTGAAAGGACTCTGGCTGGCCCTCCACGGGATAGCAATGTAAAGTGGGGTTTGCATGGCCATGTACTGGTCCAGCTTCAACACTCCACCGAATGTGATTAAAACATTCTAATTCACACAGATGTGTCATGTCTATGATCAAGCAAGTATGAAAGTATGGATGAATATAGGGGCAGTGATTCCAAAAAAAGGTACTCCCTGGGAACTGATATCAATGCGCATGTTTGACCGTGACCCAGATAGGCAGTGAGATGACTGGGAATGTGTGAACTAGCTGTGGCCTGATTGCTCCTAAACAACAATCTCGCAATTTCCCAACTTAGCCCCACGTCAATGAACAAAATAGGGCTGTGTGTAAAAAAGTAAAAGTTATGTGGATGCCACAGCTCGGAGCAATGATTTGTTTGAGTGTGCAGCGGTTGGACTCCTGGGATGGTCTGTGTGTAAGTGTGAAGGTCATTCCATGCAAGAGAACTGCGAGCAAGGACTTCTGTGTGTGGGGTGTGTATACGTTGGTCTTTGGTTAGTGCTGTGCATAGTGTGGGAGTCGTCATCAGCTGCTATGGTATCTCTCAGGGGGTGCCGGGCGCATGCAATTCCAAGGTCGGCGGTGCGGCTGTGCTACCGCCTTCTAGCTCAGACAAAGGAGCTTTCATCCCTAATGTTAGTTTGTCATCAGCTTGCAATCTGGAAATGTGATGTGGATTTTTGGGGGGGGGGTCACTGCTTCGCCTTCTGGCACGGTTGAACCCTTACCTGCCATGTACGTGCCCTCACGGTCAAATTTGCATGGTCTGATGTAGCAGTGGTGTTTTGCTGCAGTCTGACAGTGATGGGTACAGGTAGCTGTGAGGAGGCGCGTGACTTCTCACCTTGCACCTATTAGCTGACACTGTTCACTACTATTGATGGATGACGTCCGTGTACACATCTGATCTGTACATGGCACATATGTCCAGGGGACACCTTGGTGTGTTCTACCAAGGTACTCCTGCTGGCTTTTTGGATGGTGTGCATCTCCCATGTTGCTGAGGTGCTCACTGTGCCCCCATCCCCCTTATGTCCATGTTGCTCATGTTGTGGGACTTGAGTCACAGGGTGCATCTCTGCATCAGGGTGGTTCATATTTGACCCCAAATGTCACCCGCAATTTCATATTTGACCCCAAATGACACCCGCAATTTCATATCTGACCCCAAATGACACCCGCAATTTCATATTTGACCCCAAATGACACCCTGTTGTCTTTTTTTGAACACCAATGACAGCCTTCATGTCATGTTCATGTACACATGAGATACGCTGATGAGTGGGATTACGTACTACATTTGACACCCTGAAATGGCATTCCAAATTCGTGACACCCTGAACAGCCTCTCTGTACAGAGGTGACATACCCACCATCTATTTGCTATTTGTGAGATCGTTAGCACTTAATGTTGCACTTATACTTGTCAGAGTGATGTGCCAATGCAGAGGACTGACATGCACACAGGAAATGTGTGTTGCAATGAATTTATTTGCACATGCTGTTCATGTGGTCATTTTGTACTGTTCCATGATTGCTAAGGACAGTCACAATGTGACGTGCTCATGCGAAGAAATTGTTAATGATTGTGTTCCTTCGGGCTATTCCTGCTGCAGCTGCAGTGGGGTGTGGTCCACCTGCCTCATCTTCCTCATCATCGTCCGGTGCATCTGGCACTTGGATCCATGGGGCATTGGTGCGTACACATATGTTGTGCAATACACAACATGCAATGATCATCTTGCACACTATTTCTGGGCTGTACAGGAGTCTTCCACCTGTGATGTCCAGGCACCTGAAACGTGACTTTAACACGCCAAATGTGCGCTCAACAATGCCCCTGGTGCATTTGTGGGCCAAATTGTACTGCCTCTGGGCCGGGGTGTTCGGGGCTCGGAGGGGTGTCATCATCCATGGGCAGAGTGCATATCCTTGATCACCTGTGAGAGGTAAGTGAGAATAGTGTAAATTGGTGGTTCTGCATGCTGTGTTAGCAGACTTACAAGTTCTGTGGTGTGTGATTTGTGTGACTTTGGGATTCATGTTTGCCATGTATTGCTTCTGGCAAATTTGCAGGATCAATGTGTATTATGTAGCCTCACAGCTGCTCCTCCCTCCCCCCGAGCCTATTTACTTGTGTGCGCTGCGCAGTTGCATCACTTGCACTCCTACGGCACACCATTGTCATGCCTGTCTGCGCATGTCCGCAAGCCTGACAACACTGTAATGTTGCCCGTTGAAGGTGGGCGGCCACGTGTGTGTAGGCCTATGGTGAGGATAGGGCGGACACAGATGTGGAGTTCAGGCCTGGCTGAACTCGCGCTGCGATTGAGGCTAGGCCTTTGGCTTATGCTGCGGCAATGAAGATACACACACAACAGTTGGCATGTATGAGCCAAGACCCCGAGCGGTCTTGCGCTCCCTTATTTATCCATTTGGGCGAGCCCGCCCTCCGGGTGCATGCTACATTGCAAGATTGTCGATTAAGGGCCGGGTGGCGCCGACACTACAACAGAGACACACGCCATAGTTACTTTTGTGGCCAGCCCGGAATTGAACCACGCGCAGAGCCCAGAACTGAACCACGCCCAGAGCCCCAGGCCATTTCTTCACACTCCTCACACGCCTATGTGTGGGCCGCGGCGCTGGGATGTCGTGCGCTTCGGAGTATGTCTCCAGACGTTCCACCCAGGCTTTCCAGCGGCCTGCCTGGGACGGGGGTGGGCCCGTGACTGTGAAGGGCTCCAGTGGCGTTAACGAGGACATGCTGTTGGCTGCTGGAGGCGGACTTGTGGGGTAGCCCCACAGGACGATGACTTGCGGTGCACTGAGGTAGGCCCACCTGAAGAGCTGAGCGGGTGTGCAGCCTGCGATGATGCAGTAGGCCAGGAGGCTGGACGGTGACTTGTGGTGCACAGAGGTAGTGCCACCTGAGGCACTGTGTCCGGCACGGGCCTACTGCCATGTGGCGATGACTTGCGGTGCACTGAGGTAGGCCCACCTGAAGAGCTGAGCGGGTGTGCAGCCTGCGATGATGCAGTAGGCCTGAGGGACGGACTGGAATGGATTTGTCTGAGACATGCTGGACCGCAGTGTAGGCCGGAGGGAGCAGTCAGCACACACAGAACTCCATGGTGCGGTGCCGTAGGGTACGCTGGGGGCATGTTGCGTGGAAGCCAGCGATCGGCTGAGGAGGCTGCCAAGCTCGCGGGCCTCGGGCTTGAAGATTGCACCGGCACGTGGTGGGCCCTCATGGAGACACGCCGGTGGCGGCAGGTGAGCAGTGAGGCCTGGGTGCCCAGGGGCGGGCAATCACCGCTGGGTGCCGGACGGGTCTGGGGACCAGTGGGCTGGGGTGCAGCAGGCGCACAGGATCGCACAGGCCCCACCGGTCACGGCGGCGGCCTAATGGCAGGGTGAGGGGCGCCGCCCTGGCAGACACGCCCCTGCAGGCGATGACGAGATGTGCGCCGGGTGGCGTGTGACGTAGCCACCTCGTTGCCGGTGTAAATTTGGCAGTTGAAGGTGGTCGGCCACGTGTGTGTAGGCCTATGGTCAGGATATGGCGGACACAGAGACACACGCAGTAGTTACTTTGGTGGTCATCCCAGAAGTGAACCACGCACAGAGCCCCGGGCTATTTATTCACACTCCTACGCTGGACTGGTGTACGCTGGCCCAGCCCACTACGCTTGCGCTTACAGGGGGGGCGACATAGCTACATGTCCAAGGTCTTCCCCACTGCCTGAGGTAACATGGTTGTGTCCATTGTCCACAACACTACAAACACCAGCAGTATATGTCCACATGGTCATGTCTGTGCTCTGCATACTCAGGACTGTCCAGCACATCACCGCCACACTTGGCATTGTGTACATTCTTATTCATGGGTCCATTGCCTCCTTTGCACATTCTTGGTTCCCACCTCTCCCCACATTCTGCAATTGTGTGGCAGAGGGGCTATGCCTTTGTGGATGGTTTGTCTACATGTCTGGCCCCTGTTACCACAGTTACTTGTGTTGTCGTGTCTGGTAGGTGGGCATGTTGGTTGGCATGTTGTATGTGTTTTTGTTACGTGTGCATTCCCACAGTTGTGAGTTGTATGATTGTGGAGTTGAGGTGTGTGGTGTGTTCCGTTGGTACTTACCAACCAGCAGTGCATTTCCATAGGTGCCATCCTGAAAGCGCTGGTTGATGATGGACTGTCGGAAGATGTAGGGATCATGCACACTGCCTGGGAAGTTGGCGACGACATTGGTGAACAGTCCCCGGTGGTCCACTATTGCCTGCACATTGATGGAATGCGTGTGCTTTCTGTTGCGGTAATTGTGTTCAGTGTCAGCAGGGGGCACAAGTAGGACATGTGTGCAGTCAATTGCCGTGCGGGAAGCCAGCTATGACGTAGAAGCCTTGCTTGGTCTCCAGCTGTTCCTGCGCAGTGTGGGGAAGTGAAGGTGCTGGGGTATCAAGCTGATGATGGCATCCAAGACAGGTGTGAGGAACTTTGATAGGGCTGGCTGTGAGACTCCTCTGACTCTGGCAGTTGTTGGTTGGAAGGTACCAGAGGCCAACAAGTGCAGCACAGCCAGCAGCTTTGTCTGCGAAGGGATGTTGGTTGTCCGCTGTGTTGGTACCGTCAGCCTGTGGGCAATGTGGGTCAGGATGCGGAGGATGGCTGTCCTTTTGAGCCTGTAGTGGGCAATGACATCCTCTGGTGTTAAGTCTCTGAGGCTAGTGCGTTTTTGGAAGGTCAGCTGTCTTGTTCTGCGCTGCCTCAGTGGCAGTCCGGGGGGGGGGTCCTGGGGGTGGGAGTGGTCCTGGGGGTGGTGGCGGTGGGTGTTGTGGCCCTCTTGGGTCTCCAAGCTGCATGATTATTAGCTCGGTGGCATCTGTTGGTCTTCAGATGTGGCTCTGGGCTGGGCTCCCTTTATACTGCAGGTTTTCGTCCTACTTAAGACCAGATAAAAGCAGGTCTTAAGTCCCTGCTGCTAACGTGCCTTATCGCCTGTTTTAGGACCGCATCGCCGATCTGGCTGGTCGTTGAGAATATCGCGAAGTGGTGTCATCGTGAGTTTTTGCACGGGAATGCCTACTCTGCATATGATTAGCGTTAGTTGTCGCTGACAGCCTTGGCGATGTTTTTAGCGGCAGCTATCGCAGTTAAACTGATGATGTCGGCTGTTAGCGCAGGCTTGTGAATAGGGCGAGAAATCTATTGCCACTTTCGTGGCGGTAAAGTGCGGCTAATTCGGCGATGAGTCCTTGAGAATATGCCCCTAAGTGTGTTTTTTCCAATAACAATCTTTCTTGTGATAGTTCACTTTCACCTCAGTCACATTAGAATTTTTGGACAACATTAATTGTGTCTTTGTACATATGTTTTTTCACAGATCACGTTTTTCAATTTACAATACTGTGATTATTTTAAACTTTTATTTTACTACTTTTTCATTGGCCTATTTTAGTTATTTTAATTCATTTGCCCAATTTCTATACCCTTTCCTACCTTTTTTTCCCCTTTTTCAGAATTGACGCTTTTGCTCATTTAAACTCCTTTATGTTCTAATGATAACCTGATAATGCTATATGCGGTGGGAGAACTCTTTTAAAACAAAATTGCTTGGGGGAACTTTTATTTCACTTGCTGCTAATTCTCGAATCCTTTTCTGCTGCTACTGGTTTTTATGCAATTTTATGTGGAGTGTGTTATACTCCTATTAATCCAAATTTGTATCGGGACTCGTTTGGTCCCAGGCGGCCATTTTGAGCTACCCACGCGCTGATTGCGGTCAGCGCTCCACTCGTTGCACGCCGCACGCCCACTGCCTTATTTAAGGGGCTTGTGCCAGACGTGCAGCGCCTGTGAGGTCCTTTTTGACATTTTATAATGCTATATGTGGTGGGAGAACTCTTTTAAAACAAAATTGCTTGGGGGAACTTTTATTTCACTTGCTGCTAATTCTCGAATCCTTTTCTGTTGCTACTGGTTTTTATGCAATTTTATGTGGAGTGTGTTATACTCCTATTAATCCAAATTTGTATCGGGACTCGTCTGGTCCCAGGCGCCCATTTTGAGCTACCCACGTGCTGATTGCGGTCAGCGCTCCACTCGTTGCACGCCGCCCGCCCACTGCCTTATTTAAGGGGCTTGTGCCGGACGTGCAGCGCCTGTGAGGTTCTTTTTGACATTTTATAATGCTATATGTGGTGGGAGAACTCTTTTAAAACAAAATTGCTTGGGGGAACTTTTATTTCACTTGCTGCTAATTCTCGAATCCTTTTCTGCTGCTACTGGTTTTTATGCAATTTTATGTGGAGTGTGTTATACTCCTATTAATCCAAATTTGTATCGGGACTCGTTTGGTCCCAGGCGGCCATTTTGAGCTACCCATGCGCTGATTGCGGTCAGCGCTCCACTCGTTGCACGCCGCCCGCCCATTGTCTTACTTAATGGCCATGGTCCAGACGCGCAGAGGACGCGCGCAGCGGGCGCACCAAAGGCAAGCCCGTCTGCGCCCGTCCGAGACCGAACGGGACCAGGGGCCATAAACTATACTCAAAATATAGCTCCTCCGGGACAGCTGATTCAATATTCCTTTGAACAACTGTTGCAGCTTCTTGGTAAGCACCATTCCGACTGTAGACTACTTTGTCCTATAAATGACACTACTACTTGTTCTTGTTGCAATTTCACCTTTTGTACTAACCTTTTAAGTGAATCCAATAGTATAATCACAGTTAGTGCCCCATTTCAGCAAAATTATGGCCTTTCTCCTAACAAACTTTTTAACTTTTGGAATATTAATTGTCGATCCCTCCCTAAACATAAGGAGGATATTTTTAACTTACTAAGTAGTGAAGAACCTGATGCAATTTTTTTAACTGAAACATGGTTAAATGCTAGTTCAGGACCTGATGTGGCCATGGCTTTACCTGCCAATTATGCCATAGTTAGAAAAGATAGAAATTTAAAGGTAGGAGGAGGCATTGCATTAATCTTTAAAAAATGTTACTCTTGTAAGTTTGAGGATCTGCCTCTTGCCGGTTGTGAAGCAGCCCTATTTAAACTCACCTTGACTTCACAGTTTACTCTCTCTGGTAGGTTGGTTTATCGGCCCCCAGGACCGGCTGGTCTCTGGGCGTCGTCATTCCCAGACTTGATTGCCCCCTACCTACTTAAAATGGCTAACTTCACCATTTTAGGTGATTTAAATCTCCATCTTGATAATACTGAGTGTACAACTAGCAGCGCACTGATTGCGGACCTGTCTGCAATGAATTTATTACTTTGTAATAGTGGCCCGACTCATACGGCTGGTCACTTATTAGATCCTATTTTTTCCAATTTATCCCACATCCAAAGCTTTCCTGCTCTTCCGTTATGCTGGTCAGATCACTTCGCGATCAAGTTTCAATGTACAGTCCCACTGAACTTGTTCATACCTGCATCTAGAACACAATCACAATCCAGAAACTGGGGAAAACTGGATATGGAAATTTTTAATCGAATTTTGTCCAATAATGTCCCAAGTATTGGTTTAATATCATTATCGTCTTTGGAAACTATTTACAGCTGGATTTCTAATGCAATCAATGACTGCCTTCCACTTTCTGTCAAAAAATTGTATAATCATCGTCCCCCTGCTCCCTGGTTTACGGAACAATTAAAAACCGAAAAAAGTAAATGTAAAGCATTGGAAAGATGTTGGAGGAAAAACTATTCCATTGATTCTAAAACTACATATAAAACTGCTCTAAAAAATACCATGTTCTATGCAAACTAGCTCGAGCGGAATATGTTTCCTCCTCTATTTCCAATGCACAGAATATTAACTCTTTAAAAAAAAATTTAGGCAGCATCAAATCAGGATCTCCCTGTGACCTTCTTCCTGCTCCTGTACTTCTACAAATTGAGCAGCCATCATTGGAAATTGTTATGGAACTACTTAACGCCTCACTTCAAGAGGCCATGGTCCCGTCCGATTGGAAACATGCTATGGTCCTCCCACTGTTGAAAAAGGCAAATGCTGATCCTGATCAGTCATCTAATTTTAGGCCCATTTCCTTACTTCCTATTTTTTCCAAAATCTTGGAGAAACATGTAAATCTACAACTATCCAAGTTTATTGAATCTTCGAACTTTTTACACTCTTCTCAGTCCAGTTTCAGAGCGGGCTTTTCGACCGAGACGACTCTTCTTGGTGTTACCGAAATGTTGCGACAACGTTTAGATACAGGTAACACAGTGGCCCTCATATTGTTAGACTTGAGTGCCGCATTTGACACGGTTTCTCATACCGTGCTAATTAAATCCTTGCAGTCACTTGGCATCACCGGGACAGCACTTGGCTGGCTGACTTCTTTTTTATCTAAACGGACCTTTCAAGTCTTTTCATCCAGGGCTACTTCTAAAATTCTCTCTTCTCCTTATGGGGTACCTCAAGGGTCAATTGTAAGTCCTCTTCTGTTCAATGTCTTTGTACAACCTTTGGCAGTGATTGCAGAAGAGGCTGGGTTGTCTCTTTTTTCTTACGCCGATGACACCCAAATAATTTTTTCCCTTTCCATGGGAAAGCTGCAAGGTCCTTCAACTCTTCAAGTGGGCTTGAGTAACATTGCACCTTGGATGCAAACCAATCTACTCAAGCTCAATGGTGAAAAAACGGAGGTCCTTATTTTTGGGAAAAATAAAGACCTCTGGGGCCCCCAACATTGGCCCAGTGAAATGGGGCCTTTACCCTTGCCCACCTCTCAAGTCCGCAATCTGGGATTTATTATGGATAATAAATTATCCATGAAACAACATGCGGTAAAAACTGCAGGCACCTGCTTCACCATTTTAAAATGGTTGAAGAAAATCATCTGGATGCTCCCTAATGCTACCCAAAAGACTGTAGTCCAGGCACTCGTTACATCCAGACTGGACTATGGGAATATTCTTCTTTTGGGAGCAAACAGGGATGTGCAACGCAAGCTCCAGGTGGTGCAGAACTCTGCCGCCAGGCTGCTTTGCAAAATCCCAAGAATGTCTTCTACTTCTAATGCTTTGAGATATTTACACTGGCTTAGAGTGGAAAATCGGACTAAGTTTAAAGCCCTGGACTATATGTTCAAGATTAAGACTGGTACTGCTCCTCAATACCTGCAAAAACTTGTCCGCCTCTATCAGCCTTCTCGCCTGTTACGCTCTACGACTCAGGAAAAATTTATGGTTCCCAGGGTCAAACTCACAAGAATGGGTGGCCGCTCTTTTTCTTATCTTGGCCCTCTCTTGTGGAACTCCCTTCCCATAGCGATCCGTAAAGAAACACTTCATTCAAATTTCCGTAAATTAGTAAAAATTTGGTTGTTTAATCAATAATTTTTACTTCTTTTCTACTTTTTTTATGGTTCCTCCAGGTCTGCGCTGGGAAACCCTTTTTGGGTAGCTATGCGCATTATAAAATCAGTTTAACATAACATAACATAACAATTATTAGGGCCGAAATGCAGTCAACGCATTCAACAATCGGAAAAGAAAAATCGTTTTTATATTGTCTGATTACTCAGATTTGTTCTCATTATATGAAATATTGTGCTGTTCCTTTGTCTCTTTCTTTTCTGTATACACCTTGAACAGTTTTTTCGTCATATTCACCATGTGATTACTCGAGCACTAAGCACTGATTTAAAGACATATGATCAATTTTTTATATTAATACTGATGTTTTGATTACTCATACTTTTCTTGTATTCCATTTAGAACCTTTGTTGTACATTTGAATAGTATTCCTCCTGGTTCTAGGGCCTTTTCAGCTGCCGCTATTGTATTAATACCTTTTTAAAAGTGGCATTTTCAGCATTGTTATTTAAGATCCAACTTGGTGTTGAGACAGAATATCGAGTTGGAAATGTCGACTTACACAAATATCGAGTTGGAAATATCGTGATTCAGAAATATCAACAGCAAGAACATTGTAGTCAAGCATATCGAATTTAAGGTAAGAAATATTGTTTAAAAAAATATAGAAGTCATTAATATTGTTTGCAAAAATGTAGTTGTTTAAAATATCGATTTTTGAATTAGTGTTATGTATTTTAGTTTATATTTTAAATGTATATAATGTATGTTTTTTGTATAAGTATTGTTTATGTTTTTTAATATATGTGTTACATTTTTAGTAGTTATGAATTTTATTTTAATTAAATTTGGGATTTTGTTTGTTCCGTAGTGGGTTGTGGGTTTATAGGGGATAGGGTGAGAAGTAATTTAATTATAGTAAATTAATGATTATTTTTTATTTATTTAATTTAGATTTTATAGTGTTAATTGTGGGAAGTGATTTAGTTGTAATTAATTATTAATTGGTTGTTAATTAATATTAAATAATTAATTGATAATTAAGTATGGTAATTGTGTAATTTTTCTTTTAGGTGCAGGTTATGGGGTTTATAGGGGTAAAGGGTGGGAAGTAATTTATTTTTGATTAATTATTAATTAGTTGATAATTTATATTAACTAATTAATTGATAATGAATTATGGTAATTGTGTGATTTATTTTAGGGGTGGGTTGTGGGGTCTATGGGGTAAAGGGTGGGAAGTAGTTTATGTTTAATTAATTAATAATTAGTTGTTAATTAATAATTAATTAATTGAAAATTAAATATGAAATTTGTGTAATTATTTTAAGTGTGGGTTGTGGGGTTTATAGGGGTAAAGGGTGGGAAGTAATTTATGTTTAATTAATTAAAAATTAGTTGATCATTAATATTAATTAATTAATTTATATTTAATTAGGGTATTTGTTTATATTTTTTGTGTGTGGGTTTTATTGTTATAGGGGTACAGTGTGGGGAGTAAATTAATGTTACTTACTTTATAATTAGTTGTTAAATATTATTAGTTTTTTAATTGAAAATAGGTTTTAATTGTGTAATTAAGTTTTTTTACAGTTTAATTTTAGCTGTGGGTTGTGGAGATTATAGGGGTTAAGTGTGGGAAGTTAAATAATTTTTGTGAGTTTTAATTTGTTTTTAAATTAATAATATATCTTTAATTTGTAATTAATTATGTTAATTAAGGAAGTGCATTTTTTTTAAATTTAGATGTAGGTTGTGAATTGTGTGGTGTTATAGGGTAGGAAATAAAAAAAGTAAATGTATGTAATGATGTTTTTGTTTCTAAATATTTTCTATTTAAAAATATTTATTTGTTTGTAAATTATTTTTTATTTTATTAAATATATTTGTAGGTATTTGTCATATGTATTTAAAATTATAATATGTTTTTAAAATGTGTTTAATATTAAATATATTTGTATTAAAATTTTTAACATATTTATATTTTTTTAATTTATGTTGTTTTTTAAATATTTTTGTTGTTAAAATTGTGTTTGTTTTTAATTTAATTTAGAACTGACTGGAGTGAGTATATTAATTGTTACTCCTCTGCAATCCAACTCTTTCCCTACTGTTGCACTCACTGGAGTGGGAATAGCAATTTTTACCCCTCTGCTAGCCAACACTTTCCCTACTGTTGCACTGACTGGTGTGGGAATAGTAATTCTTACCAATTGCTATCCAACACTTACCCTACTGTTGCACTCACTGGAGTGGGAATAGTAATTGTTACCCCTCCGCTATCCAACACTTTCTCTACTGTTGCACTCACTGGAGTGGGAACAGTAATTTTTACCTCTCCGCTATCCAACACTTTCCCTACTGTTGCACTCACTGGGGTGGGAAATTTAAGTTTGAAGATTTTTAAATAGTTTAATGTTTTAATTTATAATAGAATGGTCTTTTCAATTAGATTTTATGTTATTGGTACACATATATACATATATATATATATACATTGCAACTGGATGGAGGTGTTTTGTTTGCATATATATATATATATATATATATATATATATAGATATACTTTTTTATATTCATTTTATTATTTAACATATTTAATATTTATTATTTTATTTTATATATATATAACATTCGATAATTTGTACAACTATATTTTTCACATCAATATTTGTTTTGTTGATATTTTTGTACTTGTTTAAGTATAGGGAGTTGATATTTTTGCATTTTTGCATTCTATATTTTTTCATCGATATTTTTTACTTCTATATTTTGAACCTCGATATTTTGTCAGTGAACCATCCAACTTCACCATTAAAGAGGATTTTTAATTATAATTAATTTGAGTGTAAACAGCATATTTCTATCTGCTCCCAATTCGAAGTTTGTACTTATTAAATGTAATAAAGTAACCCAGTGTTAGGCAAGGGGTGAGTTAGGACTTACAATAGTGAAAAACTACTTTAGGAGTTATTCACTGCCAGGAAATGTAAAACTTACGTGCACATGTCCCACTTTTTAAATGCATTGCACTCTGTCCTATAAGCCTACCTTTGAGGTGACTTATAAGTATTAAAGAAGAAGGATTAGGCTTGGCAAAAAGATTTATTTTAACAGGTCTAAATGGCAGTTTAAAACTGCACACACAGGATTCAGTGACAGGCCTGAGACAGGTTCTGCAGTGCTACTTTAACACGTGACGTAATCAGGGCTGCTGCCCACAAGTAGCATTTAATTTACAAGCCCTAAGTACAGGTAGTATCATTTACTAGGGACTTACAAGTAAATTAAATGTGCTAATTTGGTGTACCCTGTTTAAGGAAGAGAGCACAGGCACTTTACCACTGATTAGCAGGGGAAAAGTGCACAGGGTCTAAAGGCCAGCACAAAAGTGTTCAGCAAAGGAAGGGAAAGATCTGGGGTAACCCTGCAGAAAGGGTCAAGTCCAACCGGCAGGTTAATCTAGTTACTTTCCCCTCTTCAAGTAGATTGTAAAGAAGTAACTTCAGGAGTAATAACACTACTAGTGATCATTTTTTCTACCGTCTGCCACAAGATTCACGTTCGGTGAGCAATGCTCCTCTAAATGTTAGGTTATTTTAACGTGGAAATTTAAAGACGTCAAGTTCATTCAAATTTTTTATCTGTTTCTCTGCCATTGAATGTACAACCTGTTTTCTTTATTAATTTGATTTTAATTGATTTATTGTTTGTGTGACTAGGGTTGCAACCTTCCTTAGAAAAAAAAATACTGGACTGTACGTTTTGCTATTTTAGAACAGCCAAGAGCTGGTAGGTGAAAAAATATTATTGTAAAATTGTCAGGATTCTTTCGTAACATGACAATTATCTGTCTGTTTGCTCCAATAATCATTCTCAAACAATTTAGATAGCTAGGAAATACATTTCAACTTATTTTCTTTTAGCTTTGTGCTTCAGAATGGAAAAAAACTGAATTTGACTGCTTTTCCAAATGCTTTAACCAGCCTGGGATTAAAAATACAGGCCAGCTCAGTAAAAAACATCCAGGCAGCAAATTTCCTGCCGACACTCTTCCCCTTGGTTATCATTGGTTCACTTGCCAGTGCATTAGCAACCTGTCTGGTTTGTCAGATGGTCATGAGGGAGTGCTGGGGCTATGCTGCCTCTGTGGTGGTGCAGAGAGAAGACCCCCTTCAGCAACATATTCAGGTCCAGACTCTGTGTGTGAGTGGGGGGGGATGGTTGTCACGAAGACAATTAAGATTGAGGAGAAAGGCTGGATAGTTGGAGAGAGACAGGGCAGTTGAAGGAGTGATTGCTATCTGATGACATAAAGATATTAATATTAAATATTAAGATTTCTCTAAAATCAGGCCTGACAAAAGAAAAGGAATAATTCAGAAGCGCAGTTTCACAGATTAAGGAAATAGGAGCAAGGCACTTCAGTGCTGTAGGTTTTCTAAGTAAGAAAAGAAAGGTTTACTGTGCAAGGCGAAGAGAGGGCGTTATCAATACTTCAGTTAACAAGAGCCTCCATGATGAAAGCAGCACTGGTTTCAAGATGATTGTCGGGACAACATTTTCCTTTACTGGAGAAGAAGCAGCTGCAACTCTGCCAATGGGACTGTAAGTCGGTCAGGTTAATTTTGATTTGACTTTCATTACTGAAGCAGCAACTGTGCTAGAACGCAGAATATTAACTGTACAATAGCATATATTTCTCTGAATTATGGAAGAAACAAAAAATAAAGTTTACAAAAAGCACGCCAACAAGAAGATCTAAGGATTCTTCAAAATTTAGAAGTGCCATTGAAACTGCATTCATAATTCCCTTTGAATTTATTTCGAACAAGAGCCTCCCATAGCCTTTGTTTTCAAAAGCAATGTATTTATGCTGATAACAAACTGAATGAAATTGTAGCCCCAACTAAATTTGAAATATGTACAGAAATCTATCATGTACTAAATTAAGCATTGGATATAGTAGGCAAGTGCATTTATTACAATTATAGATGCTCTAGTCATTTAAATATTCTGTTATTTTAGTTGCTGGAATTTTTTAATATCCTGGGCTATGGCATAAATACTATGGGGTCGATTCCGATTCGGGCCGGAAATTTCTCCGACCGAGCCGGACCCGGAGAGATTTCCGACCGAATCGGACCCGTGCAGTCCGACCGAACGAGTACGATGCGGCCGTATGTTATCGGACACGAGTCGGTCGGACTCCCATTGAACTCAATGGGAGCCGGTCGTACAACGCGTACGCGGGCTCCCATTGCCTCAATGGGTGCGAGGCGGACAAGGGCGCCCCTACAGCGAGTACGCCGCGAAGCGCCCGCGGCGTACACGCACAGGTAGGGGGACCCTTGGGTCCCCCTGTGTGCGCCTCGCACGGGTACGCGTACAGGGGGGTCCGACACGGACCCCCAAAGTACGGCTCCGACAGCTCTTACGAGCCGGAGTGCGCGGCTCGGTCGGACTGCTCGCGCGCGCGCATCGTACTTACCCGGCCGGGAAACGTCTCCATTGGCGCGGTGCGAACCGGGTCCGAGCGAGTCGGTCGGAGCGGTTCGAGTCCGAGCGAGTCGGTCGGAGCTGTCGGGACGCCCGGACGAGTCGGTCGGCGAGTCGCATCGTACTCGCTCGGACGGACCCGCGTACGGTTCGGTCGGGAAACAGGCTTTCGCATGGCTTTTTCCCGACCGAATGGTATTGGGTGCGCCTCCGACCGAGATCGGAATCGGCCCCTATGTAGGCTGCTTAATGTTTGCGTCATTAATATTTAAAGTGTATTAGTATGTAATTATAGTGCCACTCAGAAGGTACTGCACAAGTAAGCTTGCTCAAAGTACATAAATGTTACTCATGTGGATAGAGGCACTCATTTAAAACAATATTTTTTGTTATCGTTAACACTTGTATTAAATGCTTAGTACCTGTACCCTTCACGTCAATTTGACCTGTAAAGGGAGAATTCAGATTGACCAGCCCTAGGACATAATTGAGGAAGTGAGGTCCCCTTTTCTGTTTACTCATGCAGGGATGAGATATATAATAAATGGGAAGGGTTGTATGACGGAACAACTCATGCAATTACTTTCCATGCCTTAACAACGCGGTCATAACCACGACGTGTCTTTATCACGCATGCCTTTACCACGCATGCCTTTACAACAAATTTCGTTGTAAAAGCATGATTTGTAATGGTAAATAGGTGGTAAACGTTACATCCCAGCCACCCCACCCTGAGCCCTAAAACCGGCCCCCAGCCCTATAAACTGCCCGTCTCTAAAAACACCCCAGCCCCCTGCCGTGAACCCTAAAACCACCCCCCAGCCCTGAAAAATACCCGACCCCCGTCCTGAGCCCTAAAACTCGGCCCTGTAAAATACCCCGACCCCAGCCCAACCTAAACATCTTAAACTACTCACCAAGCCATCGTACTATCTATTGTCATCCACAGAAGTCTCCAACACCTCTCACCTCCCACCCACTCGTGTCAGTGCTAGACCCATGACTGCCTTTACCACACATATGCCTTTACCGCCTTTACAACGGAAATCATTGTAATGGAATATGTGTGGTAAAGGCATATGCGTGGTAAAGGCAAGCGTGGTAATGCTTACATTGAAATGGCACACGTGGTTTACACCGCGTTGTTAATGCCGTTTCCCAATAGGAAGTGTCCTAGGTATAGTATGGGCTGAGAAAATATTTGACTCTCCTAGAAGTAGCTAAAGTGACACCGCATTCAGAAATCAAGGCCAGGGAGAGAAAGTGATGCATCATGGGAAAACAGGGGCCCTGGTGAAAATGACCTAGTAAGAGGCTATATGCCATTTGCACTAAAGTAGGCATTCTGCAGTTTAGTCGCCAACACCAGCAATCGAGGTAGTACCAGAATCCTACAGAGACTGGCAGTGAGTAGACAGGACAGCAGGTACACAGTAGAGGCAGCAAAGTGTGTATCACATTTTAAACATATCTCACTTCATATGTTTATTGTAGCACTATTGTTAAAAGAACCTATGCAAAATTGAACATAAAAGCTAGTAGGGCTGGTGTTTCTGATGCACTGAAGAACCACCAGCTATATATAAGGCAAGAGTGAATCCTGAGCGTGAAAAGGGAAAGTAGTAGTGAAAGTTGAAATTAGGATAGGGAGGAAATAGGAATAAAATGAAATTTCAACAAAAAAAAGGTCGACCTGGTGCCAGCTCTTGCTTCTAAACAAGGTAAGCCATTTCCTCCACAAAGCAACTTCAGAACTGCTGTTCAAACCCTAATACTCTTGCATCTGAATGGTGGTAGTGCCCTATTCCATGGCCTCCCAGACTCCACACTATCACCCCTCAGATGCGTCCTATACAGCGCAGCATATCTCATCCAAGGCCTGAAGAAATATGATCACATCACCCCCATCCTGATGGAACTCCATTGGCTCCCTTTGACAGCCTGCACCATCCTCAAAACCAGCTGCACCATTTACAAAGCAATCACACCCAGCACTCCCACCTATCTGGACACATCTTCAGCCAGGATACCATCAGGCTAGGAAGTAAAAAACAACAGAAGACAGCAGTCCTCTCCATCTATGCACCCAGGATCTGAAAGGAAAAAAAAATATTTTTTAGGATTGCCCTAAAGCTGATCCAATTATGAAAGAGTTGAAAATTCACCTCTTTAATGAACAGTACATCACAATTCATTAACTGTCCACAACCCAGCTCTCTATCCTCTTACTCAATGAATTGTTGCTAGTCGTTGACCATGTATAGCGCTCAGCTGCCTTTTGGCTAGGTCTGTGCTATAGAATACAATATACATACATACATCCATGCATACATACATAATGCATACATACATGGAAGAAAGAACAGACAAGAAGAAAATTGTGTTTGATAGGAAAAGAGAGCCATCTATATGAAAATGATAATAAATACGAAAATGTACAGCATTATGCAAATTATGCAACAATTATACACACCCTAGTGAAAGTTATCCATGCCACCTGGTAAGGTGGCAGAAGATTCTTCTGAAAGACAGCATGATCGTGGAATGAGGCGAACCTTGCACATGACAGCATGGAGTGTCCCCACTGCATGCTGACTGACAAGTAATGAATACGGCTTCACCATATGCCCATGTCACTTAATTGTTTGACCTCCCGAAAGTTGCACCGGAGATACAGCTGTCCTAAATGTCCAGTGTCAAAATCTTGCTGCTTAGCAGACTTCATATGTCCGTGATCTCTAATCCCTGTTGAGCCAGAAGACCCACATCTCAAAGAACGCTGCTAGCATGAGGAAGAGGCCACTGCCATAGTGGTTGATGAGAGAAAACACTCCCTCTAAAATGATGTATCTACAGTGGCTGTGGTGTCATAAGGTTTCTGCACATACACAGAGCTATGCACAGGAAAATGGGACCCCGGAATACAGTGGTTTGCCACCATATACCGTAGCACCCAAAAACCCCAACCCAACTAGCTTAGCATCCCATTAGCACCCAAGTACTAATGTTTGGACAACCCAGAACACGGTATCTTTATCTCAGGACTCACAGAAGCAAGAACACTCTTTCGTCACTCACTCGTACTTGTCCACAAGGTGCGTAGGAAGAGACACTGGATAGGTTAAAATGTTTATTCCAACTTACGTGCTCTAATGTACAGTACACGTGTCAGTACTAATAGCATAATGCATATGACTAATATAAGCAGCATGGTTACAATTCCATAGAATACAAACGGGGAAAGCATCTCAGAGCTCAGTGGATAAACGTATAAATAACATTACCACCCTCCCCTTGCAGTAAGATAGTTTATTATAATAATAGAAGACCTCTGGGCTTTGACTAGCGAACCCCCATACCTCAGTCTCTAGATGCAGAATTACATCAGCAGGACATCATAGCTCTTCTCACTGAAAGGGATTTCTCCAAGTGTGTTAAGCGCTAGTAAACCACAGTATTAAAAGCATACCAAATTCTTCATGGCAATTGCACATAATGTTATGTCTGGGTGCGCGAGACTGGCCATATCAGGAAGAACCAAAATACATTGTTATGCGACCTTGTACATGTTTGTGCAGACTGAGCCCAAAAAGGTGAACAACAGAAAATGCAGACAGTGCAAAAGAACTTGGCACGAGCAAAGGGCGAGGAAGGCCCGGCTCAGTGTAACGTGCGCAAAGAAAAGCAGCATGGCAGCCAGGCCTAGGCCAACATAACAAGGCAGGTAACAATCCACAAGACACCCTCCCCTGGACAGTCCGGCGGCCAGGACAGAGGCCCATCAGAGGAGAAAAATAGCCGTCGGAGCACAGGGAGCGCCCAAACGGCGAAGGGCAGGTCAATCCATGAAAGTGAAAGTGCAGAAAAAAGCCATACCCTCCAAGAGTTCATCATTGGAATCGTCAAAAAACATAGATGCCATCCAATCCATGAGTTCAAAAGAGCAGGAATGCTCCTCAGCAAAGGGAGCATCCAGAAGCAATGCGGGACAGCTTGCGTGATAATTGAAACAGCTTCGTTGTAGGAGATCCTGGGCAGCCGCCCAGATATCCCATTGCGCCAAAATCCCCAGTGCAGCCGCACGCGCCATACAGCCAGCGACGGAACAGTCCTGCTCATGGGCCTCTAAGGGACCCATCAACTGAACAAAATCCGGAACAGACAATGACGAATTGGAGAGGCAATAATCCAGAGTCCAGGTGAAAGGACAGCGGACACAAGTCATCACAGGTTGCACGCAAGTGAAATACGCAAAGCGAAATGAAAGAGTATATGACACACTCAGTGTCGCCAATGGCAAGACACCAAAACCGGCCAAAAGGCGCTCACGGAGCAGCTGGAGGCGTTCTGGATCGAGCAGGTCCCATCGGGGAGCAGCCATTGCGCAGAAAGCAAATTAAGAGCAAGACACCAGCCGCTAAAGCGAGGATCAATGGGAAACCGCCAAAGACACTGGAAAAAATAGAATGTATGAAAGCCGGGATGACACCAAAAATAGTTTGGAAGGAGGACACCAAGCCCGACCCAACGACCTTAAAAAAGTGTACTAGGCCTTCAGTGTTAGATGCGTTAAAAATACGATGTATTAACTCCCCAAAATGTTGGGGGAGATTAGTGTTCAAAAGGGCCTGTATTTCACTGTGGGTACTCGCCACCTGGAGAATGAATGTCTCCCGGGCGGACGTGAGCATAACTTCCTCGTTTAATAATAGTGCCTTTATTCTGCTCAGTCTATTGAAATCTGCTTCCATGGTAGGGATGGAAGGCCAAATAGAGATATCAACCTTGCCATGAGGGGGAGGAAAAAGCACATTTTTGCAGCAGACAACCCTGTGCGAAACTGTTACAATGTAAGGAATGCCAGCCTGCAGGCCACAACAGTTTTCGTTATTTAAAAGTAAATAACTACCATTGGAAAGGAGAGTGAAAGTAGGTGAAATAACAGGAGCAGGAATACCTTTCAGCACACAAGCAAGATTAGGAGAGGAAACGCTACATGAGCCATGCAATTTAATGTGTTTACAAATAAGCGAATGACCCATAGTCGAGTCGCAGTACTCCCCCGTGAGAAAGACTTCCTTGCCGTCCCGAAGGCATTTATACATGAAAGGCAAGGACCAGAGTTCATGCAGGAAAGCACTGCCCAATGGCCGGTAACGGCCCACAGGATAATGTTTCATGCACGAGTCAAATTCAAACAAGGAAAAAGGTAAAACGATAACCCCATGAACTAGCCATACAGCAGAATCGAGTTCTGCAACAGAGAACGGCAAAGGATCCACCTTTTCGATATGTAATAGAGTGTAAGTTGCATCTTTCATGGACATAAATTGCTGTTTGTCAGTTAAGTTAAAAGGTAGAAATAAGGCAGAGGTGTTCAAGAAATGCCAAGGCACTTTACCTAACTTAAGTGTTTGTAAAGTCCATGCAAACTGCATAACTGAGCGCAATTGATTCTGACCATGATATAACACAGAAACATCATCTTGTACAATATCAACAACAGAGGACACAATATTCTCTAAAGTGTAAATGCGAGAAGACAGGGTATTAATACTATTGTCAACAACAGCAAGCACCTTTTCCATATTTGCTTGATCTATTTCCCGAAGACGGGAAGCAGCTTCCATTTGTGATAGCTTCCAGAGTTCATTATACGTTTCATAAATGAATCTCTTAGGTCGGGGACCACGAGGTCCCAAAACAAAGTCGGACAGATCAATATTGCCTGTAAGGAGGGACAAATGTTGTTTAACAGAATCAAGGGACGAATGTTGCAGCCATTGTTTGCATAATTTACCAACAGAGTATGTAGTGACAGTACGGGCATCAGTAAACCTCGGATCAGGCCTATTCTGTGTGTAGCTAGCACCAGTATCATGAAAACGCATTTGACATGCATTAGATGATATAGGCCATACTAACCAGGGTGACTGAACCAGCTCAGAAACATTAAACGAATTATTTTGTAACATTGCCTGCAGGGACACGAGGGACAGATTGAATCGTGAGCTTTCATTTGGAAAACTCGACAGGGATGGTATTGATGGCGTATTCAATTGTTTAGTGGTTGCTAAGCCCCAACATGTAGTCTGATAGATGGAAGCATTTAGGAACATAATTTGGGTAGGGATGAGGCAAGCACGATGCAACGCCTCGGTTCCCTGTACCTGCCATGGCTTGGAGCCCCAAATAGATTTTAAATCCACTGTATTATCCCAGTACTCATAACCACCCACAGCTAGGGCACTCAGAAAGGAACCTGAATAAAGCAATTTGGTGTGTGTCAACATAATTTTCTGAGTTGATGTGTTATTAAGTCTAAAATAATAGGATGCAGGGTTCGACCGATTAAAATCAGTAAAATAATTAAACTTATTTCGAAGAGTTTGAGAGCTACCTGGCAAGGGGTTTGGACAATGTTCCCATTGGGTATAGTTAACAGAACTACGCAGGGCACTGGGCTTATGGAGAAAATGATTACCCCAATGTTGGTAACAATACAAATCGGCATAATTAGCAGAATTCATATATAGATCTTCAGCATTAAAAGATGCATAATATTTTAAATCGGCAAACAATGCTTCAACGGCATGCACATCCCAATCATCAGAATGAATATTATTTTGTACTACATCACCCATTGAAACACGAAGGACATTAGGTACATTAATAATTTCCGTCGGACCATGGATTTGATAGTTCACTGCATCCCATACGATGCCATCAGCAACTGGGAAGGCTGAAATGTTCACAAATGTGTGGTCACGCTTCATGATGTGAGACGAGGAATGAGGAGCCAAAGTTCCAGAAACATAGTCTACAGCAGAGCGTTCAGGTAAATAGTGACCATTAATTAGTAGAAAAAACACTGTGACAAAGCCAATGGACATGAACAAAAATATCAAGAAAAGTACCAACCAGATGTATGTCCAGGGGGAATCAAAAAATTGTCTCTAAACCAGGATATAAAAATACTGAACTTGGATGGAACTTTTGAAGATGTGGAATCCGAATCAAAGGAATAACGAGTCGGGCTTAGTGGCGTTGTTGGTTGATGTGCCACCGATTCTGATGCAGGATAAGTATACTCGTCCTCGTCGATATTGGTGGAGAGTTGGGGATCAATCGTAGTTTCAGGCAAATCAACCATCTCAATTACAGCATCAGCGATCGTTCGTGCAGATGGACTATGAACATATGTCCGATAAATGGCAGGACAAGAGACCGCTGGTGTGACACTATTCAGGATCGGCCAGGCGCTGTAGCTTGACATTTTCAACTGAGATGTATCTGTTCTCTTTGCGACCAGGAAGCGGTGGTAAAATGACTGTACGTGTTCCCTTCAGGCCAAGAACTGGAACCGGTGCACGAAAAGAGGGGCCAAATTCTTTTTTGTTTTCAACCTTCTCTCGAACCAGTTCTCCAACTTTCGGAAGCCAGCCGGCTACCGGAATCTGCAACGCAGGATCTGTGGCTGAAGGCAAATGTGTAGTTGCAAGTTTGTCTCGGGCTTCTTGTAAGTCCTGTAACATAGCAGAATGGTTATCTACATCAAACTTGGCGGATTGCGCCGCGATGTCTGGACCCTCAAGGTCAGGCACAAACATTCTTATGCCAAAGAGCATTTCGTATGGGGTCCGCCCACCCAGAGGTCTTCTAGGGAGATTATTAAGTGCACGCTGAACGGTATACAAATGGGCCAGCCAGTTCCTGCCAGTACCTATAACCCTAGCTGTTAAGGATTGCTTTAAGTCACGGTTCATTCGTTCAACGATAGAGTTGCCCTCAGGCCTATACGGAGACGAAAATTTCACCCGCACCCCAAGCGAAGCCATTGCATCCTTGTAAGCCCTAGAGGCAAACGCTGGACCTTGGTCCGAATGGAAGGTGCCGCATGCGAAAATTCCCACAAAGACACGCAAATCCCTGATTACATTTCGGGCGTCAGCACTCCGTTGTGGCCAGACCCAGAGAAACCGTGTGCACGAGTCCACTGCCACTAAGATGTATTTATAGGCAGTGTCTGATGAGAATGGACCGCAGTGATCCAAGTAAACACACCCAAAGGGTCTGTTAGCAATGCAGAGCGGTGTTTGTGGTGGACGTGTTACCGTGGAAGGCTTAATCTGTTGACAAACGTCGCAAGAAAGCACAAAAGCACGAGTGTCTTTATATAACCCACGCCACCAATAACGCTGCTGCAAGATGGAAACCGTAGCTGATACACCTGCATGAGCAGAAGCCATGCCTTCGTGTGCAGCTGATATCAAGGCACTCCTGCGGTCCGCGTTGGGGATCAGCCGATCTCCAACGTCAGGTATAGTTACATAAGGAACCTGATCGGGACTTAATGTGTAAGAATACTTGGAAGGGAAACCTGTAGGGTAATTATTACCTTCCTTGGTTGCAGCAATAGCTGCTAATATTACAGGGTCTATTTTAGACATGGACCTGGTAACCGCTGCTACTGAACACGTGACTACTGCTGAACGGGCAGCTTCATCTGCCAGATCGTTACCAATAGCGTGTGCGCCCACCCGCTGATGGCCTAAGGTGTGAACCACCTGTGTGAGGGGCAGACGTTGTTGCAATTCTGCCACTCGAACCCAAAGCATTTTATGCTTAATTGTGCTCCCTTTTGCGTCCTTGTAGTCGTTTTTCGACCAGAAAAACAGATTGTCATTGTAAGATTGTACACAGTAAAAAGAATCACATACAATAAGAGTGGTCTCATCCTGAGAAGCGAACTCAAGTGCAAGTAGCAATGCATGCAGCTCGGCCAATTGTGCGGTACTATCTCCAAGTGTGCGAGTATGCACTGCAGAGGATTTGAACTTTCCATCTACAAAGGAACCCGCAACAATAGCACATGCAGCTGAATAAGCGTGCTTGGACCCAGTGGCCGGTTGCGCCGAACCATCGGTGTAGATCACACATTTGTAATCCTCAAGCGGTAGTAAAAACAAAGGAGGAGGATGAACGAATTCATACTGCAAAAACTCCTGAGTCTGAAGAGAAGAATCAAAAACAAAAGTGACGTCCGAAGACGTCAAAGATGTAGCCCATTGTATCCAACGGGGATGCATTGCTTTTGAGTTCGGTACACTTGCCTTTGTTACTGCCTCCAGGGCAGGACAGGGTGTTACCACCAGAATCCGCTTACCCTGTGCCAGTGCGCGTTCTTTTAGAATCGCCATTTGCACTGCAGTCAGAACTTTTTCAACAGATGTAAAGCGCAATTCAGCGGAAGTGTACAGATGTGACTTGTATGCGATAGGTACTGTATCACCTTCATTAAAGGTTAAATAGGTGAATCCCACCGCCCCCGGAATTATTCTAATCACCAGGTTTGTGTGGTTATCACGAGTCAAAAGATATTTAGACTCCAAAAGGTCTGTCTGCAAAGACTGCAGAATTGAGGTATGCTCAGGCAGCCAGCAAGACCTTGAATAAGTAGGTTGTATCAAAGCATACAAAGGCTTGATACGCTGGGCATATTCGGGAATGTAAGTACGCCCGAAATTCAAGAAACCCAGCAAAGACTGAAGTTTCTTCAGAGTATTTGGGGGGCACAAATGTGCACATTTTTCCAAGAAATGGGGGCTAAGCCCTTACCTTCGTTATTGAGCTCATAGCCCAAGAACAGAACGGTAAATTCAGCAATGTGTGACTTAGCAAAGTTAAATTTGTAACCCTGCTCCGCAAATTCAAGAATAATGCGGTCCACACGGGACAAATGCTGATATAACTCGTCGTCTGTCAGATAGATGTCATCAACGTACGAACATGCGTCTTGATCAATGTCATTTAACAAAGAAACAACACGGGCGGCGAATATACCCGGACTATTTTTATAGCCCATGGGTAATCGCCGGAACTGGAATAATTTACCACCGGAAGTGAATGCGGTCCATTGACCACTCTCCGGGGCTAGGTTGTGCGTGTAGAAACCGTTTGAAAGGTCAAGTGTCGTTTTGTATTTTTTACGAACAAGACTGTCTACAAGCGCAGAACTGTGTGTATTTTGCACCGCAAAGTTCCGACAATGAGTATTTAAATGCCGGTAATCCAAAACTAAGCGGTACGATCCATCGGGTTTAGAAACCACGAAAAGGGGATTGTTCATAGGTGATACGCATGGTTCAATTACTCCCTGATATTCCAACTGTGTCAGAATTTCGGAGACGGGGCCTTTTGCCTGCCGTTTGATGGGATATTGGGGTTGTGGCTGCGGTAGTGACCGCAAAGGTATTGCATGAGGAGGTGATTCTTCATCCCATCCCACATGGTTGCGGTATAACGCTGGTGCCAGGTACACAGCCCACTCAGCTGCAAGTGCTTCAGCTTTGTCTTTTGGGACATGCCTTGAAAAGCTTGGAAGGATTACCTCCTCTCCTTTATGTGCAGCTAAAACGAATGGGGGTGGCCAATCCACCTCTGCTAACAAAATGTCATATGAAGAGGTTAGATTTTCCCAAAAAATCCCTTTTATTTCACGCGGTATGTCACCTTCAATTTGTATGACTAGATTATATAGTCTGTCAGGGGGTGCCACTCTCGTGTCAGCTGTCTCTACAGTAACGAATGTTTCAGTTGCTGTCGCCTCCATATGAGGACGTAGCGCCTCCCGCACTATGGTAACTTCCGCGGCGCTGTCTAGGAGGGTCACTGCCCACGTCCAATTCTGGAGTCTCGTTCTCACGGTCTGAGGCATATTTCGCTGTGACAGCGGCAACCTTTTTCTTCTGAAATTGCGGTCGAGGAAGATGAAAGTCTTCTGCTTTACCTCTGACTTGTTGTCGAGGTTGGTCTCGCTCCTGGGGAGCCTCTCGGCCCCTTCCTCTATCTTGCCGTCCTCCTCCACCAGCCTGTGACGACGTCTGGGCCTGTGAAGAACGAGGAGAACGCGTATCAGAGCTCTGAAACCTTTCTGGTGATTTAATCCTCGACCTATCACGTAAATCATAAGTACGTTCAGAAGAAACCGAAACTGGGGATGCGCCTCTCGACCCCGGCTTCTTTTGTTGCTTACCCTGTTTTTTCTGTCTCCAACTCTTTTTAGTGAAGACTGGTTTATCATCTTTCTCAGATGCACTTTTTGTTTGTATAACTTGTGTTTGCGATTGAGTTTGCATTTTTACAAAAGGCTTGTTGCCTAGGCTATTTCTTCCAATTGTTTTATAAGCCCGGGCTATTATTTTCGGTAATTCGCGAGGCCTGTCCAACTCTGGGACCAAAGCCAAAGCATTCGCTACTTGAAAGTTCATAGCATCGCCCTTGACATTTCCAAGGATCAGCTCAGCTACTACATCAAACACTCCCACTAGTCTCATCCCTAATTCCACAGCCGCTTCAGGGCCATGTTCATCCTGTACTTTTTTAATTACAGAGGGTAGAACCGTCATGGAAGGAGTTCCAAAACATTTTGAATAAACTGCTGCGAATACCTTACCCCAGTTTTCACATGATGTCAAATCGGGGATTATGTCTTTTGGCAAACTTATCGTGAGGATGCGATGTTTATCTACTGGGGATGTATGTGGAAACACTGCTTCTATCTGATCGAACTTTTCTGCAAGCCAGTAAGGATAGTCGTCCTTATTTTGTGGACGTTTGCCCATCACAGAATTTACCATGACAGGACTTATAGTCACTCCAGCTGCAATAGCTGGTTGGCCTGCGACTACAGGAGCAGCTCCATGGAGGCTACCTGTAACGTATGTCACCAAGGCTCGATGCACTCGCACCAATTCGGTATGCATAGTGCGCAGTTCCGCAAGCGGTAATGCCAGATAATTTGGATGCGGGGTATACCCGGCCAATACAGGCCAAGTGGCCCCCTGAATTGACAAGGGGCCTAAACGAACTGCGGTAGTTGGTTGTGGTAGGGCGCCATTAAACCAAACACGGTGCTGCCAAGCCGTGAGAGGCACTTCAAGAGCAGTATAGGGTCGATAGGCAGCAGGAATAGCGGTGGGTTTATATTCATGAAACAGCTTATCACCTGCATCCACCGCTTCAAAAGTGATCCAAGTGTAAAACACTTCAAAGTGATAAGCCGGATCGGCTTGAACCACAAAGACCAACTCGACCCCTGTATCGGGCACTCCATACACAGCTAAGTGGTCTCGGAGTGCTCCTCGACTATGTGCAGCTATCGCCACACCAGCCATTACTAAACAATTATATTCGACAACCTAACAGGGAGCACAAAAATGGGTCTGTTAACTAACCTTTTTTAATAATATCAAGCTTGAAAGAACCTATAAAACATTCAATATAGGAGGTATCACCGTCACATACGCCTCCGGAAGCGTACGCGAGGGGTTTGTGGACAAGCACAAGCACTACTCAAGCGTCTCGCAGATAAGCTGCCCCACGGTGGTCGCGCCATGTCATAAGGTTTCTGCACATACACAGAGCTATGCACAGGAAAATGGGACCCCGGAATACAGTGGTTTGCCACCATATACCGTAGCACCCAAAAACCCCAACCCAACTAGCTTAGCATCCCATTAGCACCCAAGTACTAATGTTTGGACAACCCAGAACACGGTATCTTTATCTCAGGACTCACAGAAGCAAGAACACTCTTTCGTCACTCACTCGTACTTGTCCACAAGGTGCGTAGTAAGAGACACTGGATAGGTTAAAATGTTTATTCCAACTTACGTGCTCTAATGTACAGTACACGTGTCAGTACTAATAGCATAATGCATATGACTAATATAAGCAGCATGGTTACAATTCCATAGAATACAAACGGGGAAAGCATCTCAGAGCTCAGTGGATAAACGTATAAATAACATTACCACCCTCCCCTTGCAGTAAGATAGTTTATTATAATAATAGAAGACCTCTGGGCTTTGACTAGCGAACCCCCATACCTCAGTCTCTAGATGCAGAATTACATCAGCAGGACATCATAGCTCTTCTCACTGAAAGGGATTTCTCCAAGTGTGTTAAGCGCTAGTAAACCACAGTATTAAAAGCATACCAAATTCTTCATGGCAATTGCACATAATGTTATGTCTGGGTGCGCGAGACTGGCCATATCAGGAAGAACCAAAATACATTGTTATGCGACCTTGTACATGTTTGTGCAGACTGAGCCCAAAAAGGTGAACAACAGAAAATGCAGACAGTGCAAAAGAACTTGGCACGAGCAAAGGGCGAGGAAGGCCCGGCTCAGTGTAACGTGCGCAAAGAAAAGCAGCATGGCAGCCAGGCCTAGGCCAACATAACAAGGCAGGTAACAATCCACAAGACAGTGGTCATCTGGAAAACATTTCAGGTCACTGGTATCAAAACGCATTTCATACATTTTAAACCAGGGGAAATCATATGATAATGTATTGAACAGCAGTGAGAAAGAAGTGGTTGTGCCACATTTCTGCCATCCAAAGGCAGAATCAAAGAGGCCTGTTAAATTGGCAGAAGATGTATTCACATCAAATACAGATAAGGACGCAACTGACCATCACATGTTCCAACCTTTGAGAATGGCTTTTACAGGCAGCAATACAATCTATACAATAGCTTTATTGCACACAAGCAATATTGTAATGTGCTCTCAGACATCTGGAATTGGAATCTCTGCACCATGGCAGACTGATAGGATATGAAGTGTCATGAATGTCTTCCAGAGTAGTTTACGTTCAAAATTATAATCAAGTCATTGCGCTCCATTTGGATATTTAGAGAATGACTATGTCCCATTGTAATATGTGCAAAGATGCCCACATGAGGTTCCAAATAAGCATCTGCCAGCAATATAATAAAACTGTTGAAGAGTAGGATTATTCAGAGCTTTGTAGGATGGGAGACTGGCAATAAATCACCAGTTTTTCTGCTCCACCAAGGTAGAAATTCTACTGCTTCATTTAGAGATCAGGAAACCACCACAAGATAGCCATGTTTCAGGCAAAAAGAACTGTTCTATATCCTGTGGCCCTTCCAATACGGATTTTCCCTTCCCAGGTCAGCCATATGAGGCAAGCAGGTCCTGGGCACGAAAAAAAAGTGTCCCACACGCAGGGACAAAGCACCCTGTGCATCAAGAACATATTTTTTTGTGTTTTTCACAGCCTCCTAAGGGCCAAAAAAATGCTGTGCATGTCCTCCATCCATCGTTTAAGTGCTCCCGCAGTGTTGGCAGGAGCACTTTTATCTGAAATACACCACCACTGTAGTGGTCAACTAAAAGTAGGGAGGACCCTGGTGCAGGTGGACGCAATGCCTCTGTCATCCCAACAGCCAAAGTCAGACCATCCATTAAGGTCTAAAATATTCCAGCTGTTTGATAATTTGCCTGGAACTGCATTTTGATGAATTTCTATGTGCCTATGTTTAGATAGAATTATAATACATGGGTTTCTGTAATACCTGTTGTTAGACTTGGCATCTTTGGCGTGTTTTCCCCTGACTTTTTGCCTCTACATCATGTATTTTTGATGCTGTGCTGGAATTTGTTTTTGCTGGCTTAGATGCTTTGGGCACTTTGCCACTGCTGATCAGTGTCAAAGTGCAAGTGCTCCCTGTGTAAATTGTTGTTACAATTGGTTGTCCCTGATTGGCATATCCGATTTACTGGTAAGTCCCTAGTAAAGTGCACCGAAGCGTGCCAGGACCTGTAAATCAAATGCTACTAGTGGGCCTGCAGCACTGATTGTGCGACCCACATTAGTAGTTCTGAAAAGGTAACCCAGGCCTGCCACTGCAGTGCCTGTGCGCAGTTGTTAACTGCCATGTCGACTTGGCAAGTGCGCCCACTTGCCAAGCCCTAACCTCTAACCTTTCCTTTTTCTACATGTAAGGCACCCCTCTGGTAGGCCCAAGGTACCCTACTGAGCAGGGTGCAGTGTATGTGAAAAGTAGGACATGTACTGATGTTTGTGACATGTCCTGATAGTAAAATACTGCCAATTTCGTTTTTCACTATTGAAAGGCTATCTTGCCCCATACGTTAGAATGGAAGTTTATTTATAACATCTTATAAATATAACTTCTTATTGGAACAAGATAGAGAAATAAAGTTTAGGCTCTCTGAACTCAGAATTTAATAACACATATTTTAGTAAAGATGGTTTTTAAATTGTGTGTTTGAAAAGAATATAGCACTTTACCTCGTGATGTATTACATCGCGTGCTATTACAACGCGGTTGTTACAACGACCGCGATGTTAGTGCGTAATGCATTTACATCGCAAGTCTTTACAACAACTTCCACTAGGGGACGTGCTGGACTTAGGAATAGTATTATTTACTATTCTTACTCCAATTTGCGCAACAGTAGGGAAGGTGTTGGAATTAATTTCCAACACCTCAGTGCCCCCTAGTGGAAGTCGTTGTAAAGACATGCGATGTAAATGCATTGCGTACTAACAATGCGGTCGTTGTAACGAACGCGTTGTAAAGGTATTGCAGTGTAATGACCGCGTTGTAAAGGTAGTTTCCCGTTTAAAAATGCCACTTTTAGAAAGTAGGCATTTTTCTTGTTTAACCATTCTGTGTGCCTCTGTCTGTTTGTGTATTGACCGTCTGGTTTTGGAGTGACAAAGGCTGGGGATGTGCATTCACTGTAGACAGCCACTGGGGGGGTTGAGGTGTGCCTGGCCCTTCCTGGATGATTCAGAGCTGGGCTGAATAGACCTTGGCTGAATGTAGAGTAGTGGGAGGAGATTTCCTTGCACCTGAATAGGGCCTGTCTCCCTTACACAATGCTGTCTCCACCCCCTGTGGTCATACTGCACCAGTGAGGACAGGACTGGTTTGGACTGGGCTCAGAGACCCTTGCACAAAGAGAACAAAGACATATTGGGGTATAAGTATTAGACCTAAAACCCATGAACTTTAGTCTACTTCTGGAATCAAGAGGAACCTTTGCCAAGAAGAAGAGCTGGAGAGACTGAGGAAAGTATTGCTCCTTTGCTGTGTGTCTGAGGTTGGCCTGCTGTACCTGTTTCTACCAAGGAAAGGAGAAGGGCTTTGCTGTGTGCTGTGTCCCCTGCTTGAAGAAGATCTCCAAGGGCTTGTGTAGAGCTTGCCTCCTGCTTTGAAGTCTCAGGGACAAAAACACTTCCCCCCAGCTCCCCTTAACTTCCTTGCCGGGAGTTCTGACCTGCCAGGAGGTGACTGTGACTGTCTTGGGCCTATGGAGGTGGTTTCTGCTGTTGGGAGCTGGAAAAGCAACAGAACTACAAGAAAATCGACGCATCGCTCTTCTTGCGGCAGTTTTCCCGACACAGCACCGCGATGCGAGAAAAATCTCCACGCATCACCGTGCCGCTGCCGAAACCAACGCAGCGCCTGTCGCCGCTGCAAGAACCGACACATCAAGGCTGAAGAAACCGACACAGCGCCGCTCAACGCCGCCACATCGTTCGCCGACACATCCCGGATGTCCACGCATCGTACCTGAGCGGCAAGTCTTCCCGACGCATCACCTGCGGATCGGAGTCGCCTTGGAATAAACGCAACGTTTTCCCCCTACAGACTGGACCCGATGCACCGCTCTCCTGCGTGCAGCAGAACTGTCGCATCGCATCCTCAAGGTCTCAAGAAACAACGCGTCTCTTTGTTTTTCGACGCCTCCCATGCCTCCAAGGCTGTTTGGCCTTGTGAATCAGGTACTTTGAGAGAAATCACGCATCCATAGTTTTCTATGGACCCAGTTGCTTAAAACCTTTTTTAAGTCATTTTATTAATACTTGTATGTTGGATTTTTGTTGTTTTGGTCTTATTGAGTTTAGATACAGATACTTTATTTTTCTAAACTGGCGTGGTGTCCATTTGTGGTGTTATCACTGTATTACTGTGTGTTTTGAGTACAAATACTCTACACACTGCCTTTGGGATAAGTATGTCTGCTCGTGCCAAGCTACCCAGGGGGGGAGCAGGGGTTATCTAAAGTGTGTATTCCCCTTACCCTGACTAGAAGCAAGAGTCCCTATTTGGACAAAGGTACCTCTGCCAACTAGAGACCCCCATTTCTAACACCTATATATTCACCTGCCTCTAATTACGTTATAATCGGCAACATGTGGTGCACCCAGCCACCGATTATAAGGAAAAGATGTCAGAACTTTGCCAGCAGCCTGGGTGAAAAGCAGGTCAGGTGTCGAGAATAATTGGAGCAGCTGTTTTGCCATGAAAACTGAATGTTGGTTTTCTTCATTCTGCTCTATTTTTCTAGCTTACAATGACAAGCAGAGAGAACAGGTTTATTTTTGGCACTCCTTAGATAGTTAGAGAAAAGCTAGAATCTTTTTGCATGTCTCTACACATTCCCAGCTACTGCAGCTTTTATTTTTTTTTAAACCTGATATGTATTTAACTGTTTCTAATATCTGTTTGCAACAAATATCTAACAGGCTTTTGATGTGTTCAATTTTGTACTACAGGTTTTATTTTTATTCTTCATGTTAGCAAACATGCTCGCTCTTTCATATGAAGGAGCTATGCACCAAGGTTTTAAGTGGTTTGTGGGAAAGGTGGTGGTGTGACCATATATTATATGGGATAAAGTACCCTCTGGCATACATAATAAGAATATTACAAGTCACCTCAAAGTTCTATAACATTATAAAGGAACTCAGCCTTCTGTCTAGGTCCTCTATGTGGTTATGAAATTCCTTGGTGGCATGCAATATCCTTATAATATATGGCAGGGGGTACTTTGTCCCTTATATTGTATCCAGAACAAACTGAAGGACCCTTGAGTGGGAATATTGTACTATGACCTGGATTATGAAAAATACCTTGTAGCAAAAAGGCACAGGACAATCGGGATTTTCAGCAGAAAGTCATGAGAAAATTCTGTTGCAGACCTTCAGCTGACATTGTTTCTCTGTCAGCATTTCACAACGTGACGAAAGGTGAAAATCTTTTGCTTGCTGCCCAACTCCCGTTCGGAATATTCTATCCATCATTCTTCCTTTCTTCGTCTGTTTTATAAGGTGTGCAATACTGAAGGGTTATGCTATGTTTCCTTGAAATATGGTGGGAGCATGTGTTTTCCTGGGAATGGTGACCATTAAAACTGTTAAAACAGCCCAGAGAGGGATGCTATTGTGCGTGTTCATCAATATCTCCAGTCAGTGGTCGCCACACTGAGGTTGCACAGTCAAAATTGTACAGACATCTTTATAGTGCCAACATTAGCTGAAGTAAGTGGTCATTGTATGGGTAAAAATGTTATGGTAGAAGTCCAATTTAAATTAACTTTAAAGCAGTGAATTATACTAGCTTTAGGTATAGAAGAGAAATCTCCAATTATCACAGGTTTTGGTGCATACAGACTAAAATGTTTGTGAATCCCATATAGAAACTTTACACATATCATATGCTTAGGCTTACTACTTTTGAGTACACGTGCCCTTTTTTTTAGCCATGCTGCACCATTTCATTTTAAAGCAAAATATGTATTTTATATCCAACATCCCTCCCTTGCGCATTTGAAGCTGCTGAAGCAGCTTTGAAAGGAATATGTTGGTAGGTACTCTTTCAAGTAAAAAAAAATCTGATAATTGTAATCCATTTACCTAAGGAGTGGCATCCAGTTTACTGATTTTTCCTCTGTTCAGACTATGGGGCATATTATCAAGGGCCTTATCGCCGCTTTAGCGGCACTTTTGCCGCTAAAGCGGCGATAATTTTATCGCCCTATCAGCAAGCTGTCGCTAACAGGCGTTAGCGACAGCTTTCAGGCGTTACGGCCGGTTTTACCATCGCCTTGCATGCCAGCGATAATTATCGCTAATGACATGCAAGGTAGGCGTTCCCCACTAAAAGCGACTGAAAACAGTCGCTAACACAACTAACCCCTATTAACAAGGCAGGCGAAGCGATAAAATGAATTGCGCTAAGCGCGTTTATCGCTAGATTTTAACACCTGCTACTGAGGATGACTTACCTGTTTAAAGTATAGGAGGTGGATTGTCAGGCTGAATCCATCCTTGCGTTAATGCGAGAATATTGCTGCTTTTCCAGCGATATTCTCACATTTTAGCCGCTATCGCTGGAAATTTTATCGCTATGGAGATAAACCTTGTTAATAGGGTGTTATCTCAGCGATATTTTCCAGCGATAGGCGGCGTTAAAAAAATTCGCGCTACGCGCGGTTAGCGATAAATATCGCTATTCCTTGATAATATGCCCCTATGTATTTTTTTTTTTTTTTTTTACCTTGTCTGACATTTGACAGCCATACTCCACCGAAGCACGAACTTTCATTCTACAGGCATCTTCCACATGTCGATGCTTCTGGTTTTTATTCTAACGACATTGCCACTGGGCCATGGCCATTGACCTGTGCAAGAAGATTCATAATGATGGCTGTAAAGGAGCTAAACATCAGATACCACGAACATGGATTATTTTAAATGGAGAGAGATTGAGTTCAGTTCCAATCCCATGTATTTGCATTGCAGATGCATGCCAAGCCTGTGATTGCCCGGAGCACACTCTGCACTCCCTAGCAGAGCTAACAGATAATACAGAGATAATGATCCGATCCCTGATAAATGTATACATGTACACCTAAAACCAGGCTCTTATCTTCATTGTGTGCTCCCTTAGAAAAGAGATTGGCTACGGTTTTGGTGGATTTAGATTGCAAATGGTGTTGATCTATTTTCTTAAATTAACTACGCTACATAAGTACAGATCAGAACTAGTACGCACCCTACATTTAACCCCTTAGCTGCTGGGCTTTCCCCCCAGTGCAGAGACCTTTTTGGGCTAATTAGGGCAGTTTGCGCTTAGGGCTCCATACCTTTTTTTCCACATAAGGTATCCACACCAAAGTTGCGTCCTGGGATTCTAAAGGTACCCAGGGCTTGTAGATTCCATTGGAGGGGACCAAGAAAAAAGACAAAATGTAGCAAGATTATGAGTTTTTTGATAAACATAGGAAAAAAGTGATCCGGTTTTCTCCCTAAAAATGGCATCAATAAACGGTTTGCTGTGCTAAAGTCACCATCTCCCCAACTTTTAGGAACATGCAGAGCTGAATCAAAAAATCCAAATCTGTACCACAGTTTTGGCATTTTTCAAAGAGGTGGCCTATGTTTCCTATTTTTGGTGCTCATAACCTACTTTCAAATTGTGGTGCAAACCAGTGTGAAACCCATGGGTGATCCAGGAAAGCTACAGATTTCTAAATTCCAAGTTCAGCAATGTTATTTATTGAGTTTTATATAGCGCTGGCTAGACCCGAAGGTACCAGAGCGCTTTACATGAGGTACCACAAAGTTACAAAATGACATCAGTTATCAGGTTACATAAGTTACTAGTAAAACATTTAAAGAGCATAGGAGATGAGATAAATAGAGCGTAGAGGCGTGGAGGGGTAAGGTAAAGGGGTAGGAGGGAGATACGATGGCGAGACGAAGGACAGTCTGCCCCAAGTCCGGCTGGGTAGGTGACGGCCTAGGGGGAAGTCCACGGCCCATCTCCTCTTTAGCTATCAGGTAGCTCCACCGGGCATCGGCCAAATAGCAAGGTCTCGGATAAAAAAACATTTTAAAGAGCATAGGAAGACAAGCAAGGGTAGGGTAAAAGGGTAGGGGGAGAGTACGACGGAGAGACGAAGGAAAGTCTGCCCAAAGTCCGGCTGGGTACGTGACGGCCGAGGGGGAAGTCCACAACCCATCTCCTCTTTAGCTAACAGGTAGCTCCACCGGGCATCGGTCAGCTAGTTAGGTCGCAAAGGTCGGAGGAAGATCCCAGAATTAAAGTCATGATGAGTGAGCCAGGGGGGGAGGATGGTGGGGGAGCACCCCTAGCCTCACTGGAGTAAGCTCGATGTGCCAGTCCAAGGGGTCCGGTGTGGGTGGAGGGGCTTCTCTGTTTGCTGCAGACCGGTGGAATGAGAAGGGGGTGGGTGGAGGAAGGGCTTCGAGAGTGAGGAATGGAAGGTAGGAGCCTAGTTGTTTAGTCCGATTGTTTGGAGGCCATGTCAGGGTCAGGCACCCAGGTATTTTAAGATCCCTCGATCGCTGCATCCTGATGATTGTGGCTCGCACGGCCGCCATGTTGGAGTCAGGCATCCTCCTCCATGAGTGTATTCTCGACTGGTTGTTGCACCGGAGGGGAAGCTCCTGAAAGTCTGTTGCGTGTAGTGTGGCCCAGGCGACCGGGGTTCGTGCCGTGCATGGGAGGTACTAGGTGTTAAGTTTTGTTGAGGGGGTGTGGGGAGGATGGCCCGTGTGCGCTCGGGAGATGTCGCGGGCCATAGGTGCCTGCCACTTGTCTGTGGTGTTCGTAGGAGGATGAACAGAGCTTTTGCTGCCCCTCTGGAGTTCAGGAGCCGTTCTGCTCTGAGCCGCTTCTATCGGTGGATTCCTTGCCGGAGAATAGCCCTCACATACCAGATTTCACGACCTTGCCTTCCCATGGCGGCACAACGATCAGTACCGCCGGAAATAACAGAGAACTAAGCACCGTCGCCGTGGAGAAATTTAGCCCCAGATCTCCGGCGGCAGCTCGAGTGCCCCACCAGGGGGGGACCCGGGCGTTGCTGCACCAGTACCACAAGGGGGGAATCACCAACCAACTCCTCGAAATAGCTACCCCCAGGGGGCCGACCAACAGCACTGCACTACTGGGGGGGTGAGGGGGACCGCCACTGGGAGTTCAAGAGAGAAACTAGCGGCATCAAGGTACCTGGCTCCCAGCCTCCGAGTGTGGTCGCGAAGATCTCCGGGTGCCATCTTAGCTCACTCCCGTGCTTGGGCTCCGCAGGTCATATCACGGTTGATCAGGATCGCAGACAGGCGGGTTTTTGATCAGTGAGAACAGCCAGCATTCCGATTGCGGGCATTGTGCGTCCGGTGGGATTTGATCGCGGTGAAGCGCCACTCCGGATACTAGAGAACGGGTCAACCACAGAGCTTCAGTTTAGAGCGGCCGGGATCCCTGGTTGGCTGAGGTAGTTACCTTAGGCCAAGTAGGGACCCGCGTTCCAACGTCAGGGAAAGGAAGGTCACCTTCTTAGATAGCCCCGCTCACCCCCTCGGTAGCTTGGCACGAGCAGCCAGGCTTATCTTCAAGGCAGATGTGTAAAGTATTTGCAACCACGCTCACAATAGCCCAATGATGACACCACAAATAGACTCCACACGAGTTTCATAAAAACGAGTATAAACTTTATGTAAAAAGTTATACGATAAGACCACACGATATAAAACCAACATATGAGGTTGTGTAATATTTCTCCTGGCCGGTTGTTAGGCCAGCCAGCCCTTGTAAGTTCTGGCGATATCAATGAGCACATCTAAACATTATCCTGTACTCCTAATATCATATCATACAGTCGTAATGCTAGAATCAGGCACTTTTGCAATGTAAAAATACTGTAATGCGTAACGTAGCAATCAGACACTCTGCAATGAAAAGAATGCAATGCGTAACGCAACAATCAGGCACTTTGCAAGGTGAAATAATGCAATGCGTAATACACCCACCAGATATGTTGTTATGCAAAAATAAGGCAATGCGTAATACACTAATCAGGTAATTCGGTATGCAGAAACAAGGCAATGCGTCATACGACAATCAGATAGTTTGTTATGCAGATAAAATGCCATGCGTCATACACTAATCAGGTAGTTCGTTATGCAGGCATAATGCTATGCGTAATACTCTAATCAGGTACTCAGTTATACAGAAATGTTGCAATGTGTAAAATGACAGTCAGGTACTCCGTTCTTCAGAAATGGAATAATGCGTAATACACTCAGGGCCCGATCAACGGGCCTTAGGCGGTCTCTCCGCCTCTCCTTCTGACTTGCAGTCAGCCTCTCACAGTTGCCCCCAACACGGTATGATGTAATCCAAAAGTGCAGCTTCGCACTCCGGCCTCGGTACCGCCACTCCCTTGGCAATACGGGCCATAATACGAGCCGAAGCAGAGGCTCGCGCTGTCAACACGAGTGAGAGGCCGAGAGCGTCTCCCTCCGAGCCCGCGCCCCACCCCAGGAGTCGACACACATTACCTGGGGTGCACGAACTCACTCTCCTCTCCTCATCCAGCGGCTGGGCCTCCAATGCAGCTTTGTGGAATGGCAACAGCGGCTCGGACCGGCAACTCAGCTCCTCCGGGACTGCCGGTCTGGGACGCTTCAGTTACGAAGATCTCAGGGTGCCAAAAAGTACACGCACACAGCGTCGCTAAGTCTTCCTTACGCTTGGGGTGCACGATCACTGGGCACTCCGCACACAGGTCTCAGGCTGCACGAAGATCACGCGCACAGCGTCGCTGAGACTCACTTTACTCCGGTGCACACGATGACAAGGCAAATCCTCTCGAAGGTCTCACAGTGCACAACGCACCCGCACACAACAGTGTTGAGACTCACTTGGATTCCGGTGCACACGATCACAAGGCGAATCCTCACGAAGGTCTCACGGTGCACAACGCACCCGCACACAACGGCGTTGAGACTCACTTGGATTCCGCTGCACACGATAACAAGGCGAATCCTCACGAAGGTCTCACGGTGCACAACGCACCCGCACACAATGGCGTTGAGACTCACTTGGATTCCGGTGCACACGATCACTGGACAATCCTCACAAAGGGGTTCAGGCTGCACAAAGCACATGCGCACTGTGTTGCTGATCCTTGCTTGGACTCCAGACGCCCCCGATCACAGGCCGATCCTCCTGAAGGTCTCAGGCTGCACAAAGCACATGCACACAGCGTCGCTGAGACTCATTTGGAAACCAGGCACCCACGATCACAGGACAGTTCTTACGAGGGTCTCAGACTGCAACAGGCACGCTCACACAGCGCCGCTGAGACTCTCTTGGAAACTTTTGTGTTCCTGTATTTCCGAACAGGGAGCCAGCACACCTCAGGCCCTTGGGGATAAGTTACTTCAGGACACCGCACACAGCAAAGTCCTTGAAGCAGGGGGACACAGCACACCACAAAGTCCCTTTAGCCTTTTCCTTGGTTAAAACAGCAAACTGCAGGCCAGCCCCAGAACACACAGCAAGGGTCAGTCCTATCCTTCAGTCTATTCAGTTGTTTCTTCCTTGGTAAAGGTCTTCTTGACCACGAGGTAGCTCCAGTCTTGTTCACACTTGATCAAGCCATTCTCCAAAGTTCAGGGGCTTCAGCTCTCATAGTTATACCCCTCAATGGCTTTGAAGTCTTTGTACTCAGGGGGCACTGACCCCTGTTCAAACCAGTTCTGGGTGCCTCCCTGCCAGTGACACCTTTATCCTTTGATTAGTGGGGGTCTGGATTCTCAATCACTCAGCAGGAGATGGGACAATTGTTTTATAGCAGCAACCCCGGCCTCTTCACCTCTAGGGGCTTCTCCTCCCCCTACACTCCAGATGCAGGTCAGCCTGTGGCTGTCTCACTTCCTCCCCTGGGTCAAGACATTCCCCAGATCCTATCGCTTTCAAATCCAGACAGACAATACACAGCCAGGCAGAGACACACAGAAATGTTAGAGCACAAAAACTCAGCCACTTCTAAAAGAGTGGCTTCTGAACACACAATGCAAAAACCACCTACATAAAAAGATGTTTTATCGCATTGTGAGTTCAGGCATACTAAACTTCACCTTTCCATCTTAAGCCTTTGGGAAGATAGGCTGGAAAACATATTACACAGCCTCCCCATTCTGTCCTATGGGCAAGATGGCCTTTCAACAGTGAAAAACGAAGTGGAGTTTATTTCACTGTCAGGACATGGTACACACCTTAGTACATGTCCTACCTTTCACATGCACTACACCCTGTCCAGGGGGTACCCTAGACCTACCATAGGGGTGTCTGATGTGCATAGAAAGGGAAGGGTAAGGTCTGGCAAGTGAGTGCACTTGACAGAACAACATGGCAGTTTAACAAACTGCGCGCAGGCCCTGCAATGGCAGGCCTGAGTTCCCTTTTTAAAGCTACTTGTGTGGGTGGCACAAATAGTGCTGCAGGCCCACTAGTAGCATTTGCATTACCAGCCCTGGCACGCATAGTGCACTGTACTAGGGACTCTACTAGTAAGGCAAACATACCAATCATGGACAACCAATTTCCATTACACTTTACACAGGGAGCAATTGCACTTTGACACTGTTTAGCAGTGGCAAAGTGTCCAAAGCATCTAAGTTGGCAACACAATGTCAGAAAAAAGGTCTAGGGGTAAAGCAAAAAGTTTAGGGAACTTTAGCCAAAAAGGGCCAAGTCCTACACAACCCCCTCCCAGCCAAAAGCCAGGGTAGACCAATCAACTACCTTGATGGACTTCCCTGCTTTGGGCGATAGAACACGGACGCAGGCCCGCTACCACAGGGACATCCTCCGGTTCTATGCTTTCCTGACCCCAGGGGAATTTCTTGGTCACTACTCCCTAGGCCAACTATGCCGCTCCATGGGCACTTCCAGACAGTTGGTGCCTCTCTAGGGGTGCTGGCCCCTTGCCAATCCCCACCTAGAGTGGTATACCTGGAAGACCCATCAGTCAGGACACTGTTCCCAGTTATCCTGTCCTCCAGGTTAGATGTGGGTGTACCCTGGTCACTCCTAGGGGACCCAGCCCCACTGGCTGCACACAGTCCCACGGGTTTTCCCACTGAGGGACACCTTCCTCTCTTAACCTTCCATTTAAATTTCTGTGCCTGCCATTTAAGAATGGCACCCACAAACTTCAGGACTGGGGGAGCTCTGGTGACAGACGCCCCACGCCCTCCTGATGCTAGGTGTTCTTCCTCGCACAACTGGCAAGTAGGTGCTAGGCCTCCCACCTGGTGCTCCTGTAAGGAACCCTCCAGTCTCTGGGGTGGGGTAGTGAACCCCTGGGGACGCTGCTCACACTCCCTCCCTCTCCTTTGAGACAGGGCACTAGCCCGCATGCCCACTCTCACTACTCTGGGACCTAACGGTTCTACTTCACCTCTCTTCCCTCTCTAGGGCCTTTTCAGGCCCTTGGACCCATGACCAGGGGTCCGGCTCTTGTGCCAGCTCCTGGGAATCAAAGAGCTTGCACCCTAACACGGGTTGGCGCAATCTGGAAAAATGATTACTGAGCCTAGGCTCCCTAGGGTTAAAGTTAAGCAACCCCTTCCAATCATTTGCCATGCTCACCAACACCCAATCATCCAGTGCACGCTTGTACTCATCCACCCTTGGCACTGGCTGTACGCTGCCACCATTCAAACTGGACTCTGCCTGTTTCACCTTAATGTCCAGTTCCCTCATGCTTAACTCATGAGCTAAGAGAATCTTTTACTCTTCCAAGGCAAGATCATTCCTACTCTCCTCTGCTCACTTTTCACTTTCAATGAGCAGCTTCTTCTCCTCTGCCTGAGTTTTAAGTTTTAAAACCTCCAACTCATGCTCTCTGACCCTTTGGTTTTCCTCCAACTCCTCTGGTGAAAAACTCCTCCCTGAATGGCTACTTCCAGCCTCTGAAGCTGGTCCCTCCACTGGCAAATCCTGTGGGCCAAAACCATTCCCTGGGTCATCCACCTCAACATCACCCGTCTCCTGAGTCCCTTTGGCTTCCCACCAGGCCCTCAAGGCCACCTGCAGCTCCTCCTTCTTGGCGCTACTTTTCATGGGACATCCCAAAGCCCGGCAGAATTGCCTCAATTGATCAACCTTGTAGGTAAGCAATTCCTCAATGTTGAACTCTAATTCTGCAGCCTCACTGGCTCCTTGACTCCTCTGAGACATGATGTGTGGCTTAAAGGTTGCTCAAAACAAAACCAACTAGAAACAACAAATCAAGGACACAATATGTGGTTGCGTCGTGGTCTGCGCTATTTATGATGTACACCAATCACTGTGAGTGAATTTGCAAATACACATTCAGAGCCCACCGCTGCCACCAAAATGTTAGACCCGGGATCCCTGGTTGGCTGAGGTAGGTACCTTATGCCAAGTAGGGACCCGCGTTCCAACGTCAGGGAAAGGAAGGTCACCTTCTTAGATAGCCCCGCTCTCCTCCTCGGTAGCTTGGCACGAGCAGCCAGGCTTATCTTCAAGGCAGATGTGTAAAGTATTTGCAACCACGCTCACAATAACCCAATGATGACACCACAAATAGACTTCACATGAGTTTTATAAAAACCAGTATAAACTTTATGTAAAAAGATATACGATAAGACCACACGATATAAAACCAACATATGAGGTTGTGTAATATTTCTCCTGGCCGGTTGTTAGGCCAGCCAGCCCTTGTAAGTTCTGGCGATATCAGTGAGCACTTCTAAACATTCTCCTGTACTCCTAATATCATATCATACAGTCGTAATGCTAGAATCAGGCACTTTTGCAATGTAATAATACTGTAATGCGTAACGTAGCAATCAGACACTCTGCAATGAAAAGAATGCAATGCGTAACGCAACAATCGACACTTTGCAAGGTGAAATAATGCAATGCGTAATACAACCACCAGATATGTCGTTATGCAAAAATAAGGCAATGCGTAATACACTAATCAGGTAATTCGGTATGCAGGAATAATGCAATGCGTAATACTCTAATCAGGTAGTTCGTTATGCAGAAACAAGGCAATGCGTCATACGACAATCAGATAGTTCGTTATGCAGATAAAATGCCATGCTCCATACACTAATCAGGTAGTTCGTTATGCAGGCATAATGCAATGCGTAATACTCTAATTAGGTACTCCATTATTCAGAAATGTTGCAATGTGTAAAACGACAGTCAGGTACTCCGTTCTTCAGAAATGGAATAATGCGTAATACACTCAGGCCCCGATCACCGGGCCTTAGGCGGTCTCTCCGCCTCTCCTTCTGACTTGCAGTCAGCCTCTCACAGTTGCCCCCAACACGGTACGATGTAATCCAAAAGTGCAGCTTCGCACTCCGGCCCCGGTACCACCGCTCCCTTGGCAATACGGGCCACAATACGAGCTGAAGCAGAGGCTCGCGCTGCCAACACGAGAGAGAGGCCGAGAGCGTCTCCCTCCGAGCCCGCGCCCCGCCCCAGGAGTAGACACACATTACCTGGGGGGCGCGAACTCACTCTCCTCTCCTCGTCCAGCGGCTGGGCCTCCAATGCAGCTTTGTGGAATGGCAACGGCGGCTCGGGCCGGCAACTCAGCTCCTCCGGGACTGCCGGTCCGGGCCGCTTCAGTTACGAAGATCTCAGGCTGCCACAAAGCACACGCACACAGCATCGCTGAGTCTTCCTTATGCTTCGGGTACACGATCACTGGGCACTCCACACACAGGTCTCAGGCTGCACGAAGATCACACGCACAGCATCGCTGAGACTCACTTTACTCCGGTGCACACGATGACAAGGCAAATCCTCACGAAGGTCTCACGGTGCACAACGCACCCGCACACAACGGCGTTGAGACTCACTTGGATTCCGGTGCACACGATCACAAGGCGAATCCTCACGAAGGTCTCATGGTGCACAACGCACCCGCACACAACGGCATTGAGACTCACTTGGATCACGGTGCACACGATAACAAGGCAAATCCTCACAAAGGTCTCACGGTGCACAACGCACCCGCACACAACGGCGTTGAGACTCACTTGGATTCCGGTGCGCACAATCACTGGACAATCCTCACAAAGGGGTTCAGGCTGCACAAAGCACACGCATACTGCGTCGCTGATCCTTGCTTCGACTCCAGACGCCCCCGATCACAGGCCGATCCTCCTAAGGTCCAGGCTGCACAACGCACACGCACACAGCGTCGCTGAGACTCATTTGGACACCAGGCGCCCACAATCACAGGGCAGTTCTTACGAGGGTCTCAGACTGCAACAGGCACGCTCACACAGCGCCGCTGAGACTCTCCTGGAAACTTTTGTGTTCCTGTGTTTCCGAACAGGGAGCTAGCCCACCTCAGGCCCTTGGGGATAAGTTACTTCAGGACACCGCACACAGCAAAGTCCTTAAAGCAGGAGGACACAGCACACCGCAAAGTCCCTTTAGCCTTTCCTTGGTTAAAACAGCAAACTGCAGGCCAGCCCCAGAACACACAGTAAGGGTCAGTCCTATCCTTCAGTCTATTCAGTTGTTTCTTCCTTGGCAAAGGTCCTCTTGACCATTGAAGTAGCTCCAGTCTTGTTCACACTTTATCAAGCCATTCTCCAAAGTTCAGGGGCTTCAGCTCTCATAGTTATACCCATCAATGGCTTTGAAGTCTTTGTACTCAGGGGGCACTGACCCCTGTTCAAACCAGTTCTGGGTGCCTGCCTGCCAGTGACACCTTTATCCTTTGATTAGTGGGGGTCTGGATTCTCAATCACTCAGCAGGAGATGGGACAATTGTTTTATAGCAGCAACTCAGGCCTCTTCACCTCTAGGGGCTTCTCCTCCCCCTACACTTCAGATGCAGGTCAGCCTGTGGCTGTCTCACCTCCTCCCCTTGGTCAGGACATTCCCCAGATCCTATCGCTTTCAAATCCAGACAGTCAATCCACAGCCAGGCAGAGACACACAGAAATGTTAGAGGACAAAAACTCAGCCACTTCTAAAAGAGTGGCTTCTGAACACACAATGCAAAAACCACCTACATAAAAAGATGTTTTATCGCATTGTGAGTTCAGGCATACTAAACTTCACCTTTCCATCTTAAGCCTTTGGGAAGATAGGCTGGAAAACATATTACACAGCCTCCCTATTCTGTCCTATGGGAAAGATGGCCTTTCAACAGTGAAAAACGAAATGGAGATTATTTCACTGTCAGGACATGGTACACACCTTAGTACATGTCCTACCTTTCACATGCACTACACCCTGTCCAGGGGGTACCCTAGACCTACCATAGGGGTGTCTGATGTGCATAGAAAGGGAAGGGTAAGGTCTGGCAAGTGAGTGCACTTGACAGAACAACGTGGCCGTTTAACAAACTGCGCGCAAGCCCTGCAATGGCAGGCCTGAGTTCCCTTTTTAAAGCTCCTTGTGTGGGTGGCGCAAGTAGTGCTGCAGGCCCACTAGTAGCATTTGCATTGCCAGCCCTGGCACGCATAGTGCACTGTACTAGGGACTTTACTAGTAAGGCAAACATACCAATCATGGACAACCAATTTCCATTACACTTTACACAGGGAGCAATTGCACTTTGACACTGTTTAGCAGTGGCAAAGAGTCCAAAGCATCTAAGTTGGCAACACAATGTCAGAAAAAAGGTCTAGGGGGAAAGCAAAACGTTTAGGGAACTTTAGCCAAAAAGGGCCAAGTCCTACAAGCAAGGAGTCACATGTGTTGATCCTTCAAGGTTTTCTCTAAGACTATAAATGTTGAAATAAAGAAATATTGAAAATGAATAGGAAAAAACAGTCATTTGAGACAATGTTTTCATCTGTAACATTTTGTCACGTTGCCAATTTACTTAAGCAATATACCATTCCATCTGCTAGACCCTTCTGGTTGCAGGTATATATCTCTCAACATAGCGATTTAGGATCTTTTGTGCCATTTTCTCTTGGGCCACCCACACAAGTGGGGTACCGTTCTTATCGGTAGATGTGTGGGAACTCACAGTGGTAGTAAACTTGTGGCACCAAACAGATTCCATGTCTTTCCATCACAGAAATGTGATAAAAATGTATGTTTCTTACCAAATTTTGATGCCCACAAGGGCTTCTAAGGAATATTACCTCGTGAGAGCCACGCAAGTCATGCACCCTTGGACTCTCCTGGTTGTCTAGTTTTCATAAATGTTCAGGTTTGTCAAGGTGCCGGCTGAGCTAGGGTCCAAAATCCACAGCTACCCATAATGAGAGAAGAAAAACAAGGAGTTCTTAGCAAGGGCCATCTTACCGCCACAGATATTAATCTGGTACTAATATTTTTAAGTTAATCCACCACTTAGCACCTCCAGAAATACTGGCTTCAAAACATAAATACTTATCAAAGTATCTGAATATTGAAACCAAGACTTCTGAAGGTGTGCCATGAAGCCACGTCAGGCACCAACCACTTTATGGTCTATTCATATGCCATTCATGCACCACACCCAAGACTTTCAGACTGCCGGCCACTGGCCCAATCCAACAGATCAGTGCACTCACATCAACATACCACTGCCTTGCAAAGGCCCATCACATTCATACGCCTCAGGACTGAATTAGTTTGACTACATTTTACCATCTGTCAAGTAACCGCCTCCTTCTTTATGAACATTGCCGAACGCAGGCCTAGTGATCCTTTACTTATGGCTCCCATGCCAGCCACATGAGGCTCAGGAAGGCATGTCTTACATGCATCTTTAGCGCACTCACTGTGGTAAATCCAACTCCTTCCAGTTTGTGGTTGCAAGTTGGGGATGTCCAATTATGCATCAGAGATGTCTTTCCTCGAACTTAGTGAGCACATCTACCTTGAAACTAAGGCAAACATGCTGGGGAATATTGCCAAAGTTCCCTAAGGGCAACGTCATAAACTATAAAGAACTGTAGTTTTTGACACATAGGGAAGTCCGGGAGAACGTAGCATATATCCCATTTCACCATTATGTGCAGTCCTGTGACTGTAATGCACTTATCATACAGCAAACTGAACATCTACTAAGTTCTGACGGAGGATGAACATGGCAAGCAGGTCAAACATTTTTTGTGAAATGCACTTCACATGAGAGGGTATCCTGTCTCTAATGCAAGAGCAGTCAGGGGTGATCCATGGAGAAACCTCGTCGAAGAGCCAAGTGCTCAGCTTCGTGCAGAAAGCACTAATTTTAAGAGACAGTGCATGTGTGTAGCGGTACATCATTCCGCCTATTTGGAATCAATTAGAAGAAGTCTATTCTCCTTGCTCTGGTGCTGCCTATGCTGAGCAAAGGTGTCTGAAAGGTTTATAAAATCTAAGGCGGTATTGAGGTATGCTGAACCGGTGCTATTTAAGACTTTGAATGTGTGATTAAGGATTTTGAAAAGAGCTGTGGATTGGGAGTCAGTGAAACTGTTTCAGGTGCTGTGTGTGTGCTTGTTGGGATGTTGAGGGGGGAGGCTGCCTGCTGCATTCTGTATGGTTTGGGGTCATCCGCGTAGTTGAGTGAGGGAGTAATTCAGTATCAGGGCAAGTGTGGCACCAATGGGTTCGGATCTGTAGGTGAAGATGAAGTGATGTCATGTGTATTTGTACTACCTTTACAATCTGCCTTCTACCTATTCAATATCCCTGTGAAAGCACACCTACCCTAAACTTTTCTTACCCGTTCATGTCTCCATCCTCATCAGAGTCCTGACTAATCCTGTATACTTTCCAAGTGAACCTATACTAATATCATCCATCCCTAGCTACTTGAACCTCAAGAAAACGGGTCTTTCATGCGCCTTCAGCACACTTACTGTCCTAAATTCAACTCCTTCCAGTTTGTGGATGCAAGTTGGGGGTGTCCAACTATGCTTTCCGAGGGCTCATTCCTCAAACTGAGCGAGCATATCTACCATTGAAAACTAAGGCAAACATGCTGGGGAATACTTCAAAAAGTATCTTCAGTTTTTCTTAGTAGAATGTCTGTAATCACACACTCATGTTGGTAGCATCCTAATCAGGTTACACAAGTTCAAATATCCAGTAGCAATTTAGCCAGCCATGGTCACAATGGCCATAATCTTGTGAAAGTCCAATATTGTTTGATTCTTGTAAACTTCGTCCAGCCGTCCAGCCCGCGTGTTCCTACACGTCTGTATGAACGCGCGGGCTGGACTGCTTGACAAAGTTAACGGGAATCGAACAATATTGGACTTTCACAAGATTATGGCCATTGGGACCATGGCTGGCTGAATTGCTACTGGATATTTGAACTTGTGAAACCTGATTAGGATGCTACAAACATGAGTGTGTGATTACAGACATTCTACTAAGAAAAATTGAAGATCAAAGGAGGTCAAAGATAACTCCCAAGAAGTGGTTAGACTAAAGGAAAGAGAGCGGGACATGGCAGAGAGATTGGAGAGGCTTGAAAACACCTCAAGAAGGAATAACTTTAGGATTTTAGACTTAAAAGAAGGGTTGGAAGGTGACAACCTAAAATCCTATGTTATTGAAATCTTGACTAAAGCTTTCCCCCAGATCGCAACGGCATCAGTTTGGGAAGCTGAAATCCAGCGAGTCCATAGAGACCCCTTTAAGTTGAATCCGGCTCGGAAAAACCCCAGGAAGATCTTAGTTTATATCCATTCCTACCTTCTTAAGGAGAAACTACTGGGGGCGGCCCTTAAACTTAAGACAATACAGGTCCATGATGCTACCTTCAGAATCCGGTCCGACATCTCCCGGGTCACGGAAGATAGGAGTTGGGAATTGGGTAAGCGGATGGAAGCATTAAGAGACCAGGGAGCTCAAGTCCAGCTGCGATTTCCTGCCTTTTTGAAAGTTGTATGGGCAAACAAAATGTATAATTTCAGGTTTCCGGAGGAAGTAGATAGCTTTCTGGCACAAAGTAAATCTAGTGTGTAGTTTATAGTTTATGAATTAAGGGCATTCAGCATCTAATGTTATTTTGGTTTCGTTATTTACGTTAGAGGCTAGGGGGCTTCGGCTCAAAAGGCAATATTTATTGTCAATGGGCAGTTTGGGAGGGTTCCCGTGGGTTGGGGGAGGAGGTTGGGGGGGCTGGTGGGTAGTAGGGGTTTTCACGTTTGTTGGTGGGGAGCATTGGGAGAAAATAAAAAAAAAGTATTAATAAATTCATGTGACATAATAACCTCCAGCAGCTACAGCAGAGGGTGGAGTCAGGATTATGGTGGGGGATAGTCCTGTTCAGGGAGGGAATCGATATCTTGAATTTTTAAGTTAGAATGTTAATGGCTTAAGAGTTAAAGGAAGACAGCGCCTGATACTTCAATACCTAAAAAATAGTTCAGCTAGGATTCTTATGATTCAGGAGACCCATCTTTTACAAGCAGAATGTAAGGCACTATTTGGAAAACAAAGATGGGTCGATAAGATTATAGCTTCAGACCAGCAATGTTGTTCAAAAGGGGTTGCTATTATACTAAAACTGAATTCAGGAGTAGAGCTCACTAAGTCACAGGTAGATGATAGAGGACATTGGGCTATCGCGGAAATCAAATGTCAGGAGGTCAAATACACCTTAGATAGCTATTATGGGCCCAATGAAGATGATATTACACCTCTGAATAATCTCTGTCTTGCCCTGGCTGACTATGAGGCCCCTCTGATTCTGGGAGGAGATTTTAACGTGCTCTTAAACAATAAGCTAGATAGGTCCTCCCCTCGAACACAGATAGCAGCTCCGCACGTTAAAGCACACCTTTTGAATATTCTAAAACATTTCAACCTCTGTGATGTATGGAGGAAAAAAATGGGAGAGAGTAGGGAGTATTCCTTTTATAGTAAAAAGAATTCTCATTACTCCAGAATCGATTACATATTCATGGAGCACTCAGATCTTGATAAAGTTAGCTTAATTAAATACTTGCCTATACACCTATCTGATCATGGAGCCATAGCTCTTAACTTGGAACTTCCTCCAGAGCTTACTCCAAGGAGATGGACACTAAATAGGAGATTCCTCCTGCAACCTTCAACCCCTGGCTTTTTGAAGTCTGAAACCGCTATGTTCTTTCAAAATAATGTAGGGTCTGCCCCTTTGCACATTGTTTGGGATACCTTTAAGGCCTGGCAGAGAGGGATACTAAAAGGGGCTGTTGTGGGCTGGGCAAGGGCCGAGAGGAAAGAACTGGCCGATTTAGAACTACAGATAGCGGGGGCAGAAGCTGATTTAAGGACGAGTTGTCCTGTTGAACCAGAGAATGATAACTTAATAAAGACAGTGGAGGAGCTTCAGCTGAAGTTCAGACTTAAGTCTGAAGAGATCCTACTTCAAAAATGGGAGACAAGCAAAATGAGGGAGTTTGACCAAGGGGAGAACTGTTGTAAGCTCCTTGCTATGAAGACCAGGGTTGATAGAGTTAACAATTATATAAGTAAGATCAAAGTGGGTACACAAACTACAGAGGAGAAAGAGAAAATGGAACATATTGATAGGTGGCTTAAAGAGAAACAGCTTCCAAAAATAACTGAGGCTAGTCAAGAAATCCTCTTACTAGAAATAACAGGGAGTGAGATATTATCTGTCCTAGATACAGCTAAAAAAGGGAAAGCGGCAGGCCTGGACGCGATCCCGATTGAGGTTTATTCTATGTTGAGGGAGGAAATTATCCCGGTCTGGCTGAAATTGTATAATGAGATACTAAATGGTACATCTCCACTGCCTGACTCCTGGAGTGACGCAGTTATCACTTTGATCTTGAAGCCTGGTAAGGATCCATCTCAGTGCCATTCATATCGACCAATTTCATTACTAAATGTCGACTATAAGGTCTTTGCAGGGATTTTAAATAATCGGCTTTGTAAGATTATAGGTCCAATAATCCACGGGGATCAGAAGGGCTTCCTTCCGGGCAGGCAGATGTCGGACTTGGTATACACTTTGGTTGGGGCGGTGGATATGGCGTCATCACAGGGTCTCCCTCTTTCAATAATTCCTGTCGACACAGCCAAAGCCTTCGATCGTGTGAACTGGCACTTTTTGGATAGGACCCTGAACGTCTTTGGCTTCGCCGACGGTTTTAGAGAGGTTATTAAAAAAATGTATAGATCACCACAGGCTCGGATCCTGGTCAATGGTAGCCTCTCTCCTGTTGTCAATATAGGGCGTGGCACCAGGCAGGGTTGTCCATTGTCCCCGATCCTATTCGACATTTATATAGAACCCTTGGCCCAGAGCTTAAGATTAAATAAGAAGATCGCTCCTTTCGAAGTAAAAGGGTTTGTGAGAAAAATAGCACTCTACGCGGATGATCTAATTTTATTCTCCTCCAATGTCGACACTACACTCCCGGAGCTTCTTGCTGAAGCTCAAACTTTTGGAAAATGTTCTGGCTATGAAATAAATAAAGACAAAACGGAGATTATGGCATGGAACATTGTTGATCAGGAGGGGTTGTTTGCTAGGGAGCTTAGATATCTCGGAGTTTCAATAACCCAGGACCCGAGAGAAATTCCAAAAGCTAACCTAGCTATTGTATCGAAGGAGGTTGAGGTTTTATTAAAAAAAATGGCAGAACATACCACTCTCCCATTATGGTCGGGTTAACCTGATTAAAATGTGTGTCCTTCCGAAATACACTTATCTTTTTAATAATATTCCAATAGAATTTGCAAAAGCTGAAATTCTTAAAATTCAGGGCAAGATATCCTCCTTTATTTGGGCAGGTAAAGGGATTAGGCTGTCCTGGAAAAAACTCAGGCGCAAATTAACGCAAGGGGGCATGGGCTTACCAGATCTTCAGCTCTACTGTTGGGCTTATCAATTAAAAAACGCCAGAATGCTATTGCTTACTCCAGATGACTCGTTGATTGGCAGTATGTTCAAAGCCATGTTAGACGGGGTAGTGGAGTCTGGCTTCATGTATAAATTTGGCTCTCCTAAGTTTTTTAAAATAAATCGCCTGAAGACGTTGCGTATGGCGGCCAAGTTGTGGTCGGATTGTCGAGATTGCTTGGGACTTACCTACTATAGTGATTGGGCACCTGTGTGGGACTCTCCTGGAACTCCGGAGTGCCTTTTGGACGCTCTAGCCCAGCCACTAAAAGACACAGGAGTCTCACACTGGAAGGATGTCGTAGTGGGTAATCAATGTCTTCCTTGGGACTTCTGGAGCCATATTACGAGTGGAGCTCTGTCTAGATTCAAGTTTTATCAGCTTTCATCTTGGTGTAAGAGTCAACGCTGGTCCCTTTTGGAAGATAATCCCATGGAAATCGAACTACAGAATCTGGCCCGAGGAAGAAAGAAGTGGTTCAATGTTATAACCATCTTCTGGCTGCAGTAGATAGAAAGATGGAAAAGCCATACCGGGTCTGGGAGAATTACTTGCCGAGCGAAGAGCGGAAAGAGTTATGGCAAGTATCTATAGACATGCTTTACCCTTTGATTAAATCTGCCGCACTCAGAAGAAATCACTTTTTCACACTCCACAGGATATATTGGTCCCCCCTTAAAATATCCAGAATAAAGGGTGGTGGAGAAGCTAGTTGTTTGAGATGTGGTTTCCAGAATGCTGACGACGTCCATGTATTCGCCTCCTGCCCCAAGATACAAGAATTTTGGAGAGATGTGTGTAAGACTATTTCTAGGGTCCCGGGTGCTGTTGTGGAGGTAAGCCCATCTCTTATTTTATTTGGCATCGTATCTATGTTGGGTGGGGTGCAAGACCCGATTGGGCTGCAACACAAATTGGTGTTTTATTTGATTTTGTTGGCCAGGAGAGAGATGGTGGTTCCTCCTACCTGGAATGCCTGGTGGAATTCCGTAAGATATTTCAGAGCTTTAGATCAGAGGGTAAATGTATATCGAAAGGCCAGATACTCGGTTGTTTTGGAACTTGTTGGATGATCCACTCAGTGATTAGATTAGATCAGATTAAGGTACAGGATAAGTTCCAATGATTAAAACCTCTGGGTCAGCTCAGGTTGTGTATAAACGGGCGCTCCCCGTAAAGAATACCAGCTGAGACTAAGAACCACCAAGTTATATGCGCCAGAGGTGGACCAGGTCGAGAGGTTGCTGTAGCTACGGAGGTCATATGAGGAAAAAAAAAAAGCCAAACAAATGTCCAGTGGGACTCATTAACTAAAAATTCTACTTTTGCTTTGAAAGTGTGAAAACTCAATTACTAACGTCTATCATAGCCAATGTTATTGAAAAAGGGTACAGGACACAATATCTTGTATGATGATTGTTTTCACATCTTAACCCCTTCGATGCTCATGACGGAATGGTTCCGTCATGAGTATCGGTGCCCCTGTGCTCATGACGGAACCATTCCGTCATGAGGCCAGGGGCACGAAATCCCTCTGCTGCAGACAGCAGAGGGATTTCTATTTCTCCCCTGTGATGTTGGGAGCTGGGGAAGAGCTTCCCCAGCTCCAGAGGCCCCCTCCCTGGCTTCTGTGCCATGACAATCAGCGCGCACGTCGCGCTGTTGTCATTGCACAGAAACCGAAAGTGAAATGAGCCTTTAGGCTCATTTCAGTTTCACTTTCTAAGTGCTCAGGGGGCTATCTCAGCCCCCCGGGCATGTAGAAAGACGGGAGAGGTATCATTGGAAAGGGGAGAATCTCCCCTTTCCAATGGTACCCCTCCCCAGTGGATCCCTGCTTGGGGATTGCCCCAGGAGGGCGATCCCAAAGCAGGGATCCACCCACTAGACACCAGGGAGGGGGGAGCAGCCCCTTGGGCAAGGGCCTTCGCTCCCCCCATAAAGAAATGGGCACAATTCAGTCTTTCTGCCCCCCTGGGGGGCAGATGGGCCAGTAGCCCCCAATCTGCCCCCCCGGGGGGCAGAAAGTCCACTATACGCCAGGGATTTTTTTGGGTGCATTTTATTTAGGGTGGGGGCTGCCCGAAATGGGCACGCCAATGCCCCCACCCCCCTGCCACCATTACAGCCTTTCTGCCCCCCCGGGGGCAGAAAGCTCACTAAACGCCAGGGATTTTTTTTTGCACCATTTTTTTTAGGGTGGGGGCTGCCCGAAATGGGCACGCCCATGCCCCCACCCCCCGCCACCATTACAGCCTTTCTGCCCCCCCCGGGGGGGGGGTAGACCGCCCACTTGACGCTAGGGATTTTTTTTTGGGCAATTTTTTTTAGGGTGGGGGCATTGGCACAAAAATGACAGTTTTCCTGCCCCCCCTTGGGGGCAGATGGGGCAGTAGCCCCCAATCTGCCCCCCCGGGGGGGCAAAAAGCCCACTAGATGCCAGGGATTTTTTAGGGCAAATTTTTATTAGGGTGGGGGCATTGGCATGCCCGTTTTTGGCAACCCCCACCCTAATTAAAATTTGCTCAAAAAAATCCCTGGCGTCTAGTAGGCTTTCTGCCCCCCCTGGGGGACAGCCCCCAATCTGCACCCCCGGGGGGGGCAAAAAGCCCACTAGTCGCCAGGGATTTTTTTGGGGCAAATTTGAATTAGGGTGGGGGCTGCCCAAAACGGGCATGCCCATGCCCCCACCCCCTCCCCCGCAAAAATTACAGCCTTTCTGCCCCCCCCGGGGGGCAGATGAGGGCATCAGCCCCCAATCTTCCCCCTGGGGGGGGCAAAAAGCCCAGTAGACACCAGGGATTTTTTGGGCACATTTTAATTAGGGTGGGGCATTGGCATGCCCGTTTTGGGCAGCCCCTAATTAAAATTTGCCCAAAAAACTGCCTGGCGTCTAGTGGACTTTCAGCCCCCCCTGGGGGGCAGATGGGGGCATTAGCCCCAATCTTCCCCTTGGGGGGGCAAAAAGCCCAGTAGACGCCAGGGATTTTTTTGTCAAATTTTAATTAGGTTGGGAGGGATTGGCATGCCCATTTTGGGCAGCCCCCACCCTAATTAAAATTTGCCCAAAAACTCCCTGGCGTCTAGTGGACTTTCAACCCCCCCTGGGGGGCAGATGGGGGCATTAGCCCCCAATCTGCCCCACCGGGGTGGGGGGGCAAAAAGCCCACTAGACGCCAGGGATTTTTTGGGGCTAATTTGAATTAAGGTGGGGCTGCCAAAAACGGGCATGCCCATGCCCCCACGCCCTCCCCCGCAAAAATTACAGCCTTCCTGCCCCCCCTGGGGGGCAGATGGGGCAGTAGCCCCCAATCTGCCCCCCTAGGGGGCAAAAAGCCCACTAGACACCAGGGATTTTTTGGGGCAAATTTTAATTAGGGTGGGGGCTGCCCAAAACGGGCATGCCAATGCCCCCACCCCCCACATGCAACAATTACAGCCTTTCTGCCCCCCCTGGGGGGAAGATGGGGCAGTAGCCCCCAATCTGCCCCCCCCGGGGGGGCAAAAAGCCCACTAGACGCCAACGATTATGCTGGCTTTTTTATGTGTGGGGGTGGGGGCTGCCCAGAATGGCAATTTTGATGTCGCCTCAATACGTTTTGGACCCTTGCCTGTCGCGGGTACTTGGGCCTCCCACCCGAGTGAGGCACCATTTTTATCAGGAGACCTGGGCGAACGCTGGGTGGTAGGAAATTTGTGTCAGCCCGGTGATGCCACAACTTTTCCACACACAAATGTGTGAAAAAAGTGATTTTTCAGCACAATTTCAGGTTTGCAGGGGATTCTGGGTAAGAAAACGTTGGGGGATCCACGCAAGCCATACCTCCCTGGAATCCCCCGGGTGTCTAGTTTTCAGAAATGTGTGGGTTTGGTAGGTTTCCCTAGGTGGCCGCCGAGCCCCGGTCCAAAAAGTCTTGGAAATCCCCTTGCAAAAAAGGTCGTTTTGTGATAGGCAATTTTGATGTCGCCTCAATACGTTTTGGGCCCTTGCATGTCACGGGTACTTGGGCCTCCCACCAGAGTGAGGCTCCTGGGGGAACACTGGGTGGTAGGAAATTTGTGTCAGCCCGGTGATGCCACAACTTTCCCACACACAAATGTGTGAAAAAAAGTGATTCTTTCAGCAAAATTTCAGGTTTGCAGGGAATTCTGGGTAAGAAAACGTTGTGGGATCCACGCAAGACATACCTCACTGGAATCCCCCGGGTGTCTACTTTTCAGAAATGTGTGGGTTTGGTAGGTTTCCCTAGGTGCCGGCAGAGCTAGGGTTCAAAAACTATAGCTAGGCACTTTGCAAAAAAAGGGTCATTTTTCACTGTGAAAATGTGGTGTGTCCACGTTGCGTTTTGTGCTGTTTCCTATCGCGGGTACTAGGCCTACCCACACAAGTGAGGTACCATTTTTCTCGGAAGACTTTGGGGAATGCGGGGTGGGTGGAATTTTGTGGATCCACGCAGATTCCAGAACTTTCCACCAGAGAAAAGTGAGGAAAATGTGGGTTTTTTGACAATTTTTTAGGTTTGCAAGGGATTCTGGGTAACAGAACCTGGTGAGAGCCAGTCAAGTCACCCCATCCTGGATTCCCCTGGGTGTCTAGTTTTCAAACATGTATAGGTTTGCTAGGTTTCCCTAGGTGCCGGCAGAGCTAGGGTTCAAAAACTACAGCTAGGCACTTTGCAAAAAAAGGGTCATTTTTCACTGTGAAAATGTGGTGCGTCCACGTTGCGTTTTGCGCTGTTTCCTGTCGCGGGCACTAGGCTTACCCCCACAAGTGAGGTACCATTTTTCTCGGAAGACTTTGGGGAATGCGGGGTGGGTGGAATTTTGTGGATCCACGCAGATTCCAGAACTTTCTACCACAGAAAAGTGAGGAAAATGTGTTTTTTGGGACAATTTTTTAGGTTTGCAAGGGATTCTGGGTACCAGAACCTGGTGAGAGCCAGTCAAGTCTCCCCATCCTGGATTCCCCTGGGTGTCTAGTTTTCAAAAATGTATAGGTTTGCTAGGTTTCCCTAGGTGCCGGCAGAGCTAGGGTTCAAAAACTACAGCTAGGCACTTTGCAAAAAAAGGGTCCTTTTTCACGGTGAAAATGTGGTGTGTCCACGTTGCGTTTTGCGCTGTTTCCTGTCGTGGGCACTAGGCCTACCCACACAAGTGAGGTACCATTTTTCTTGGAAGACTTTGGGGAATGCGGGGTGCGTGGAATTTTTTGTGGATCCACGCAGATTCCAGAACTTTCCACCACAGAAAAGTGAGGAAAATGGTTTTTTTGACAATGTTTTAGGTTTGCAAGGGATTCTGGGTACCAGAACCTGGTGAGAGCCAGTCAAGTCACCCCATCCTGGATTCCCCTGGGTATCTAGTTTTCAAAAATGTATAGGTTTGCTAGGTTTCCCTAGGTGCCGGCAGAGGTAGGGTTAAAAAACTACAGGTAGGCACTTTGCAAAAAAAGGGTCATTTTTCACTGTGAAAATGTGGTGTGTCCACGTTGCGTTTTGCGCTGTTTCCTGTCGCGGGCACTAGGCTACCCACACAAGTGAGGCACCATTTTTCTCTGAAGACTTTGGGGAACGCGGGTGGGTGGAATTTTGTGGATCCACGCAGATTCCAGAACTTTCCACCACAGAAAAGTGAGGAAAATGTGGTTTTTTTTACAATTTGTTAGGTTTGCAAGGGATTCTGGGTACCAGAACCTGGTGAGAGCCAGTCAAGTCACCCCATCCTGGATTCCCCTTGGTGTCTAGTTTTCAAAAATGTATAGGTTTGCTAGGTTTCCCTAGGTGCGGGCAGAGCTAGGGTTCCAAAACTACAGCTAGGCACTAGGCAAAAAAAGGGTCATTTTTCACTGTGAAAATGTGGTGTGTCCACGTTGCGTTTTGCGCTGTTTCCTGTCGCGGGCACTAGGCCTACCCACACAAGTGAGGTACCATTTTTCTCTGAAGACTTTGGGGATCGTGGGGTGGGGGGAATTTTGTGGATCCACGCAGATTCCAGAACTTTCCACTACAGAAAAGTGAGGAAAATGTGTTTTTTTGGACAATTTTTTAGGTTTGCAAGGGATTCTGGGTACCAGAACCTGGTGAGAGCCAGTCAAGTCACCCCATCCTGGATTCCCCTGTGTGTCTAGTTTTTAGTTTTCAAAAATGTATAGGTTTGCTAGGTTTCCCTCCGTGCCGGCAGAGCTAGGGTTCAAAAACTACAGCTAGGCACATTGCAAAAAAAGGGTCATTTTTCACTGTGAAAATGTGGTGTGTCCACGTTGCGTTTTGCGCTGTTTCCTGTCGCGGGCACTAGGCCTACCCACACAAGTGAGGTACCATTTTTTTCGGAAGGATTTGGGGAACGCAAGGTGGGTGGAATTTTGTGGATCCACGCAGATTCCAGAACTTTCCACCACAGAAAAGTGAGGAAAATGTGTTTTTTTTGACAAATATTTAGGTTTGCAAGGGATTCTGGGTAACAGAACCAGGTGAAAGCCAGTCAAGTCACCACATCCTGGATTCCCCTGGGTGTCTAGTTTTCAAAAATGTATAGGTTTGCTAGGTTTCCCTAGTTGCCGGCAGAGCTAGGGTTCAAAAACTACAGCTAGGCACTTTGCAAAAAAAGGGTCATTTTTCACTGTGAAAATGTGGTGTGTCCACGTTGCATTTTGGGCCGTTTCCTGTCGCGGGCACTAGGCCTACCCACACAAGTGGGGTACCGTTTTTCTCGAAAGACTTTGGGGAACGCGGGGTGGGTGGCATTTTGTGGATCCACGCAGATTCCAGAACTTTCCACCACAGAAAAGTGAGGAAAATGTGTTTTTCAAAATAATATTTTAGGTTTGCAAGGGATTCTGGGTAACAGAACCAGGTGAGAGCCAGTCAAGTCACCCCATCCTCGATTCCCCTGGGTGTCTAGTTTTCAAAAATGTATAGGTTTACTAGGTTTCCCTAGTTGCCGGCAGAGCTAGGGTTCAAAAACTACAGCTAGGCACTTTGCAAAAAAAGTGTCATTTTTCACTGTGAAAATGTGGTGTGTCCACGTTGCGTTTTGGGCCGTTTCCTGTCGCGGGCACTAGGCCTACCCACACAAGTGAGGTACCATTTTTATTGGGAGACTTAGGGTAACACAAAATTGTAGAGCAACTGTTATTATCTATTGACTTTCGATGCATTTCTGCCTTCCAAATGAAAGACAATGTGTAAAAAGAAGTCATTTTGAAAAATGACCTATAATTCTCATGCTAGTATGGGTACTCCCAATTTCGGAAATGTGCAAATATCTACTGTTTCTAAACTCTATATTTTATTCCCATTTCAGAAATACATAGGTGTCTTTCATAACGATTTTTCCATGTATAAATTTTCCCAGAATAATTGCTATATACCCGGGACATAATAAAAAACCATTGCAAGACGCTGCTCAGTTATTGGCTCTGGGTTCGTCGGATTCTTGGTGAACCTACAAGTCCTATATATCACCACAACCAGAAAGGTCCAGCGGATGTAATGGTATATTGCTTTCAAATAGCTGTCATAATTAGAAGAAGTCACAGGTGAAAACGTTGACACAAATGGCTGTTTTTTTCAACTAATTTTCAATTTTTTCTATATTTAACTGTTTGTTTCTATAAGGAAAACTTGAAGGATCTACACAAATGACCCCTTGCTGAATTCAAAATGTTGTCTACTTTTCAGAAATGTATGGCTTTCCAGGATCCATTATTGCTTTCATACCCATTTCTACCATTAACTGGAAGGAGGTTGAAAGCACAAAAAATAGCAAAAATAGGCTATGTCCCAGAAAAATGCCAAAACTGTGTACAAAATTTTGGTTTTCTAACAAAAGTCTACTTGTCCCTGAAAGATGGGAAGATGGTGATTTCAGCACCATAACCCCTTTTTTGATGCCATTTGCAGGGAAAAAACCAGATGCTTTCATCTGTAGCCCTTTTTCGCATTTTTCCCAAAAAAACAAAATGTAGCTGTATTTTGGCTAATTTCTGGGTCCCCTCCAGGGGAATCCACAAACCCTGGGTACCTTTAGAATCCCCATGATGTTGGAAAAAAAGGACGCAAATTTGGCATGGATACCTTATGTGGTCAAAAAGTTACAGGGGCCTAAGCGCGAACTACCCCAAATAGCCAAAAAAGGCTTAGCACAGGAGGGGAAAAGGCCTAGCAGCGAAGGGGTTAATCTAAAGATGTGAAAACAATCATCATACGAGATATTGTGTCCTGTACCCTTTTTCAGTAACATTGGTTATGATTCAAGTTACTAATTGAGTTTGCACACTTTCAAAGCAAGTAGAAATGTTGGTGAATAACTCCTACGGGACATTTGTTTGACTTATTACACTTACTCTGGATCTCGTGGGCCATCAGGGTGATCCTTCTGTTGTATACATAAGTTCTCTAAAAAGCACTTCAGAATCTAGTCAAGCCTTTACAATTTTGCTACACAGGGTACTCCCTGACAACGTGGCCTCTGTTCAGTCCACCATTATGTGCAGTGTGGGGACTACAATGCACTGGTCAATAAGCGAACAGAACACGTACCACGTTCTGACAGCAGATAAAGGTGTCAAGCAGGTCATAAGGAAGTCAATGATTTCCTCAAGTAGAGGAACTAAAATTCTACCACTGCTTGCCTAGCAAAGTAGCAGCCCATGGAAGGTAGGTATCCATGCAGAGCCATTGAAATGTTTACCTAACGGCAGTTGGACCTCAGTCAATTTTCTAATACTTCACTTTTGTGTAGTACATAACATAAAGCAAGTAGGAAAACACAGGGCTGGCTGAGATGGGAACTGGGGACAGTAAACACAACTCTTCTGCCTCTTTCTGTTTCAGGAATGCGATCAGCAAAGTGTCACTCCTGCAGCCTTGCCACATCCTCCAAAGCATATGAAGTGGGGGCTGCTTCTTCTGTAGCAGTAAGACTTTTAATGATGGAGAACTGAAAGTAAACGAAAGACATGAGTCTTCCTGTGATTGTCTGATGATAAACAACATACGCATTGTATGTTGCCATCTGGATCAGGTGGATAAGCAGTTTCTTGTACCAAGTGCGAGTTTTACGACTTGCATTGTATGGATGAAGAACCTGCCCATTCTTATCCACTCCGCCCATGTACTTGCTGTAATCAAGTATACAGGTGGGCTTGTGAACTTCGATCATCTGACCCCAAACTATGACGGGGGAAGTGCTCTTATCACGAATTGTAGTGAGCAAGTACACATCACACCTTTCAGAGAACTTGACTGCAAGCAGTTCGTTGGAACGCAACGCAGTGTTCTGGGATTTCTGGAGCTACTTACAAACAAGCTCCTGCTGGAATCCTTTGTGGCAAAAATAGCTGTACTGCATGCAATAGATAGCTTATTACAGCTCACTGAACAGTTTTACTCTTGTATAGATCTTCACATAAAGGTTATAACCTTTGCGAAGATGTGCCTGGACAAGCTCCCATACAACTTTTCCTGTGACTCCTAGCATGGGAGGGCAGCCTACATGGTTTAGAGGGGAGTCCTTCCTTGTATACACTCTCAAGCTGTACGCATAGCCAGTAGAGCTCTCACAAAGCATGTACAGCTTGATGCCATAGTGAGCTCTTTTGCTCACAATGTACTGCCTAAACAGAAGCCACCCTTTGTAAAGGATCAAGGACTCATCGATGGCTATATCCTTTCCAGGAGTTTAATTCTCTGGAAACCTAGCAGAAAAATGTTCCACGACTGGCCGAAGTTTGAACAACTGTCTAGGTCTGGATGGTTGCAGGGCAATGCAGCAGTATTGTCATTGAAATGTAGCATATGCTGCAGTTGTAAAAAAACAATCTCTGCTCATGTACGGTGCAAAGAAGGGGGTTACCCAAACCGTGCGAGTAGACCAGTAGGACTGCAAGATTGGTTTCTGCACTAACCCCATTTTGAGTATAAGGCCCAAAAATATTGTCAACTTCTAAAGCGAAGTGGACGTCCACTGGTATGCTCTAGAATGAGTCCCTAGAGTGCCTCCATGCTCCCTCCAAAATAGTTCAGCACACAAATTTGTTTGATGCACAGTTTGCTCAAGGAATCAGCATCCAAAAAGAGATGGGTGTAGTCAATTGGCAAAAAATTGGCAGTATCAACTTTACATCCAGTGTCACTAGTGAAAGGCAAAATTTGGGGCTGAATTCAATTGGGGGGCTGCCAAGAGAGGACTCCATCTGTGCTTGCCACCCCATGTACCTGCTCTCTGGGTTGGTCTAACCTGCCATGGTCGCCTTGCTGCACAAACTGTGCTTGCGAAGGGACAGTACGGCTATCATCATCGTGTCCCTCAGAATTGCTGGAAGGTGAGTCATCGGATGGAACTCTGCCGATTGAAAAATCACTTCCAGATTCTGCTCCATTTTCCTCTCACTCAGATCCGGTCTCAGTATCTGCAGTCTCAGCCTTTCATCCTGCCTCAGAGCTGTCCTCCATAACCTGAGTTAGGTCCTGGGCAGCAGTCATCCACCGAGACGCCATCTCTGCTACTGGCTAAAACCGTCTTCTACAACACTATTCTGCATAGAAGGCAGATTTGCTGTTTTAAAGCAGTCGGTGTGTGTGAGATGTGTGCATAAATAAAGAGAAAGTGACCTTATCTTCTTTCCTAAGTATGCAACGTTCTCAAAAGACACAAAAAAAGACACAGTATTTCTTCACTCTGCCACATACCCAATATCACAGCAAACGTTGAATATCACTTATGCAAACCTTTATTGTTGGGGGAGCTGCTGGGAATTTGTCAATATTAAAGTAATTTCCCAAAGCAACAAATCTACATTTGATCTCAAGATCAAAAGATGTATATATCTATATATATGGCCCGATTAAGGGGGTCGGTCCATTGGCTGGGGATCGACCCCCCACCTAGATTCAGGGCCAGCTTTAGGGCAGTGCAGCCACACTGAGCACTGACCTGGAGGGGGCATTTACCTTAGGTGGTGCACTGTGTTTAGCACAACTTACGATTTAAAAGCACCTGCTGTAGAGTCTCTTGTGCATCCAGCTTTCAGGAAGCAATAAAAATGTTAAAATAACTCTACAAAATTCCCCTGGGGAAAAACACCTATTTTATGAAAAAATGAATGCCCCCAAGGTGGGCCGAGAGCATGAGGGCCGACCCCCACTAGACACACCTGGTGTCTAGGAAACCGTTTTAGAAAGGCCTCGTTTGAAAGGGGTGATTCTCCCCTTTCAAACGAGGCCTCCCTGAATTTTGGGGAGCCCTTTTGGGCCTCTTTTCCCCACCAGAGTGGAGAGTGGGTTTACCTGCTTTGTTCTGTGCTCCAGTGGGGAAAACTGTGAGGTCAACACACCTCGTGGCGCACTGAATTGACAGATGGGCCGGGAGAAACACAGAAGCTATTCTGCATCTCCCCCAGCTTATGATAAAAAATGCTAATAAGAATATTTGCAATTATTATTATTATTATTGTTGTTTCCTCCGTCCATGATGCCTGTCTTCTGTGCAACAGCCTCACAGATGGTATAAATGTGGAGCCTTCCCTATCTCCTGAGCGATCAAGGGTTCCCTATCCAAGTTATCTCAATCCAGGGTGGCCATCAGGAAGATTTGTGGGACAGTTTCAACTCTGCAAGGTATATAAGGTGTGCACCAGGAATGTATGGCGTTACTACGCCATCCATTACCCCGCAGTAGGTTACAATGTAACATCCGCGTTGTTACCACGCATGGCTTTACATCGCAAGTCGTTTCTACGACTTGCACTAGATGGCGCGCTGGACTTAGGAATAGTATAAATTACTATTCCTACTCCAGTTAGCGCGACAGCAGGGAATGTGTTGGATTTAAGATCCAACACATTCCCTGGTGTTGCGCGCCATCTAGCGCAAGTCGTAGAAACGACTTGCGATGTAATGCCATGCGTGGTAACAACGCGGACGATGTAACGTCCGCGTTGTAACCTACCTGCGTGGTATTACCAGCGTTGTAAACGCTGTTTCCCGTGCACCAGTGTTGGTTCAGTGCAACGCAATGCATGTCAAGTTTTTCATTGCATTCTTGGCTCATTTCTAACACTTCCCTAATGGTTTCCATTAATTCTTGGATCTACTGCCTCTGTTGCCAGTCTTTCTACTTTCCAACTTGGTCTTCTGGATTTTCCACTATCTATCCTCCTGACCTGTAACTCCTTGGTGTCAGTTCTAATGCACTCTAGGAGTTTTTGTGCCTTTGACTGTTTCCATCCATACTTGGGCTTCTTGTGAAAGGCACCGGTAGTTCAGTCACTTTCCTAAGCACTGAATCGCACTAATGTAAGGCATTGACCTTATGTCTGGCAGTCCCATTGGAAAAAGAAGAATCTACCTGATCAGCGTCCAGACCTTGACAAAAAGTTACTTAAACTGTCCCATTTAGGTTTATGGGGAAGGTAAAATTGGTTTAAACGTTGGCAAGTGTCATTTTTGGTCTTTTTGTTGGAACAAGCATCAAGGGTCTTACTGGGTCGTGAATGGACTATGTTGGCCTGCAATCAGTTTGAGCTAGGAAAAGTCATCTTTAATGTAGAAGAATGTATAGAGTTGGGTCACTCATTCAGGAGCAACTTACATATTATATCCAAATCAGGTTCCCTTGCCTCAACTCAGATGAGTCCTCTGTTAAGCTATCTTCTTGGCAGGAAAAATATCCAGATATCTCCCTCATTCTTAGCAAAGTGCCTCAAGACGGGGCAGTTTGTAGATGCAGGTACAAAGTTCCTTACTACTGCAATATCTTGGCCCAAACTCGCAGTGAAAAGGTTTGAGAATGATGAAAATACTGAGTGGGAACATACATTGCCAGAAATCCGAGGGTTGTGTGAGGTCCTTAGACTAACCCAGCAACTCTCTACCGTGCAAAGACAGTCTTGGATTTGGATGCAAGCAGAGGGTATCCAACTAATTAGAGATCACTACAAGCTTCTCTCTCCATTACACTTGTAGCTCTTTGCAAATCTCCATCAATTGTTTTGCTCTAGTTTGGAGTCTAGAGGGAGCAGGCCAGGACTTTCCTGCTGGACTCCTCCAGAATCCTATAAAGTTGAACTTGTGCCCTTCTTTATCTCTTTGCTAGATGATTATACTACCCTCGCCACTGCTTGTGAGTGGTTCTACTTATTTGTTATCCATCATTAGCTGTGTTCCTATTATTCCAACGATAAAAACGAAGCATGTCCTTTTCCTGGGTATGCATCAGGAAGCAGGGAAACCAAGGGCCAGATTTTAAAAAAATACAGGGAACGCAGCGCAGCACCCAACGAGGTTGCGCTGCATTGCGTGACAGGGAGGGAGCAGAAGAGCGCCATATCTACAGAGATATGTCTCTCTCCTCTCCTCTCCTTAGCGCTGGCGCTGATTTCAGCTGCCGAGTGCCACGTATAAACCTTCCCGGCATAGCGCTAGGGTGTGTGCATGAGTCTAGCATACAGGAAGGGTACCCTTTCTGTTCAAAATACCATGCCTAGACAAGTGTAGAACAGTGGCGTAATGAAACTTGAGGGGCCCCCTGCAAAGTTCATGAAGGGCCTACTGTGGAGCACTCAGGCCAAGGTGATGTGCTGAGGGGGCCCCCTGGAACTTTGAGCCCCCCGCACATTGGGCGCTGCGGGGGCCTTTGTTATTCCAGTGGTGTAGAAGCTTTTTCCACTTTGTATGTGTGGTGCACAGTGCAGCACGCATGCAAAGTCGGAAAAGAGAGGAGAAATAAAAACATTTCTCCTGTTAGTGCCTCCTTCGAAGTGTCGCTAACTTATGGCACTAAAGCCTGTCTGCAATTCTTTGTAGATAGGGTTTTGCATCAAAAGGCATTGGTGGTTGCATGGGAACCATGTACCACCCATGCCCGTCCCCTGAGCGCAACTACTTTTAGGGTACCTTCCAGCGCATAACAAGTTTTGCGCTGGAAAGTAAATTTTAAAAAAACAACATTTTGTGCTGGTTAGCGTCACTTTTGTGACGCTCACCCAGTGTAAAATGTTTGCTAATCTACCCCCTAATCTGGAAACACGTTTCAGTCTTGCAAAGCCTCTAGGCAAATAACAAGCTCCGAAGCTGGTAAAGTGTTGGTACCCCAAACAATGTTCAGTGCAGTGGCCAAAGGTTTGGCTTTGTAAAGCAAACCAGTAACTTGCATTGGTGAAATTAGTAGCCCCTAAAGTAACCAAGCTATATTATAAACTTTACTATCATATTTATATGGCCACTGGTTAATACATAATGGGTGATATTCACAAGGACTTATCTCCGAGTTATCGCCACCTTAACGCAACAAAAGTGGAGATACATTTAACGCCCCATTCACAAGCGGTTGCAAACTGCAGACAACGCAAGTATTCCCGCGATAACTGCCTCAAAATTTACCTCCACGGGTGACACCACCAACTAACCCTAATGAGATGCAGAGTAGGCGTTCCCGTGCAAAAACACACGAAAACACCACTACACCACTTTCACAACAAACTGCCAGATCTGCGATGCGAACCAAAAACAGGCGATAAGCTGCAGTAGCAGCAGGGAATTAACACCTGCCTTTTGCTGGTGTTAAGCAGGACGACTACCTGCAGCATGAAAGGGAGCCCAGCCAAGAGCCACATCTGAAGACCCACAGATGCCATGGAGACAATGGTCATGCAGCCCAGAGACCCATGAGGGCCACAACACCCACCGCCACCACTCCCAGGCCCCCCCTCCACCGGGCCCCTCCCCCAGACAAACACACACCGTGCACGACACAAGAGCCACAAAAAGCGCATGACGTCGCACAATGTCAAAAAGAAACACACATGTGTGGTCAGAAGAACGAGAAACAGTCACTCATCATTGAAGTAACAACCAAAAACGTTATTGAATACAACACAAAACACCAATGCGGAAGACTCCTGTCGGGTCCGTCCGAGACAATCCTGATCTCACAGCCTGGAAAATAAAGCACAAAATCAGAACGTGTGTCATGCACACATCAAAGGAGTGAGACACAGAGAAACAGAGAAGGATAGAAAGGCAGAGAGAGAAAGACAGAGAAGGAAAGGGAGAGGGAGAGAGAGAGAGGGAAAGGAAGGGAGAGGGAGAGAGAGAGAGGGAAAGGAAGGGATAGAGGGAGAGGGAAGGGAGAGGGAGAGAGGGAGAAGGAAAGGAAGGGAGAGGGAGAGAGGGAAAGGAAGGGAGAGAGAGAGGGAGAGAGGGAAAGGAAGAGAGGGAGAAGGAAAGGAAGGGAAAGGGAGAGGGAAAGGAAGGGAGAGGGAAAGAGGGAGAGGGAAAGGAAGGGAGAGGGAGAGAGGGAGAGGGAAAGGAAGGGAGAGGGAGAGAAGGAGAGGGAAAGGAAGGGAGAGGGAGAGAGAGAAGGAGGGACACTGCCGCCCCGTGCACCCAGGCATCACTGCTCACCTGTTGCCACCGGTGTGTCTCCAACCACTTGCCGGTATACACTGCAAGCCACCAGGTCTGCAATCTGTAATTGAGGCCAGAGTCAATCATGGCAGAGTCCATCTCGCTGCACACGGCAACAACGCCTGTCCGTCCTGCGCACACATGCAGCCGCACCCTAACCCCTCCTGCCGCCCAGCACTGTCTGTCCGCACTTGCGCACCAAGGCCCCACTGCTCACCTGCCGCCAACGGTGTGTCCACCAGTGGGCACACCACGTGCCTGTGCAAGCTCCAGGCCCAGGTCCCGCCACCATGGCATGCTCCACATCATGCGGACCCCCACCGCGGCCCAGCAGGTCCCACACATAACGCTGAGTCCTGAGGCATCAATGGCAGAGACCACATCAGTGCACACATCATCATCGCAGGCTGCACACCCGCTCAGCAATTTCGGTGCCACTAACCCTGTGCAACCCCAGTCAGCGCCACGTGGTGGTAGGCCTGTGACGGCTGCATGGCTCCGGGTGCCACTAACACTGTGCAACCCCAGTCAGCGCCACGTGGTGGTAGGCCCGTGACGGCCGCATGGCTCCGGGTGCCACTAACCCTGTGCGCAACAACTCATGGGCCCTTTATGATTGAGTATCGTGGAACGTCCATCATCCAGTCACCACCGGCAGTGGGGAATGTGACGTTGTCGGCCCCTTATATCGGCGGGATCACATGGCCTGTGACGCCTGTGCCGGATGGTGTGGTGTACGTGCAAACCTGCCCTCAGGGAGTGGCCATGACATGCTGACAACTAGACCAGCGACCTGCAGACCACTAGCGTGTAAACCTGCGACTTGTAGCTATGTGGCCCCCCCTCAGAGCGTAAGCGGAGTGGTCTTGCCTGGCATACGCCGGACCAGCTCAGGGCTTGCAACAATGACTCGGGGGCTCTGGGCGGGGTCAGTCCATGTTCGGACAAGGAAGTGACTAATGCGTGTGTCCCTGTTGTAGTGTCTACGGCACCCGGAACGCAATCTGCAATGTAGCACACTGTGACTGGAATCCCACTAGATGAGCATCATTGACGTTGGGGGGAATCACTGAGCCTACATTCATCCACACATTCATACATGAATGATGAAAGACATGACACAGCAGTGCGTTTCTGAATGTTTAATGCACATCCAGTGGAGTTTTGCAGCTGGAGCAGTACAGGGCCATGCCAACCGCACTACACAATATGGGCCCGTGAAGGGCCAGCCAGAGTCCATCTGGGAATGACAAGTACAGCGGAAGAGGAAGAGTACAGTCCGCAGTGTGGTCGCCGTGTCATTGGTCACCAAACAGGATATGGCAGTCCATGTCGCGGTCCAAGGTGAGTGCAGCAGAGTGTATTGGGGGTCAGTGGAAGGTCATGGGGCCATGTGCGGCACCAAGAAGCAACAGGCCAGGTGGCGGACATGAATGCTAGTGCCTCCTTCTGAACTCAAGCCCATCCACGTCCTCGTCCTCGGATGTGTGCTCTGCCCCTCTGTGGTGCAGTTCTGGCTGTGGCACTGTGTGCCACTGACACATCAGGGGCCGGAGGTGGATTGTCGGCCGCACTGTGTGGCAGTAACACATCAGGTGCCAGAGTGGAAATGCCTGCTGCACTTTCAGGCACGGACACACCAGGGGGCGGAGATGTGGATGGTGTAGGGGCAGCAGCATTCATCTGCGCCACGCATTGTGGCAGCAATGCCATGATGAGGACATGCAGGGCATGGTAGATACCAGCTACATTTCGCTGATGTGCAGCGGTGGCTGCCATCCTTTCCGCCTCCATCCGCACCATGTCCTCCATGAACCTCCGCATGTGTGCCATCTCACGGCTGAGATCGCTGGTGCCACTCTGAGCGGACAGGTGTTCTTGTCTCCGAGTCATGACTCCAGCGATGTCAGCCAGGGCTCGTTGGAGACCATGGAGTGGCGTGTGGGTGTCCGTTAGGGACTGGAGGTAGTCCCTGATGGGACTCAGACACCCATGGATGGCGTCAAGTTTGGTAGCCATGAGGTTGAACCCCACCCGCACCTGCTCAGCCATCTCCCTCTGGACCTCCAACACACGGCGTTGGAAGGCCATGTGTTTTTTGGGGGGTCTTGGGAGACAGCCGGGCTTGTGGGTGCCTCCTGCTGGGTGGTTTGTGGAGTGGATGGGGTCTCCTCAATGCAGCTGGGCTGCCCTGGTCCTGGAGGTGATTGGCGGATGAGTTCAATGATGTCTTGGAGGGCCTGGGTTTCGATGCTGATGGTGTCCTCCTCGTCATCAGTGAAGAGTGGCTTGGACTGCTCTGCAGGTGGCGTTGGCGGTGTCCCTGCAATGTGAAGGGGAGATGCTGTGTTACAATGTGTCTACATGTATGTAGCCGGATGGTACATGTTCACATTCAGACAGCATGGCAATGTACATTGTGACAGTGTGTAGATAAGGGCCATGATCCAGAGTCATTGTGGGTGTGCACTGTGCTCTGCTTGATTGTGCATGTGTGCCATTGTGGCCATCTCCCCCCATCCCCCCGGTACCTGGTGGTTACTCACCCTGTTGGCATTGTGTTGTGTCATGTCGAGCAGTGTCCGGTGCCCCGACTCCTGCCACGGTCTCCACACTGATGACTGTCGACACCAGCTCCTCCATGTCATCCAGCTCCAGCTGTGGCGCTGGGCTCCCACCTCCAGTCTGCATTGCTGCCTTCTGGTTGCCTGCGAGTTTCTCCTTGGTCTTGCACTTGATGTCAATCCATCGCCTCTTGACCTCGTCCATTGACCTCTTGTGCTCTCCGACGGCATTCACCTTGTCCACGATGGACCGCCATAATCCATTTTTGGTGCCCAATGACACATTGGAGGTGACGAACAGTTGTTGATGGTGTTCTATCACCTCCATGACCAGGATCCTATTCTCCTGCGGACTGAACTTCGTCTTCCTCTTCTTCTTGTCCTTGCCCTTCCCTGTCACCGAGGTCCCAGGCTGGTCGTCCGGGGTGCTTGTGGGGTTCCGCTCGTCCTCTGCGTTTGCTCCGGCTGCCTCCATGGTGCTTTGGTGTTGGTCATTTTGTGTTTGTGTATTTTTTCTCCTTTTGCTGTGATTTTCCCGCCTGCCGTGTGTGTATGGCAGGCCTGGCGCTGCTTATCGCTGATTTCCTCATTGCGAATGGGCTCATCACACGTTTTTCGGTGTTAGGGTTTGTGTTTTTGACTCCGTCGCGGTGGTTGTATCGCGGACATTGGCCGCGTTTTCGGAGGACTATCGCATGGTACCGCCGTGTTGTGAATTCCGGGTTAACACGGGGTTATTTTCCCGCAATGGTCTGCGATGTGTAAAGTTGCGTTAACATTTTCTGGAGATGTTTAGCACACGTTCTTGTGAATATCCCCCAATGTGTGCTTATCATAAAGAGTTGTTAGGTGACAGTAGGCTAACATTAATAAAGAAGCACAGTGAAACTTTGTAAACTGAATATTAATCCAATCTATCCAGGTAAAGGTGATCACTTAAAATACTTTTCCTTGAGAAGTGCAGTTTCTCTGAGGTGTGGCTTACTCCTGAGTGAATGTCTAGGAGTAAGTCATGCCTATTCAAGAAAAGAGCCTTGTGAATTGGGCCAATGGGGTTTTAGGAGAAAGGACCAAAACTCTTAGATGAGTTCAATCGTAGTAAATAAAACTCAATTCTTCTCCCCCACATACTCCTCATAGAACATTTCAATGTAGTGCTTGATGTTTAGCTGTCAAAGTACAGCAGAAGTTACGACTTTATGGACAGGAATGTGCCAGATGCCAATTCAAAGTATTGTACATTTAGCATGTTATGCTATGGGTACAGCTGAAGAGCTCGGCAATGGCTACTCTTGGTTCATGATGAGCACACCTCAGAAACGAAGATGCCCACGCTGCCTTCCAGATGTGTTTATTTCAGTTTCAAGTTGTGCAGTGTGTAATTGTTCTGATGAGCATTCTTTCAGTGCAGTTAAGTGTAGTGTAGTTAATTAAAGAAAATTAAATGTCTGACATTCGGAATATAACATGACCATACTTTCTTCCAAGATACCAGTGAATATAATGAGCATCCTTTTTGTCTTATGATGGAGCTATTTATTAATTTTTATAGCTTATTTGTCATTTCTGCTACAGATAGTATAATGTTCCCCAAGCAGTCATCAGTTGACAATGTAACTGCAATGTAAATATATAGAATTTCATTCGAAATTTATCAGAATCTACTAAATTGTGTTCGGTGTTCACGAAGTGCAATTCCTATTTATGCCTCATTGTTTTGCTTCATCTCTGTCTAAACACTATTCAATGGCCAGGGATAATTGGCAATAGAATGGGAAAGAAAAGCATGAGAATAGTTACATTGGCAACGTTTGTTGTATGTTCGTACATCCGCGGAGCATGAGGTAAGCATTGATGAATGACTAGCCTACATGAAGTAAAATGGTGCCGACAGTGGTGCATGCTGTTTTCTAGGTCTGTAAGAAGAAACTGGCCAAATCATTGGGATCAGGCTACAAATCTACATTATAATTTCGAAATATTTGAGTCATACTCATAAGTTGGGCGAGTCATGAGAATACGTTAACCAATCACATTTTTAAACAAGCAATAAAAGAAATGAGAGGCATGTTCGTGACATGTGGCTTCACAGATTGAGTACCAAGCAACAACATACACTGGCAAAGCTCTTAGATCTGCCCTGGACAAGCCTGCAAGTTTTAGTCAACATATGCAATATGCGTTACAAAATAAAAGTTCTGTAAATGTTTGAAATAATTACAAAAATATTTTTAAAAGAACAGAAAATAAAAGCCGAAATGAAAGCATAGATTGGATTACCCACCCTGGCACTGACTACTTTCAGATAAATGTGCACGAGCAAAAAGATGTCACACAAATAAGAGAGCCAGTAACTGAAGTTGGCTGGCCCACTGCTCCATGCTGTATGCTGTCATTGAACATGGGTTGCCTCTTCTGTACCCTTTCTCTAGCTTTTATTTCTAACATTACATCATATGGCCTTCAGTATTTAGACAGCTTGCTTTTTTTGGAGCCTAATCAACACCGCCTTTCCATAGTGCCACTAATTCTCAATTACAGATTACCACACAAAAAGTGGCCTATTCCATCCTCGGTGACAGGAGGTGATTTGGGTGCTGTATGTCCCACTTTAGGAGACATAACTGTTTCACTCACTCAGTTTTTCATCAGATTTAGAAACCTTTCTGAAAAGCTGTTAATTTTCGCCATGCATCCTCTGTGTTGTATATTAAGCAAAGGGTTTCATCCTCCCCTAAGTGGGGTTTGATCCATGGAGAACTTCCTCAGGATTATAAATGTGCTTAGCAGGCACAGATGGGCTTGGTTTTTCTTTAATCAAAATAATCTACGTATAGGAAATTTCATTCACATTAGTTGGTCTGGTAAAAACAAAATGCCCCTAAGGGCAGAAAGGCTGATGCTGCCGCTGCCAACGTCAGATTCCAAGTGCTCCATCAACACCAAAGGTGTGCGCCCTCATCAGCCTGGAGTCCACAACTGCAAACTAATGTGAAAAATTGAGATTGGCCTGGAGGCTGCACGTGGCAGGCCCACCTCCCTTCTGCACTAAGCCTACGGAGGCCACAACTGCTGAAGATGGAAAGCTGCCCAAGGAGGCCACTGGACCATAATCCCCCTGAAAGGCCGCGGTCCAACAGCACCAAAACCACCACTGCAGAAGTAGATCCTCTGCACATGTCTGTCCCACACCTGCCAGGACTCCAGATGTCAAAGCAGGTAACCACAGGGCATAAAAAATGAGTGCAAACAAGAGACTGAGAAGTGGGATAAAGACTTCTGCACAAACTAAAACTTTTTTTTCCATATCATTAATGCACAAAAGGAAAAGTCAACTAAACAGTCTGGCAGTTATACAACAAGAGGTTAATTGAGCCTAACCAGCGCCATCTACTTGACTAGATGCTAGGCATCACAGACACTAGGGAACTCTGTTAGCAGGACATGGGCACTGAAAGGGTGTATTGTCTAGAATCACAAGCAAGATTTTAACTCTGCATTGCGTTCCATCTACTTGGGCTAGATAGTATTTAGTAACGCTGTATGATTAAAATACTTTATTTTACTCAAGAGACTAGCACTGGGCTGGACAATACTTTTTTGTGTCTGTTGGTTGCCTGCTGAGGTTTGAGCTTTTATCCCCCACACCACCTCTCAGAAAAGCCTTTGACTGCTTGCTAACCTGAAAGTCAAGTGCGGAAAGTCTAGTTTGCGGATCCATAGTACAATGGTCCCCAGGACAGCAGTGGCAAATGACCTCAACAACCACAGTTGGGGGAAGTAGACCAGGAGGGCGATCCCGAAGCAGGAATCCACCCACTAGCCACCAGGGAGGGGGGAGCGGCCCCTTGGGCAAGGGCCTTTGCTCCCCCCCATTACATTTTGCCAGACAGCCTTTTTGCCCCCCCCCTGGTGGGGCAGAAAGCACCCTAGATGCCAGGGATTTTTTTTATAGGCCAGGGGTGGGGGCTGCCCAGAATGGGCATGCCAATGCCCCTCCCATTCCCCCCAAAGAAGGCATAAGACTTTCTGCCCCCCCTGGAGGCAGATGGGGGCAATAGCCCTTGATCTGCCCCCCACAGGGGCAGAAAGCCCACCAAGCCACAGGGATTTTTTTTTATATATATATACGTAGGGGTGGGGGCTGACCAGAATGGGCATGCCAATGCCCCCACCCCAAAAAAAATGTTACAGTCCTTCTGCTTCCCCCCTGGAAGGCAGATGGAGCAATAACCCCTTATCTACCCCCCCCCCCGGGGGAGCAAAAAGCCCACTAGGCACCAGGGATTTTTTTTTTCAAAGTTCGAGTCGGGGGCTGCCCAGAATGGGCATGCCAATGCCCCCAGCCCCACAAAAAAATGCCACAGTCTTTCTGCCCCCCAGGAGGCAGATGGGGCAGTAGCTCCTGATCTGCCCCCTGGGGGCAGAAAGCCTACAAGACACCAGGGATTATTTTTATATACGTAATGGTAGGGGCTGCCCAGAATTGGCATGCCAATGTCCCCACCCCCTAAAAAAATGCTACAGTCTTTTTGCCCCCCTGGGAGGCAGATGGGGCAATAGCCCCTTATCTGCCCCCCGGTGGGGCAAAAATCCCCCTAGGCACCAGGGATTTTTTCCTCCCAAAGTTTGGGGTGGGGCACCCAGAATGGGCATGCCAATGCCCCCACCCCCTAAACAAATGCCACAGGCTTTCTGCCCACCCAGGAGGCAGATGGGGGCAGTAGCCCCTGATCTGCCCCTGGGGGAGGGGCAGAAAGCCCACTAAGCAACAGGGATTAGTTTTTTTATACATAGGGGTGTGGGGCTGCCCAGAATGGGCATGCAAATGCCCCCACCCCCAAAAATTACCACAGTCTTTCTGCCCCCCCAGGATGCCGATGGGGGAAGTAGCCCCGGATCTGTCCCCCGGGGGGGCAGAGAACCCACTAGGCGCCAGCGATTATGCTGGCTTTTTTATACTTAGGGGTGGGGCTGCCCAGAATGGGCATCCCAATGTCCCCACCCACCCAAAAAATAGCCACAGTATTTCGGTCCCCTTAGGGGCATATCGGGACAATAGCCTCCGATTTACCCCCTCCCCATGGCGGCAGAAAGCCCACTAGGCCAGACTTTTTTTCGGAATGTGCCTACCTGTGGATTTTGGATCCTAGCGCAGCTGGCACCCAAGGAAACCTAGCAAACCTATACAGGGGAATCCAGGATGTGGTGACTTGTGTGCCTCTCACTACGTTCTGTTACCCAGAATCCCTTGCAAACCTAAACTTTGTAAAAAAAAAAACACATTTTCCTCAAATTTCTGTGATGGAAAGTTCTGGAATCTGCGCAGATCCACAAACGTCCACCCACCCACCATTCCCCAAAGTCTCCCAATAAAAATGGTACCTCAATTGTTTGGGCAGACCTAGTGCCCACGACAGGAAATGGCCCAAAACACAATGTGGATACACCACATTTATACAGTGAAAACTGACACTTTCTTGGCAAAGCGCCTAGCTGTAGATTTTGAACCCTAGCTCTGCCGGCACCTAGGGAAACCTAGCAAACCTATACAGTTTTTAAAACTAGATACCCAGGGGAATACAGGATGGGGTGACTTGTGTGGCTCTCTCCAGGTTCTGTTACCCAGAATCCCTTGAAACCTCAAACATTTCTGTGATGGAAAGTTCTGGAATCTGCGTTGCTCCACAAACTTCCACCCACCCGGCATTCTCCAAAGTCACCAGATAAAAATGGTACCTCATTCGTGTGGGTGGGTCAAGTACCCGCGACAGGCAAGGGCCCAAAACGGATTGTGGAGACATCTAAATTACTTATCACAAAACGACCTGGTTTTGCAAGGGGGGTCACCTGGGTTTTTGGCCCCGGTCTCAGCGGCCATCTAGTAAAACGTACCAAACCCACATATTTCTGAAAACTAGACACCCTGGGGAGTCCAGTGAGGTATGGCTCTGTGGATCCCCTAACGTTTCCCTACCCAGAATCCAGAATCCCCTGCAAACCCGGGGCCAAAAAACGAGCTGCCCCCCAGCAAAACCAGGTTGTTTTATGATAGGGAATTTTGAAGTCTCCACAGTACGATTTGGGCCATTTCCTGTTGCAGCCACTATGCCTACCTACACAAGTGAGGTACCATTTTTATCGAGAGACATGGGGGAACGCTAGGTGGTAGGAAATTTGTGTCAGCCCGGTGATCCCACAAGATTCTCACACAGAAAAGTGAGGAAAATGGGATTTTTTTTCCAGCTAAATTTGAGGTTTGCAGGGGATTCTGGGTAGGGAAACATTGGGGGATCCACGCAAGCCATACCTCCCTGGACTCCCCAGGGTGTCTACTTTTTCAGAAATGTGTGGGTTTGGTTGGATTCCGTAGATGGCCACCAAGCCCGGGACCAAAAACTCATGTACCCCCCTTGCAAAAGCAGATCGTTTTATGATTGGTAATTTTGATGTCTCCACAATACATTTTGGGCCCTTGCCTGCTGCGGGTACTTGACCCATCCACATGAGTGAGGTATAATTTTTATCGGAAGACTTTGGGGAATGCGGGGTGGGTGGAATTTTGTGGATCCACACAGATTCCAGAGTTTTCCATCACAGAAATGTGAGTAAAATTATTTTTTTTTTTTTAAGTTTGAGGTTTGCAAGGGATTCTTGGTAAGAGAACCTGGTGAGAGCCACACAAGTCACCCCATCCTGGATTCTTCTGGGTGTCTAGTTTTCAAAAAGGTATAGGTTTGCTAGGTTTCCCTAGGTGCCGGCAGAGCTAGGGTTCAAAATCTACAGCTAGGCACTTTGCAAAAAGAGGTTCAGTTTTCACTGTAAAAATGTGGTGTGTCCATGTTGCGTTTTGCACCGTTTCCTGTCGCGGGCACTAGGCCTACCCACACAAGTGAGGTATCATTTTTATCAGAAGACTTTGGGGAATGCAGGGTGGGTGGAATTGTGTGGATCCACGCAGATTCCAGAACTTTCCGTCACAGAAATGTGAGGAAATGTGTTTTTTTTTTTACAAAGTTTGAGGTTTGCAAGGGATTCTGGGTAACAGAACCTAGTGAGAGCCACACAAGTCACCCCATCCTGGATACCCCTGGGTGTCTAGTTTTAAAAAATGTGTAGGTTTGCTAGGTTTCCCTAGGTGCCGGCAGAGCTAGAGTTCAAATACAGGTAGGCACTTTGCAAAAAAAGGGTCAGTTTTCACTGTAAAAATGTGGTGTGTCCATGTTGCAATTTGTGTCGTTTCCTGTCGCGGGCACCAGGCCTACCCATACAAGTGAGGTACCATTTTTTCAAAAGACTTTGGGGAATGCAGGGTGGGTGGAATTTTGTGGATCCACACAGATTCCAGAACTTTTCATCACAGAAATGTGAGGAAAATGTGATTTTTTTAAACAAAGTTTGAGGTTTGCAAGGGATCTTGGGTAAGCAGAACCTGGTGAAAGCCAGACAAGTTACCCCATCCTGGATTTCCCTGCATGTCTAGTTTTTAAAAATGTATAGGTTTGCTAGGTTTCCCTAGGTGCCGGCAGAGCTAGGGTTCAAAACCTACAGCTAGGCACTTTGCAAAAAAAGGGTCAGTTTTCACTGTAAAAATGTGGCATGTCCACGTTGGGTTTTGGGCCGTTTCCTGTCGCGGGCACTAGGCCTACCCACACAGGCGGGGTACCATTTTTATCGGGAGACTTAGGGAAACACAGAATTGTAGAGCAACTGTTATTACCTATTGACTTTCGATGCATTTCTGCCTTCCAAATGTAAGACAATGTGTAAAAAAGAAATCATTTTGAAAAATGTCCTATACTTCATATGCTAGTATGGGTACCCACAATCTTGGAGATGTGCAAATAGCTACTGTTTCTAAACTCTATATTTTGTTCCCATTTCAGAAATACATAGGTGTCTTTCATACCAATTTTTCACTGTTTATATTTTCCCAAATGAATTGCTATATACCCAGTATACAATAAAAAACCATTGCAAGACGCTGCTCAGTTATTGGCTCTGGGTTCGTCGGGTTCCTGGTGAACCTACAATTCCTATATATCCCCACAACCAGAAGGGTCCAGGGGATGTAACGGTATATAGCTTTAAAAAATCTTTCATACTTCGAAGAAGTTACAGGTGACAACGTTGGCACAACTGTTAGTTTCTATAAAAAAACCTTGAAAGATCTACACAAATGACCCCTTGCTGAATTCAGAATATTATCTACTTTTTTTAAATGTATAGCTTTCCAGGATCCATTATTGCTTTCATACCCATTTCTACCATTAACTGGAAGGAGGTTGAAAGCACAAAAAATAGCAAAAATAGGCTATGTCCCAGTAAAATGCCAAAACTGTGTAAAACAATTTGGTTTTCTGACAAAAGTCAGTCTGTCCTGGAAAGCTGGGAAGATGGTGATTTCAGCACCACAAACCCTTTGTTAATACCATTTGCAGGGGAAAAAAAGACGCTTTAATCTGCAGCACTTTTGTTCAATTTTTTCCCCAAAAAAACAAAATGTGGCTGTATTTTGGCTAATTTCTGGGTCCCCTCCAAGGGAATCAACAAACCCTGGGTACCTTTAAAATCCCCATGGTGTTGGAAGAAAAGGACGCAAATTTTGCGTGGATACCTTACGTGGTCAAAAAGTTACAGGGGCCTAAGCGCAAACTACCCCAAATAGCCAAAAGAAGGCTTAGCACAGGGGGAGAAAAGGCCTAGCAGCTAAGGGGTTAAAGAAAGCTGACAATAATTTGTGTTCCTACAAAAATCCAAATACAGCCCATAGGGTTATGCAGTGGAATACATTTGTAATCACAATAGACGCAGCTTTTTTTCTATAAATCTTCGTGTTATGATCAACAAAGCTGTTAATTCAGCCCTCCTTTTCTTCACTACCAAGGGTGTATTATAATTTATAAGGCTGCGGATTCTTCACTCAGCCAGTGCATATTGACACACTTTTCTCTGGGTCAGCATAACCTCCCAGGCAGCTGCACCCTCGGCTTTACAAACAAATGAGACAATGAGCCCAGGCCGAAAAATGTTTTACATTCCCTTTGCAATTTATTTCACTTTATTAACAAAAAAAACCTGTTTTTATCATACATCGGGATCTAAGTATAGAGGGCGGTGTTATTTCTGTGGAACAACAATGAGATGTCAACATTAAAGTTTGAAAGGGGAGCTTTTGAAATTGCTCTGAAACAGCTTTAACCATGTGATGATTTCAACATGTACAACATAAAATCCATCAGAGGAAGCAACAGATGAAAAGAAGATCAACAGAGTAACAGGGACTCACTCCAGAGTAATTCTTATAGTGTTAGTTAAGAATGTCAAGCGGTATCGTGATACTCGATACATAGATGAAAGGAACCGTGAATTGTCGTTTGCCTGGCCCAATTACTCAAGACATTCATCTCATGAATTAAAAGGAAATGCGATTTTACTGAGGCATATTCTTGATTTTTTTTCACGCACACAAAACAAAAGCAAAACAGTTTCCTTCGACCCCCGCTTCTTTACCGCAGCATTATTGATGTGTGGGAACACTCAGAAAAGACGCTGCCTGAGTTCCCACTCTCTGCTTTGTGTTCCTAATAGACTGCATGGATGTCTACCCACACAGGTCCTTTCAAAGCCCAAGAATGGTATTTACAGTTCAAAAGAATGGCAGGAAACGCTTGATAGACCTGGGCCCTTGTTTCTAGGAAACCAGAAATAGTCTGGCAATAAACAGGAGGCGATTGCGGTGCACCTTAGCCATGAACTACTGCACAAGCAGTCTTGGCAGCCAAGGGGACTGCCGCACTGCACCCTGCTCCCACACACACGTAGCTGCAGTCAGATAACTTTAGGGAAAAGAACTCAAGAACTACTGCACGTTTCAGAAATTTATCCAGTTTTTAGGCTTATAGTGGTACCCTGGAAGCGCTGCGGTAATAGTGCCTCGCTGAAATGCAAGATAGGTTACCACCAGTATAATGCTGGTGGTGGGAGCAGCGTGGGGAACCTCGTTACTATGTTAAAATGCGCAGAAACGTTGATGCCGCGTGTTAGCTCCAATTGTCTGCTCACTAAACACACAAACAGTGGCAGTATCATTTGGCAATGTTATGGCTGAATCTGCTATTGCCCTGACCTTTGACACTCAGTCCTATCCCACTGTCATAAACACTCTGCGGGCATTGATTACACGTGTAGAGAGCATTGTAACCGGAGAGTCTCGGGTTCCAGTACTCACTGGCTTAAGGTTTTCAAGTAAATAAAATGAGTACTATTGGGTTACAAAAGACCTGTTGCTTCTAGTGCTGTAAAAAAGAAAAAGCTTTGCTAGGATGGGTTTTTAAATAACAGGTTATTGTTTACACCACCCTGCTGAAAAGAGGACCCACAGATCATTCAATAATGAGGCATTTCTAGTCTAGACTCGCCACACTGTATTAGCAACGCCAAAGGTACTTTATCCATCAGAGCTCCTGATACTATCACCCACAGATACCGCTATGCTGGCAGGAGCTTGACAGAAGCCAAGGTCTGGTGTTAGGGTGGAAATGTGTTCAACTTGTGCCACGTTTCTATGGGTTTTCGATTTTTCACCTCAGTGAACTCTACAATCGTGTATTGAAAGCCATGAGACCCCAGAGTATGGCTCTGAGATGATGAGGGACGCACAAAGTGCAGCCCCTCTTGAGAGTCAATGAGATAAGAGGGACTGGCAGTGATGGGAGCACATGATTACAGTATCAGGGATAAGCTCTATTTGCATATGGCCTTAACGGGATAGACTCCTGCCTCAAATGCCTACCACCCTCTCCTGGTAAAAAGGCTGCACAGTCCCCCACAACTGGGCCCTTCACTCTATCTACGTGGGCATGTATGCATAGTGCATGTTTACTCCATGAGTATGTGGTAGGGTGAGCATGGAGTGCATGTAGCATGTATTGTGCATGTATTGTGCTCCTCTGCATGGGAACAGGCACCATCTTGGACCCCCTGTGTGTGATGATGGAAGCCCGCTTAGGCTCTTTGTTGACTCCGAGAAGCCTTGAAACATTTCGAACTGCTTTTGCAGTGAGCCAGGCAGCAGAATATAGAGGGTTGGAGTGATCTCCCATTGAAGTGCAAAGCCAATCCTGCCTTCACTCTGCCTGGCAGTTTCAGTGCTGACAGGTTTTGTAGTACTGGATAGCCAAAATGCCTCTCCATCCTTTATGCCTTCGTGTTTCACCATGTGTGAGGCCACACCCACCCCAACCCCCTCTTCCTGCTGACTGTGCAAGACAAAGAATGTGGTTTTGGCAGCCTCTGTGAAAATCTCTAACACCCAGAAAGCTAGATGTTACCTAAAACAGAGATTGCCTCTAAATCTCAAGTCTGCATCTGTCAGTGAGGGATGAATACTGAGCTCGGCCCCAAGTGTGTGTGCAGGATACTCTTACCAAGAAGGGATCCCAACAACATTGTGCCTGAGTTATCTTTGCAGTCACAAGGTTGGAATAGCAGAGTGCCATCATTCTTGCCAAGTTAGAGACAGACTTGGTGATCCTGTACTCTGCAAAAGTGCGGTTCTTGAGGGAGGAAGGCCTCTGCTGTGAAAGGGCGGTATTTGGAGGTATAATAACAAGAGGAAAGCTATCCGGAAGGGGCATATCACAGTCAAGTGCCCTGCGAACCGAGGAAGCTAGCACAGGGATCAGAAAGCCAACTCTCCATCATCACTGCAAGACCCAAGGGAGTGATCAGCACTACGATGAATTGTAGTGACCTCCATCTGACCTTGAACCTCTCAGCAGTTGTCCCTGAATGTCCCAGAAGGACCTGATCCTACTCCACGGCCGGTGAATGTTTGGTGGGGTTTGCCAGCACGGCTTATTCTCTACACTCATCCAGTGGTTGTGGAGTTATGCTCTTTTTAAAGATCCACTTTGTACGGCCTGTTGTTCTTTACTGCATCTCCCTGTAGTTTGTGCATGATGGGGAGCACGGGAAAACATGACAGCGAAAAATATGCTTTATGATATTAGCCCCTATGACACATAACTACGATAGCGCGATACTAAGGGATCAGCGTCCACTTGCACATTTGATATATTGATCCCATTGTTACCACCAGGCTCCGGGATTCAGTGCACAGGCACTGGACACAGCTGTCAGCCCCAAACAGGACTCCCTCTAATGACCCCCACCGCCTGAGGGATCTCTTTTTTACATGAGAGCTCTTCTTTTGCTTGGGCACGGGTGCGGGGTACAGAAAGAGGACAGGGGAGGCGTCAGCAAGAGATGGCATATATCTCTTAGAGTGCCCCTCTCAGAGAGCCTCTCTGCCAATAAGCATGACCACTTGCTCCACTGCCTAGCTGCTTTCTGGCGCTTGCCTGCATACCTACACCATCGAGCAGGGACTCCAGGAGCTGTCCGTGAAGCTGGCCACACAGGAGAAATGAACTGCTCACAGACTGCACTTAAGTATAAATAAACATTGCAGTGGCAGGCCTGTGTGACAGGCAAACATTAATAGCACAGTGAACCTCTTTGATAAAACTGTGAGGAGACTGTTAACAGTGAAACGTCCTTCTTCATCGGAGTTCATAGGCCGTTATCTAGTGATTTAAATCCCCTTATTAAAGCAAGGAAGCTGTGTGGATTCCTTTTTTCACGGTTTGTGGTTTCTCAATGTTCAATTATATATACATAAGTAGAATCTCGTGCGTAGAATAAAGTATTTTTTTTTTCTTTTTGAGTCAAAGCACTGGCTGATTGTTGATTTATTGTTACAGTTTTGCGCTGAGTTCTGAGTCTCTAAGCCCCATCAACTCCATATGTAAGGCTTGGACTCTTCTTTCTAGCTACCTTGATGCCCACTTGTTACAGCGGAGTGCTCGGTGCTCAGTTTTGGTTCCAGTAATAAGGTGGCACCAGAACATAAGAGCTGAAAGGTCTCTATTGATACATCTGGAGCACAGTACCTTCTTATTGCCCTGTAACACTCAAACCAGTTCCCACACCTGGTTCATCTCTGCCAATGAATCACCAGCTCTGTACCAAAAGGTCCATAATCTGGGAATAATCATGGACTCCAACCTTTTTCTGATCCGCCAGATAAACAATTCCTCTAATACTGTATTTTAGCATGGAATTCCTTCTTTTTGGCACAAAGTTTCACCAATATCCTTGCACTGGTCCTCTCCCACCTTGACTATAGCAATGGAATCTAACTAGGTGTCCCTGGCCAGATGCCAACCCAAGTCTATCGAATATACCGTCATGCATTTCACCTCATCCTAGCACTGAACGGTCACATAGCCCCTAAATTAATGACTCTCCATTGACTTCCAGTCTCAGAGAGTTGACTTCAATATATTCTGACTTTTGCACACAACTTTTCACAGATGTGTGCTAGCTATTTAATTAAATTTATTGTGATTTACCAGCCAGGACAAATGCTTACAGTTGACACCCAAAAAGGCTCTGCGCCCACATGTAATGTCTGAATTTGATTTGGGGGTAGAACTCTAAAGGTTTAAGTCTCTCCCTCATGAACTCTCCACCCTACCCCTTTTCCACGAAATGTGCTTGACAAAATTCAGAAAAGTTACCTCTTCTAAAAGTCTTTTGGCCTTTATCCTAGCTATATATTTTAACAAAATCGAACAGTTTATTACAATGACAATATACATATTGCAATATACAACAAGCAGGTCAGCAGTCGAGAACACAAAATTTTAAAGTTAGACATACAATGCTACAGATTCTACCATTAATGTTAATTCTGCTTTAAGTACAAAACAGGTCTAAGGTGGATAATAATAATTATTATTATGAAAAGATATATTTAAGATGTATTTACATGAGCTTTATTTATTCTGTAAGAGAACAATATACTAAGGCTCTCATTTTTGGTATTTTGGCATAGGGCAGCGCAGCAAGACACCTGGCTGCACTGCCCTACGCCAAAGTGAAAGGGCAGGAATGCACCATATTTATGCAATACAGTGCCCTCCTGTCCTTTCTCCCTGCGCTGACACCGTTTCGGCAGACTAACGCCAACATGGGCACCCTTGCACCATTGTGCAAGGGTGCCTCCTTTGCAATGAAGGACTGTTTACATGCAGGAAGGGGCACCTTCCTGCACACAAACAATACATAGAGGTGTTTTCCTCTTTCTATGTGCGCTGCAGAATGCAGAACACATAGAAAGAGTAGCAAACGAGGAAAAATAAACATATTTCTTGTCGTTACGCCTCACCTCGGGAGGTGTACGGATTTGGTGCTTCCCCAGGTTTACATGATTTTGTAAATCTGGGTTAGTGTCAAAACCAGCCGCGGCCCGTGCAGGTAAGAGGAGTGGGGCAGGGTTGGGGGGATTTCGACTGATGGTGGAAAATTAATTATTTATTTAATTTTCCCTCGTTGTCGTCTGTCGAAATCCCCCCGCCACCCGGCTCCACCGCCTCACCGCTCTTACCTGCACGGGCCGCGGCTGTTCAAAGCCCATGGCTGTTGTGTTGGAAAACCCACCGCAATGCCCGTGGAACACCTCCTGGGCACAGAGTAACGTGACACAGTGATTTGCGCTGCGTTGCCTTACTCAAGATTTATGAGGCCACTTAAAGCCTTGTAGGGTGGCTTTGCATGACTTCATAAATTGTATTGAGAGCCCTGCGTCACCCATGTACCACTTTACGTGGTGCAAAGTGACACAGGGCTCTCATAAATAAGCTTCTAGATATATAATTTCTTGTCCCAGAATGTGTAATAATGCATTTATCCTATCTGTTGACCTCAAGTATTGCTGCTTGCCTTCAAGGTATAAACTCCTCGAGAAATGACTATATTATAGTTGGTCACATTACTGATGAGTTGCTATTTGGCTGAATAATCCAGGTCTTCTCTTGGTGTTTGTTTTGTTGTTGCTATATGAGCATTACCAGAAGAACAGGCATTCAGTACAGCCTGCTGCACAGGTTTCTACACATGCACACAGGATCTACTCCCCAGAGAATTGTCCTGTGCTTATCGTCAGCTCTTGTCAATTTCATATCCCTTCCACCCCAGGACAATAGATAGAACAAGGCCAATGTAGTCATATAATGTTTGCTACAAATGACTGCAAATAATAGATATGCAGTATGCTCCAGACTCATTGAAACCAATCCACAAAGTTTTATAAAGATTTTGGCAACGTACTCCAATAACAAGTAAGACCTGTTGTTATGAACAAGCTGGGAAACAGCATTTACAACGCTGTTTCCACAACGCGCTTCCATTACAACGCAGTCGTTACAACGACCACGTTGTTTCTACGCGATCCATTACATCGCAAGTCGTTTCAACGACTTGCTGTAGGGGGTGCGCTAACCTAAGGAATAGTATAATTTACTATTCCAACAACTTCCCTACTGTTGCACACGCTGGAGTTGGAATAGTAAATTATACTATTCCTAAGTCCAGCGCCCCCGCTACTTGCGATGTAATGGATTGCGTAGAAACAACGCGGTCGTTGTAACGACCACGTTGTAATGGAATGCGTTGTAAAAGCATTTGTTGTAAAGACCCATATTCGAACAAGCGATGCAGTGATGCTACTTAACACTTTTTTCCATAAATACTAAACACAAATTACATTTGATATAAGATGCTCATGGAAATGTATGTGATTCAAGAGCATTTTGGCTGCAGTCATTAGCAGCTGTACGTATGAAAGTCTCCTTTGACTGCCTCCAACGCTATCCATACCATTTTTATTTTTTCCATGGAGTTCGCGTACAAGTATTTGATTTGGTTTGGTTTGAGGGGTACCATCTTTAAGGACCTTCAAAACTACTAATCTGCCCCCCCTATGGACACCCTTGGTATACTCCAGGACAGGGTAGATCCTAGACTGGTTTCCTCACCCTGTATTCTTGATGTCTTTTACTGAGGTCCGAGCTGGTGGCTGCTACTTTATAGTTTTAGGGTGGAGCAGCTGCACCCAGGATTGGTGTCTACTCGTCACCTATGTATTTAAGTTCATTGACATCTGACAAATGGGGCTTCTTTTTTATTCTTTTTTTAGCAAATATGCACGATTGCAAACATTATTTTGATTAGTGATCGCAAACATCAAAACGAGTATGGATGGGAGACTTATTGCGATAAGATTCTGTGCATGTTTTGTTAGTGTTACCCTTAGATCATTGCAAATATCTTTTTGCCCAAAAGCTTAAATTAAGATGGAGGATGTCTGCTGTCCAAAGAGAGACAAATGAAGTAGCCAATCTCATTTAGTCTTCCGCCCTCTTGCTCCTTTATCTCCAGGTTGCATCTGGAGGCAAACACATGGTTACCACTACAGCTGCTCCTAGGGATTGGAACTGCCTAGTTGGTTGATGCCTTCACCTGGGAACACGTGCATGGGCTGCAATGCCGGTGAGCATTGGTGCAGGAGTAGTGGGACTGCAGTGGAACAAATGTAGTTGCAGACACAGCTGCAGAATAATTTGATCTCAGTGGCTGTCATAGTTTTACAACAGCTAACATGTGATCACTGCTAGAATAACAGCCATATGCGCACCTACTACCATCCTGATTAACTCTCAGCAGCAGTCAGACCCACTTTAGCAGAACCTGCAGATACAAAGTGCAACTCACCTCTCACGGATCCCTGTGAGGGCAGCTCCTATACAATAATAATAACTGGCTTTGATAAAGTGCTTCCTACAACACCACTGCCACTTTTAGGAGCTGCACATAACAGGTGTTACCCAATGTAACAGTGACCTTAGAAGAATGGAAGGCTGCGTTGACTTTGCCAGATTTCAAACTCTTGACATGCATGCAATAAACTGCAACAAACACTCCAGTAAAGGAGCACCAAGGACAGTGCAATGGGCAACGTTGCAGTGTGCAGCACTTTCCGGAACGCAAATCAAAATCCAAAGAAGCCAATATATATCCGTTTGTAGTGTGTTCTCTGCACTTTTATCAACCTGTCACTCTCTAGGCTTTTACCAGTCGAAGATCAAATTGCCTGGTAGAACAAAGCCTTCCTCTTCAGCCAGCAGAGAGCTGGCACCCTAAGGTAAGTAAGTGGTCAAGGGCGCCGGGTGGGAGGGTGGCATAGAGCAGGAGTGGATTCTATTGACTAACACATTTTCATATCCCCTCAAAAAAGGAAATCTGTGCCACAAAATGCAATAGATGAGTGTAGTATTGAGTAGTCTCTCTTCCTTGTTTTACTCATGTTCCCTTTTCACAGACCCCCGACCCCGACGTTCAGCTCTCGGACACGCGGTCGTGGAGGGACTGGGAGGGCCAGCTTCAGTGCTGCCCTCGTGGTGACCAGCAAAAACCGGGAACGTCATTAGACAGGATAAGGATAAGTGCTTCGAAGTGACCCTCTTAAAGTGCAAATGCGCCCAATCAATAACCCTATACCGCAATGTAGCATAACATAAAACATAACATTGCATACAGAACATCCACAGCACAACATCCATAACATAACAAAGGACCTCAGAGAGGAGAGACAAGTCACATGCCCAAACCGTACAGATCTGTAAGTCAAGGTATGTGGTATAATCTCCATTGTAACCTAGCACTTGCAAGAATAGCAAACACAGACTCCCATTCACTAAAGTGACTTATCATTGCATATTTCGCTTTTATTTAGCGTCTCTTAGTGCTGCATAAAAGAGCAAACTAATGTTAGGTTTGACTGCGAGCTTCAGGGGAATGACTCGGACATGCATGGCTTGAATTAGGCCTTCCCTGCCCCGTGCCCTGCCTGTATTAAAATGTCTGAAGCATTTTTTAGATGGATTGTTCATCAGTTCACAAAGACACTTGATCTAAAGTTTGAAACGTGTCGCTTGCCTCACTAGGGTGTCTGTTTTCGCTTAGTTTAAAAGGTATGGGCTAAAATGAATAGAATCCAGATGACCTCTCACATACTTTTATTAGCACTGCACCGTTCTCTTTCACGAGATACCAGGCGCATTATGACATACTTCTCTTACTATGTAACCGGCAGATATCCTCTTTCCAACAATGTGTTATATTTTTTTCTCCTATTGAGCCCTCAGGATATAAAAGTAAATAAACCTTGATTTATTTATACTGCAGAAAAATATCATTTTATGTAGTATATATAAATAGTTTTGGCATGCAGAGAATCGTGCATTGGATCTTCCTGAGTTTATTCATATGTGGGCCCGGGAAGTACATTCGGTGCCCACATCAAAAAGAACATAGGAAACCCGCGGAGACCTCGAAGGTGTATGTGGGATTGTTAACCTCTTGGAATGTTGCTAAAATGCTGCCAACAGCATGATTGGTCAGCCAGATGTCCAACTCAGAGACCCCCAATATGGACATTTGCACAAAAAAAAAAGAAAAACAGCATTGAATCTGACAATGTGATGTATGGTTCTGTGAAACCTGAAACATGCAGAAAAGCATCTGTCTCAACCTTGAAAGTGCAGGCTGTTTTTTATTGTATTTTCCTACTCTTGTCTGCTTCAGAAGTATTTGCACTTCAGCAAAGGTAGAGATTTCTTGGAACATTGCAGGTTCCCCTAAAGAAAAGGCAATAATGCAGGCATCTTAAAGTTCTCAGCTGACCTCCTAATTACCTTTTTTCGTATGTTTCTTTCCAACAATGTATTTTTGTTTTTATGAAAATTAAACAATGACAACAAAGTGCCTCTACATGGAGTGGTCGGTCGTGGTCTAGGCCCATTCTGGTAGGTATACCTAGGGCTCATTGAGCAGGGCAGAAACTGGACTTTTTTTTTTTTGTTCAATAATTTTTATTGAGAAAATCAACACAAAGTTAACAAAAGCAGTACAAAGTAGAAAAAGATAAAGACATCATCAGAAATATCAACAAATGAAACAATCATTTGAATAAGCAAAAAGAGATAGTAACATTGGTAAGTATGATAAATTAAATATGTTCACTAGGAAAAAATACGTACTGAATTGAAGAAATGATGTCAATAATGTAGAGAAGTGTGTTCTCATGAGAAAAGATAGTATGATTTGTGTGTTTTTAGGAATGAAGTAAGAGAAAGGAAAGGAAAGGGATAGAAGAAAGGAAAGGAAGGGAGAGAGGGAGGGAAAAGAGCGGGTGTTATGAGAGAGATGAGTGTGAAGAAAGAAAAGTAGTAAAGGGTAACCATAGAAGGTCTGATTTAATTTTTAGATAAGTTGATGAGTGAGAAACAGAGGAAATTCTGTGTTCGTCATAAATTATGTTCCACCATAACAAAAAGGATAATTTAGAGTTATCTTTCCAGCAGGTTAGTATGACTTTAAAAGCAATGGCAATAAAAAGGTCAAGTAGTATAGTTTTGGAAGGGAGATATTGGAAGTCTTTAGATAGGGTACCTAGAAAGATATTGTGAATAGCAAATGGTACATTGCAAGAAAAGATTAGTAGACACTTCGACCAGATAGCTTTCCAGAAATCTTGTACCTTTGGGCAGTAAAAGAGTAAGTGCAATAGAGAACCTTCAGCAGAGAGACATGACCAGCATGAGGGTGAGTTAGAGTGGTCAATTTTATGTAAAAAGAGGGGAGTAATAATGACCCTGTTATAAATAAAGTATAGAGACTGTGTAATATTGGCCGCTTTAGATGTTTTAAATATCTTCTGCCACAATTTGTCCCATTGATAAACTGTTAACGTTTGAGATAAATCCTGTTCCCAAAGTAATTCAATAGGAGATTTACTCCGAGTGGTTATAGGTGAAGAGAGTGTTTTATATATAAAAGAGGCACTAGGAGTGGGGTCAAGGGGAGCGTGGATTAGGGGCGTAGTAGGAGAGAAGGAAGTAGGTATAGAGTTAGATTGGAGTTTTTGTAGATGTGTGTGGAGAATGGTTGATAATGTATTGTATTGCTGAATGTAAGAATCCGGAAGATTGAATTTTTCCTGTAGTTGAGAAAAAGGCAACATCGAATTGTTGGTAATCAATTGGTGTACATAAAAGATGCCCTTCTCCTTCCAATGTTTGTAGTAAAAAGACTTGTGTCTAAACTTGATATGTATATTGTACCATAAAGAAGAGGCTAGAAAGGATTGATAGGAGTCAAAACCTTGGAAAAAAGGGTATGAAGTATATGGTGGGAGTATTTTAGGATAGGAAACTTAGAAATGAAAGTACAATTAGTCATAAATACAACATCTTGAAATGAAAAGTCATTTAACAACGATCTTTCAACTGTAACCCATGTTGGCATTAAGGAGTCTTGATAATCTTTGGATAAAGCATAGAACTGACGGATCAAAAATGCAGTGTGATACAATTTAAAGTCCGGAAATCGGACACCACCTTCAGATTTTGGACGTATTAATTTAGATAAAGCAATCCGAGTACGTTTGTTGTTCCATAAAAATTTGGTACATATTGAGTTGATTTGGGAAAAGTAATAATTAGGGATTTTGAAGGGTAACATTGAGAGTATAAAGAGAACTTGGGGAACAATCATCATCTTAATTGTGTCGAGTCTACCCCACCAAGATAAAAATAATGGGGACCAGGAAGATAATAAGTTAGTGAGTTTAAGTTTTAATGCAGAGAAATTATAGGATAGAGTTTCAGGAATAGTAGAGGAAAACCATGTTCCCAGATATTTAATCTTTTGGGGGCCCCAGTTAAAATTAGTTGTATCAAACATGTAGCGATAACATAACTCATTCATAGGTAGGACTTCAGTTTTGGAGAAATTAAGGGGCATATTATCAAGGGCTTTATCGCCGATTTACCGGCACTTTTTGCCGCTAAATCGGTGATATTTTTAACGCCCTATTAGCAAGCTGTAGCTAACAGGCGTTAGCGACAGCTTTCAGGCGTTAGAGGCCGGGATTACATCGCCTGCATGTCAGCGATATTTATCGCTAATGACATGCAGGTAGGCGTTCCCCACTAAAGCTTTACTGTAAACAGTCGCTAACATCACTAACTCCTATTATCAAGGCATGCGAAGCTTATAAAATAAATCGCACTAATCCGCGCTTATCGCCAGATTTTAACCTCTGCTACTGACTATGACTTACCTGTTTAAGGTATAGGAGGTGGATTCTAATGCTGAATCCACCTTAGCGTAATGCAAGAATATCGCTGGCTTTCCAGCGATATTCTCGCATTTGCCGCTATCGCTGGAAATATTATCGCTATGGAGATAAACCTTACTAATAGGGTGTTATCTCAGCGATATTTTCCAGCGGTAGGCGGCGTTAACAGGATTCGCGCTAAGCCTAATATGCCTTAGGGGCCTTAGGGGCATATTAGCAAGGAATAGCGATATTTATCGCTAAACGCGCTTAGCGCGAATCCTGTTAACGCCGCCTACCGCTGGAAAATATCGCTGAGATAACACCCTATTAGTAAGGTTTATCTCCATAGCGATAATATTTCCAGCGATAGCGGCAAATGCGAGAATATCGCTGGAAAACCAGCGATATTCTTGCATTAACGCTAAGGTGGATTCAGCATTAGAATCCACCTCCCATACCTTAAACAGGTAAGTCATAGTCAGTAGCAGGTGTTAAAATCTAGCTGATAAACGCGCTTAGCGCGATTTATTTTATCGCTTTGCCTGCCTTGGATAATAGGGGTTAGTGGTGTTAGCGACTGTTTACAGTCGCTTTAGTGGGAACGCCTACCTTGCATGTCATTAGCGATAAATATCGCTGACATGCAAGGCGATGTAATTCCCGGCCTCTAACGCTGAAAGCTGTCGCTAACGTCTGTTAGCGACAGCTTGCTAATAGGGCGTTAAATATCGCCGATTTAGCGGCAAAAAGTGCCGCTAAATCGGCGATAAAGCCCTTGATAATATGCCCCTAAGTTTGTATCCAGAAACAGTTGAGAATAAATCAATCTCTTGTAAAAAGTGTGGAAGGGAGTTGGATGGGTTGGACATATAAATAAGGACATCGTCTGCATAAGCAGAAAGTTTAATTTCATGAGATTTAAATTGGAAACCAGTAATGTCAGGATAATGCCTAATACGTTCAAGAAATGGTTCTAAACAAAGGAGAAAAAGTAATGGGGATAGGGGGCAACCTTGACGGGTACCTCTTTGTAATCGAAAATATGAGGAATAAAGGCCATTCACAAAAACACATGCACGTGGGGCAGTATATAATAATTTGATATGAGAAATAAACCTTTGACCAAAACCGAACCATTTAAGAGTATGAAACATGTATTGCCAATTTATGCGGTCAAAGGCTTTTTCAGCATCAAGTGAAAGGGCAGCTAAAGGAGATGAATACTTTTTTCCAAGGGCAAGAATATTGGAAAACATTCTAGCATTATCAGAGGCAAGGCGGCCTTTAATAAAGCCAACTTGTTCAGGTTTAATAAGGGATGGGATAATCTTGTCTAAGCGAGATGCTAAAATTCTTGCGAAAATTTTGCAATCGTAATTAATCAGAGAAATAGGTCGAAAATTTTTACAAAATGAGGAGTCTTTGTCCGGTTTGGGAATGACAACAATAAGGGCTTCTAAAAAGACCCATCTGCTCTAGAGTTGGATAAAAATGATTTAAAAAGTTCCAATAATTTTGGGGCAAAAATTGTGGAGAAGGATGAAAGTAATTCAACTGAAAAACCGTCTGGACCCGGAGCTTTGGCCTTTTTTAGAGATTTGAGGGCATCTGTAATTTCTCGGAGAGATATGTCTTTTTCAAGGGGAGAAAAAATATCGGGTAGAGAGGAAGGTTTAGGGATACCTTGGAAAAAAGCATCAAAATCTTGTTCAGAGGGAGATGAATCATCTGTATACAGGAGTTCATAATAGGATTGGAAGGTGCTTATAATATCTGAATCAGAGGATAAGAGTTTATTGGTTGTTTCTGAATGGATAGGACCAATAGCTTTCCGTTCTGATTTTATTTTTAAATAATTGGCTAACATTTTCCCTGCCTTATTTTGGCCTCCGTGGAATTTAGATTTTATCTTAAGCAGAATATTATATGCGTCCACAGTGGCAATTTTATTTAAAGTAGATTTGGCCTTAATCAATTCTTGCAAAGCAGAGGGGGACTTAGACGAGAAATAATTATGCTCCAAAATTTTAATTTTCTGAAGGGTATCATGATACTCAGCATTAAGTAGTTTCTTTTTTCTTGCAGAATAAGCAATTGTAAAGGCTCTAAATGAAGCTTTAAAAGCATCCCAATTGTTAGCAATTGAGGTGTGCGAAGGTTGGTTTATTTGAAAAAATTCATTAATAAAGGAAGTAGTTTCTGCAATAAATGTTTGGTCTGAGAGTAGGAATTGTTAAAACGCCAACGACCTTGTTTGCACGTGTTAAATGAGAAATCAAAAGAGGCGGACATGGGGCGTGATCGGAAATAAAAATAGACCCAATTTCAGAGGAATTAATGCATGGAGCAAGACTTAGAGGCCAAAATATAATCAATGCGGGACATAGTATGATGAACAGTGGAGAAAAATGTATATTCGTTAAAATCTGGGTTACAAGTCCTCCAGACATCATAAAATGGGCGAGAGGCAATGGCAGATTGAAAAGATTTGTGGGTTTTGTCAGGTTTAAATTTACATTTGGATTTTCTGTCAGAGAAAGGGTCTAACCAGTTATTGAAATCTCCACCAACAATTATATTGGGATTAGAAATTGAGGATAATTTCATTTTAATACAATCCCAAAATTGTGGATCAGGTTTTACAGGACCATAAATATTTAAAAAGGTAATTTGTTTTTTATGAATAGTGGCATCTACCATAACCCATCGCCCACCAGAATCACATTCAGTTGATAATATCTGTGCATCAATAGATTTATGAAATAAAATAGCAACCCCATCATGGCGATCAACTGCAGGTGAAAAAACAATTTGACTAACCCATTGTCGTTTGAGCTTAAGCGATTCTACATCATTACAGTGAGTTTCTTGTAAAAAAGCAACATGAGCATTAAGTTTAGAAAGATGAGACAATACCTTTTGACGCTTGACAGGATGACCTAGACCACGCACATTCCACGAAACAACGTTAACCATGTTGAGGGGTGAGGGGAAACATTTGGACACAGGTACAACAAGCTGCAAAAATTGGACAAGGTAAGAAGTAACATGAATGAGATATAAAAACAAAACAAGGGATGATGGAGTTACAGAAAAAGTAGAGATAGGAAAAAACACTCATGTATATAAAAGAATGATGAGAGAGACACATCGAAGAAAGGAGCGGATAATGAAAGCGGTGAAAGGAGCAAATAAAGAAACAGGAACAATAAACTGCAAGACTAATGAAAGAGAAAAAGAAAACAATAATTTTCAAGAAAAGAAAGATAAAACATTTAAGTAAATATAGTGAAAAACACTCAAATACACAAAAAATTGATAATAAAAGCACACCATGAAAAAGAAGAAGAAGGTAAATAGGAGGATAGGAGAAGAAAAGAAGATAGTGAAGAGGGAAATACAGAGAAACAGGGAGAGTAAACAGATCAAGGAAATTAATCCAGGTCTGAAGATAAACAAGCAATAAGGAAGAGGGGGGCAAGGTGGCGACAAAAGCAAGGACGGCGGTACGGGTAAATAGGTAATGATAAGCCTCATTAATAAATAAAAGAGTAATAATTAGCAGGAAATAAAGAACGAAAAGAAAGGATTTGAGGGAATAGAAATAGTGTAAGGGAAGAACAAATAAAAGAAAGAGGGTATAGGTACAATTGTAAGTTCAACAACAACCAGTTAACCAGTAAAACTGAGAGAATGTTAAAACATTAGTTTTCCATGTTACGAGGAGAAATATTGTTGAGAAAGAGTTTCAGTTTAGCAGGATCGTCGAAGGAACGTGACCTTCCTTCATGAGTAACTTTGCAAAGGCAAGGGTGAAGAATGCCATATTGAATGTTCAAGTGCCTCATCTGGGGACGAAGAGCCAAACATTCCTTACGGCGGGCATTCGTTGCATTAGAAACATCTTGTGAAATAAAAATATTATGACCTGACTAAGTGAGGCGACGTTTGGACTTAACCGCTCTCAAGACATGCATCAATTCAGTAAACTGCAAAAAAAGCATTATGATACCACGTGGTTTGTTTGAGTTAGGTTGAAGACGCCCCAAACGGTGTGCCCGTTGTATGTGAGAGTTGGAGAAGATTGAAGCTCTAAGAGGTCCGACAGAAACTTCTTCAGAAAGGATACCATATCTGGACCTTCAATATTTTCCGGCAGGCCATAAAGGCGAAGATTATTCCTTCGATTGCGATTTTCCAAGTCTTCAGTGTGAAGTTTGAGTTTGTGGATCTCTTGTTCTAACAAAGGAATTTTAGTAGATATATCTTGAAGATCCCCAACACGTTGTTCAAGTTCCATTACCTTGCCCTCCATAATTATCCAGCGGTCTTCAATTTGTTTTAACTTTTCGTTGGTAGTAGACATAAAAGGCTGAAGACCACGTACTTCCTCCAGAATAGAGTCCAGAACAGGATTTTGAGAGGTATGAATGGGTGACGGGGGATCATTCTTATGTCTCTTTGGTTTAGCACCTGAGGAGGATGATCTAGAGGAGGTGTGAAGGTCACTCGCCATCTTGAATTGTGGAAGAGATCGACGGGTAGTGACTAAAAACGGGCGAGTTCGACCCATACACCAAAGGAGAAGAAGGTAGGAATAGTGATCATCCAGAGGTAAGTAAGAAGTGCTGGTTTTGAATAGAGTTACTGTAGAAGGTGAAGAAAAACTTTCAATAGTAACCTCAATATAGAGAAATGCCGACAACATAAAAGAATGTCAAATGCTATGTGAAGACATGAAAAATTCACCTTTAAACTTCAAAAATAGAAAGTACGCATTCAGCGCATACCAATAACATCAAGGTGTTCTACCTCGTGTACGTTCCATATGACTGCCACAAAATAGGAAGAGTAAGCTGTTATTGAGAGGCTGCCTCCATATCATGCAGCTCACATGAATAGATACCATAAAGAATGGAGAGGTATTCTTCTCTTCGTTTCTATCCCCTTTTGTTTCCACACATATAAAAAAGGAGAAGAAAAAAAATAAAAAAAAAAAAAGGAGCAGTACTTATTTGTAGGTTACTGGCAACGTACCGGTAGCATTGAGAAGTTTAGACAAGCGGCTTTGCTGACAGAGAAAACGGAACGCGAGCGCCGTAACTTAAAATGGCGGGCGCTCGCGATTTCATGAGGAAAAAGTCACCGCCGCAGCCTCCAGGCTTCGTTCGACAGACGCATTGGAATGAAAGCGGCCACTCGACTCACCGCCACCTCTGGAGCTCAGGGCCACCATTCATGCCCAAAAAACTCCACAATTCGAGGCAGGTTGGATGAAGAAATCTCCGCGTCCGAGCGGAGCTCACATGAAGTCCGCCATCTTGCTTCGGCGTCCAAGCCACGCCCCCAGAAACGGGACTTTTGAATAAAGGCACGAGCGCTGTCTGATCACCTCGACCTTCCCCTGCACTATTAAGAGGCTATCGGAAGACTGATTGATCCATGTAGAGCCTACACCGGCTCTGCTATCTGGTCTGTCAGGTGTTGAGACACAGCAGAAAGTAACGGTGGTTGGTCCTCTCGAACTATGGGCCATATTATCAAGAACGGTGCAAACATTACCACCGCTTTAGCAGCAGGAAACTGCCGCTAAAGCTGCGATAAGGACCTTGATAATATGCCCTATAGAATTCCAATAGATGCCCAGGTTCTGGTGTCAAGGACATCAAACCTGGGCTTCTATTGGAATTCTATAGGGCATATTATCAAGCCCCTTATCGCCGCTTTAGCGGCAGTTTCCTGCCGCTAAAGCGGCGATAATGTTTGCGCCGTTCTTGATAATATGGCCCTATGGTCTATGCATCATCATATTCAGTGCAATCAGCACACAGAGAGACCGCTATGCAGTGCATGGTGGTCATTATCAAAGTAGCTTGTACCATGGTGGCAGTATTGCATGAGAGAAAAAACAACACCCACCACTATGGTGACTACCTTATAATGCGGTGGACCTTCCTTTACAAGAGCAGAAAGAATCTACCACTGCTTCTCTAGTGACTGGAACATGTAACAAAAATCCTTCAAATGAGGCCATTAGCGCTGCATACCAAAATATCAAATGTGGTATTAGCACATGCATTAACACAAAATAAATACCAGAAATTAGAACCACCAAAAATCAAGGACAAAATATCCAAAGCTCAAGGGGCCAGTGACACCACCCATCACATCCTACCCTGTCTCAAACCTTAGAACCGGTATTGACAACACCATACTACACCACCTCAAAACCCAACATACCTAAGGATAGCACCCTCCACCTTATACCGACTTCCTATCATCAACACACCTGAATTACTGTCCCACATTATTCTCTCTTTTTTGTCTATGTGCTGTGAGTGGTTAGTGGACCTGCCAATTAGATGGATTATTCTTAGTTCTGATCATAAATTGCTGAGAATGGTTTGATGGGAAACTAAGGGAAAACAGATGTGGTCTGACATGTGAGAGGAGGTCAATTGCAGATGCTCAAGCCGTGAGAGTAAGGCCTCAGATGACTGGGCAATGTCAGTGTTATCATTTACCACTTGCCTGTTTCATGAACTATGAAACACATAGCTGTGCAGAAGTGTTACTGCTTGATTTCCAGTCTCCTGAATAGTCCCATAGGATTACCTGCTCTCTAACAGCAGTACAGATCTGCAGGTACTAGTCAAGCTGCCCTTTGCCACAAGTTGAATGGCCTCCATCTGTTTTCTGTCATTATGCCATAGTTGCTCATTTTACTCACTACTGGGGACAGTGGGCATTATAGCTTCAGTTACGTTCAGCGCTGCATCCTCCTGTGCTAACATTACCCAAAGTAGAGGGGCCACAGGACACTCCGAGACTGCAATGGGAATAAGTACAGCTTTAATTGATTTACTAGTGCTTTAGCCGGCTGATGCCCTGGAACCTAAGTTCTGATTAAGAGAGCTGGGTGCTGACCAGTGATTCAGACTTCGCACTTCACTATCCTGGCTGAGTCATACTTTGTGTATTGCCTTTAAGAGGGACTGTGATATCAGTATGTACATACATGTGGGTATGACGGAGTACATGAGGATATGACCTTGCTTGCCAACAAACTTCTATCATTGAACTACAGCTCCTGATGGTATGCCTCTACCCTCCATGATATGCTGTCTCATAATGCTATCCATGTCGATTATGGAAGTGTCTTCTACTCCCTTGACTTGAAGGTCAAGCAATAGGAGCTGACAGTCCTGATGAGGGTTCATTTAACTCTTTAAATCTAACCAGGGATCCAAGAGGTTGGATACATTTACTCAAATATCCCTCTGTCACTTGGTGTGCACAGATTACAAGAAAGGCAGATAACCTTCCACCGGATTATTGGAGACATAGTACAATTTGTTGACTAGTTGTACTTCCCGGGTGCTTCAAAGGCCAAGGCAAGCCTGCCCTGGGGACCCCTGAGGGCCCAGTCTATGGCTTCCTTTCAGCCCTGTGAGATAGGTCTTTCCTCTGAGCCTGCCTTCCTGGACAGCAGGTAGGGGCGTGAAGTTGATATCCCTGTGCAAGGAGGTCTGCTTGAGTATAGTCTAGCCATCATTGTACTCTAATTAATTGGGCATACGTGGTCTGTTTAGGGAAGGACTGCTTGGCTATCCTCAGCTGTTGTTTCAACCCAAGAGCTTCCACCACTGTAGCACTCTGCCTTTCATGGAGGTCGTCCAGTAGAGCAAAGCCCAAGTAGCCTGGCAGCTTGTGCCCTCCCCAGTGGTCTGAACAAAATTGATGGGGTTGGTGGCACTATTCCTGGCTGTCTCCTGGTGCTCAGAGCCCTGCGCACTGTACCATTGCCCTTCTGCACCCAGCACGTTCTCGCAGCAGCTCGGAATGACTGTTCCATGGGGTGTCCACACCACCCAGGCCAACACCTATTTGTCTCGCTCAGGCTGTGCCTCGGCTCACCTCTCTCTTCCATTTTAGCGAAGCAGGCTGGGCCCTGTGACTGCCCTTTCCACCCAGGTGCTTGCATGCAAACTGAAGCTACCACAGCAGGCTGCCATGGGGTGTGAAGGTCAGTTCTGGATAGGCATGCAGCTCCTCCGCCTGTCTAGTAGGTGTGACTACCTGATTGAGCATGCCAGTAGCAATTGGTTGTCTCAAAGATTAAGCTATGTATGTGTAAGTACACACAGTTGGAATAGTGTACCTTTAGGAAAGAATACTACTTTCATACTCATAAATACTACTGAGCAAAAACCTGAAGTCCAAAAGTCTATCTGAGTCTCTGAGCTTACTGTTAAGCTTGGAGTGGGAAGAGTAAATATGATCCCCCCAAACGCCAACACTTACCCCATTATGGTGAAGTTTGGATTTAGAAGAGTAAAACTGAAAATTCGCCCCCTAAAGTCCAACACTTACCCCAATGTGGTCACATTTGGATTAGGAATAGTAAAATTGCACCCTCCCCTTCAAATGACAACACTTTCCCCAGTGTGGTTAAGCTTGGAATTTGAACAGTAAATCTGAACTGATAAAGTCCAACATTTTCCCAGTGTGGTTAAGTTTGGTGTGCAAATATTAAAGCTGCCCCAAGCCCTACACTTTCCCCAATGTGTTTACATTAGACGTGGAAGTAGTAAATATGAACCACCATCAAAGTCCAAGATTTTCCCTAATGTGGTTACATAGGGAGTGGGAATTGTAAAATATGAAACCCCTCAAAGTCCAACACTTTATTTTGAACCACACAAATCCAACACTTTCTCCAATGTGTTTCAGTTTGGTGTGGCAGTAGTAAATTAGTCTTTCCCCAAACTATAACACTTTCTCCAATGTGGCTATATTTATAAGGGGAAAAACGAATACGATATCTATAAATTGTTAGCATGTGTTTGTATTTTTAATGTGTATATTTAAAATAAATTGTTGTCTATATAATGCAGCTTTATAAAATATTTTTTTATATTTCATTGTTACATACATTTTTACATCTCTTAATATATGCCATTTATAGTGTGCATTATTGTTTAATAATTTCAAGTTTTTTCAAGCTTTTTCAAGACAAATGTTTTTTTAGCTTCAGAATAATTATAATTACACAACTTATGTATTTGTAGTGTGCATACTTTTTTACTTGTAGTTATACACAGTTTTAGTAAGCTTGTTGTACAGTGATTTCTTTATATTACTTATAATTTTAAACATTCTGATATATTAAAAAGCATTGAAAAATAGATTAGATATTTTTATCAGTATTCTTTAATCTACGTTTAAACATGAGATATTTTTGTACTTTTTAAAATGAGAACATCATTAACATTTTTAACGTTGCTTATTTTTTTACAAATAAAATACATTTTTAACATTGATTTCTTGGCTGCTTTTTTTTATTTGATTTTTTCCACCATTTTTCACATTCTTTGATTTTGCAGTCATACTTTGTCATTCTGGCTGTTCATGGAGTTTGCGGTCGCGGACTCCAGTTGCTGGTTTCAGGTTTAGGTAAGACTATTTCAAACTTATTTTCTAAGAGTTTAGTGGTGGGGGAGCTATTTAGATTTAGTTAGGCTTGTATTTGCAATTGGATGCCGTTTTACTGTATTTTTCTTAATTGTAGGATGTGTTAGTTTACAGTATTGCTGGCCCTATTACGAATGTAATGTTTAAATGTATTTTATATGTGTGTTTAATGTGTTTAACATTGATTTTAATGCTTTTTTACTGTGATGTATTTTATGCTGTGGTTGTAACTGTCTTTTTGGTGAGTTTATGGGCTTTATTACGAGTACGGTGGTCCTGGGACTGCGTGCTCACGGTGGCGGTCTGACCACCACCACCCATCCGCCCTATTATGAGAGTGGCAGTGGGACCGCCACAAGACCAGCGCCTCCACCGGGATCAAGGATCCCCCTGCGGCGGCAGTCTTCAAAGGGCCTGAATATGCTGGTGGTGACGATGCCGGTACCGCTGAGCATATTATGACCTGCATTTTCATCTCCCATTTCATGGTGAGGAGCCCGCCATGAAAAGGGTGGCGTTAACACTGGTAAGGGATCCATAACAGGCCTCTGGCCGAATCTGGCCATGGGGGTGCTTCCGAGGGGGGGCACAAGTTTGCCCTGTGAAATTCCACCTTCGTTCCTGCACAGTGTGGCATACACGACATGGAGCATGCTACACCATGCAGGAACATGCTGCAGGCTCTCTAACGACTGCAGTATGCTTGTTAGGCACTCCTATGGGCCTAACATACTGCCGCCGTGAGACTGCCACAGAACCGCCTGCTCGGCCTGGATTAAACTTGTAATCTGGTCGGCGGGTGAACCACGGGCTTGGCGGTCTTCCTGGGACCGCAGCGTTGGCAGTCCCAGCCGAGGACTGCCAAATTTAGAATAAGGCCTTTTATGTTTTTTCCTTTACAGGTTTTTATTTTCAAATGTCAGACTTTATGTTGACCTGGATGCTTTTTTTCAAGGAAAATTTGTTGGTATTTTTTTAACCAAAATTATTTTGTACTTTTCGCTTGATTTTTTAGTTCTCCTGTAGCTTTCATTTTTTTTCTGAAATTTTCCGGTTTTGGATGGATTCTCTAGATTATTGGACTTGGATAATAATTTTTCTCTGGTTTATTTTTGCGTTTTGTAGTCTCTTTTTTATTGATATTTTTGGAATTGCATTTTTAGGATCATCATTTTACTAACCAGGACTTTAGCTATGAAATCATAAGTGTTATAATTTCCTATTGATTTACATTTTTTGGTGGGCAATGCTAAATTGTTTAATGTTATGTTTGTTTATTTATTGTCTACATGTATGATTTTATGGTATCAGCATATTTTTATACATGGCTGAAAAGTGTTTGTTTAGTTAAAATATTGTTGGAATTTTTGCATTGTAAATTTGCGTATTTGTACATATTTATAATAGTACATTTTAATTATCGATCTAAGTGTTTGTCTTTAGAATGATATTTTTATTAAGATTGCAATGTTAAATTTGCTTTAATAATATTTAAAAAAATATTTACAAAAGTATGAATGTTTGTGTTTCAGGGAGGTTAAATGGTGTTGTTCAGTATATTTTTTTTAAAGTAGGATTCTTGCAATTGAGCCTAGATATGATAGGCCTAGTTTGTTACTAAAGAATCTTACTTTAAATACTAGAAGTTCATGCATTCCTTTAGTTTGTTTGAAGAGTTTTGGTTTGAGATGGGTTAGGAATTGTTCAATTCTTAGCTCCTGGTAGCTTTGATCTGTTTTAAGTATATCTAGAAATTAGTAGAGTGGCTTCTTCCAAGTATACATTGGAAGAAATTGTGCCACTCTTCCAATGCATTAATTGTCATAGGTTCTTGTGACATAATGCTGTCATAGACATTCCACCATTGAATGCGATACTTGTGTTGTTGTGTGCGGCCTGATCGGTGCAGGTTACCAACCCACGATTCCTCAAAATATTCCATTAATGGAGCTAATTTTGTTTGATGTTGTTGGTAACAATGGGGTTCAGTTAGCATATTACAATGTTCAGAAACTTATGTTACAGGGATGAATCCTAATGCTTTTAGCTTTTTATCACATGGACAAATTCTGGGTTACTTGCATATTCAATTCTCAGGATAGATGTTTGTATGTGCCTCCATATCCTCCGGTTGAAATGAGAGTAGCAACCTGAATTGCAATATGTGAGTAGATTTAAAATATGGTTGAAATCATTCACTGTTCAAAAAGAATGAAGAAGTTTTGTAGGTTAAAGTGGTTAGTTTGCTATTTTACATGTGCAATATATTTCATAGTAAATAACATTTTCTTTGCTAGGTGACAGTGCATACACTAATTGTATGTTTGACTTTTTTGATAATGACCAATGTATTGTGTATTTTTGACTAAATTGTGGGAGACAAGACTTAGGGTCTGATTTGATGTTGGTGGGACTGCGACGGAGTGGGCTTTTTTGGCTGTCTTCCCGCCCGCCAACCTGACTGTCTGCCACTGGATTGCGATGCTGGATTTCAATGGAAGGCAAGACCGCCACGGTCCTGCCGACTCCGCCAGGACTTAGCTTCGCTCCCTGTCAGCAGGATGGGCTGCAGGCGGCGGGAGTCCAGCCAGGATTTCCCCCCGTCGGTATTTGGATGTATGCTATTTCTATGGGAATTCCAATTGTAATCCCACCTACTTGAGACAGCAGAATGGGATGAAAAGGGGTGAAAACTCACCTTTTTTGGGGGTACACAATGTGGTTTTGTCATCTTCTCCGTCGTCCAGGTTACCCCCATCCTGCTGCACCTTGGCCATGACGGTCCGGCACCCTGTTTTGACGTTATCGAAGGTAGGTGTCTGTGGTGTATGTGGGTATACATTGCATGGTGTGTGTATGTTGGTGGGGTGAGAGGCAGTATGTACACATATTGAACTTGCCACATATCCTACAAACACATGTACACAGACACAACATATATATGTTTTTCGTAACAAATAAAATGTTACTTACCTCTCTCCCCACCACCTCAGTCGCCCCCGTCAGTACTCCACCGCCAGGACACTGCCAACCCATCGGGAACATTCAAATCAGCTCAGCGGTAGTCATCATACGAGACCGCCACCGCTGCCGTCTTGCCTGTATTGCGTATACATCTAACTATAGTGGGTGAGAGCGGAGTACTCAGGACTGCAGCTGCGGCGAGACAGCGGTAAGACTTCTAAGATCTAAGGGGGTCATTATGATGGCGGGCGGACTCGAGGTGGTGATTAGGACCGCCCGCCTGTATGGCGGCGGTCCCACACGTGAAATTACGATGCGACTGCCACCATGGCAGTCGCATCTTGCTGGCTGCAGCACCCGCCGCAATAATAAAAATGCATGTAGTGCCTTTCCCTGCACTACATGGCAGGCACCACCCGGTGCCTGCCACTCAGTGAAGGGAAATGGGGGTACCATGGGTACCCCTCCAGTGCACCACTGCCTCCCTCCAACACAAAGGGGGCCCGCACTGGGCCCCCAAATCCGTTTCCGCCTGTCTTTTTGTGGCAGGATGACCGCCGCGAAATGACTGGCGGAAAGGGATATCGTAATCCCTATGGCGGTGCCTGTAAGGCACCGCCGCAAGGATTCCCTATGTTTTGGTTCCGCAAGGCGGGCGGAAAAGGACCGCCTTGTGGAACAGTGGCGGGCGGTCTTTGCGACCGCCACGCTGCACAGAGGATTCTCCCCGCCATCCTAATTTCGCAGGCGGGGAATCCACGTGCGATGGCGGAGTGCCCGCCACCGCACGGCTGGCGGTGGTGGGCCTTCCACCATCGTAATCGGCCCCTAAATCAGGCCCTTACAGTGCCATCCATTGTCTATACGTTGCATTGAGTTAAGATTAATAAATTGTAATTCGGGAGTTGATCTGTTGGTTTTGGTATAATATTTGGTATAATATTTTTAAGTATCAATCCTGCTAGTTCTTGTGAGCTCGTATTGGCCTCTTCTAGGACCTGTAAAATATATCTGCCTTCTATTTCAGTAATATATGGGGATGCTTACGTTCCCTAATACGTTAAACTATTTTATTTTTCGTTTTAGGCCTGCCACTTGAATAATATTTGCTAACTTTCCAGTATGTTTTGTCCCTGAGGGTGCTCTCATGAATATATGTATATCCTCCAAAATGTAATACTAGCTTCCCTTTTTGGGATTTGATATATTTGACTGCTTCTAACATTTTATCTGTGGGTTTTAGAGTATAGAAAATATACTATAAGTTAAAAGAAATGTGTGATGTTATATATTATTTTAAAATGTTTACATTACAGGTGCACATTTTAACTTACGTTCTAGATGGTGTCTTTATTTTAGTTGCACAGTTTTGCTTTGCAGGTCTCTTTGGTGTAGTTTTGGCAGAGTTTTCTTTTGGTTCTGTCTGTTGAAAGGGCCAATTTGTTTACTGTGTCAATTTATTTTTTAATCTACAATTTATTTAAAGATGTGTTTGTTTTATTTTATTTTTAAATATGTTAATGTGTTATTTATAGTTACATTTTAATTGTATTCTTTAGTTACTAAACATGCTTTTGAGGTGCTTTTTTTATAAATAATTTTCAAGTAATTGGGTACCTGTGCTTATATTCTCTAATATGTTGTTTCCTTCTTGTAGAGGATGCACCTGTAAGTTAGAAAAATAAATATTTATCATAGTTTTAAAGATTTATTATTTTAACATACATTTAGTTATTTATTTGTGTTGGTAGCTTTAGTTTATTTATTTTATTCAATTGTTTGTAGTATTTATTCAGTCATTAAAGTGTTGCAGTCTTCTTTTGTAGGTGCGTAGTCCGGCAGAGTGACAATGTTCTTCTGTAATTCTTTGTTAGGAAGCAGTTTGTTGTGCCTTTTTATACTGTTTGTTATGTGGAAAAGTGTTTCTATTTGTCAACTGTTTTTAAGTTTAGATTGATTAGTCAGTTGGAGACAAGTTTAAGGTTATTTTTGCATAATTTATGGTAAATGCTAATTAATGTTTTCATTATTTATGCTATGTATATTCATTTATTTTAGACATGTTTTGAATGTGTGTATAAAATAAATGTAACATTGTGTGTTATATTTAGAATCATGTTGATTTTTGGTTTTCACGATTGTTGTTGTATATCCTTAGTTTTAATTTTTAGGTGATATTTGTTATTTGGCAATTTTATTGTATTTTGTTATACTTATATTTTTTGGAAATATTTGTGTGTCAATATTGTTTTTCTTGATACAATGTCATAAAACCCCTAGAATGTGTGTGTAGCAATTTTCAGTATGTGCAATTTCCACAGTATCTCTGTGCATAGTAGAATTGCAAACACATCCTGTGAATGGCAGCATGGCAGCAAGCCTATTTAATAGTGGGGTGTGAAACCACAGGCATTTTGGAGGCCCCAGCATTCCCTGCAGAGTGGGGGGCCCGCCCCTTGAGGGGGCACACATTCAGCCCAAGGTCAATGAGTATCTGAAAGATATAGGAGACTTGAGGGCCCCTCATCATGTTCTGGAGGGGGGGGCACATCATTTTTAATTACACCACTGAATGAAATTACATTATAATACTAAAATCCTGCTCATCAAATCTCCCTGTCTCTTGAAAGCATGTAGATGCTTCCTTTCTCCCCTGTACCTCTTTTATTCCAATGTAGTAATCCAATCCTGCTACATTCCTAGAGGCCATCATTATCTCTGTATTAAACCAATTGTGGGATCTCTGTTGTACAATTTGGGGGATATTCTCAAGAACGTGCGATAAACATCGCCAAAATAGGCTAACGCAATTTTTCATATCGCCGTCTATCGCGGGAAAATAACTCCGTGTCAACATCATATTCTCAACACGGCGGTAACATGCAATAGTTTCTCGATAACGCCTCAAATGTCCACGATACAACTACCGCGACGGCGATAAAAAAGGAAACCCGAACGTGAAAAAAGTTGCGATGGGCCCAACCGCGATAGAAAAATCGGCGACAAGCAGCGCCAGGCTTGCAATTCCCACGTCAGGCGGGAAAAATCACCATAAAAGCTGCAAAAAAAAAAAACAACATAACAACTGCAAAGCACAATGGAGGTAGCCGGAGCAAGTACAGAGGACAACCCGAACCCCACAAGCCCCACGGAGGACCAGCCTGAGACCTCGGGGTCAGGGAAGGGCAAGGAGAAGAAGAAGATGAAGACGCGGTTCAGTCCGCAGGAAAACAGGATCCTGATTACGGAGGTGATAGAACACCATCAACAACTGTTCGTCACCTCCACTGTGTCATTGGCAACAAAAAATGGAAAATGGCAGTCCATCGTGGACAAGGTGAATGCAGTCGGAGTGCTGAGGAGGACAATGGACGAGGTCAAGAGGCGCTGGAATGATGTGAAGCGCAAAACCAAGCTGAAACTCGCAAACAACCGCAAAGCAGCAATGCAGACTGGGGGTGGGAGTCCTGCGCCACAGGAGGAGCTGGACGAGATGGAGGAAATGGTGTCCACAGTCATCAGTGTGGAGATGGTGGCAGGAGTCGGGGGACTGGACACTGCTCAACATGACCTGACACAACAGCAACAGGGTGAGTAACCACCAGGGACTGGGGGGACGGGGGGAGCTGGGCACAATGGCACACATGCACAATGAAGTATAGCACACTGCACAACCACAATGACTCTGGATCATGTCCCTGATCTCCTTGCCATACTGCAACACACATAGAAACAGCAAGTAGTCCCCCGTCCACAATGTGCCCAGAGGGGGCCCTTCCCACACATCACCAATCTCACAACAAACCCATGCACATGTGCTGAACCCAGCAAAGCTGCGGATCCGTGAGCCCCACTGACAATGCAAGTGACACTGCATGATGATGAGCATGTCTGCAGGCCACTCATCATGACATGTTGCACGCCACGACACCGAGGTGGCTGAGTGTGGTCCACATCCGGAAAGGAGCAGGTCACACACTGACACATCCAATTGCACAAACAACCCCTGACGGCAACAAGACATCTGCGGACAAACCATGCCCAAGAGTCCCAACTCCCACCAAGAGCCCAATTTACCCAAGTATGCTACATCTCAGCACTGCATAAGCACAGAAGTCAAAGGCACACCGCCTGAAAGGGAGAAGGCCAAGCAAAGTCTGAGCTGCAGGGGCGACTCTCCCACAATGCAGCACACACACAAGAATCAGAGCACATCAACATTGACAACAATGTGGTACAAACTGCAACACTTCCACAACAGAACAGTGGACACAACTGCTGCCGCTTGTGTGTAGAAACTGGCCAATCACATTTGGCATAGCAGGAAACTGTGACATGATAATGGACAAGTACAACCCCACATCCCTGATGGTGCACAAATGTCCACTGTCCCGCTTCAAATAGGCAGCTCCTCCTAAACAGTCACAATGTACATTGTCATGCAGTCTGTTTGGAAATTTGGCCAATGCGTGAACATACATGGAACACACTGTTAAACTGCATCTCCCCTTTACATTGCAGAGGGAGAATCATCACCTCCTGCAGAGCAGACTGAACACCTCCTCACTGATGACGAGCAGGACCTCCCCACCTTCGACACCGACGCCCTCCAAGAGCTCATGGATACCCTCAGCACCCCACCCCCAGGAGCAGGGCAGCCCAGCTGCATCGAGGAGACCCCACCCCCTGTACAGACCACACAGCAGGAAGCACCCACCACCCCGGCTGTCTCCCAGGATCCCCACGACCAACACATGGCATTTCAACACCGTGTGTTGGAGGGCCAGAAGGAGATGGCTGAGCAGGTGCGGGTGGGGTTCAAACTCATGGCAGCCAAACTAGATTACATCCATGGGTGTCTATGTCCCATCAGGGACCACTTACAGTCCCTAACGGACACCCACAGTCCACTCCATGGTCTCCAACGAGCCATGGCTGACATCGCTGGAGTCATGACTCAGAGACAAGAACACCTGTCTAGTCAGAGTGGCTCCAGCGATCTCAGCCGGGAGTTGGGACACATGCGGAGGCTCATGGAGGACATGGTGGGGATGGAGGCGGAAAGGATGGCTGCCACGGCTGCACATCAGCGAGATGTAGCTGGGATCTTCCATGCCCTGCAGATCCTCATCATGGCATTGCTGCCACAAGGCCTGGCGCAGATGAATGCTGCTGCTCCTACACCATCCACATCTCCACCCCCTGATGTGTCAGTGCCCCACAGTGCAGCAGACATTCCACCTCCGGCACCTGATGTGTCACTGCCAACAGTGCGGCCGACAATCCACCTCCGGCCCCTGATGTGGCAGTGCAACACAGTGCTGCAGCCGAAACACCACCACCCACAGGTGAGGCACATCACACATCAGAGGACGATGATGTGGATGAGACTGCCGTTGTGGTAATGAGGAAGCAGTAGCATTCATCTCCGCTATATGGCCTGTTTCAGCTTGGTTCGGCCCTTTGCATCATCACCTTCCACTGTCCCCCGATACACTCTGCGGCACTCACCTTGGACCTCGACATGGACTGCCATATTCTGTTTGGTTACCAATGACACAGCAATCAGACTGCGGACTGAACTCTTCCTCTTCCGATGAATTTGTCCTTCCCTAATGGACTCTGGCTGGCCCTCCACGGGGCAACAATGTCAAGTGGGGTGTGCATGGCCCTGTACTGCTCCAGCTGCAACACTCCACTGAATGTGAATAACACATTCAAATTCACACAGATGTGTCATGTCTATGATCCTTCAAGTATGACAGTATGGATGAATGTAGGGTCACTGATTCCCCCTCACATCCATTTTGCACATGTTGTGGGGCTTGGGTCACAGGGTACAACATTGCCAATTGCGGTCTGGGTGGCGCAGACACTACAACGGAGACACACGCATTGTTTACTTCCTTGTTCAGGCCAGAACTGAACCACGCCCAGAGCCCCGGGCTCATTGTTCACACCCCTACGCTGCCCACTCCGCTTACGCTCACAGGGGGTGACAACACAGTTACATGTCCCAGGTCTTCCCTGTAGTGATCTGCTGGTCACTGGTCTAGTTGTCAGCATGTCACAGCCAATCCCTGAGGGCTGGTTTACACCCACACCACACCCATCCAGCACAGGCGTCACGGGACATGTGACCCTGCCAATAAAAGGGGCCCACCACAGCACATCCCCCACTGCCGGAGTTGACATGATGGTGTCCACATCCACGGAACTCAATCATAAAGGGCCCGTGACTTGCGTTGCACAGAGTTAGTGGCACTCGATGGCCTTCGTCTGGCACGGGCCTACCGCCACGTGGCGATGACTTGCGGTGCACAGAGTTAGGCCCACCTGAAGAGCAGAGCGGGTATACAGCCTGCGATGATGCAGTAGGCCTGGAGGCTGGACGGTGACTTGCGTTGCACTGAGTTAGTGGCACCCGATGGCCTTCGTCCAGCACGGGCCTACCGCCATGTGGTGATGACTTGCGGTGCACAGAGTTAGGCCCACCTGAAGAGCTGAGCGGGTGTGCAGCCTGCGATGATATGTTGGCCTCGATACGGCGTCCAGCAAATTAAGACTCGATTTGAATTGTGAGCCCTGCTGGACCGCAGTGTACGCGCAGGCAGCAGTCAGCACACACATGACTCCGCGGTGCAGTGCCGAAGGGTTCGCTGGGGGCCTTTGGCGCGGAATCCAGCGATCGGCTGAGGAGGTTGCACCGGCACGTGGAGGGCCCTCTTCGAGACGTGCCGGTGGCGGCAGGTGAGCATTGAGGCCTGGGTGCGCAGGAGCGAGCAGTCATCGCTGGGCGGCGGACCGGTCTGGGGACCAGGGCTGGGGTGCAGCAGGCGCACAGGATCGCGCAGGCACCACTGGTCACGGCGGCAGCCTCGTGGCTGGGTGGGGGGCACCGCCCTGGCAGACATGACCCTGCATGTGCTGACGAGATGTGCTCAGGTTGGCTTGGGACGTAGTCACCTCGTCTCCAGTGTGAATACGGCGTTGAATGTGGTCAGGCACGTGTGTGTAGGCCTATGGTCACGATATGGCAGACACAGAGACACACGCAGCAGTTACTGTGGTGGCCATCCCGGAACTGGACCACGCCCAGGGCCCCGGGCTATTCATTCACGACATACGCTGGCCAAGGCTGCTCCGCTCAGGCTTACATGGGGGGACCACATGGCTACATGTCCAAGGTCTTCCACACTGCCTGGGGTAACCTGTTTGCGTCCACTGTCCACTACACTGCAAACACCAGCAGTAGATGTCTGTGCTCTGCATACTGCAGTCTGTACAGCACATCTCCGCCACACTTGGCATTGTGTCCTTTCTTATTGCTGGGTCACTTGCCTCCTTCGCACATTCTTGGTTCCCACCTCTCCCCACATTCTGCAATTGTGTGGCAGAGGGGCTCTGCCTTTGTGGATGGTTTGTCTACATGTCTGGCCCCTGTTACCACGGTTACTTGTGTTGTTGTGTCCGGTAGTTGGGCATGTTGGTTGGCATGTTGTATGTGATTTTGTTACATGTGCTCTCCCACAGTTGGGAGTTGTGTGATTGTGGAGTTGAGGTGTGTGGTGTGTTCAGTTAGTACTTACCAATGAGCAGTGCATTGCCATAGGTGCCATCCTGGAAGCGCTGGTTGATGATGGACTGTCGGAAGATGTATGTATCATGCACACTGCCTGTGAAGTTGGCGACGACATTGGTGAACTGTCCCCGGTGGTCCACTATTGCCTGCACATTGATGGAATGCGTGTGCTTTCTGTAGCGGTAATTGTGTGCAAGGTCGGCAGGGGGCACAAGTGGGACATGTGTACAGTCAATTGCCCCCGACACGTGCGGTAAGGCAGCTATGGCATAATTCCCTTGCATGGTCTCCAGCTGTTCATGCACAGCGTGGGGGAAGTGAAGGTGCAGGGGTATCAAGATGATACAAACCGTGATGTTTACAGGTATGATGAATCCTGCATAATGAGACCGTAACAGATGTTTGTGTGGTCGTAACCTTCCTTTTCTTTCCTGCGGAGGGTCCGGGGGGTGGTTGCGGTGGGTGTTGTGGCCCTCTTGGGTCTCCAGGCTGCATGATCATTGTCTCCATGGCATCTGTTGGTCTTCAGATGTGGCTCTAGGCTGGGCTCCCTTTCATACTGCAGGTTGTCGTCCTGCTTAACACCAGTAAAAGGAAGGTGTTGAATCCCTGCTGCTAACGCGCCTTATTGCCTGTTTTCGGATCGCATCGCTAATCTGGCTGGTCGTTGAGAATGTCGCGAAGTGGTGTTTTTGTGTGTTTTTGCACGGGAACGCCTACTCTGCATATCATTAGCGTTAGTTGTCGCGCTCATCCGTGGCGATGTGTTTTGCGGCAGCTATTGCAGGAAAACTGGCGATGTCGGCAGTTTGCACCAGCTTGTGAATAGGGCGATAAGTCTATCGCCACTTTTGCGGCACTAAAGTGCTGATTAATCGGCGATGGCTCCTTGAGAATATGCCCCTTTGTGTATTCAAAATAGCTGATAGCCATTTCAATACATTTTCATTTCCAGTGTCCTATTTCTTTCTGGGGAGTTCTTAACATGCAGCAGTGCATACGTAGCATTTCTTAAGCCTTCTATTTTTAACACTGACTGAACTGGGGAATGTAATAATGGGCTTGATTACGATGTCGGGCGGGAATATTACCTTGAAACAACTGGTAAGAAATCGAGGAAATGCACAATATTTTTTGTATTTGTTATTACCCTAAAATCGAGGTTAGATTGAATACAATCAGGCACACAGTTTAAGGTTGTGCTAGTGTAAACTTTGGAGTCTTTGATTTAAGGTAGAGTTGTTATAGGGCCAAGTTACTCCTAAATGTGATCTGTGCTCCTAAAAGTATTCCACCCTCACTGTGATATTGCCCCAGTGGTGAATTTGCATGTCAAAATGCTGTCAACCTAATGTGAATTTACACCAATGTAGAACCAGATTTTCTCTCTGTACCTGAGTGTGAAAACATACTCCTGTTGACTTTGTATTAATGGTGATTTTGCACATAACAGTAAGGTGCACCTTAATGCGATTTTATTCCTAAATGTGCTTTTGCTCCTAAAAGTGCTTTCACACTCCTGTTGATGTTGCTCCAGGAGCAAGTTTGCTCATTATTGTGATTTTGCATCGAAATAATAATGTACCTTACTTTGCACCAAGGGTGATATTTTTCCCACCTAAATGTAATTTGTGCTACTAAAATCTTAACACACTCATAATGTTGCATGAAGATTGAATATACTCCTCACTTTGCTACGAACCATATAAGATGCCATACTGATCCACACCTTTTGCACCTAATGTTGTGACATCGTATTCCTTGTTTTTCTCTATAATGATTGATCTGCAGCTAAATGTGATGCTTCCATCTTGCTAACTTTTCACCTAACTGTGCCTGTGCATCTAAATGTGTTTTTTAATTACAGGTGTTTGCACACTCCTGCTGGTGTTGTTCCAAGAATCTTCTTGCTCCTTAAAGTGATTTTGCCTGTAAATGTGTTTTATACTCCTACAGGATTTTTTAAATTCCTGTTGATTTTTGCACCAATTTTGATTGTGCACCTATAGGTGATCTTGAATTTAAATGTGTTTTTGCTTCTAATTCTCTTTATTTTGCACCACACCAATAACATTTTCACACCTAAAGGGGATTATATGCCTGAAGGTTACACACACACACACACATGCACGTGCGTGTGCACACACACACACACACACAACACATGCAATTGAGTAATGAAACTAAACACTAAAATATCAACATAAATTAAGGTACTTGCCACCATAGCCTGGAATAAAACCTACTCCTAAAGTGAAAGATAACAAAAACCTATGAAGAACCAAACCCACAGTCCTACCAGTACCCTCAGTCACTTTTCATACAGCATCCTTCTATCAAACAACCTCTTGGTCCAGCTACACTAAAATAGAAACTCTATAGAAGGACTTTACCACACACAGTCATGATTCACATGAGTGTGTGATTACTAGCCCCTACTTCATTACAGTCACGTACTACTAACCTGAGTACAAAATTCTTATCAACTCATAAAAATAAACTGCTTGACATCAAACTGATGCTGGATCACCTGCATGAGATGGTGCAAACCGCACTCTGCATTTCCTTCTAGCCCCCGCATTACACCTCACTTGACACAGCTAATCCTGATGAGCCTAACACCCATAACAAGCCACTGCTTCAGAAATTTACTCCATGCACATTATCTCTGACTCACCCTCAAACCCAAATTCTCTCTCATCTATTAACACATTCTCTAGAGATAGACTTCTTAACAAAAATGAGGATCAATTTGTCAATGCAACCTAAAACCTCAGAAGAATCATTTCCTCTCATCTCGGTAATCTATCTCCTATACATCACATCAAAGCTGCCCTCCTGAACTATAGGCTATGGTTTTTAATGCAACTTCCATATGTGTCTTAATGAAAGACCGTAGCTTTTATGCTATTACACTCAGGAAAACTTGGTTCTGCTCATTCTTTATAACATTATCTTACCACTAGGATAAAACATCCTCCTCTGCATAAAACAGACAAAATGGCATAGGGTTTGTCTTAAATGTGCAGTGATTAATCCTATAAACTCCTCCTATTGAAGCCTCATAATGAAGATTACAAAAACAACACCTAAACTGCTGAAGATGAACATAGTCTATTACTACACTTCCACCGGCTGCAAAAACCTCCTCTTTGTTCAGATTTTCCTGTGAGATTTCAGCCTCCTCTATCAAACAACAACCCACTATAACATTGCATCTTCATTTACAAACAATACATCTCTACCCTGGACCAAATTTTCTTAAAGAAACACTATAGGCCTGATTCACAAAGGTAAACTTACAGCTTTGTGAAAGTTTATTTTTTATGGGAAATGACAAACTATGAGTTAATAGTAAGTTTACAACTGTGGAGCGGAGAACTATGTACATAAAATGACCTGTTCTTTGGGTTTCTTCTCAAGCCCAGCTTTTTATTTTACTAAAGTGCTGTACAAAGACTAGAGATCGTCTTCACATTATGATAGTATCCTGCTGCCGGGTTCCAATTTGGGATACCAATGACTGAAACAATCAATAAAACCAGATTTATAGGGCATTGCTAATCACCCGCGAGGGTATCCAGGCACTGAGACCCATGTTACTCGGGTGGAATCAGGGGAACAACCAGGTCTTGAGTCCCCTTCTGAATTCCTGAGGAGAGGATGAGGTCTGGAGGTGGAGGGGGAGGTCGTTCCAGGACTTTGTGGTGAGGTAGGAGATGGAGTGTCCACCACTGTTGTTTCTGCAGATGCGGAGGTTGAATTGGCATCTCTTGTGGAGGGGGAGCCAGTGGAGCCTCCCCAGGTGTGGGGTGATGTGGGTCCATTTGGGGAGGTCAATGATGAGTCTGGCCACTGAGTTCTGTATGGTCTGCAGTCTCCTCAGGAGGTGTGTGGCAATTCCAGCGTAGACTGCGTTGCCGTAGTCCAGGTGGCAAGGATGATGGCTTGAGTGACGGTGGGTCTGGTGGTGACTGGCAGCCATTTGAAGATCTTTTGAAGCATGCGAAGAGTGAGGAAGCAGGTGGAGGAGACTGGGTTGATCTGGTTTTTCATGATGAGTTTGCTGTCCAGGATGATGCTGAGGTTCTGGGCATGGTCTGTCAGGATGGGTGAGGATTCCAGTTCAGCAGGCAACCAGGAGTCGTTCCATGGGAAGGTGTTGTCCCAAAAGATCAGTACTTCTGTTTTGTCTGTAGATGTTTTGCATCCAGTTGGCAATGCTGGTCAAGCACAAGCGGAAGTTGGCCCTCATAGTGGATGGGTCTTCAGATAGAGAGAGGATGAGCTGGGTGTTGTCTGCGTAGGAGATGATGTTTAGTCCATAGGTTCTCACGATGTTTTCCAGGGGGTCATGTAGTGCGTTGAACAGAGTGGGGCTGAAGGATGAATTTTGAGGGATGCCGCAGCTGATGTTCTTGGGTACCGAGATGAAATAAGGCAGATTCTCTGTGTTCTTCTGGTGGGAAAGGATGTGATCCACTTGTGGGTGTGCTCTTGGATCCCAATCTGATGAAGCCTCTTGATCAGGGTGTGGTGGGACACGATGTTGAAGGCTGCTGAAAGACTGAAGAGGATCAGAGTGGCCGCTTCTCCCTGGTCTAGGAGGGTTCTGATGTCATCGTTGGCTGCTATCAGGGCAGTTTCAGTGCTGTGGTTCATGCGGAATCCGGACTGGGATGAGTCCAGAATATCGTTGTTGATAAATGATCTGGAATGTGGCTTGAGAGTTTATTCCAGATTTTTATTGAAGTATTCACCCAGGGAGTTCCAAGTCAGAGTTAACACTCTGGTTAACAAGAGGAGGCAAAGTTGCTTGGGGAGTTATGCTCTGCGCTAGATACGTGGCATGTATTTGGGAAACTCCTTTCTGTCTCTGCTCACAGAGCAGCCGTCAAAGAATCAGTGAGCCAGAACACACACTTTTAAAAGGAGCCAGTGCACTGGCTGATGATAATGACCCACAAAAACAGGCAACCTCAACAAAGACCTAAAGAAATATGACCATCCCATCCCCACCCTGATGAAACTCCACAGGCTTCCTTGTCGGCCCATACCATCTTTGAAACCGGCTTCAACATTTACAAAGCCATTACATCTGCCACCCTCAAATATACGGCTGAAAATGTAACCACCTTGAGGACGCTCAGCATCCCAGTTGCCAGGATACCACCAGTCTAGAGACACAAAAGTGCAAAAAAAAGCAAACAGGACATCTTCATCTCAATACACCACAGAATCTGGATTCACTTCTCTATGGCCATCAGGATGGCTCCAAACCTGCTCTATTTTATAAAGCAGTTTAAGATACACCTCTTTAAAGAACACTACATCACAATGAAGTAATAATAAACTTTCACTCTCAAAATTTAGCTACCCCCCCGAACACAAGTTGACTGTTTGCCTTTTACTCTATGCATTACTCCACTGCACACAAAAGTGCAAAAAAAAGCAAACAGGACATCTTCATCTCAATACACCACAGAATCTGGATTCACTTCTCTATAGCCATCAGGATGGCTCCAAACCTGCTCTATTTTATAAAGCAGTTTAAGATACACCTCTTTAAAGAACACTACATCACAATGAAGTAATAATAAACTTTCACTCTCAAAATTTAGCTACCCCTCCGAACACAAGTTGACTGTCTGTTTGCCTTTTACTCTATGCATTACTCCACTGCCTTTCCACTAGGATCACACTTCAGAAATATCATATACCTACATACACAAACTAGTACCCCCGCTCCCTACAGTTTCCATGAGTGCACTTACAGACACAGGATTCTCCTTAAATTACGAACAGGCTCAGGACGTGTGGTCCAAGACACTCTCCTCCTGCCAGAGTGATAATTCAGCTCATAGGGGATGGATGGCAAACCCTTTGATATATGAGGTCAAGGTTAGAGGATAAGTTGCACGTTGTCATTTAGGAGAAGGAACACCTCAAATAGATGTGTCGCCATTAGGCCTTGTTTTTCTTCTATAAATTCATATGATAATCCACAAAATTTTAACATGAGCAGGAATTACTGGGTAATCCCTGTGTGTGAGTGTATGTTGATATCACTTGCGTTCCTATAAGGCCACAGATGGAATTGTATATTTGTTTCTCTGTTGCTTCGACAAAATGGGAACACTGTATTCATGTGAAATCCTCTTCCATTTGGAAATGGGGTCCTGGTGCTTGGTTTTCTGTTTAGGTCAATGCTGCACCAGACTACAAGGCTTGATCAACTGCAAACTCATCTTGAGCATTTGTTAATCGCAAGGTCCTCCAGTGATGTGGTTGAAGCTACACAGCTCATCTTCTCGTTCTGTCCTGGTCATCGGCCAGGTACGCCATGCATGGATCTGGATCCCATCAACAGAAAAGAATACACAAAAGGTTAGCGGAATAGTAAGCAGGAGTCAGCAAACTAAAAAGCAGGATTTGTAGTTTCCTATAGAAAATCCCTAATGGCATGTTAGGAAAGATTGCCAAGAAAGAATTCTCCTGCCTCAGCAGTGGATATGTATGTAACTATGAGAGCCATCACTGTTCAGTTACACTGGTTACAGCCTTGGTATCAGCTGGATCACTGATACAACATCGACTCTCATAACATTGAACTACAGAATTATCGAGTCAACAATATCGTAAACAAAAATATCGACACACAATACACAAAATAGAAATAACACTAATATTGATAAAAAAATATTGTTTAAATAAATCTCGATGACAAAAATATTGACGACAAAAATATAGAACACAAAAATATCAATAACATTAAAATAAAATGAAACACATAAAAAATAGCAATACAAACAATATCGACAACACAAAGATCAATAAAATACATATAAACTATATCGAAAATAAAATTTAAATATAAAAAAATACTATTTACTATAATACAATAAAATAACATATACCAAATATTTAAATAAACAATAAAGTTAATTATGAATTAACCACATTAATTTAAACAAATAAATTAAATAAAACAAAAACAAATTAATAAACAAACAATATAACATGAAAAATAAATCAAAAGTATCGAAAATAAACAAACATAAATATATATAATATATAAAAAAAGTAAAACATTTATCTACATATAAAATTAAATAACAACAATAAACAAAATAAAAACAAACAATAAATAAACATAATACACATTAAATAAATTACAAGGTAACAGCTAAAAATTCAAAAAAGCTTTCTCAACCAATACATTTAAAACACACAAACACAAACCAATAGAAAACTCTAACTAATTAAACAAACACTATAAAAACAATCAAATAATTAACATAAAATTTACTGTATAACGGACGACCACGGAGGAAGAGCGAACCTTTGAGAGAGAGAAGACAAAACGAAAAACAACTACACCAAAAACTATTCCAAACATCCCGCAATAAAGGTAAGCACAAAACTTTGTAACTAAATAAATTAAAAAAGCTTGTAAAATATTATAACATAATTTCCTTTATAAATAACAGATTCAACATCACTAAAATTGCATCTAGGAAATTCAACACAAAGATTTACGTATACAACAACACTAAAATATAGCACAAAGTAAGTATGGGGCCCATTACGATGGCGGGCGGAAGCACAACCGCCGTGCTGGCGGATGCAAAAACCACCAGTTACCGCCGGCACGCAGCAGTCCACACGCCCGCCCAATTATGATGCGAAAAGCAGGCCAAACACCGCCGGCAAGCCAGCAACACCGTCCGCCATCAAAGTGCGCCCGCACACGTAGCGGCGCAGCACAACTGACACACACCGTCCGACGAAACACGTCCCGCCCGGCGCATAAATTACGATGCCGCAAACAAACGGCTCCCACGGCAAAGAGACACCGCACGTGAAAGAGAGGCGGAAACACGGACGCAGAGCACGGACAACGAAGAAGCGGCACCCCGGGCATGAATCCAGCACTGCAGGCCCTTCCCATGCTTCTGCTGATGCAACACCAAGGACGCAACGTACCGCGGAGACGCAGGTAGGCACACACACAACAAGTGCACGCAAACAGCGCACACAGTGCAAGGGCGGAAAAAGCGGACAACCCCCCACCAGCGCGTGCACACTACACATCCACCATTGCATCCACATATGACACACAGGCCAAATCCTAACATCGCGGAACACATGTGTACACACCACCTGGGACTAGGAACCAACCACCCCGTCACGGCCACAAAGCGCCGATGACGCCGCCACACATGCGCACAACGCAGAGGCCAACCGCAGCGCCATGCATGCGTCGCACACAGACACAGGGACACAACCAAGCAGCACACACATCAGCCCCACCCCGAACGCACATGACACGTGACAGGCCGGCCACAGACATGTCCCCAACGCCCAATTCACGGACAACACCCAACGCCACACAACCGACGCACACATGTCAGTGAAGTCACGCAACAGCAGGACACACCCCAGTGTAACAAACATGGCGAAGCACACAGCGGCGGCAACACCAACTAGGAGAAGCAGGGCCCCTTCGGGAAGAGGAACGCCAGTACCACACTGAAAAACCCATACCACCCTGCACATATGAACAAGACACATGAAACGGAACACCAAAGAGCCGGGGACCGACAACAGGTGGCCCAAGAATTACATCCACACACAAGGCCCAACGCAGAGCGGAAAGGCAGCCTGCCGCCCACACAAGGGAGAGCAGACAGCACTGAATGACCTTCCATTCCAACACCGAAACCACAGCCCTACGACAGAAGCCGGTGAATACAGCCATTGTCCAAGAATAGACCAACACAGGCATGCCGAGGAGACCGACCACACGGCAGATAGCGCATATCACAGAAGCACACAACGGACGGGGAAGAAAGAAGAAAACACTCCCCCATGTCGGCCACATGCAAGTTAATTGGAAGGAGTCACACAGCACTGACCTTGAACTGTCTGAGAAGCATGTGGGAAGAGGGCCCGTGTCCTCCAAACAATCCAACAGAACACAAGTCCTGTCTCCCCACGACTACACAGAGCTCACAGCAACCCCGGAGCGTGCACATTGCAGACTGCACACACAGCCGGAGCACGCCACCTCTACGAACCGCTGCGAAATGGCAACCGCAACACACCTACCCAACTACGCCGAACAGCTCAAGCTGTACCAAACCAACACGATACATACATTGGGATGCGATCTCCTGTCCCTGCTGAACGTAAGTTACCGACTGACTTACCGCATCACATTGTTCAGCTGCGTCATGCCCGTCTTCTACTGTCGGAGGTGTCCCTACCAGCATCCCGTCGAGATATGCCTCTCCAACCCGGCATGTCTGAAGGCGGACCTGCTACCACTACTCCTCCCTCTGGACGCACACGACAGGGCCTGCTCTGCCTATGGGGGCATGGCGTATGTGGCCAACATCGCACGCGCACTGAAATGGAACCACTGTGCCTCCACACGACGGATCATCGAGAACAGCTACATCGAATGTCACCCAGCATGCCCCATCATGGTCCTCCAAGGGACAACCTACGAACAACACCTTGACAGCCACCATCCGCTTCATTGGCTGGCAAACATGTACACCACCAATGACATGGAAGCCCTGCTGGACGGCATCGCATACCTGACAACCTGTAAATACGTCGGACCACAACGCAGGTTCCCCGAGTGACCTATGAAGTCCAACCCCGCACCCATGCTCAGCTTCCGCACGGACTGGCCAGTCACCACCACAACAGCCATACCAAACGACCGGCAACTGTAACCACACCATCAACGACATCGCCATGACATCGGACATGACCGGGACATGCACACTGTTCCCCATCACATCCAGGAACACCGCATGCATCGTGGGAGGCAGTGGCATGGGCTCTGTGCATCGCACCCACATGGACGGAACTGCACGAACAACCAGGACACGACATGGATCCAGCGCACATGGACACACACACCGCTCAGTGGACATGAATAGGTCGCCTGGAGTCTGTGGGTGCTGCACCCCTCCCACCCCCGCCCCGGGAATCCCATACCAGGACCTTTGCATGGACGACAAGTGCATACAACAACAACACGACCCCAGTGACTGTGACATGTCCAGTAACCACCACAGTGCAACAACAAGTGGCACGCCGCTGCATGCACGCAAGCACATGCCCTGATGTCATCTCACATGCACGCGTGCATGAGGAACAACCGCAGCAAACCTGTCACATGGAACTGAGATGGACTGTGCCCATGATGCCGAGCGGTCTGGTAGGCTACATGTATACCGTCTGTGTCAAAGTCCGCAGCTCCGCAGCTATACGTAAATGTACATTAGCACAGCCTTGGCCAAGCAGATGTAACCCCACACCCTATCCCATTCGTAATCATGCTCAGTATATCCTCAACATGTATTCCGCTGCCAGTAGTGTCCACTATACTGCATCACAGAGGACAGAAGACTCAATATAATGTTTGAAACCAAAACTGTCTCCGCTGACTCATTTCACAAGTACGAATGAGAGAGGATGAGAGTATGTGAAGTACACAGCAGTCGTGACATGACCATGTAGTCCACTGGTATTGGATGTCAACGCAAATGAGTAGCACTACTGTGGAAGACACACATGTGTCGTGTGAAGTCGTATGGACGCAGTGCTCAGGTGGGTGGGTGCGACGGGTAGATGCGCACATGCCAAGTTGGAGCACGCCGTGTTGGGAGGGGTCATGAACAGTACACCACCGCTTCCCTGGGCATTGTGAGAGGACACCTGTCGGGGGGAGTGAACACGTGTGTGCACAGCAGCCGGGCACACGTACAAGGCGGTACCAGGCGCACCTCAGCCCACCCTCTGTGGACAAGCTGGATCCTGTTGTGCGCCCGCCATGCCCCTTGACAAGGCACACACAGCCCCAGTCGACCAGGTGTAACCCCAACATAGTCAATCCGCACAGGCGATACAGGGCACGGCATGGCAGTGGAGCATGGTGTGTGAGAGGTCTCCTCGCGCTCCTCCTGCTCATATCACGCAGGCAATAGAACCTCAACGTCTAGCATGGCACAAGTCAGATGGAAGTGTAGGGGGACGCACCACAGCACGAGCAGCACTGACGTCACGGGAGGTGGCTCGCACCATCCCATCCATTGCCCATCATACCAACCACGCCACATGCCATTGCGACTAAGTGCAAGCGCGTGCGCCACCACCCCCGAGCCCTCCCCAGAGAGGCCAAAGAGTGAATGTGTGGGCCATCAGCCACAGACGGACGCGGCCTGGCCGCAAGGGCAGCCACAGCCACTGGGTGTCGCAGGTGGCGGATCCGGAAGGCGAAGACTGTGATGCATAGTCCATGCAGGCCGGGTCTCCATTTGGGGCACCACGCAGGTGGACGGCGTCCCGCCACACATCATACCCTGAGACAGCCCACTCGTGCAACTGGACCCACACATACGCTCCTTGCCCTCTCTGGTGCGAGCTTGGGGCTGCCTGTGCAAGCGCTAGCCTCGCAGGTGAGCATGCATATTGGGGGAGCGAGGGGAGGACATGAGGGCTGGGGCGAAGATGACTGTATCACTGTCAGTTAGTACAAGGGATGACCCAGATGTGGAAAGGAAGAGACGTGTCCCGTGTGCACTGCAACTAGTCGCCAATCCAACTACCCCCCCATGTCCGGAATGTAAGCCCGCACCTAGGCCCGCCCATCCGCCACATCGAACATACCACCAGCACGACAACCTTCCCATTCGAAACACTGACTGGGGGTGGCGACCAGTGTACAATCATGTGTAGCCTACCCACGCGTACATGTGGGCCCTCCATGATCCATGTCACCTGCGGCAAAGTCATGACATGCGCAATGAGGGAAGTGAGGAGAGCTGTCCGCCCCACGCGCAGAAGGTGCATCAGCTCCACAGACCCAGCAGCGAGTCCAGCAGGGGTCACATGTGCAGGGGCAGCTGTGCCTGGTGTGAAGGCACATGCATATAGACAGCACATCGACCAATGTGTAGTCTGCCCACATCTACAGTCCATCATCATGCGGACATAGGAATTGAACACAGGGCAACACATCTTAGCTGGTGCACCCACCGTGACCAACAATGCGCAATCATCGACGTACCCGCCCTGTGCATGGCCCCCCACCCAACGGAGGCACATCCAGTGCCACCATCCCACACACACAAGCCTTCCACGGAACATGCTGTGTCCAATGGTCAGTACAGAGTCAGCGCCCATCTGGTGGATCCTGAACAGGAGACACATGCACACACATGCCAGCTCCCACTATGTACGACTGCCACCTGGCACGTGCAATGTAACCTCTCACCTGTGACGTGTGACTGCAAGCACACAGCCGTCTTGGCATGGGGCTGTCAATGTGGACACCAGTCAATGTTTCGGGAGCTGTGATCCGTACAGTGCTGTACATAGGGTGCAGTGCTGACACCTACTACTGTCTCATATCCCCTCGTGCCACAGGTCCCACTTGTATTGGCCGCTCAGCCCGTGCCCACATCGTCGTCGTCGTGTGCCATACTCATCCAGCCTCGGAAGCAGTTCCATGCTCAGCAGACACTCATGTTGCCGTGGCGTTGCCGCTTGACGAATATGCAGTCAGTCCCCATCAGCACGCCCCGCAAGTCATTGGGGCCTAGATCCCCATGTGCATGCACATGGCAGTGGTATGTCTCACTTGCCATTGCCATTGTTGGGAGACCTGTGTAAGTGTATTGTGGCCGTGCCGTCCCAGCTTGACAGCTGGGCTGTGGCTCATGTGCTTGCTCAGTCATGTCAGTGATGTGTATGCGAAATTGCTATGTGCCGTGTTGCTTTGACATGTGTCCTCTGCCATTTAACCCAGGCGGAGACCGAACATTGACCGCCCATACCAATTGCTGGCGGACATGGACGATACAGAGGTAATCAGGAAGTTTCGGCTGGACAGGCCAACTCTGCATCGACTGTGTGCCATGTTAGAGCCCCATCTCCGTCCCCGCAGGGTGTATCCGACTGCTGTCACCCCCACGGCTAAGGTGATGGCCGCCATGCATTTCTTCGCCACTGGGTCATTCCAGCACACAGTGGGCAGTGGAGGAGGGATGTCCCAGCCCATGTTCAGCAAGGTGCTGAGGGATGTACTGGCAGCCATGATGCTGTACCGGAACAGGTACATCCGCTTCCCCAGGGCTCGTGAATTGGCGGCAGTGAAGGGTGCATTCTATGCCCTTGGCAGAATCCCACACGTCGTGGGAGCCATTGACTGCACTCATGTTGGCCTTGTTCCACCACAGGCCACTGAGCACCTGTACCGCAACAGGAAGCACACGCACTCCCTGAATGTGCAAGTGGTGTGCCTTGCGGACATGGTGATCACCCACGTGTGTGCAAAGTTTCCAGGCTCGGCCCATGACGCACACATAATGCGCAACAGCATCTTGCCACGACTGATGGCCAATCTGCAACAGGATCGTGCCTGTATTGTCGGTGAGTATGTGGAGTGGTGTAGCGTGCTGGTTGTGCGATGCTGTCCCCTGTCCAGTTGGAATAGCTACGGTTCTCTGTGTCCCTCACACCCAGGTGACTCTGCGTACCCGAATGGGGCATGGCTGCTCAGTCCATTGAGGAATCCTCGCACCCCAGCAGACGATCGATACAATGAGGCACATGGGAGGACCAGACGTGTGGTCGAGCGTACCTTTGGCCTCCTCAAGTCCAGGTTCAGGTGCCTGGACCGCACCGGGGGTGCACTGGCGTACTCCCCACAGAAGGTGTGCCAGATAGTGGTGGCGTGCTGCATGCTGCACAATCTGGCCATTCGGAAGCAGATCCCCCTCATTGTGGATGACGGAGATCAACCAGGGCCCCAGCCCGCAGACCAGGACAGCTCGAGTGAGGTGGACAGCGGAGAGGAGGAAGCTGGGAATGTGCGCCAGCAGCTCATCGCCCGCTACTTCACTTGACGGTGAGTGTCCATGTACGACGGATGATGTGTCTGTATCTGTGCAGGTGTGTGTGTGCTGTGTCAGGGTGGCCGTATGTTCACTGCGTGCAGTGTGTCAACGCTCCATGGCCAGGGTAGTATGCCACTGTTGGTGACTGTGGCATTGTGCCCTATTGCTCTGTGCGATGTGTGTACATTGCTTGTAGTTGTTGACATGTACTGTGTGATGGGTGTGTGACACACTCATTGAATGTACTCCTGTTCTGTCTCCCACCCCTAGGTCCCTACAGGCCCTCCGGATTCCATTGCCATGCCACGCATCAGGTGCCCTTCCGCCCAAGGTGGCCGTTGTATTCCGTACAAATAAAACACAGGGCACAAACAGCAGTTAGTGAATAAGGTGCATTTATTACGAACTGTGACATGTGATTGTGTGTAAGGTGATAACAAAAGTGGTGCGTGCAGTGACAATGAGCTGTCGGTCATGGCTGCGTGATGATCAGGGTGTACCCACTGGTTCTATGTCCATAGTCCAACACACACATGCCATCCAGCTGGCTGTGTGGAGTGGGATCGTAGAGCAAGTCAATGCAGTGGCTGGTCAAGGAAGGCTGGCGGAAGGCTGGCTGGCTGCCTCACTTGCGACTGGAGCGTGCGAAGTCCTCCCGGGAGATCTGTTTCCTCTTCGGACGGCCCCTTCCACGTTTGGGAGGGGGTGTGTGGTGGCGACCTGCTGGTGGTGGGTGAGGTGTGCTCACTGGCTGTGGACGCAGGGGAAGTGGACACTGCTGGCCGACCCTGCGCCCTAGCAGGTGGTGGCGGAGGTGGTGTTGCTGGCCTTGCCTGTGACCCCACCGCCACCACCAGCTGGCCCATGAGGTCCACGAGTTGGTCCATACGGGACACGAATTGGCCCATATGGGCGTCCATGGACCTCAGCACCCCCAGCACCTCCCGCGTGTCAGTAGCAGACCTGGCCCATTGTCCTTGGGCCTCTTCATAGGCCCCAAGGACTCTGGCCATTTGAGGCAGGGCATGGCTCCCAGGGGAGGCTGGCGTTTCCCTGACCCTGCTCCTCCTACCAGTCCTGCTGCCACCGGCCTGCCCACTAGCCACATTGCTCACCACGGTCCTCGCTGTGGCTCCCAGGGTGGATCCAGTCGGCCGGGCCACCACCTGCGCTGGGGCTGGTGCCAGCGAAGACGTGGTGGTGGTGGAGGCGGTGGTGGTCGGTGCGGCGATGGTGGCGGTTGCGGCAGTGGTAGTGGCCGCAATGACCGTGGGTGTGGCCGCAACAACAGTGGCAGCAGAGGACTGGGACTGTTCAGCATCCCTGGATGATGGGTTGGTGGGTAGGAGGGGTCCTGGGGAGCGGCTGGGCCCTGCCACGCCAGATGGGCCAGCTTGGTGGTCCGTGTCCGAAGAGGTGGACAGATCCTCCAGATCCGTGTGTCCTCGTTGGGGGCTTGTAGGCTGGCTGTGCTGGCTGCTGTCTCCATCCCCAGCGTCCAGCAGTTCGTCACCTGTGGAGAAAATGAGATTTGTTATTGTGTTGCACCTGGCGAAGTATGTATTAGTCGTCTGACATTGGCAGTTCGTGCAATCTCGTACATGGGTTTCCCGGAGGCGAGTGTGTGGCTGTGGCATCTGTAGTTGTGTGTGCTAGGCAATGGGACTGTGTGCTGTGCACATGTGGCATGGGACGGATTGGCCATGCCGATGGGTGTGTTGCTTTGCCCCTACTCATTGTGACTCTGGTGTATGCGGGCTCCTGGCCCATCCTGGGTCTGGTTTGTACTTTGCTTTTGGAGTTCATATGGAACGCTTAGGAACGCATATGGCAACATGGGGGCCATGCCCCAGATTCGCATTTGGGATGGAATATGCTTTTGGGGTTCAAATGGAACGCTTAGGAACGCATATGGCAACATGGGGGCCATGCCCCAGATTCGCATTTGGGAGGGAATATGCTTTTGGGGTTCAAATGGAACGCTTAGGAACGCATATGGCAACATGGGGGCCATGCCCCAGATTCGCATTTGGGAGGGGATATGCTTTTGGGGTTCAAATGGAACGCTTAGGAACGCATATGGCAACATGGGGGCCATGCCCCAGATTCGCATTTGGGAGGGGATATGCTTTTGGGGTTCAAATGGAACGCTTAGGAACGCATATGGCAACATGGGGGCCATGCCCCAGATTCGCATTTGGGAGGGGATATGCTTTTGGGGTACATGCTGTGAGCCATGGGTGCCGAACGTGACATGTGTTGTGGCAGCATGACAGTGCATGGTCTGAGGTGTGTGCATGCCTGACATGCCCTGCATATTTGCTGTCTGTTGTGGTTACTGGACATGGCATTGGACGCATCGTTATGAGTGAGTGATAGTTGTGTGCCAGCCAACGTATTGCAGTTGTCCCATCTCCTTGGTGTGCGTGCTGCCCTGTGCCATGTGCATCACTGCAGTGCTCGGGGGGTGTGGCCCATGTTGTGTGTTGTTGCTCACAGTGTGTCGTGCGCTTAATTGACTTCTGGCACATGGTTGGTCATGGGCATGTGTCTTAGCGTGACTGCTGTATGTGTGGCAGCTGTGCGGATGACATGCCTTTCATGTGACTGGGGCTGACGGATGGGATGGATGGTATGTTGTATGTGCATGGTGTGTCTGTGAGTTTGATGGGTTCAGTGGTGTTCGTGTGCATTTCTGTTGTTCCGCTCTGTTGCGTCTAGTGTTGTTTGTCTTACATAGGCGTAGTTGTGGGGTGTGGGGTTGACAGGCAGTGGGGGCTACATGGACAGGACTTCAATGGTGTTTCGGTTGTGTGTGATGAGTTGCACTGTGGCTGCCGTGTGGGACTATATTCAGTGTGGCTTGTGCATGCAGACGTGGCTCCTTGGGTGTTGCTATGTCTGTGATGGGTCATGTGGGGTGTGAGTCTGCTGTTCATGTCCGTGTGCACATTGTTCACTTGTTCGTGACGGTGGGCGGTGCTGCGTGTCCGTGTGCTACGTGACATGTCCCATGTGTTGGTGGTGTTATGGTCCTCATGCCTCCAGTAATCCAGCCCTGTCCAGTTTCCCACCTGCAAGTTGTTCGTGCGTGCACTGTACTGGATGCCACATGGCTCTAAGCGGGGGTGCTCCATGTTGCAGGTCTGTGGGGGTGGGGGGTGTAGTGGGTCGTGGGGGTGGCTGTACACCCACTGACACCGATTGCTGTGGACCGTGATGTCTGCCTTTCGGCTGTCGTTGTGCACTGCGGTGGCTGACACGTGGCTGTGGGGTGTGGGGGATGCTCCTCCTTGCTGTGCTGTGGGACTGGGGCCTGGTGTGTGTTGTACTTGGGCTGTCCACCCTCCCACCCACTGCACTTTGTGTTCCTGCCACTTACCTGTTACTTGTCGGTTAGTGCAGCTGTGGCGGACACATGGGTGTGGTGGGTGCTCGTTGTGGCGCTTCTGGCATATTTGGGGACCTGTTGGTGGTTACGTGGCTGGCTTAGTGTACACATGTCCCCACGCATCTTACAGTTGTTCGGTTTGGCCTGTGTGTGGTAGTGTCTGTTGCATGTGCGTGTGATGTGTTGTGTATTGTGTGCTGGACATGGGGGTGTTTGTCCCTGGGAGCTGTGGCATGGTGGTTGCGCATGTGAGTACATAGCGGTGTGCTAGTATACATTAGTTTGTACTTACCAGCCTCCACTCCCCCTGCTAATCCGGCGAGGATCTCCGGATGGATTACGACTCGCACCTTCTCCTCCCACGCTTTGAAGGTCTTAAAGAGCGTGGGATTCCCTCCGCCAGTGACGGCAGCCAGCTCTCTGTTTTTGCCCTCCTTCTTCTTGACCAGGCTCTTTACGTCATTCCAACGTTTGTTTATCTCGGTTCTGTTCCTGGGCAGGGTCCCGACTGCATTGACCTGGTCTACGATCCGGGTCCACATTCTGTTTCTGGTGGCTAGTGGTGTGTGCTGGACCATGTTCCCATAGATTTGTGGGTACACCTTGATGATCTCGTCGACCATGACCGTCAGCTCCATGGGCGTGAACTTGGGCATCCTTTGTGGTGCCATGGTGTTTGTGGTGCTGGTGCGGTGTGTGTTGTGTAATGTGCAGGGGGTTTGTGGTGCCGGTGTTTGGTGGTGGTGGTGGTGGTGGTGGTGGTGGTAGTGATGTGTGCGTTTCTGTGGTGTGCTGCTGTGCTTGCTGTGTCACTGTGTCCTCTCCTCTCCTCTCTGGTTTGCAATGTAGCAAGGGGTTGTGGTCTGTGGGAGTGCTGCTTTTGTACTCACCTATGTGGGTGTGTCCTCATGGTCTGTTGTTTTCAGGTGTGTTGTGTCTGGGGTTCTGGCCTTTGTATTTTTTGTTTGTCCGGGGGGTGTTTTCGGGATGTGTACTGTGCTTGTGTATTTGTGTGTGCCTTGCTGTGTGGACTTGTTGGCCATGTTGTGTGCTATTGGTTTTGTGTGCGGATGGTTTCTGTGCAGGTACGTGGGCGCCATGGCTTCTGCCGTGTCGATTCTCATCGGCGTTGTTTGCGCTGGCGGGCGGTATATTTGTGGTTTTTCCGCGCTCATGGCGGTGCGATCGTAATTTCACGTGCGGTGTGTCGGCCGTGTGGGCGGGCGGTTTTGTGTTGTCGTGCGTGTTTCCGTCCGTGGCGGGCGGTTTGACTCCGACTCGGACGATGGCGGGCGGTATTTTGTGTGCTTTTTCCGCCGATGGCGGTTTTCGGTTTGTGTACTCATAATGGCGTGGTCGGTGTTCAGGCGGTGTGTGCGGGCGGATTTTTGCCGCTTCCATGCCTGGCGGATTTTTTTACGCCGGGTATCGTAATGAGCCCCTATATGACTTCACCAACAACTAACGTAAATTATTTAAAAGAACTAAACTGAATAAAATAGCAAAACATAGCTAACAAGAGTTCTTTTATTTTTAACAGCTTCTACAAAAATCGACAAAACCGAAACATCTACCAAGAACACTAAAAAGAGTAAGTATATTTATATAATTGCAAATAACTAAAAATAACACTTAATAATATATAAATAATCAAATTTACTAAAATTACAACGTAATGTTTTATTTTTCACAGATTATAATTCAAAACAACTCCACCCAAAAACCCAAAAACAAACATTACGTTTGAAAAAAATACAAAATCAAGATAATAGAAAATTATAATACAAAGTAAGTATATTAATTAACCAACAATTAGACCGAAGTATTAAAAAACGATAAATTTATTCAAAAACGAATCATTACTAACAAATACTTTTCTCTTAACAGCTTCTATAAAATTTAACAAAAAACAACATCAATGAAGGGAACTTCACCAACTGCATTCAGTAAGTATTTTTATTTCTTCAATAAAATAAATAAACTAAAAAAGCGAAACAAACAAATAAACTAAAACTATAGCCTTCTATTTTATATTTCACAGGCTACACTTCAATAAAAGTCCACCTTAAAACAACAAAGCAAGAATTAACTTAGAAAACAAAGACAAAAGCAACATTACAGAAAAAGATAAAATTAAGTAATTATATAAAATAACGAACAAATACAGCAAACTAATTAACAAAATTAAAATAAATAAAAAAGCAAATATAACTAACAAATATTTTTCTCTTGCCTGCTTCTACAAATTACAACCTACAACAAAATCATCGAAAAAAACATCATCAATGAAAAATAGTAAGTATTTTGTTTTCTCAACTAAATAAAAATAGAAGCTAAATAAATAAAATAACACAATAAAATATAACACTTTAATAATAACATTTTGCTTTTAAACCAACAGAAAAAAACAAGTTGATAAACATCAACAATCGAAAGAAAATCCATCAAGAAAATAAAATCAAAATACATGTAAGTTTTTTCAAACATATTAATTATACAAAATGTTTATTGTTCAAAATCGTACAATTAATAAATATATATACATGTGTTCACAGATTAACCAAAAAATGGCAGAGGGAGCAAAATTCATTACTTCACAAAAGGGGAAACTACTTCTCTGCTACATGGGATACACTTATACTCAAGAGAAAATGAGTGGAAACCAAACACATTGGAAATGCAGTAAATATTACTCTAAATCTTGTTATGGTAGAGCCACAACAATAGAAACCAATGTAGTAAATATCAAAGAACATAACCATCCCCTCAATGTAACTGAAATTGAGGTTAGAGATGCTCTCAAGACAATAAGAGAAGCAAGTACCAGCTCACAACAAACAAGTACCCAAATACTTAAACATGTGTTAACTAGGGTACCTGAGCATGTTACAGGACAACTACCATCTATCCCCACTCTGAAGAGATTAATTTCCCAAACTAAAAGAGCTACAGCTCACACACAACCCACCCCTCAAACTTTTGCTGAAATACAATTACCTGAATATACCATCACTCACAAAGATGAAAAATTCCTTCTCCATGATAACAAAAGTCATGAAAAACGAATTCTCATCTTTGCAACAAATAACAACTTACAAAAACTTAAAAACTGTGAAACGTGGATGATGAATGGCACATTCAAAGTTTGCCCCAAGTCTTTTTTATCAATTATACACAATACACTACGAATATGAAGTTACTAAGATACCCTTCATATACGCACTACTCCCTAATAAACAGAACACCACATACATTGAGCTCCTAACAATATTAAAACAATACACCGACAACTACTTTCCGCAAACAATCATCATTGATTTTGAACAATCAATGATTCAATCAATTTTAAAGTTATACCCACACACTGCAATACAAGGTTGCTACTACCACTTCAATTAAAGTATCTGGAGGCACCTACAAAAATCTACTTTAAGTATAGATTACGCCACCCATAGCAACTTCGCCTACCAAATAAAAAAAGTTAATAGCCCTGGTCTATGTACCAACAACTGAAGTAGCAAACCATTACAACCTACTTCTTGAAAGCCCCTTCTATTAGGCAAATGAAATTAAACGAACTCCCTTCCTAGACTACTTCGAAGATACTTGGGTGGGAAGGTTACATAGGTCAGGGCACCGTAGGCAACCCAAATTCCAAATACCTTGGTGGAACGTATATGACAGTACTCTAGCTCAAAAAGCAAAAAACAAACAATGCAGTGGAAGGATGGCACAATGCCTTCCAAGCCACAATTGGAAGAGGACAACCAACCCTACATAAACCTATAGAAGCTATTAAAAAAGAACAAAGCTATCAAGAGCTCAGACTAGAGCAATACCTAACAAAAATCGGCCCTAAACTAAGTAAACAAACTAAAACAATGTATGAATATCTACAACATAAAACTACACTATTTGCAAACACCAAAGGTCTAGAATACATAGACTATGGGGCTGATTACGATGGTGGAACGATCGCCACCGCCGGGCCGGCGGTGAGGTCCGCCGGCACTGTGGACCGCGATTCTCCAACCGCCATATTACGATGGCGGTGGGATCCAGACCGCGACCGCGGCGGAGGCAAAACCTGTCCGCCGCGGAACCGCCACAGGCAACCGTTATGATTGCCTGGCGGAGCGGTCAGCATGCTTGCAATGGTGGCGGAGCCAAGCAGGCTCTGTCCGCCGAATTACGATGCAGGCGGAAGCCAGCCTTTCCGTGGATGGTGAACCGCCATTGAAAGGCTAGCAGGGATTGGTTTCGGGGGCCCGTTGCGGGCCCCCCTTGTGTAGGGGGGAGGTGTGGGTGCACTGGGGGGTACCCATGGTACCTCCCTGCATTTCACTGCCCGCCCGCCATCGTAATCAGCACCATAAGAGCTAAATCTATACTGTAAAAAAACAACAATGCTAAACACCATAAACATTTAAAACTTCAAAACTTTTAAACAACATAATTCTACTCTTTATTTAAATTAATAATTCGAACTATGGGGCCCGCCATCCTGCCATGAATGACCCCCCCGCCACAATAGGATGGCTGGGGGGTCCGCGGCGGACAGGAAGACCGTCTGCCGCTCTTCCGCCGGTCGATTCATCGACCGGGCGGAAAAGTGCCAGGATATGGTGGCGGTGTCTGCAAGACACCACCATCCACATTACAAGGCCGGTGGAGTCTTGTCTTTCCATGGCGGCGTTGCCGCCATGGAAAGGCATGCGGTTTGTGACATTGGGGGCCGTTGCGGGCCCCCAGGGTGCTGGGGGAGGTGGGGGTGCACATGGGGGCAATGCACTACGTGGCAGGCACCACGTGGTGCCTGCCTCGTAGTGCATTGCAATGCTGTGCACAGTCCTTTCACATTGCGTGCGGGTCTGCAGCCAGCAGATCCACCCACAATGTGAAAGGCACAGAATGCGCCCGCCAGTGTGGCGGGCGCATCATAATGTGCATTGCGGGACCGCCATCGTAATGATGCCGTATGTCGTGTAAAATTAAAAAAATAACACAAATATATATGACATATTATAATTATTAAATAAAAAAAATACAAATAAATCAATGTAGCAAAAAACATTTCCCACCCCTAATAATTAAAAATAACTTACAGTTATGTAGCAGTAGACGATCTGGGAAATCCAATAAATCCATAGAAGATAAATCAAAAAACAAATCCATTAGAAAAGGGAACCCAAAAAAAATGCAACAATACAACTGTAGAAAAAATTATCCAACGACGCAATCCTCTCGATAACAAAACCCTCAAAAACTCGAACATTTGTGTAAAAAAAACGTAAAAATTAAACTGTAGAAAAAAGGCTCCAACGACGCAATCCTCTCAATAACGAAACCCTCAAAAACCCGAAAAATAGCTTTAAAAAAAAAAAAACGCTCCAACAAACATGAAAAATTAAAGGAAATGTAAAAATTCTTGTTTTAAATAAACAAAATACATTTTCCTTTTTTGTAAAAAAAAAGGTTGAGACCACCATCCGTTCATGTTCGTGAAAACCTGTAAAAAATAAAATGAAAGAACACCCACCCACAATTAACACATACAAACCCACAAACATTAATATAAACAATAAACACAAAATAACACAATTATACAACACATTACTAACACTACATAACACTCTACTCTAATCCAACACTATGGCAAACACATAAAACACTAAGGGGTCGATTCCGATCTCGGCCGGAAGCGCACCGAATATGACACAAACACAAACAGGCAGCCTCACACTGCATATCAAATACAACAGGTGATGGGGGTGTGTGCCAGTGTCCCCAGGCAACCACACAACACATGAGGAGGCCTGAATTCCAATTACACAGATGTGTATACAGTGCCATACAAAAGTAACTCATGAGAGGGAGCCCAAATTACACATGTCACACAAGCTTGTAGGAACAGCAACTAACACAGCAAGAGACAGACCCACCACAGCACTACCCCCAGGGACCCCACATTGTGGTGACACTAGCCTGCATGATAATCCCACTGTGATGACAAAGGTAGATGTCGTTCACACTGTGAACCACAGCCATGTGTCCTGAGCAACAAACTACCATCACACCTACTCAAGCACAAATCAATCAGCACGGCCTGTCAGCCAAGGCCAATATGGAGGTTGGGGTCTAGCCGTGCAACAACTCACATTTGCACACACTCAACACCACACACCTTGATTTCCACAAATGTGCAGCTGTGAAGCTCACATGGACTGGTGACATTGCACATGCACCGATGACAATCCCAGGGGTGGTGGTGGGAACTAAGGTGCAGAAACCCATCACACATGGCCAGTCAACAAGACTCGTGAATGTCTGACACACTGCACAGTACGCGGTACATGGGCATGACGTGAAATCCACCCCAATCAATGGGATCCCGGCCACAGTCACACGCCAATGAAGAAGCCAAGGTGACCCACAAAGAACACACGTAGACAACTTCCAACATTGCAGCTCTGACCCTGAGGAGTGGCAGCAGTCACACACACAACGTGTCACAATCACTGAAAGCTACCACAAACTGTAAATTACATGACTTGTGTAACCAACAAGTGCCAAGGGGAATCCTGACTGTGTCCCATCTGTGCTTGCCCACATCCCCAGCCCTGACAACAAAGACAACTAGGGATGACAACCTGATGAACATTAGTTTGCCATGCACCCACATCCCGGAGAAACCAGGTCCAAGATGCTGGATGAACACAGGACAACTCAGCAAGCATCACTAACAGGAACATCCGTAGGGACACAGCCTGTGTAGGAAAAGGGAAGGGAACACACACAGACATGCTTACACAACACACAACACGGGCCCAGGCAATGTCACAGGATTACACACTGCCAGAGGGCACTCCACTCCTGTGGAAGGTCCACTGTGCCAAACCTTGTCTGTGCACGACTCAAACATGTCAGCAGAACACTCGGTCAGTGAGTCAACAATTACAACACACTGAAGGCTCTGCTCACATCAGCCTGGGTACGGAAGTGTCACTTCAGTCATCTGCATATACCCAAAACACGTGTCAAGCAAGTTGCACTGTATACACAGATGAGTCCTTCAACACTGATGTGCTAAACTGCATGTCCAGTGGAGATTGGCACACAGTCAGGGAAATAGAAACATTGAACAGTGGTAAGCCCACCAGATGTGCATGAGTGTAAGCCACAGATGTTAATTTACAAATGCAAAACGTACATCCCTGTGTCAAATGCTGAACATTACACCCTCAGACTGCAGCAAAGGATGCTATGGATCCAGACTAGATTAGGACACATATCCCATGGACCACATGGAGTCCATCACAGCAACACTTCATTTTCCTGATCTGAACACTATTACAACAGCAAATGCATGATGATACTCATCTACATCATGTACATCAAAAGCAAAACCCCTAGTAAACAAAAAGAGGCTTTATTCAGCCAATGTGAATGAAAAATTGGAAGTCCAAAAGAAACTAAGGCCAATGGCCAGTCCATATTCACAGTCTGAACAGGGTGACATGTGACAACTTGTCACCCATTGCTTGCCTGCACTGGTACGGACAGGGGACATCCCCCTCGGAGGGGCATACAAGGGGCAGGCCAGGCACCGCAGGGACAGGATCAGGGGATGCCAGAAGGAGGCAGTGAAGGGGTGGTGGGTGCAGGAGTGTCACCGGCAACTGCAGTGGAGGTGTCTGACTCAGTGGGGGCCGGCACCACTGTAGGGCACAAGTCAGATGGTGTGGGTGCCGGCACCACTGCAGTGGGCCGGTCAGATGGAGTGGACTGGGTCCCCACTGCAGTGCCCAAGTCAGACGGGGTGGTTGTGGACTCCACTGCAGTGCATAACTCCAAGGGAGTGGAAGGGGGGGCAGATGAGGTGGGCAGGACAGAGGGGGGGACCCGGTCTCCACACCAGTGGCACAAACAGGCTGAGCGTCTGGGTTGGGGGTGGAAGAGCAAGTGGTAGGGGGGGGGCCTAAGCAGTTTGGGGATGCGGTATTGGTGTGTGGGGGAACCTGGGGCAGGGTGTGGTGGGGGAACCTGTGGAGTGATGGCCTGGGGGATGGAGGAGAGAGACTGTGTGGTGGAGCTGCGTGGTGGTGGTGGTGGGGTCTTGCCCTTCCTGGTCTGGGGGGACTTCCTAATGGGGTCCTCAGTCTGCCTGTGCCTGGGGGAGGGTGTCCGGGTGTGAGGGGCACTCCCCTCTGTGTGTGGTGGTGGCCTCTTCCGCCTGTACGTTGGGTCAGATGGATCTGTGGGGAAGAGGCCAAGCTCACAGAGGAAGAGCTTCTGGGAGGGGGGGGTTGCAGGTGAGGCAAGGGAAGGGGTTTTGGAGGGAGAGGTGTCTGAGGACTGCGGAGTGCTCGTGGATGCGTGTGTGTGTGTCTGGGCCCCATCCCCTGTGAGTGAGGTATCAGTCCCCTGACTGTGCGTGCGTGTGCGTCTGGATTTTGGGTTGTGTGTCTGTGTGCTGCTTGTGTCTGTGCTGGTGCGTGCCTGTGCCGGTGTGTGTATGCTTGGGACAGGTAGGGTGCTGGGGATTGTGGATGGGGCAGAGGTAGGAGGGGTGAGGGACTGTTGCAGGAGGGACACTGCTGCCGTCAGTGAGGAGGCCATGGACTGATTGGTCCGCTGTAGGGCAGACATGCCAGGTGAGATGCCCTCCATGAATGACACCAGTTGTGTCAACAGACCCGTGTGTGCATGGAGGACACTCAGCATTGATGTCTGCCCTACATGGATCTGTTTCAGCAAGTCCACAGACTCCACACTCAGGGCAGCAGGGGAGACAGAGGCAGGGGGTGCGTTGCCTGGCACGAAGGAGACATGCTCCCCTACACGGGAGCCTCCACGGACATGTGGGATGGGAGCAGATGGGAGGGTGGAGATGGTGGTGGTGGCGGGGACAGACTTGCTCGATTTTGTCTGTGGTCTGCTGACACCCGCCTCCACAAGGGAGTCCTCACTGGAAGCGCTGTGTTCCTCAGCCGAGGTGGTCATAGCTGAGGTCTCCTCAGTGTGGCTCCCCTCACCCTCCGTGCCACTGGGTCCCTCGGTCTCCTCTGCAGTGGACCCAGTCTGGCTCTGCCGCTCCTCTTGGTCCATGGAGCTGTCTCCTCCTGTGGCCATGGATGTATCTGCAAACAATCAGGATAAACAGAGCAACATTAGTCACCTGTACTGACCACACACACCACAGTAAGTACAGCACATCACAGAGCAAGCCCTGCCATCATTTGCTAGACATTGCAATAAGTGCTGACACTGATTTGAAGAAGCCCATTGTCTGCCTGACAGTCATTCATGCCACTCATATCCTACCTGTCCATGCACCCATCTGTCTGGTGCCTGTTGGATGCCACTAATCATATGTGCACACATGCACCACATACACAGTTGTTGGACATCCAAGAGAACATATGGAAATGTGTCACTCCAAACACATGCCATCTCCTGCCACTGACTCAGTACATGTGGCAGGAAAAGTGATGGGCAGAGTCTCTGTCGATATGCGGGTTTTGCTTCCATCACCAGACACAATGATGTCCTCATGTCCTGATAGTCAATGCGACAATGGTGTGCATGCAGGACATATCACACTACTGCTGGATCACCCTTTGCAAGTTGAATGTCATGGCACAGGCCTGTCTGGCAAGTCAGTCATAACTGTCTCCTGTCACAGGGGCAGTGCATACACACAACACCAGTCTGCACTGTGTCACAATCATGGAAGTTTTGGGGATGCAAGCCCTGTAGCTGACAGGTGCACATGTGCACCCTTGGCCACCCATATCATGAGGACTAAGATGATCCCACGTCATTCAAATGAGACATTTGAGTGACTGCAAACACAAATCCATACACATGAGCACTTCACCGTCTGATGAGAATGAACCAAAGCTGCCTGCACCTCAATGTTTCATACACCATTGTGCACAGTCAAGGGATTAGAGACCTATGCATTAACCAATGTGCAGATCCTATAGTCACAACTCAGATGGCTGGCCACCCCAAACTGTTAAACACTCCAGGAGTCCAAAAAGCAAGGCCACACCACGGTGACACAGAGGCAGACACCTGAGTGCACTTTTCACAATGCCCAATATGTATGCTGACACACGGGAGTGGGAGAACAGAGTGCCTTCGATGTCCGGAGTAGGCATTACAGTCCTGGTCCATGTGCAACATGGTATTACCCTGAACACTAGGCAGGTGGCTATGCATGTGTCACCCACATGATGTACATACTTCTGAGGCTCCTACCTTGGTCTCAGCTGCAGCATGGGTGTGTGGCACATACCCCAGACATGTGGTGAGTCAGAGCAGCAATTGGAACACATATTAAAGCCATACCCAGAGTACATGTCAGATCACAGGCATTGTGTGAGCAATTGTACCACCCATGCAGCCCACAACAAAGTTCCTGTAACTGATGCTGTCCCCAACTTGAACCACAGGTAACTGCAAGTACACAGTACTCAAGTGACCTAAGTCACAGACTGTAAGGGCCACACCTGTGTATCAGATGAGGAGGGGGCATGACACAGGTGAGGGACATGAGTCCAGGACGACAAGACAGTCGTACTGTGGAAGTGTAACCAGGCTAAAGGAGTGCATAGAGCATGTTAGTCATAGTACCCAGAAAAGGCTAGCACTTACCCCCTTCTTGCTGCTGTCTGGCCTTCAGCTGCCCATCCAGGTCAGGGAAGACCACCGCCAGAATCTGGAGCATGTGCGGGGTCATGGTCCGGTGTCTGCCCCTCCTGCGAGGAGGCGACAGCTTCAGCTGGACCCTTGCGATCCTCCGGGTCCAGCCACGAAGGTCCTGCCACCTCTTCTGGCAGTTGCGGATTCGGCGCCTGTAGACCCCCACAGATCGTACTGCCCGGGCGATGGTCAGCCAGATCTCCTGCTTCTGGTGGGCATCAACCTGTGAGGATGACAAAGTGAAAAGGCCATTACTACACATGCAACATATCCGTGCATCACACAGTTGGATATACATGTCTAAATCACAGGGGCATATGATGTACACAGGTAGTGCAACTATGGCTATGAACAGTTGTCCAGCAGTTACTAAATGGTATCATTGCCTTGGAAGTAAAACCTTGTTGGAATGCACTGTTGCTGCACTATACCTGTTCAGTGCATGTAACTACACACTTTGGGGGGTGACAACTACTCAGTGAGCATGCTAGCCACTGGTGTACACACTGTAAGTACTGCTAGTCAGACAACATGCACAATTAGTAAGGCAGTGGACAGCACACTCACCTGCTCCCTTGGTTTCCCATACAGCTTGCTGTACTGTGGAAGGAGGCTGTCCAGCAGGGCCTGGTTCTCCTCAGTGCTGAAGGCTGGGGCTCTATCCACAGTACGTGCATTGCAGTAGCCAGAGGATGCAGAGACAGCAGCAGTGGTAGTGGCAGATGTCGTCCTGGAGCATGTAGTGCAGGCAAGTGAGCTCTCAGGGGAACAGCCAGCATTATATGTGTGCTGCAGAGGCAGATACTGTCCCATGTGTCCAAAGTGATAGGTCCAAGTCGTTTGCATCTTCTGAATCTGGCCAATCCATGGAATTGCACCACTTATACACGCCTACAGCATCCTTCAAAATTTCAACTTGATGACACCCATGAATTTGCAACATTGTTGTGGATGGCCAACTGAATTCACTGCATCCGACTCGTACAAGCTTCGAATACGCGTCCGTTACCATGTCAGTCTATAGCCAATGCGTGCGCACGGATCGGTCCATTGCTGTACGACGCGTATTTCGAAACACAACACGCATCCGTCAACATCATATGCAATGGCCAATGCGTGCACACGGATCGGTCCATTGCTGTACGACACGTATTTCGAAACACAACATGCATCCGTCAACATCATATGCAATGGCCAATGCGTGCGCACGGATCGGTCCATTGCTGTACGACGCATCCCTGTACAAGTCACTCGCATATGTCACCATGGTTGTCACTGGGGAACATATGCCAGCCACAATTACTTGCCAGGGACTCAGGGGCACACCTACAACACCACAGCCTGTCCACACTGTATCCTAAGGCATGTAAGGCTGCATTACCTGTGTGTGTATGGGGGTCAACATGTGGTTTGTTGGGTGGCACTTGGGGGCAGCCACTCCCAGGCTGTGCACGTGTTCATGGGGACAGAATCCTTTGTGTGTTGTGCACATGACCACTGTGATGTGCAACTGTTCAGTTCAGAGCATGTGGCATGGTCACATTTCCAGGTTGTATATGTGTATGTTATGTCACATACACCCTGAGTCCCATGTGGGATGGTATGTATGTCACAGGGTGACCCATTGCCACAATTGTGATGGCCCTCCACAGTCTGTGTGCATGTTGTGTTTCAGATGTCTCTGATTCCATGTGCACAATGGGAGACAGTCTCCACATCCACGTTGTTTGTGCATCGACTTTGATGTTGTGCGTGTGTGTGTCACAGACGTCCATGTCTGTCCTGCAGAGGCAACAGGGGCCACTACCTGTGGGAGTCATGGTTGTTTTGCTGGCGTGTACATGATACGCCATGTCATGCCAGTGTCCATGTGGCAATACAGGGTCCCTGGGAATCTACCTGTCAAAGAGCTGTGATGCCTGGGGCACATCTGTCCTCACTTGTCACTGTGGTGTGTGTTTGGAACGTGACAGCAGTACATGGGTACTGTGACACAGCCTAATGATTTCCCATAGCACAACCTGGAACTTGTTGTCAACACATGTTGAACTGAGATGTTAGATGATGGCCATGTAGGTGCCATATATGTCCATACAGAACGGCACACACATCAAGTACTTGTGTCTCGTAATGATGTATCATGTGATATTGAGTATGGTCAATGCCACATATGTGGGGTGACTGACAATCTTTCTTTGTTCACCTATGTACTGCAGGGCACCAGCTGTCCATAGACCATTCCCTGACCTTGCAACCATGGTTGAACGTGACTGCATCCGACGGTACCGCCTCAACAGGCCGCTGATTGAGAAATTGGTGAGGCGGTTGGCCCCACATTTGCTAGCTGGCTGGCCATACCCTACAGCGCTGACCCCCATGGTGAAGGTGATGGCAGCCCTACACTTCTTTGCCACCGGTACCTTTCAACACAATGTGGCGTCTGCTGGTGGGATCTCACAGACCATGTTCAGCCGTGTGCTACGCGATGTTTTGGAGGCAATGTTAACATACTTGAACCAGTACATCTATTTCCCTAAACGTCAACAACTCACTGACGTCAAGAGTGACTTCTATGCCCTGGGGAGGATGCCACATGTCATCGGCTCCATTGATGGGACACATGTGGCTTTGGTACCACCACAGGCACATGAGCAGGCATACAGGAACAGGAAACATTTCCATTCTATCAATGCTCTGGTGGTATGTCTTGCAGATATGAGCATCTCACATGTGTGTGCACGTTTCCCCGGTTCTGCACACGATGCCTACGTAATGAGGAGTAGTCGCATCCTGAGGATGATGTCACAGATGCAGAACCAGCGTGCCTGGCTTGTCGGTGTGTACTGACTTTGTACCATTGTGTGTGTTCTGCAATGTTGTATTCCACCCTCTTTTCCAACTCAGCTAATGTGCAATTGTCTGTATGTAGGTGACTCCGGATACCCCAACATGCCGTGGTTGCTGACACCCCTCAGGAACCCTGTGACACCAGCCCAGATGCGCTACAATGAGGCACATGGTCGGACCAGGAGAGTGATCGAGCGGACATTTGGTCTCCTGAAGAGCCGCTTTCGCTGCCTGGACAAGACAGGAGGGGCCCTCCCATATGCCCCTGCAAAGGTGTGCAAGATTTTCATCGTCTGCTGCATGCTACACAACCTGGCAGTGCGGAAGGAGTTGCCTCTCATCCTGGATGACGATGACCAACATCCGCCACCTGTGGAGGATCCTGGCCTGGGCCACGATGCCAGTGATGATGATGATGATGAGGGTGATGTCCGCACACAGCTCATCAACAACTTCTTCAGCTGAATGTGAGTATACAGAGATGTTATGTCAATGATTTGAGTTTGCATGATATGTGTTGGTGGTGCTCTGTTGCTGTTTGAGTGTGGCCATGTGCTACTTGACTGGATGCGTGCAGCGATGTGTCCTTACAGGTAGTCTGTACTCCCCAACAGTGTTGACATGCTAACTTGGTTTTGTGTAGGTATCTTGTGACATGTATTGGGCATGAGTATTGCAGTTCTGTCCTGTTCTTCAGTGCTTTTAACTGTGTGTCATGTCTGTCCTTCACAGGGTACTTTCAGAGTTGTTTGGTCACCTCTGATCCCCCGACACCATGATTCAACTTCCAGGGTGGAAGCAGTCGTTTCCCTACAGGTGATGTGCCACACACCCCTAGACTTTATTTCTTCAACACTTGGTGACTGTGTGGCCACTGCCACGTGGGATTACCTTGCATCTGTAGTGGAAACAACATGTTGCAAATGTGTAATAAACCTGTGCTTCGCTTTGGGATGTGCGTTGTCTGTGGTCACACATCTGACTGACATTTGTTTACTGCACCTGTGGGCTAGTTAACACAGAGTCTGAATAGGTGTGGTGTCTGTGCATTCCACTGTATTTCCTGGCAACATCAGTGTAGGCGATGAGTCAGATGGCCCTGGTGTGTATGTGTTGTGTTGCCCTAGTGGTGTGTCTCCCTCATATGTGTCACGTCGCCATGACTCACGTGACGGTGTTGAAATTTCTGTAGCAGTTAGCATGCACAGTGTCATTTAGCAGATCATCATCTCCATGACAAAAACCACGTTGGAATCACAACAGAGGCAAGTATGGTGTATTAGTGAGTTTATTTACATACATGTGTGAGGATAGTGCACAGGATGGTGGGTGCTGTACATTGGGATTGGAATCCAAAGTTCCCAGATGAGTTGGAAGTGTTGGTAGCAGAAATGTCCTGAGTAAAGTCCACAGTCATCTGATACATTAGTCCAACTTAAACTCCCCATGTCATGTGGGAGAGTTGGGTTGCATTCGACAGGGTGAACAGTTTGCACACAAAGGAGAATTTCCAGAACAGGTGTTGGGTTCCTGGGGGATGTACATGGCCATCTGCCTCTCAGTTGTCCTTCCTCGGACGACCCCTCTTCTTTCTGGGGGACCCTCACGTGCAGGCCGCTGCGGTGCAGAGGACTCTCCACCAGAGTCATCCTCCCTCCCTGTGGCAGTTGCAGTTGTTGCGGCACCAGATGTTGTGGGCACACAGGGAGGTGTGGACATGTTGGTGCTAATCTGGCGGAGGCATGTCAATATGTCCCTCTGCACCGCTGTCAGTTCTTCCAATGTGTCCCACTTGGACTCCATGCGAGACATATGTGTCTCCACACGGGACATGTGGGAGTCCAAGTGGGCATGATGGGCAGCCTGCTGCTGTTGAATGTCCTTGAGGATCCCCACTACCTGGCTGACCTCTCCGGTGCTATTCTGGAACGCATCTGCAATGCATACCAGTTGTGGGTCATCATGCAGTCCAGACCCCTCTGCAAACAGCGACCTCTGCCTACCACCCCTCCCACCACCCCTGGCCACACGGGCGGGACCTGCGGTGGCACGCACAGGTGACCCTAGGCCCCCTTGGGGGTTGGTACTGGGGTTGTTGTCCGTTGCTTCCCGGGGGCCGGGGTCCCTGTGCTGTTGTCATTCAGTGTCCTTGGTCTGTCCGTGTCGGCGGGGGTGGTCTGTGTGTTGGCAGATGTTGGAGGAGTGGGTGCAGGGGGTGCAGATGGTGGTCCTGCTGGTGCTGCATGATGACTCACACCGGAGGGGCCAGGTAGGTCTTCGCCATCCGAGGAGGGCAGAGGCTGTTCCACACCAGAGAGCTCAGGGGCCACCGGAGCCTGGGACAGGGACTCCTCATCATCTGCTGCTGTGTCCCCATCATCACCTGTGTTTGGAAGAGACACACAATGTATGTTATGTTTCTACAGGCATCAATGGTTCAAACACATGACAGTTGTGACTGTACATCTGGATGCGTGCCTGTACATTGCATTGTCCTAAGTTGTCACAGCCAGAGGTTGATATTGGTGTAGCACATTGTCCTGCCAACCTGAAGCATTTCAATGTGAATGTTGAGGTGTGTGCATGACCAGCTCATGTATTGATTGGCTGTACATGGCCATTGCTACTCAAGGGCCATCACGTGCCTGACACAGGTGTGTCATCCTTGTCCACATTTGTCCTTTAACAGGGACATACGTGCAATTCCACTTAGGATATCTTTCAAGATTGGGCCATGTGTGGTGGCAGTTTTTGCCAGTCTTTGTGCGTCACATTGGTGTGTCTGGACAACATGGTCACAGTCCGGTATGCCTGGGATCTCTTGGGAGTATCTGTGTTGTTGTCTGGGTTCCTAGTTCACGTCTCATTTCATACAAGTGATGTTGTTAACGTAGCTAATGATGTTGTTGCTGAGTTTTGTACGTGCAAACGTGATTAATCTTGTCAATGTCCTCCATGGTGATAAGGATTGGGCACGGCAGCTCTCTGGCTTTTCCATTCTCATGACAGTGATGGCCAGTGGTGTGTGTTGCAGTTCTGCTGCTGTGAGTAGCATGTCTCCTCAAATCTAGTCCAGGTTGGTGCTTGTGTCTACAGTATCTATGACAGTGAGTGGTGTGTTGTGTGAAGGATGCATATGTTGCCGAACGATGTGGGAGTGGAATGCAGCTCACAACCGCAACTTGTGTGACTGACACCATGGTACAGTGTCCGGTATATTGGTGTGTCCATTGCATTCACTGTCAGGTGTCCCCTGTCAATGATGTCTCTGTGACTTCCTGTGTGTTTTGTGCTATGTAGTATGTCTGATTCTCCACAGTTGTCATCTGCAAGACACACCTTCACAGCCAGGCCATGGGGCACCCATGGACACTGCATCCACTGACAGTGTGTGTAAACATAGAGTTGCAATGGCTGTGAGTGTGTACGTGTTTGGGTTGGCCAGTGCATGGGTGTGAATTGCAGGCACATCATTTCTCATGCCCATGTGTCAGCCATCTTGCCAGGGCTTTTACTTTGGGAGTGACTGGTCCCACGTGTGCAATGTGTTTTTGCAGAGTAGGTGTGTGTATGGCCAGCATTGGTGGTATTTGGTTGACATCCGGACCTCCTTCTCCCCCAGCCCAGTTATCCCACCATGAAGCATGCCACCCTTGCAGTGGGTGCAGGTTAACTCTCAGGATGTCAGTCAGTGGTGTCCTGCTGTTGGTTGGTGCACAGTTCCCAGCAGGGCCTTGTGCTCCCCACAACAGAGCACCATTGTCAGACATCTTTGAAGTGGCTTTTCACTCCCTGTGAGGTGTGCATGCTTCAGTGTGAGCTTGCCGGGCCATGTGGGTGGGGGATGTTGAGCTGTGACTACCACTCCCATCATGCTATTGCCTACACCCCCTTCCCAGCATGCCCATACTTCCTTCCTTTTGAGTCGACTTCACTGTGTGTGAGTGTGACAGCAATGGCAAGATGGCTGACAGTGTGGTCCTGTTGTTTGTTGGTGCACAGTTCCCAGCAGGGCCTTGTGCTCCCCACAGCTGAGGCCAGTGTCAGACATCTTGGAAGTGGCTTTTCACTCACTCTCTTGTAGAGCATGGTCCCAGGTGTGTTGTTTGGAGTTAGTGGAAGTGGTGTGTGTGTAAGGGCCTGCTGGTAGCTGTAGTCGGAGCTGGCACTCCTCCTCCCCCAGGCCAGACATCCCACCATGAAACGTGCTTCCATTGCAGGGAGTGCAAGTTGGCTTGTCAGGATGTCAGTCAGTGGTGTCCTGCTGTTGGTTGGTGCACAGTTCCCAGCAGGGCCTTGTGCTCCCCACAACAGAGCACCATTGTCAGACATCTTTGAAGTGGCTTTTCACTCCCTGTGAGGTGTGCATGCTTCAGTGTGAGCTTGCTGGGCCATGTGGGTGGGGGATGTTGAGCTGTGACTACCACTCCCATCATGCTATTGCCTACACCCCCTTCCCAGCATGCCCATACTTCCTTCCTTTTGACTCTGCTTCCCTGTGGGGTAGTGTGCCTGTGCTGACAGGATGGCTGACAGTGTTGTCCTGGCGTTTGTTTGGCTACAAGTCCCAAAAGTGTCCCTGTGCTTCACACAGCATAACCCAGTGTGGTAGTTCTTTGTGGGATATTTAATTAGAGTGTGAGGCAATGCATTCTCCCAGGTGAGTTGTGTGGAGTTTGTGTTAAGGGGGTGTGTGAGAAAAGCTGCTGGTAACTATGGTCAGAGCTGTCAGTCCTCCTTCCCACCCAGCCAGATATCCCACCATGGAACATGCTTCCATTGCAGGGAGTGCAAGTTGGCTTTCAGGATGTCAGGCAGTGGTGTCCTGCTGTTGTTTTGAGCACAACACCCAGCAGGGGCTTGTTCTCCCCACAGCAGTACCCAGTGTCAGCCATCTTGTCAGTTCTTTTCCACTCCCTGTGATGTGAGCATGGTTCAGAGTGGTGTTGATGGGCCAATTGTGAGGGTGACCAATATCTGTGACTACAACTCCCATCATGCTATTGGCTACACTCACTTCACCAGCATACACACAATTCCTTCCTTTCAGTCAGCTTCCCTGTGAGGTGGTGTTCTAGTGGTGGCAAAATGTCTGACAGTGTTTGTTGGTTAGATTTGTGCCACTGCCTTGCTCTATTTGTTGTTAGGTTTGTACATGTCATGACACAGTTACATATCACTATGAGATGGCAGGTATTGTGTTTGTCTGACTAGCATACACATCTTGGGATGATTATCTTTTGGTTACTGTGGCTTTGCTAACGGTGCATGGTTTCACTATCCCCTTGACAGTGATGTGTGTGTATTGTCACACAATATTGGGTATATTGGTTGTGTACTCACCAGGCTCTGGGATGTTGAATAGTCCATGTACGCTCTCTGGTGATAGGATGGCCCGCGCCTTCTCCTCCCAGGACCTGAGGTATACTGGTTTGGCAGGAGGGCCACTGCTGGTGCGCTGACTCAAGGCGTGTTCCTTCTTGAGTAGGTCCTTGACCCTCCTGTGCCCATCATACCACCTGTTCTGGATGTCTTGCTTTGTGTGCAAACATGGTGATTGTGCGTTCACCCTGTCGACGATCCTCTCCCACATCTTGGTTTTCTGCGACATGGGGGTCTGTTGGACCAATGTACCAAACAACTGTGGCTCTACTCTGAGGATTTCATCTACCAGGACTTCCAATTCACTGTCTAGGAACTTTGGATTCTTCTTTGGGGGCATGGTGATGGGTGGTGGTGGGGATTGATGTGTGTGTGAGTGTGCAAGTGAGGGTGGGTGAGTGTCAGTTTTGCTGGGTGTATGTGAGGGTGCTATTAGGGAGGTGCTAATGGTGTGTGGCTTGTGTGATGGATGAGTTGTGAGTGTGTCTGTGGTTGCTGTATGATGGTGTTCTGTGCTGGCAGGTCTGTTGAATTTGCAAAGGATCATGGTAGGGATTTGTGGCCTTTATATGGGTGGAGTTGTGGGTGTGTCTTTGTTCCATGTTTTTTTCCCCAGTATTTATTGACTTTGTCATTGCTTGTTTGGCCCTTTTTTTTGTATTTTTTCCTTTGTATTTTTTGGGCATGTAGGAGACGTTCTTCTGACCGAGTAGGACGCTGCAGTTGGCTCGTGCGAGCTTCTCCGAGTCATTCACGTTGTCTTTCTGCTGGGTTTCATGTGCGGCGTACGCGTCGGTCGCGGAGTATTCGGTTGCTTCGGCTCCCTGTTTTCTATGCGTGTCGGTCGTACGGCTTGAGCTCCGTGCGACTCGGTCTGGTTTTACACGCATTGCATCGTACTGCGCGGGTCGGAGTTCGCGGGTTCGTATCTGTCGGGTTCATTCCTGGTGCGTGTCGGTCGGTTCGATTCGCGTAGATTTTCCAGCCGGATAGTTGGTTTCCGTGCGGTTCGGTCGTTCGGCTTGTGTTCCGTACTAGTCGGTCGTAATTCACATGCATAGCATCGTACTACGCGGATCGGACAGCACTGGTACGTGTCGGTCGGACTACATTCCCGTACCGAGTCGGTCGGTACGTTTTCCGGCCTGAATCGGAATTGGCCCTTAAGGGGTCCATTACAATGGCGTGCAGACAAAGTCCGCCTGCCATCGCAAGGGAGCCAGGGACCGACCGCCGAAGTTGCGGCGGTCCCGCCATGTGAATTAGGATGCGCCCGCCACACTGGCTTGCGCATCCTGGCCCTTTTACATTGCGGGTGGATCTGCTGGCTGCAGACCCGCTCGCAATGTGAAAGGACTGTGCACAGCATTGCCATGCACTACATGGCAGGCACCACGTGGTGCCTGCCACGTAGTGCATGGCAATGGTACCCCCCATGTGCACCCCCCAACACCCTGGGGGCCCGCAACGGGCCCCCAACAGAAGGAACCGCATGCCTTTCCATGGCGGCAACGCACCATGGAAATGCGAATCACCGCCTGCATCACAATATGGAAGGTGGTGTCTTGCAGACACCGCCACCATATTGTGCCCGTTTTCTGCCCGATCGACGAGTCGACCGGTGGAAAAGCGGCGGACGGTCTTTCCGTCCACCGCGGACCCCCCAGCCATCCTAAAATGGCGGAGGGTCAATCAGGCATGGATGGCGGGCGGATCGCCCCCGCCGGGCCGGAGGTGGCTACCACCGACCCGGCGGGGCGATCCGCCCACCATCCTAATGGTGTCAGGAACGGCAAACGTTGCGCCTGCCTGAGACTACAGGTCCCAGAAAGCCCTGCTATGTGAAGCAGGGGCGGAGCCACGTCCTTAAATAGGACGTAACACGCCTGGTAGGCGTGCGTTATACTGGATGCGAGCCTGTTGCTTTCAGACCCGGATTCGAAGAAGCGGCAGAGGCGCGGCTGCGTCTCTGTTCATGGACCTTGTTTTCTTTCCTGGAACTTGGCAGCTAGGAGCTGCAACCTCGGTGAGCGTTTCCAGCCCGCACAACAGAAAGCGGGAAAAAGGCCGTAGCGAGGGCTCGGAGAGCCATCATTAGCACCGGAGATAAAGGACAGAGGAAGGACTTCCGTTCAACTCACGGGGTTGCCTGCAGGGGAGAAAGCCTGTCGCTGCACTGACCCCCATCGCGCTCTGAGGTAAGAGCGGTAACAGCGGACGGCAATCAGAAAAGGAGGTACTGGATTCTGCATGTCCCTCAGCTGGGTGAAACCCTCTATGTTTTGTTTTTTATTTCATGCACCACTAAGGAACCAGCTCACCTTTTAATTCGGCAGAATTACCAGACTCATTTATTTTAGTGTTTCCCGGAGGGAGCTCCTACGTAGGAGCATGACTCATATGAATTCCTGAAGAAGTTGGGAAAGGGATGGGAAAGTACTCGTGAGTCGTGACTAAAAACGGGTAACCACCCCTTAGGGCACTTTTTGCAGCGAGACTGTTGGCTGTGTACTGGTAGACTCATTTTTTCCATTCTACCGGTATTTTCATTGTCAGAGACTCCCTGATCAGTAAAGCACTGGGTATGAATTAATACCGTACTTTGGAGTTAGGGAGAAGGCAGCGAGTTGTGGAAGACGTCAGGTACTGAATGACCTAGTGAGACACATTGAGGGGTCGATTCCGATTCGGGCCGGAAATTTCTCCGACCGAGCCGGACCCGGAGAGATTTCCGACCGAATCGGACCCGTGCAGTCCGATCGAACGAGTACGATACGTCCGTATGTTATCGGACTCGAGTCGGTCGGACTCCCATTGATGTCAATGGGAGCCGGTCGTACAACGCGTACGCGGGCTCCCATTGACTCAATGGGTGCGAGTCGGACAAGGGCGCCCTCTACAGCGGGTACGCGGCGAAGCGATTCGCGCCGTACACGCACAGGTAGGGGGACCCATGGGTCCCCCTGTGTGCGACTTCGCGCGGCTACGCGTACAGGGGGTCCGACACGGACCCCCAAAGTACGGCTCCGACAGCTTTTACGAGCCGGAGTGCGCGGCTCGGTCGGACTGCTCGCGGCGCGCATCGTACTTACCCGGCCGGGAAACGTCTCCATTGCGCGGTGCGAGTCGGAGTCCGAGCGAGTCGGTCGGAGCGGTTCGAGCCGGGAGCGAGTCGGTCGGAGCGGTCGGGACGCCCGGACGAGTCGGTCGGCGATTTCGCATCGTACTCGCTCGGCCGGACCCGCGTACGGTTCGGTCGGGAAACAGGGCTCCGAATCGGATCCGGTAAAGCCGAATCCGATTCGGAGCCCTACCGGCCGAGATCGGAATCGGCCCCTGAGTGTAGTGTTGCATGCACATATCTTTTCATATTTCTGTTCTTTGTTTTCACAGATTCTACTCCCTGCTGTTCCCTACCTTTCCCTTCCCTCACTTGATCGCCCTAATACTCTGTGCAGTAATTGTAGGAGTTGGGGATGTCAAAGGGTGGAACCCCTATTGCGTCGCACGAATCCTGAGGAGTACCCGTCTTCGAACAGGATCGTTACAAATGGGCCCCTAAACTACTAAAACAACACCTAACTACACCAAAAAGAAACAAACACAGTTCTCACACACCTAACTACACTACTTCTACCTCACCCCTACCCTAAAACTACCTTAAAAGTTAATTAAAACAAACTTACCTTAAGCGACGAAACGCAGCTCCCAACCGCCAGGTTCCGTCTTCCAAAATGACCTAAAAACGAAACAGATAGAAAAAGAGGAAACTAGAAAAAAAATGGTTGCGTAATAAAAATGAAAAAAAGACTTACTCCCCAAAGAAAAGAATGGAGAAATAATATTAAAATGCAAAAAATAAATGTATTTTGTTTATATATTGTAAATATTTTTATAAAAGTTCCAAAAATATGCAAAAAATTAAAATATATATTTATTATTATATTATCAAAAAACAAAACTATAATATTTAATATATATTAAAATGTATGTCTATTTCATGTACTGTAAATTTACCAAAAATATTAAGATGTATAATTAAAAAATGTATCTGAAAATATATATTTGCAAATGATTTAATATATTAAATGTTATTTGCAATAAAAATAATATTCATTATACAAAATAATAAAATATACAAAAATATGTAAAATACATATTATATAATTGTATTAAAAATAAAATTATATAAAATGTATTAAAAAACTTTTTTAAAAATAAATACAAATGTTTGCTTTTTGTCATAAAAATAATAAACAATGAAAGTCAAATTGTTTAAAATAAATAAACTATTAATATATTTACTTTACTATCACATGACTATACTTCAAAAACTGTACAATTTTTCAATTATGTTTTACAAAATATGTATGTTAAAAATATTGTTAATTTTCCAATTCTACATAAAAAATGTATGTTAAAAACATTGTTCATTTTACAATTCTACATGAAAGATGTATGTTAAAAAATATTGTTAATTTTTCAATTCTACATGAAAAATGTATGTTAAAAATATATTATACCTTGTAATGAATTTTGAACAACATCAAAATACCTGGATAATGTTTTTAATATTCTGGAAAAATGTATAAAATATGCAAATGAGAACAAATAAACTCTAAAATAAAAAAAAACATGTGTAAGCAATAAAAATGTTTACAAGAATAACTAACATACATCTCCTTTCTTATTTAAATGTACATACAAATTTTAAAATAAAATAACTAATAAACAATAAAAAGTTATTAATGCCTAACTCCAAAACCAACAAAACTCAGGGAAAGTGCTGGATAATAAAGAAAATTAAATTACTATTCCAACTCCAAAACAAAATAAACTCAGAGAAAGTGCTGGATAATAAAACATAATAAATTACTATTCCAACTCCAAAACCAACAAAACTCAGGGAAAGTGCTGGATAATAAAACATAATAAATTACTATTCCAAATCCAAAACCAACTAAACTCAGGGAAAATGCCGGATTATAAACCTAATTAAATTACTATTCCAACTCAAAACCAACAAAATGCAGGGAAAGTGCTGGATAATAAACCTAATTAAATTACTATTCCAACTCCAAAACCGACAAAACTCAGGGAAAGTGCTGGATAATAAACCTAATTAAATTACTATTCCAATTCCAAAACAAAATAAACTCAGAGAAAGTGCTGGATAATAAAACATGATAAATTACTATTCCAACTCCAAAACTAAAAAAACTCAAAGAAAGTGCTGGAGAATAAAATATAATAAATAACTATTACAACTCCAAATTTATAATCAATCAAAAACATTTTTTTATCAAATTTATCTTTATAATAAATGTTTAAATTATTTTTCTTGTAAATAAATTACAAGAAATATAGAAAAATGTACTCAAGCATAAATATAACCTTAATATTTAAAAAAATCAAATTAAAATTTTTAAGTTAAAAATGTCAATATCTACTTTTAACAAAAACATATTTTTAAACAACATGAAAAAACTACTCCCTACCCTCATCCCATATAAAATCAACATCACACTACTAAATTCTCTCAAAAAATTCTAAAAATGTTCAAACATTTACAAATAATATTTTCAAATTACTCCCCACCCGAATTCACTATAAACACAACCCGCTACAAAAACTTTCAGATTTTTAAAAATATTTCTATTTTAATTAAAAAAAATGTAAATACTCCACATACTCATCCCCTAAAAATACAACATCCCACAAATAAATATTTAAAATACTTTAAAAATATGTAATTTTTTTTAAATGACCCCCACCCTTATCCCCTATAAACCCAATATCCCACTCCTAAAACTTTACATTTTTTTTTTAAATATTTAAATTTTATACCAAATTTTTTAAATGACTCCCCACCCTTATCCCATATAAACCCAACATTCCGCTACTAAAATTTAACAAAAATTTAAAAAATATTTAAATTTAAATCCTAAATTTTTAAATTACTCCCCACCCTTATCCCCAATAAACCCCACATCCCGCTCCTAAAACTTAATTAAAAAAAAAGAAAACAATCTTTTTAACACATATTTTTTCATCTATCAAACATATAATAACCAATTCTAAATTAATAAAAATAAAATGCTAACATTAAAGAAAAAAAAAATTGATATAATTTAAATAATTTTTTTGACATCGAAATTTACAAAATCGATATTTTTGCATTACATAAAATTCGATATTTTTAACTATGAAAAAACTTACCTCGATATTTTACACCATCAATATTCTTGACTCGATATGAATGCAATTCGATATTTCCACGTCGATATTCTGTCTGTGCACCGTATCAGCTATTAGTGGATAATATGCACAAGACCTGTTTAAAGTAACATAACAGGCACACAGATTTTGTTAGCAGTTGTTGTTTGCTCAATGTATAATCAGGGGCCGATTCCGATTCGGGCCGGAAATCTCTCTGACCGAGCCGGACCCGGAAAGATTTCCGACCGAATCGGACCCGTGCAGCCCGACCGAACGAGTACGATGCGCACGTATGCCATCGGACTCGAGTCGGTCGGACTCCCATTGAAGTCAATGGGAGCCTGTCGTACAACGCGTACGCGGGCTCCCATTGACTCAATGGGTGCGATGCGGACAAGTGCGCCCCCTACAGCGTGTACGCGGCGAAGCGATTCGCGCCGTACACGCACAGGTAGGGGGGACCCATGGGTCCCCCCTGTGTGCGACTCGCACGGCTACACGTACAGGGGGGTCCGACACGGACCCCCAAAGTACGGCTCCGACAGCTCTTTCGAGCCGGAGTGCGCGGCTCGGTCGGACTGCTCGGGCGCGCATCGAACTTACCCGGCCGGGAAACGTCTCCATTGCGCGGTGCGAGTCGTGTCCGTGCGAGTCGGTCGGTGCGGTTCGACCCGGGATCGAGTCGGTCGGAGCGGTCGGGACGCCCGGACGAGTCGGTCGGCGAATACGCATCGTACTCTCTCGCCCGGACGCGCGTACGAATCGGTCGGGAAATAGGGCTCCGAATCGGATCCGGTTAAGCCGAATCCAATTCGGAGCCCTACCGGCCGAGATCGGAATCGGCCCCTCAGTCTAGTGTTGGGAACAAGGTTGTATATTTCCCATGCCGCTGTTAATCAGAAGAATTATAAAACAACAAAACAACTTTTTGATTGGTGGTGATGTCTGTCTGGGTCAGTGTGTGAGAAAGGTTAAGGCTATTTTACTGGAATATCAAGGTTTAAATATCATGTTACAAAAATATCATAGTGAGAAACATGACTATAAAAACATAGTGAAAGTGAGTATATCTAGGTATGTATATATATAAATATGTATTACTCAGAGTCCCTCAGATTATGAGGGCTTATTTAAAGACATACCTGTGTATAAAGTTTACTAAGGAATCTTGTTCTCAGACATTGGCTCTCCAATCGTGTCCCTGTGTATTCTTGCAACTATGGGTCAGATTTAAATAGATTTTTCATCTGGTTTCCATTACTTTTATAACGCAGAACCTAAGCAAAATTATTTTCAGGATTTAGTAACCAATGCAAATTGGTATTTGCGTTGGTTTGTGAGGAAATGTAACGCAAACCAGTGCGAAGGACCTCTTTCCATTAATCTGTTTTAGAGGGGCGTTACATGGGTGGTATGTGGGCGATCCCGTGCTACCACCCAAGCTTTTCAAACCAAAACCCTATCTACTGGCAATAGTAGACAGGGTTTTGTGCCAAAAATAACGCTAATTTAAAGTAGGCGTTAAAAGGAGAAATACTTTTATTTCTCCTTTCTTTTCCGACTTTGCATGTGTGCTGCACTTTACAGCACACATACAAAGGGGCCGATTCCGATTCGGGCTAGAAATCTCTCAGACCGAGCCGGACCCGGAGAGATTTCCGACCGAATCGGACCCGTGCAGCCCGACCGAACGAGTACGATGCGCACGTATGCCATCGGACTCGAGTCGGTCGGACTCCCATTGAAGTCAATGGGAGCCGGTCGTACAACACGTACGCGGGCTCCCATTGACTCAATGGGTGCGAGGCGGACAAGGGCGCCCCCTACAGCGTGTACGTGGCGAAGCGACTCGCGCTGTACACGCACTGGTAGGGGGGACCCATGGGTCCCCCCTGTGTGCGACTCGCGCGGCTACGCGTACAGGGGGGTCCGACACAGACCCCCAAAGTACGGCTCCGACTGCTCTTTAGAGCCGGAGTGTGCGGCTCGGTCGGACTGCTCGCGGCGCGCATCGTACTTACCCGGCCGGGGAACGTCTCCATTGCGCGGTGCGAGTCGAGTCCGAGCGAGTCGGTCGGTGCGGTTAGACCCGGGTATGAGTCGGTCGGAGCGGTCGGGACGCCCGGACGAGTCGGTCGGCGATTTCGCATCGTACTCGCTCGCCCGGACGCGCGTTGAATCGGTCGGGAAATAGGGCTCCGAATCGGATCCGGTTAAGCCGAATCCGATTCGGAGCCCTACCGGCCGAGATCGGAATCGGCCCCAAAGTAGTAAAAGTTTTATATTTTGCGTAGGCATAGTATTTTGTACTGGAAGGGTTATCCTCCAGTACAAATCTTATGTAAGACTCACACAGATACAGATGGTGCAAAAGTGTGTGTGTGTGTGTGTGTGTATGGTGCGCAGCTACCTGATTGTGCGCCGGCGCTAGGGAGAGGGGAGGAGAGTGCCATATCTCTGTAGATATGGCACTCTCTTGCTCTCTCACACAATGCAAGGCAGTGCAGCAGCTTTAGGTGCTGTTCTGTGTTGCCTGGCATCTTCGGAAATCTCGCACTATGTGTTTTGTAGCTTCTTAGAGGACTGGTTCCAAGTTCTGACAGGTGACCAGTCTACCTCCAACCAGTTGCACAGTCGGGGGGCTGATTCCGATTCAGGCCGGAAATCACTCCGACCGAGCCGGACCCGGAGAGATTTCCGACCGAATCGGACTCTGGCAGTCCGACCGAACGAGTATGATGCGCACGCATGCAATCGGACTCGAGTCGGTCGGACTCCCATTGAAGTCAATGGGAGCCGGACGTACAACGCGTACGCGGGCTCCCATTGACTCAATGGGTGTGAGTCGAACAAGGGTGCCCCCTACAGCGGGTACGCCTCGATGCGACTCGCGGCGTACATGCACAGGTAGGGGGGACCCATGGGTCCCCCCTGTGTGTGACTCGCGCGGCTACGTGTACAGGGGGATCTGACACGGACCCCCAAAGTCCGGCTCCGACTGCTCTTTCGAGCCGGACGGCGCGAGTTGGTCGGACTGCTCGAGGCGCGCATCGTACTTGCCCGGCTGGGGAACGTCTCCATTGCGCGGTGCGAGTCGTGTCCGTGCGAGTCGGTCGGAGCGGTTCGGACCCGGGAACGAGTCGGTCGGCAATTTCGCTTGCACTCGCATCGTACTCGCTCAGCCGGACGCACGTACGAATCGGTCGGGAAAGAGGGCTCCGAATCGGATCCGGTTAAGCCGAATCCGATTTGGTGCCCTACCGGCCGAGATCGGAATCGGCCCCTCAGTATTACAATCCTGGGGAGAGGATGTAGCCTAACGGCTAGGACGGTTGACCTCAAATCTGTGGAACCGGGTTCGAGTCTCAGCAACGACGCTCAACATCCTGTGATTCTGGGCAAATCATTTAATCTCCCCGTGCCTAACAAAAATGAATGTGTCCTCATGTAACGCAACTGGTGCTAATGTAAAGGGCTCTAATACCTGATTTCGGGTCAAGTTCGCACTATATAAAACTTCAGAAAAACAAATACGAGTTCGATTTCTATTTTACCCTATAAGTTTCTGTCAGAGCAGAGAATTATTATTCTCTGACTGACTACGACTAATGACTACGACTAATTAGAGGCCAGCAGACTCCACATCATCACATTAAGGGCCCGATTCTGATCTCGCTAGGAAAGCCCTCCGTACAATCCGGAGGGCTTTCCGAGCGAAACGTGCTCCGGGAGTCCGAACAAGCGAGTACGATGCAACCGTATGCTTATGGACTCGGTTCGCTCAGACTCCCAATGAACTCTATGGGAGCCTGTGTACAGATGCGTACACAGGCTCCCATAGCAAAAAGGGGTGGGTGGGGAAAAGCGTACACCCTGGGGTGCCCGCCACACTGTGCATGCCTGGATCGGGAGACCCATGGGCACCCCCCCGCAACAGATTCGGAGGGCCCCGGGTGAAGGGGGACCTGCTATGGCCCCCCGAAGTACGATTCCAACAGCCATTTCGTCTCGCTGAGACCGAGGCAATGCAGCTGTCCGAATCATACTCACTCGGTCGGAATTCGGCTCCATTGCGTGGAACGATTCGGCTACGAACCAGTCGTACAGACAGGTTGGGGTCCCGGAAACGATTCGGTCAACGCGTACGCAATCTTTGCATAGTACTTGGTCGTTCAGACCTGTGTACGATTCGGTCAGAAACAAGGGCTACAAATAAGATCCGGGAAAGCCAAATCCGATTCGGAGTCCTTCCGAACGACATTGAAATCGGGCCCTTAGGCACAAAACCAAATGTATTATGCTGCATCTGTTCCAAATAGTGATTTCTTAGCATTCACTTTTTTAAAATAGTGATTGCTAAGGTGCAAGTAGGTTTCAGTCACTAATGGTGAATGCTGCACGGGCAGTAACTGATGACATCACAATCAGGAAGAACACCTGTTCTTTCACCTTGCAGACCAGAGGAGTTTACAGGTTAAAATTAGGCCATAGGATTTACATTTCCAATCCATCTAAATCTCTGGAAATGGCAAACCAGGAAGGCCATCAAGATGAGGGTTTCCAAAAAATAAAATAAAAATTCAGTGACCAAACAAATTGGACTTTTGGGAGAAGAATGAGTGGCAGAAATTGATCAGTTGTTTGAGAAAGGGACACTGACTGTTCCTCAAGCCACCAAAAAAGAATTGGCTTAGAATTCAGCAACGGATCAGTGGGATTGGAGTTATCATCAGGAGTATTGAAGAAAGAAGAAGAGGTGGTATGACCGTCGCTCCAGAATTAAAGATGCTTGCCAGTCAGAAGAAGAAAACTGCTGGGACTGGAGGCAGGCTATCATCTCAGCCACCCACACCAACACTGAATAAGGTGATTGAAAGCACTTTTTTTCCTTAGGCTGTGTCTGGATTAACAGAAATTGAAACATTTGTACCACTCCAGCCACCAACAAGTTAGAGTATACACAGTGAAATACATTATGGGACTTGCAGTTTACCTACAACAAACCTACAGGTTTGCTCTCATTTTGAGTTGCACACTATGGCAAAGCCAATAGTCCTGGCTTTAATTGCACGCTGTAGGATCTTTCCCAGCCCTGGAGCATGCAAATGAAAAGCCCTACACGCAAGCTGCATTCAGATACTTCTTTATTCCTCAGCATACACTCACACACTATGCATTGTCTCATACTCAACATTAGCCACACCCCAACACCTCCCCGCATATCACGTGTTTCCTCTCCAGACTCGGCCCAGCAGAACCACGAGGGTCCTAGAGTCAATAACATCAATATACTACATCTCCCTCTACATCTCCCCCTTTGTTAGATAAAAAAATGGTGGGCATCACAAAAATCGCATTCCTTCAATCAGTCAGCGAGGCGTTCACACTTGTCAGCCAGGCCGGGTGATCCGAGATGATCGAGGTCCATCCTGATCGGACAACAGTGATATAGGCTCAGGTACTTGAGCCAGCCCTGTTGGCAGAGCTGCTTCAGGCATGGTTTGAGGACTAAGCAAGTGTAGCAGTAGGTGTCTGAACTGTGACGCGTCCCAAGTGATGGATTGTCCAGGATGATGTGCTGTTATCAAACGTCCCTTGCACGATGTTCTGTCTTCGTCTCTACTTAACCAGTTCCCAGTCTCCTTTGTCAAATGATGTCTCCTGTGCATGGCGATGCTGATCTGCAAACGTTTTCATTTTCTTTTTCTGAGTTGCGTCGGTGTCTCGAACCTTGTCGGTATTCAATGATTGATCCGGGGTCCATTGAGGCAGTTTTGTTCTGATGGCTTTCCCAAATAGCAAGGTGGCTGGACTCTCACCAGTTGTGGAGGGAGGGGTTGATTATTAGGCCCGGAAGGCCTCGCACAGGACTTGGTTTAGGTCGATTCCCTCCATGGACGTTTGTTGAATTACCCTCTTGAGGGTGCCAGTGAATCGTTTAACTACACCATTGGCCTGAGGCCAGTGGTGTGTACTCTTTTGGTGTTTGACGTTGAGTTGGACAAGTAATTGTTTGAACTCTATGATGTTAAAGGGAGGGTCCTTATCAGATTTGAGGATTTGGGGATGCCATACGTTGCAAAGATGTCATCGAGCCATTCTATGAGTTTGTCATGTGCTATCGTAGATAGGTTTTCCACCTAAGGAAAAGATGAATATTTGACTATGACTACCATGAGATGATGTCCATTTGCTAAAGGCCCAAAAAGTCAACTGCAACCCTCTCCCTAGCATGGGCAGGAAGGTCAGACATTGTAACTGGGTGCTGTGTCACATTGGGAGACAAACAATTGCAAAAGTGGCACAACTTCAGTTCCTTCTCAACTCACTCATCTAGCTGAGGGAACCACACTCAATCTCTTAAGGCTCTCTTGGTGGTTACGTTACCACAATGTCCTTAATGGGCCAGCTCGATGACTTGCTGTGTTAGGATTCCAGATATGACGATTCTTGAGCCTCAAAGTATGAAGTCGTCTTCGGTGACTGCTAACTCATCCTGTACATTTTTGAACTTTTGGAGTTCAACGTCATCGGCAAGGAGCCGGGCATTTTCCTCCATGAGTGTGTGGTAATGAGTTCTTTGATTATGGTCATGTCCTTATCCGCATTGGTGACAATAATGATTTGTTCTACAGACAGAGCCACTGGTGTGCTGGATTTCACAATAAAGTTGAAATAGGCTTTAGCTGTCTTTGATGTCAAACTGCGATGATGTAGCGGCACTCGTGAAAAGTAATCTGCTGGGTTTTAATCCTTCCCTGGTTTGTGCACAATCTCATAGTCGTACTCTTGCAGTCTCAACCCCCACCTTTTGATGTGAGGGGGCATCTTAGCCGTCGGGTTTCCAAAGACTGTAAGCAAATTCTGGTGATCTGTGATGGTAGTGAATCATTTTCTGTAGACAAATACATGAAAATGTTGGCAGGCCCACAGCACAGCCAGACTCTCCTTCTCTGGCTGAGAGTAGGCATGTTCTGTTTCAGACAGGCTTAGATTGGGATAGTAATTCAACAAAGGGATTCTACCATTATTTACATAAAGATATATATGTGTATAAGTGTATTTTCAGTTTTACTGCAGGTGTTTTTATATGTTCCTTAGATGATGTCTAGAAACATCCTTCTCTAATTACTAGGAAGGACAGTATTCAAAAAATTGTAAAATACCCCTCACACACTGAAACCTGATTCAGTGTCATGCTTCATCATTGGGGTCTTCCCGCCCCTCTACGGGACGGGGCGTGCTACTACCTACGTAGACGTGGGAGCACTTAATTTAGTGATTAGTGTATGTGTGTAGTGCGTGGGATCGTGAAACAAATATATATATGTGATGATTTAAAAGTTCCCAATAGTATCTGGGATTGGTTCCATCCTAGAACCGGTCTCAAAATTTGCAGACGCTTTTTTAAGGCCATTGGTACAACAAACATCTACGTACCTGAAAGACACTAAAGACGTCCTACAACTGTTAGAAGGACAGCCATTCAACCCAGAAAAAGAACTACTGATAAGTTGTGATGTGGAGAGCCTATATACAAGCCTTCCCCACAATGAGACCCTGAACATCATAGAAGACGTCTTATTCGATACTGATTGGGATTATCAGACACCAAGAAACATGATCATGGAGTGCTGTCAACTGGCACTAAAAGAACATTTTTTTGAATATCAAGATACCATCTATCTACTAAAACATGGGACCAGCATGGGGAGCACCTTTGCTCCCAGTATAGCTGGTCTCTATGTACATCAATTGGAGAAAGAAAAAATCCTAAATCCCAGAAATCCATTCCGTGATCATATACGGATATGGAAACGATATATAGATGACATATTGATCATCTGGGAAGGAGATGAGACTATCGCAAGACGTTTCCTGACATGGCTGAACTGTCAAGATGAATTTTTGAAGTTCACAAGTACCATCACAAATGAAAAACTAGTTTTCCTTGATCTCAATATATATGCCAAAGAAGAAAAATTGACAACGACCACCCATTTCAAAGAAACCTCAAAAAATTGTCTTTTGTTGTATAACAGCTTCCATCCGCGGTATCTCCGCGACAACCTTCCTTATGGGCAATTCCTACGGTTGCGAAGGAATTGTACTGAAATTGAAGATTTCAAGAAACAATCAAATGACCTAAAAAAGAAACTGGAAAAACGTCAATACCCAAAAAGGGTGATTGATAATGCATACAAAAGGGCGCGCAACAATAGTAGAGAAGGCCTTTTGGAACCGAAAATCCACAAGGAGGAGGAGAACCGTCCAGTATGCATAACAACTTTTAACACACATTCAAATGGGATTACAAAAATTGTAAATAAACATTGGCGAATCCTTAATAGTGGAGGCATTAATTTACCAAAACCAATCTTCTCTCACAAAAGAGGAAAAAGCATCCGAGATTTGGTCGTGCACACCAGACCAAAAGAAAGCAAAGATGGACAGCAGATGCAAACTACCCTAAGGCCACCAATCTCTGGCCATCATCCTTGTGGCATGTGCAATGTATGTAAACTAACCAAAAAAAGCAAAGAGATAAGGTTCCAAGATGGGACGAGATGGGACCAAAGAAATTTCACAACAAGTAACTCAAAGAATGTGGTTTATCTTATTTCTTGCCCATGCCTTTTAGAGTACGTAGGAATGACCACACGCCCCGTGAAAATAAGAATAGGGGAACATAAAAGCAATATAAAATGCAAAAGAAGCACCACCAAAATGGCAGCCCATTTTTGGGAAAAAGGTCACAAGTGGGAAGATCTCTCGTGGACGATAATTGAACAAATTCAAAACGAGAAGTATTTATTCGAAAAGGAACAGCAATGGGTGTTCCGTTTGAGAACTCATGAGAAAGGGCTAAATGATGATATTCCTTGGAATCAGCTATAAATACTGAGGATTACAATTAAAATCCCTTAATAGATGCTCTGCTAATAAATTTAAGAAGCTATCATATGGCAGTAATTCTAAAGAAATAGCCATAATGAACAAGCCCTGAAAGCCATACTGTACTTTACAAAGGCACCTTCACCGTTGTCTTAACAATTACTGTTTCACTTGTGGGAGAATACGCAACCAAAAAACCCCCATTTTAAATGAGCCATGTAAAAACATATTTTTCATTTTTAAATAACTAATTTTACGACCCCTTAGAACCATTTAGACTCTGGTTTCTATCCTTGAACTTTTTCTTTGGCGTCTTCTCTGTCTATATCAACGATCGAAAGAAATCCTCCCCAAAAAATTTTCATCAATACCTTCCAACAGGAAGTGTACCAAAAAAGAACTCTTTTTCGCCCCGTTTACAGGCGGCCATTTTGTTTTTTTCCCGGTCTTGTTGTTCCTTTTACAGCTGCTTTCAATTGAAGGCGTTTTCCACGCAGAGTCCTTCCTTTAAGAACCGGGGTTTGCACTAATCTCATTTGAGTTCCCGGAGAGCCATGAGAAGGTAATCCTTGGTGATTGAGCAGCATCCAGCATTATCAATGTGAAGGCGCCTTTACACCCCTCGTGGCATCTCATGGAGCGGACACGTTAATATACGAATGTATGTATTATTTTTAAAATATAACATTTAACGGCACGTCTCTCTGAGAGCATGAGTATTAACCCCCCCCCCTTTTTTAACGGCACCCCACGGGATCACTTCCTATTAAGAGAGCGGATGCACACATAAGGGGATTAATTTACGCCCATGATAAAAAGAGCGAGTGGACATATGATAATCCCAAGAATCCTGTAAAAACGATATCGTATTTCTACTTCCACGTGTGTGTGAATGTATGAATGGTTAATAAAGGAGCATGTATAAGAGCCACCATTTTTGGATGTATAGAGATCCTGTATGCATGGGAACCGGATGCTGAAACCACTACTTTAGATGTATGAAAGTTCTGGGTTCAGAAAATACCAGATACAAACAACAAGAGGAGTGTTTCTATAGCTAAAAATACCCATAACTGGGTGAAATGGAAAATATATCACAGTAACAGACAATATTATCGTTTCCACGTGATGGTGATGTGAATATGAAGGGGATAAACGATAAGAGCTATTGTTTATCCACAAATGTTTTTTCATTTTCAGATTTCATTACAGGATATACAATTGGTATATTGTGTTTACGACCCCAATTAGGGGCATGGAAGAGTATGTGTGACCAGTAGGCATATGTACATTTACAATATCACCCAGTGAGGTGTAATAGGGATCGCTTCTGGTCCTGAGGAAGTAAGCCAAGGGGATGGCTTCTGAAACATGTCGACCCTGTAGAAAGTGACCCATCAAAGTACACTATCTACACCTCCCCACTTTTATTATTCTCAGCTAGGGAAGCAAATAAAGTGTATTTTTTCCACTAGCCAGGGAATTTTTAAATCATCACATATATATATTTTTTTCACGATCCCACGCACTACACATATACACTAATCACTAAATTAAGTGCTCCCGCGTCTACGGAGGTAGTAGCACGCCCCATCCCGTAGAGGGGCGGGAAGACCCCAATGATGAAGCATGACACTGAATCAGGTTTCAGTGTGTGAGGGGTATTTTACAATTTTTTTAATACTGTCCTTCCTAGTAATTAGAGAAGGATGTTTCTAGACATCATCTTTGGAACATATAAAAACACCTGCAGTAAAACTGAATATACACTTATACACATATATATCTTTATGTAAATAATGGTAGAATCCCTTTGTTGAATTACGATACCATGAGGAGGACAATTCTACTTTTTTCCTCTTCACTCCCCCCCCCCATTGATTTTTGGATTAGATTGGGATAGGCCACAATATATCTCTGAGGATTTGGATGGCCATTGTGTTGAGCAAGGATTGCCCCCCCCCCCCGCCCTACCAGGCTCCCACCAACTGTTATTTCGATATGTAACTTGGGGTCAAATTAGTCCATTTAAGGTGCATTATCAATCACATGTTTAATGTCTTTGAAACTCTGGTCGCAGTCCGGAAACCACTGAAACTGTACATTTTGCTTTGTTAAGTCTATCAATGGGGCACTCATTGTAGCAAAGTTGCAAATGTATCTTGAGCAATAACTGGCCATGCCTAGAAAGGATCGCCACATGGTAACATCTTGGGGGGGGAGGGGCAAGTGGAGGACAGTGCTTGCGCCTTGTCTGGGTCTGGAGTCATTCCCCCATCAGAGAAAATGTACCCAAAAAACTTGAGTTTGGTTTTGTGAAACTCACTCTTCGTAGTGTTCAGAGTGAGACCTGCATCAGAAAGTAACTGGCACACTTGGCTAAGGGCTTTGTCGTGTTCTTCGTGTGTTCTCCCAAAAACCAGAATATAATCACTGTATTTAAAAGCATGGGTAACAGGTTGGATTACACGGCGGATAACATCCTGAAATATTTCCACAGCTAAAAATTAGTCTTTTATATCTGAACAAACCAACATGAGTCGAAAAGGTAGTAATGTACCTGCAGTTCTCCTCCAGCTTGAGTTGATGGTATCCTTTGTTCAAGTCAAGACGGGAAAACACTTTGGCTCCATTCAATTGCATGATCATGTCCGTTATGTGTGGACCAGAGTGTCTCTCCCTCTCAATGGCTTTTCTTGCCTGGCACATATCAATGCAAATGTGCACTGCTTTGCTACTGTCCTTTTTTGGTAGTACTACTATGGGCGAAACCCATGGCATGGAGCCTGTGGAATGTTCAATGATGCTATGCTTTAAAAGCGCTTCCAACTTCTTCTCAACCGCTTCTTGTAAATGGAAATCAACTCTACGGTGTCGCTGAACCAAAGGGTGAATGTCTTCATTGATGTGAAGCTGTACCTTTCTTGAGTTTTCCCAGGCTATGAAACAACAATGGGAACCAGCTCATGATCTCAGACTCAGCACAGAGGTTGTACTTGAGGGATATCAATCCCATGTCAGCAGCGGTGGCAAAACTGAGCAAACAAGCACTCGACAAAGTCCCTTGTGGAACCTAAATTTTAGGTTGCAACAATGCCTTTTTGTGTTTCATTGTCGATGTGAACGATCCTTGGGTTTGTAGTGGCTCAGAAGCAGCCCCGGTATAAACTTTTGTGCCTGATGGAGTGAGGTGAGGCACATGGGATAGGCTGTTAAATTTCTTTCACTGGCATGATATTTATTGACGCACCACTGTCTATGATATAAGTTATGGGGTGATCATTTACTTTCAATGTGATTTTGGGACAGTGCCCAAATGAAGTTTTTGTTTTAATTGATAAGCGGTCTTTCAGCTGTGAACTACCTACAGGCAGCTAACTCTACATGTGCACGCCGTTCTTTGGTTGATATCATCAACACACACCCATCTTCTACACTGATGCTCAAAGAGCCTTTGTACGATAAGCTTGACGATGATTTATCTTTTCATCTTGCCTGGTTTCTACTTGTCGCAGCTGATGTTGCTTTAGGGTTTTGTGGGCATGACGAGAGTGCTTCTCAAACGTTCTTGTGTTCATCTTTTCTTTCCATCGTGGCGCACTTGATTTTTCTTTAGCTCCGCACAAAGTTAAGAAATGATTCTTTTTTCCACAACCTTTGCAGAGCTGCCCAATGGCTGAATATTCACCCTCATGGGCAAACGAAAATGTACATCAGAAGCATAGCTTTGATTTCTTCGAAGATGACGACTTATGTGCATCTTGCTTTTGCTTGTGCTTGCTTTTTACAGCCAAGGCCGATTCATTGTGGGCTGTTCCTGCTTCCATGTCAGCAGCTTGTCAGCCTGCTCATTCTTACTCTCTTGTAGCCATCAGCATTTTCTCTAAGCTGTGGGTTTCTCTCAACATGTGCCTTCTAAACAAATTTGAAAGACAGCCTTCAATGACTCTGAGATGCATGGCTTCTTCTCGGTGACATCACAGGAGCCAGATACCAGCTGTCCCACAAAGGATGTCGAGTGCTGAGGGGTCGGTGTTCGGCTGGAGCACCAACAAGCCTTGGCAGCGGCAACCCACGAAGATAGTCAAGAAAGGTTACGGTTCGGACCAGCAAGGTCCAGGAGACTCACCAAACACAGGGCAAGCCTGGAGCAACCAGGGGAGTCCAAGAAAAGCAAAGATGGCCCTCAAGAGGACCCACAGGCCGGAGGTACAGGAGTCACGAGGGGACCTCGAGCAGCTTCACAAAGCAACAGCCCACGGAGCACTCAGTGTGAGGAGGCCAAAGTTCTTTGGTGGAAAGGGTGCCAGAGGTTGGGGCTACTCGGACCCAGTGCACTTGTTTCGGAAACGCCAATAAGCATATGCACTTGCAAAAGTACACAGTGCACAGGGGTACGGGTATTACAGCCCCCACGAAGGATTCTGACCTCAAACTTGGTGAGAGGGCAGGTCGGACCTCGAGGGACTTGGAAACCCACCTCCTGTGTTGCTGGAGCCTTCAGAGTCCGTAGGAGCTCAGGATCAGCAGACCGGTCAATTATGATGTGGTGCCTGCGGTTGCAGGGGAGTGACTCCTTCACTCCAAAGGAGATGTCTTCGTTTGTCCTTGATGCTCCACAGGTCCTGCACAGAGCCTGTATGGTGCACGGGCACAGGCAATGCTTTGGACGGAGTGGGGGACGAAGTCGGGCCCAAACGAAGTCCAGCGAAGTCCAGAGTGTCCAGACGGTCGAAGTTCAGTGGTTTCTGGTTCAGAAACTTGTCCACGTCGAATCTAGGGTCCTACAGCCAGGTAAGCCCTTTTGTACCCACGGGAGAGGGTTGGACAGATTCAGATTCCGAGCTCCCAGGGGAGGGTCTGGACAGTGGGGAGGTTACTACCATGTCCTTTGTCCCGTTTCGCGCCAGAGCAGGAGCCAACGGTTCCCAGGACTTGTTTGTACTGGACTATTTATTTATTTATTTATTTATTTGCAGAGTTTTATATAGCGCTGGCTAGACCCGGAGGTATCAGAGCGCTTTACATGAGGATTATCGAGTTACAAAATTCCATCAGTTACAGGAGCATGAGTTAATAGAGCATAGATTAAACAAATACACATATCCAATGGGGTATAGGAGTATGCACAGGGACACCAAATGTGCCCCTCATGCAGACTTTCGGTCGCTGGCAAGTGCACCCACCCAGGCCTAATACACTAAATCCTGTCTGGGAGGTGGTAACACCTCCCTGTGACAGGATGCCTATTGTTCTGCCTTCCCATGCTTGAGCTTGGCTCAGCAATAGGAGGGCAGAAATGTGTCTCTGGTCGGCAGCAACCCATTTGGGCTGGCCGGGACTAGAAGGCTGGTACCGGAAACACCAGGGACCTCACAAAGCTAGTTTCTGAGGGGTGGAATCACACCTCGCACACCGGTTACCGGTGTTGGGGTATGATTCCACAATGTTTGATACCAAACACGATAGGGTTACTTTCACCCATTTTAGAGTTGGTCATCACGTGGTCGCATAATGCCACTCTATATGTCGTAAATGGCTGCAGCACTAACAACCCGGGAGAATGGACTCCGTAGGGGCAGGGGTGTCCTGCTCATGCAGTGGCACCCTCTCACTTAGAGCACCCTGCCTTCAGTATTGTCAAGGCCTGCTAGAGGGGTGACTTATAGGTTTTAAGTGTAGTGACCCTTAGATATAGTAAACCTATATCTTAAGTAAGTGGTGCATGCACCAACGTACACAGGCTGCAATGGCAGGCCTGTAGATCCATTTTGCATGGCTTCTCCTGGGAGGCATAATACATGCTTCAGCCCAGGGGAGGCCTCTGGGGTACCTATGCCCTGGGTACATGGGTACCATATACTAGGGACTGACAAGGGTACCCCAGTATCCAATCTGGAGTGTACCTAAGTACATTACATAACAGTTTAGGGAGAAAGCAGATAGACTGAGGTCCTGATTAGCAGGATCCCAGTCAGACTAGTCAAAAACAGTGTAACATGAAGCAAAAAGTGGGGGTGACCATAAGAAGAAGATACTATTTTCCTACACAACCACCCCCCCAAACGTAGGGAGATGAGACGTGCCCAGTTGAGTCTTCATTTTCTAAGTGGAAATATCTGGAGAGTCCATCTGCATTGGCATGGTTACTCCCAGGTCTATGTTCCACTGTATAGTCCATCCCCTGTAGGAAAATGGACCACCTCAAAAGTTTGGGGTTTTCACCCTTCATCTGTTTTAGCCGCGGAGGGGCTTATGGTCTGTCTGAACAATGAAGTGAGTGCCAAACAAGTATGGCCTCAGCTTCTTCAGGGCCCATACCACAGCAAAGGCTTCCCTCTCTATAGCTGACCAACGTTTCTCTCTGGGGGTCAACCTTCTGATGATAAAAGCTACTGGTTGATCCTGACCCTCTGCATTAAGTTGTGACAACACAGCCCCTACCCCCAACTCAGATGCATCTGTTTGGACAATAAATTGCTTGGAGTAGTAAGGACTCTGCAGAATGGGAGCAGTGCACATGGCCTGCTTGAGATCATCAAATGCCTACTGACATGCCACTGAACCTTCTTGGGCATTCTTTTTGATGTGAGATCATTCAAGGGAGTCACTATAGACTCATATCCTTTAACAAATCTCCTGTAATACCCAGTCAGGCCCAAGAAAGCTCTGACCTGAGTTTGGGTAGTTGGAGCAACCCAGTCCATGATGGTCTGGATTTTGCTCTGTAATGGTTGAACCTGGCCTCCATCCACAAGGTGGCCCAGGTACAAAACCTTGCTTTGCCCTAACTGGCACTTAGTAGCCTTGATAGTGAGGTCTGCCTTCTGCAGAGCCTCTAAAACATTCTTTAGGTGGACCAGGTGATCCTCCCAGGTGGAGCTAAAGACAGCTATATCATCAAGTTGTGCTGCACTATAGGCTTCCAGACCTGTAAGGACTTTATTCATCAGCCTTTGGAATGTGGCAGGTGCATTCTTCAAACCAAAGGTCATCACAATAAATTGATAATGCCCACTAGGGGTGGTTGAAAATGTTGTTTTTGGTTTGGCATCCTCAGCTAGTCTGATTTGCCAATAACCAGCAGTTAGGTCAAATGTGCTCAAGAACTTGGCTGAGGCCAAAGTGTCAATAAGCTCATCTGCCCTAGGAATTGGATGAGCATCAGTCCTAGTGACTGCATTGAGTCCCCTGTAGTCAACACAAACCCTCATCTCTCTTATACCACCCTGGGTGTGAGGTTTTGGTACCAATATCACTGGACTAGCCCAAGGGCTATCTGAGGGCTCAATTACTCCCAACTCTAGCATCTTTTGGACCTCAGTCCTAATGCAGTCTCTAACATGGTCAGGCTGCCTATAAATCTTAAACCAAGAGGGGTGTATTTTTTAAACAGAGAAATGGCGCCTATAGAGTTTGCGTCAGTAAGATATGGTATGAATTCAGCGGTGCAACAAGGTGAGGGAAAACACCCTATACCCTCATAGTATTGGTCCCAGGGCCACAACAATTATTGATTCTTATCCTCTGCACACGCTCCATTTACAAGTCAAGTGACATCAAGTAAAAAAGATTTGCATCAATAAAGAGTAAAAAGTTCTTGTGTTTCTCTTGTCCTTTCTTTAATCCAAAGCACTCCCAGCCAACACGTGTTTCGTCGAGCGGGGAAGACCCCACGACTTCTTCAGGGCTAGAAACAATATGAAAACACTCATGTAAACATCTGACAACAGATATTGGTGAAACATTTCACCATGTGTAGAAACCCTAGCAACAAGTGGTATCTGTGGTATAATACCCAGACAACCGGAAAGCAATCTAAATCATATGTATGCATTCAAAACAGGTGTGAGCCGCCGGGTGACAACAACTCGTGCGGGACATATTCCATTAAAGTATTGGAATACTTGTGTAAATACTTTTTGAAAAAAGGACCGGCGGTGGGGTGGTGAGTCAAACCTCTTAATGAGTGTCTAAAATCATGCCAATCAACATCTGTGGACTGCGGTGTCAATTTATTGTCAAAGACAGGTGGTGAGGGGGTAGTTGTGAGTGTCTAAAATCATGCCAATCATACTCTATGGGTGGCGGAGTAAAAACCCAATAAACACCGTCTATGCACGAACGTCACTCTCTGTGAAAGAAAGAAGTACTGCCAGAGGGGGCAGGCCCCCAACCTGTTAGTCTGTTCAATCTAAGTTCTGAGTCCTGCACATGGGATAGTATAGAGTCACTTATATACGCAAGTACTCACAGTGTGTGTACATACAAGATCAAAATACTAGTTTATGAAATATACTCTAAGGAAAGGTGAATCTCACCTTTCTGCCAGTTCTAATTCCGACCCGGCTGGTCAATGTGTTCTAAACGAAATCCACAGTAAAAATCCTAGCATCCGGTAATATGTCCCGCCTTAAAAGGGGGGCAAACATACCATTATTATAGACGTCCACAAACTGAGCTGCATAGAAGTGTCCACAGTATCACAAAACACCAGCACCCCAATGCTCCTTACCTTCAATAAGGTTTGGAATAATAATGCCTGTGGGCACAAAGGGAGGGGGTCAGAAAAGTAACGTATGGCCTCTGAGTAAAGATTGCCATGCATAATGCGGAGATTCCAGTGCCAATCCTATCGACATACCAGAGCGAGTGCGCTCGCAGAATGTATCCCGTCCCGGGTTCGCGTTCTGAACCGGAAGCCATCAGAAGCGCGACCTGGGTGCTAATATGCACACTATAGGTAACCGGCACTAGTGCGTGAACCACGCTCCGTACTCTGCCGGAAGTGAGTACGATGTCAAGTGTGGGGCGTCAGCAGTCCCTAGTATGCTACCGGCGGACACAGGCAAGAGTGCAGCCGTGTGCAGCATGCTGAATCCTCCCATTCAAAGGATCGCAATCGGAGGATAATATCTCATATTAAACCCCCTAATAGGCATCAGACCTAGTGCGTAACAAATTTGTACATCTATCTTGGAATTCAAACTAGGCGCCACATTCCAGCTCCTCATCAACAGGTGTAACAGAGAAATTGCATAAATATGGCAGGAGGAGGTGAAAAGATGAAGCATGCTATTGGCAGTGAGTAAATATACAATATGGAAGAATGATAAGAGCCATCAGACATAATATATCCTGTGCGGCTCTAAAGTAAGGCGCCACCGAGTGCAACCTGACAAAAGTGAAATATTGTGCCATCGCTTGATTATATGAACAGCGGTGGGTGTCAACAAAGCATGCTGGTGGCAGTGAGTTATATCAATATGGGCTGGTGGAATGATGAAGTGAAACATTCCATCGTGAGCACCAGTCCATGTAAGACGTACGAGTTATTGACCTCCAGAGTAGGCTAGCTAGGACGGAGTAAGTCCCAACTGTATACCGATGAGCATAATATGGTACTGTGATACATCAAAGCAAGAACATTAATGGTCACATATTGACATGAACCACATAAGAGCTGTTACAGTGTCCCATAATTATTCATAGCACTTTGAACCATGTGAAAGGGTACAAAATAAATAGTCAATTCGAAATCATATATGATTAGCCAAGAAAAACAACAATTAATCAATAATTATCTATCATATAGTGGAAATCTAATCAAATACAGTTATTCAGAGAAACATATTAATATTATGCATTCACCCACTTAGTCACCTAAAAAGTATTGCATCTCATGGTCAGTATTCAATCCCAGACCTACAGTTCGTAGACGCATTATCCATGTGGCCTCCTCCCGCCTCAGTCTTAATTCCCTGTTACCCCCTCTCAGGTTTTGGGCAATCACATCAATACCGAAGAAGGCAAATTGTTTGTGCTGTCCTTGTGCTGCGCATTCCCATGCGTGTAAAGCCATGGGGTACCTCTCATCCTGTTGTTTCAATGCCCTAACATGTTCCCCAATCCTCTCCTTCAGGGCTCTAATGGTACTCCCCACATACATCCGTTTGCATTTACACTCAATTATGTATATTACAAATCAGGTGTTGCAGTTGATGTTGTGTCGAATTGTATATTTCCTGTCATCATGTCCAAAAAACTCCTTCTTGTTATCTGAGGCCCATCTACAAACCCCACACGACCCACATTTGTGAAACCCTAATCATTGTTTGGTGAGCCAGTTACAGTCCCTCGAAATACGTGGGACACTTGGACTCAAAATGGATCTGAGTGTCTTTCCTCTCCTGTACGTGATCTGCGGTCTGGATGAGGTGCAAGAATCAAGGGATTTGTCAGCTTTTAATATGTTCCAGTGTTTGTTCATGCTTTTGACCAGAACCTTGGTCAGACTGTTGTAGTGTGTAATCAGTCTCACTGGTTGTGTCAAGGGCTTCTTTTTCACTTTATCCTTGAGAGTAACCTGTCTCTGTATCTTTCTGATCCACTTTTCTGCCTTCCCAATGATCCAAGGCTTGTAGCCCCTCACCATGAATCTGGTTCTCATACTCATCAAGCAAGATTGGAATTCTGAGTCTTCACTACAGTTTCTCCTTGCCCTGGTGAATTCGCCATATGGAATGGCTTGAATTTGGTGAGGTGGATGTGCGCTATTGGCGTGTAAAATAGAGTTGCATGCTGTTGGTTTTTGGTGTAGTCTGCTATGAAGCCTGTTGTCCTTAACATACAGTTCAGTACGTACAGTTCAGTCTAAAAATGTTATATGCACATCACTGTATTGGTAAGTAAATTTAATATCTAAAGTTTTGGTGTTTAAAAACTCACAGAATGATTCTAGTTTCTCCGTAGTGCCTGACCACAGTAGTAGACAGTCGTCAATGTACCTACCCCATTAAATGATCGAGTCGTTCCAGGTACCTCCAAGTCGGCCCCAGAACCATTCGTCCTCTAAGGTGCCCGTGAACAGATTGGCAAACAAAGGGGAGAATTTATATTCCATTGCCACCCCTTGCTTCTGTCTATACCATTGTCCCTCAAAAAGAAAAACATTATTGTTCAAAATCAGTTCAGTCATAGTCATGAGCAACATCGTGTGTTGCCACTGGGTGGCAGATCGTCTGTGGAGGTGACGCTCCATTGCCTTCAAACCTAGGTTTGGTTTAATGCTTGTGTATAGGGACACTACGTCTAAAGTCACCAAGATCATACCCTCTTCCCATGTCATATCTGCTAGAATACTCAAAACATGTTTTGTGTCCCTAATATGTGAGGGAAGATTACATACCAATGGTTGGAGGAAGAGATCGACATATTCAGCTAATCTCTCAGGCGGACCCCCAATACTTGAAACAATGGGTCTCCCCAGAGGGAAAGGCAGATGTTTGTGTACTTTGGGTAGGGTGTACATGTATGGGAAAGTTGGTCTGAACACTTTCAAGTAAGTGAGTTCATCATCATCTAGCGACCCAACGTGTGCCACTTCTTAAGATAGTCGTTGATTTTAATCGTTAATGGACCAATGGGGTTGGATGCCAATTTTTCGTAACACAAAGTGTCATCTAGTTGTCTTTGACAATAAATTGACACCACAGTCCATGGAATATGTCCCGCATGAGTTGTTGTCACCCGGCGGCTCACACCTGTTTTGAATGCATACATATGATTTAGATTGCTTTCCGGTTGTCTGGGTATTATACCAAAGATACAACTTGTTGCTTGGGTTTCCACACATGGTGAAATGTTTCACCAATATCTGTTGTCAGATGTTTACATGAATGTTTTCATATTGTTTATAGCCCTGAAGAAGTCATGGGGTCTTACCCGCACGACGAAACACGTGTTGGCTGGGCGTGCTTTGGATTCAAGAAAAGACAAGAGAAACACAAGAACTTTTTACTCTTTATTGATGCAAATCTTTTTTACTTGATGTCACTTGACTTGTGAACGGAGCGTGTGCAGAGGATAAGAATCAATGCCTGTAAATCCTATTTTTGACAGGTAGACTTTCACCTGTGTCCACTTCATGGGTACACCAGGTGGTCTGACTAGGAGTCAGAGAGAGCATGTGTCTGTATTGATTGAGGATCTTCCTACAATCAATTTGTTGCTGGTCAGTGAGGCTGCCTGTCATAGCTACACCATCAACTGACTCATCATCAGGGTTCTGTGAGAGGAGGTCAGGGAGTGGGTCACTCTCTTCCTCCTGTCCCTCATCAGTTGCCATGAGCAAGCCCATGTCAGCCCTGTCAATGTATGGATTGAGTCTGTTCACATGGAGCACCCTGTGGGGGCTCCTGGGAGTACCAATGTCCACCAAGTAGGTGACTTCTCCCTTTTGCTCAAGAATGGTATTGGGTCCACTCCATTTATCTTGGAGAGCTGCTGGGGCCACAGGCTCCAACACCCAAACCTTCTGTCCTGGCTGGTGAACAGTCAGTACAGCCTTTTGGTGATGCCAAGCTTTTTCCAATTCTTGACTTGCCTCAAGGTTTTTACTTGCCTTCTTCATGTACTCAGCCATCCTGGAGCGGAGACCAAGTACATAGTCCACTATGTCTTGTTTGGGAGGTATGAGAGGTAACTCCCATCCCTCCTTCACCAAACACAAGGGACCTCTAATTGGATGCCCAAACAAAAGTTCAAAAGGGCTGTAGCCAACCCCCTTTTGTGGGACCTCTCTGTAGGCAAAGAGAAGGCAGGGCAACAGGACATCCCATTTTCACCTAAGCTTTTCTGGGAGGCCCATGATCATGCCCTTGAGGGTTTTGTTGAACCTTTCAACTAACCCATTGCATTGTGGGTGATAGGGTGTGGTAAACTTGTAGTTCACTCCACACTCCTTCCACATTGCAGTAATGTAACTTGACATGAAGTTGGTACCTCGGTCAGTTAAGACCTCCTTTGGGAAACCCACTCTGGAAAAAATTCCCAGGAGGGCCCTGGCCACCACAGGAGCTGTGGTGGTTCTAAGGGATATAACCTCTGGATACCTAGTGGCATGGTCCACCACCACTAGAATATAACTGTGCCCAGATGCAGTTGGAGGGTTCATAGGACCAATGATATCAATCCCACCCCTCTCAAAGGGAACCCCCACCACAGGTAGTGGTATGAAGGGGCCTTTGTGGTACCACTTGACTTACCACTGGCTTGACAGGTGGTATAGGAGCAACAAAACTCCTTTGTGTCCTCTGACATGTGAGGCCAGTGAAAGTGAGGGACAAGCCTTTCCCAAGACTTACTTTGGCCTAAGTGTCCTGCTAAGGGAATGTCATGTGCCAAGGTAAGTAGGAAGCCCCTAAACTTCAGAGGTATGACCAACCTCCTGGTGGCACCAGGCTTGGGGTCTCTACCCACGAGTATAGGAGTCCCTCATCCAAACTGATCTTGTGAGATCCACTGACACTCCAGCAGCCTCAGCAGCAGCTTGCTCTCAGAGGGGTTCAAGAGAGGGGCAGGTTTGCTGCTCCAAACTCAAGTCTGCCCTGGAAGGGCTCCCTGTCCCCAAGAACTCAACCTGATCAGGTTCCAGTTCATCTGAGACAGTTCCTTCACAGGGACTGGGATCATCTCCCTCAAGAGATTGATCCTCACACTGAGTCTGGGAGGAAAACACAGCCTTACCCCTCCTGCTCCTTCTCTTGGAAGGCCCTTGGTCCATTGTTCCAGGATCCAGGGCCTGTCCAGTGTTAGCCAACTTGGCCTGTGACCTGGTCACAGCAAACACATCTGCAGTGATGCCCAGCATTGCTGCATGAGTCCTTAACTCTATCTCAGCCCAGGCTGAAGTTTCCAAATCATTGCCCAACAAACACTCCACTGCAAGGTCTGAGCTAACCACAACTTTCTTAGGGCCTGCTACCCCACCCCAGCTGAAATTAACAACTGCCAAGGAATGATCAGTCCTGACATTGTTAGCATTGGTCACTTGGTACATTTCTCCAAGTATGATTTGGTCAGGGTCCACAAGATTCTCTGTCACCATAGTAACACTTGCACCTGTGTCCCTGTATGCCATGGCCCCCTTATCATTGATCAAAGGCTGTTGTCTGTATTTGCCCAGGTTACTGGGACTGACAAATAAGGTGGCAAGATCCATGCCACCATCACAGACTAGCACAGCCTGAGCTGGAGTTTTGACTAGGCCAGAACCCATCTCAGAGCCCAAGGTTAACCCTACTAATCCCTTGTTCCCTGTACCACCACCTGTACTTGTGCTAGGGGGCGCAGTTGCCTTAGGGGCAGTGGTAGTAGGAGGATTTTCCTTGTCTTTTGGACAATCAGCATCTCTCTTCCAATGTGTCTTCTATTTACAGAGATAACTAACCTTTGTTAGATTGTGACTCCCCCCCAGATGCAGATTTTTGGGGCTCTGATGAAGACTTTTGATCTTTACCCTTGTCCTCACCCTTATCTGGAGTTTTAGCATCTTGCTTCTTCTGGTTACCACCATTCTTCTGGTTTTTATGCTTCACCCTTGTTCTGACCCACTTATCTGCCTTCTTTCTTTCCCAATTCTTGGGCAGAAGTCAGATCAGAGTCAACCAGGTACTGATGCAACAACTGATTTTGGCAATTATTAAGGATCTGCTCCCTCATAATCAAATTCTACTATACCTTAAATTCATTCACTTTGCTGCCAAGCAACCAGCCTTCCAGAGCCTTAATGGCACTATCCACAAAGTCTACCCAATCCTGATTCTGTGTCTTCAGGGTATCTCTGAACTCAATCCTGTACTGTTCAGTGGTTAAGCCAAACCCATCAATGAGAGCACTCTTCAAGATTGAGTAGGTGTCAGCATCCTCTTCTCTAACAGTGAGGAGCATATCTCTACCTTTGTCAGCAAAGGAGAGCCACAAGATAGCTGCCCACTGCTCTTGTGAGACTCTCTGTACTTTACAGGCCCTTTCCAAATTAGTTATCCATTTATGGATGTCATCCCCAACATGGTAGGGAGGGACAATCTTGCTCAGGTTCCTATTATCAAAGGAATGTTCTTTAACCCCTTCGCTGCTAGGCCTTTTCCCCCCCTGTGCTAAGCCTTTTTTTGGCTATTTGGGGTAGTGCGCGCTTAGGCCCCTGTAACATTTTGACCACATAAGGTATCCACGCCAAATTTGCGTCCTTTTCTTCCAACATCATGGGGATTGTAAAGGTACCCAGGGATTCCCCTGGAGGGGACCCAGAAATTAGCCAAAATACAGCAACATTTTGTTTTTTTGGGGAAAAATGCAAAAAAGGGCTACAGATGAAAGCGTCTTGTTTTTTCCCTGCAAATGGCATCAAAAAGTGGTTGTGGTGCTGAAATCACCATCTTCCCAGCTTTCAGGGACAAGCAGACTTTTGTCAGAAAACCAACTTTTTTACACAGTTTTGGCATTTTTCTGGGACATAGCCTATTTTTGCTATTTTTTGTGCTTTCAACCTCCTTCCAGTTAATGGTAGAAATGGGTATGAAACCAATAATGGATCCTGAAAAGCCATACATTTCTGAAAAGTAGACAAAATTCTGAATTCAGCAAGGGGTCATTTGTGTAGATCCTTAAAGTTTTCCTTATAGAAACTAACAGTTAAATGAAGGAAAAATTGAAAATTTGTTGAAAAAAACAGCCATTTGTGTCAACGTTTTCACCTGTAACTTCTTCTAATTATGACAGCTATTTGAAAGCAATATACCGTTATATCCGCTGGACCTTTCTGGTTGTGGGGATATATAGGACTTGTAGGTTCACCAAGAACCCGACAGAACCCAGAGCCAATAACTGAGCAGCATCTTGCAATGGTTTTTTATTATGTACCTGGTATATAGCAATTATTTTGGGAAAATGTATACATGGAAAAATTGTTATGAAAGACACCTATGTATTTCTGAAATGGGAACAAAATGTAGATTTTAGAAACAGTAGATATTTGCACATTTCCGAAATTGGGAGTACCCATACTAGCATGAGAATTATAGGTCATTTTTCAAAATGACTTATTTTTACACATTGTCTTTCATTTGGAAGGCAGAAATGCATCGGAAGTCAATAGGTAATAACAGTTGCTCTACAATTCTGTGTTACCCTAAGTCTCCCAATAAAAATGGTACCTCACTTGTGTGGGTAGGCCTTGTGCCCACAACAGGAAATGGCTCAAAATGCAACGTGGACGTACCACATTTTCACAATGAAAAATTACCCTTTTTTTGAAAAGTGCCTAGCTGTAGTTTTTGAACCCTAGCTCTACGGGCACTTAGGGAAACCTAGCAAACCTATACATTTTTGAAAACTAGACACCCAGGGGAATTCAGGACGGGGTGACTTGACTGGCTCTCAACAGGTTCTGTTACCCAGAATCCCTTAGAAACCTAAAAAATTGGTAAAAGAAAAACATTTTCCTCACTTTTCTTTGGTGGAAAGTTCTGGAATCTGCGCGGATCCACAAAATTATACCCACCCCGCGTTCCCCAAGGTCTTCCAAAAACAATGGTACCTCACTTGTGTGGGTAGGCCTAGTGCCCGCGACAGGAAGCAGCGCAAAACGCAACGTGGACGCACCACATTTTCACAGTGAAAAATGACCCTTTTTTGGCAAAGTGCCTAGCTGTAGTTTTTGAACCCTAGCTCTGCCGGCACCTAGGGAAACCTAGCAAACCTATACATTTGTGGAAACTAGACACCCAGGGGAATCCAGGATGGGGTGACTTGACTGCCTCCCTCCAGGTTCCGTTACGCAGAATTCCTCGCAAACCTAAAAAATTGTCAAAAAAAAACACATTTTCCCCACATTTCTGTGGTGGAAAGTTCTGTAATCTGCATGGATCCACAAATTTCCACCCACCCCGCGTTCCCCAAAGTCTTACGAGAAAAATGGTACCTCACTTGTGTGGGTCGGCCTAGTGCCTGCGACAGGAAACGGCGCAAAACGCAACGTGGTCACACCTCAATTTTGCAGTGAAAAATGACCCTTTTTTGGCAAAGTGCCTAGCTGTAGTTTTTGAACCCTAGCTCTGCCGGCACCTAGGGAAACCTAGCAAACCTATACATTTTTGAAAACTAGACACCCAGGGGAATCCAGGATGGGGTGACTTGACTGCCTCCCTCCAGGTTCTGTTACCCAGAATCCCTTGCAAACCTAAACAATTGTCCAAAAAAACACATTTTCCCCACATTTCTGTGGTGGAAAGTTCTGGAATCTGCGTGGATCCACAAATTTCTGCCCACCCCGCGTTCTACAAAGTCTTACGAGAAAAATGGTACCTCACTTGTGTGGGTCGGCCTAGTGCCTGCGACAGGAAACGGCGCAAAACGCAACGTGGTCACACCTCAATTTCGCAGTGAAAAATGACCCTTTTTTGGCAAAGTGCCTAGCTGTAGTTTTTGAACCCTAGCTCTGCCGGCACCTAGGGAAACCTAGCAAACCTATACATTTTTGAAAACTAGACACCCAGGGGAATCCAGGATGGGGTGACTTGACTGCCTCCCACCAGGTTCTGTTACCCAGAATCCCTTGCAAACCTAAAAAATTGTCCAAAAAAACACATTTTCCCCACATTTCTGTGGTGGAAAGTTCTGGAATCTGCGTGGATCCACAAATTTCCGCCCACCCCACGTTCCCCAAAGTCTTACGAGAAAAATGGTACCTCACTTGTGTGGGTCGGCCTAGTGCCCGCGACAGGAAACGGCGCAAAACACAACATGGTCACACCTCAATTTCGCAGTGAAAAATGACCCTTTTTTGGCAAAGTGCCTAGCTGTAGTTTTTGAACCCTACCTCTGCCGGCACCTAGGGAAACCTAGCAAACCTATACATTTTTGAAAACTAGACACCCAGGGGAATCCAGGATGGGGTGACTTGACTGCCTCCCACCAGGTTCTGTTACCCAGAATCCCTTGCAAACCTAAAAAATTGTCCAAATAACACATTTTCCCCACATTTCTGTGGTGGAAAGTTCTGGAATCTGCGTGGATCCACAGATTTCCACCCATCCCGCGTTCCCCAAAGTCTTACGAGAAAAATGGTACCTCACTTGTGTGGGTCGGCCTAGTGCCTGCGGCAGGAAACGGCGCAAAACGCAACGTGGTCACACCTCAATTTCGCAGTGAAAAATGACCCTTTTTTGGCAAAGTGCCTAGCTGTAGTTTTTTAACCCTAGCTCTGCCGGCACCTAGGGAAACCTAGCAAACCTATACATTTTTGAAAACTAGACACCCAGGGGAATCCAGGATGGGGTGACTTGACTTCCTTCCACCAGGTTCTGTTACCCAGAATCCCTTGCAAACCTAAAAAATTGTCAAAAAAAACACATTTTCCCCACATTTCTGTGGTGGAAAGTTCTGGAATCTGCGTGGATCCACAAATTTCCACCCACCCCGCGTTCCCCAAAGTCGTACGAGAAAAATGGTACCTCACTTGTGTGGGTCGGCCTAGTGCCCGCGACAGGAAACGGCGCAAAACGCAACGTGGTCACACCTCAATTTCGCAGTGAAAAATGACCCTTTTTTGGCAAAGTGCCTAGCTGTAGTTTGTGAACCCTAGCTCTGCCGGCACCTAGGGAAACCTACCAAACACACACATTTCTGAAAAGTAGACACCCGGGGGCTTCCAGGGAGGTATGGCTTGCATGGATCCCCCAACCTTTCCTTACCCAGAATCCCCTGCAAACCTCAATTTTAGCTGAAAAAAATCACTTTTTTCACACATTTTTGTGTGGGAAAGTGTGGCATCACTGGCCTCACACAAATTTCCTACCACCCAGCGTTCCCCCAGGTCTCCCGATAAAAATGGTGCCTCACTTGTGTGGGAGGCCCAAGTACCCGCGACAGGCAAGGGCCCAAAACGTAGTGAGGCGACATCAAAATTGCCTATCTCAAAACCACCTGGTTTTGCAAGGGGGTCACCTGGGTTTTTGGCCCCGTGCTCGGCGGCCATCTAGGGAAACCTACCAAACCCACACATTTCTGAAAAGTAGACACCCGGGGGCTTCCAGGGAGGTATGTCTTGCGTGGATCCCCCAACGTTTCCTTACCCAGAATCACCTGCAAACCTCAATTTTAGCAGGAAAAATCACTTTTTTCACACATTTTTGTGTGGGAAAGTGTGGAATCACTGGCCTCACACAAATTTCCTACCACCCAGCATTCCCCCAGGTCTCCCGATAAAAATGGTGCCTCACTTGTGTGGGAGTTCCAAGTACCCGCGACAGGCAAGGGCCCAAAACGTAGTGAGGCGACATCAAAATTGCCTATCTCAAAACCACCTGGTTTTGCAAGGGGGGTCACCTGGGTTTTTGGCCCCGTGCTCCGCGGCCATCTAGGGAAACCTACCAAACCCACACATTTCCGAAAAGTAGACACCCGGGGGCTTCCAGGGAGGTATGGCTTGCGTGGATCCCCCAACGTTTCCTTACCCAGAATCCCCTGCAAACCTCAATATTAGCTGAAAAAATCACTTTTTTCACACATTTTTGTGTGGGAAAGTGTGGCATCACTGGCCTCACACAAATTTCCTACCACCCAGCGTTCCCCCAGGTCTCCCGATAAAAATGGTGCCTCACTTGTGTCGGAGGCCCAAGTACCCGCGACAGGCAAGGGCCCAAAACGTAGTGAGGCGACATCAAAATTGCCTATCTCAAAACCACCTGGTTTTGCAAGGGAGTCACCTGGGTTTTTGGCCCGTGCTCGGCGGCCATCTAGGGAAACCTACCAAACCCACACATTTCTGAAAAGTAGACACCCGGGGCTTCCAGGGAGGTATGGCTTGCGTGGATCCCCCAACGTTTCCTTACCCAGAATCCCCTGCAAACCTCAATTTTAGCTGAAAAAATCACTTTTTTCACACATTTTTGTGTGGGAAAGTGTGGCATCACTGGCCTCACACAAATTTCCTACCACCCAGCGTTCCCCCAGGTCTCCCGATAAAAATGGTGCCTCACTTGTGTGGGAGGCCCAAGTACCCGCGACAGGCAAGGGCCCAAAACGTAGTGAGGCGACATCAAAATTGCCTATCTCAAAACCACCTGGTTTTGCAAGGGGAGTCACCTGGGTTTTGGCCCCGTGCTCGGCGGCCATCTAGGAAACCTACCAAACCCACACATTTCTGAAAAGTAGACACCCGGGGCTTCCAGGGAGGTATGGCTTGCGTGGATCCCCAAACGTTTCCTTACCCAGAATCCCCTGCAAACCTCAATTTTAGCTGAAAAAATCACTTTTTCACACATTCTTGTGTGGGAAAGTGTGGCATCACTGGCCTCACACAAATTTCCTACCACCCAGCGTTCCCCAGGTCTCCCGATAAAAATGGTGCCTCACTTGTGTGGGAGGCCCAAGTACCCGCGACAGGCAAGGGCCCAAAACGTAGTGAGGCGACATCAAAATTGCCTATCTCAAAACCACCTGGTTTTGCAAGGGGGGTCACCTGGGTTTTTGGCCCCGTGCTCGGCGGCCATCTAGGGAAACCTACCAAACCCACCCATTTCTGAAAAGTAGACACCCGGGGGCTTCCAGGGAGGTATGGCTTGCGTGGATCCCCCAACGTTTCCTTACCCAGAATGGTGCCTCACTTGTGTGGGAGGCCCAAGTACCCGCGACATGCAAGGACACAAAACGTTTTGAGGCAACATCAACATTGCCTATCAAAAAATGTTTTGGGCCCTTGCCTGTTGCGGTTACTTGGGCCTCCCACACAAGTGAGGCACCATTTTTATCGGGAGACCTGGGGGAATGCTGGGTGGTAGGAAATTTGTGTGAGCCCGGTGATGCCACACTTTCCCACACAAAAATGTGTGAAAAAAGTGATTTTTTCAGCTAAAATTGAGGTTTGCAGGGGATTCTGGGTAAGGAAACGTTGGGGGATCCACGCAAGCCATACCTCCCTGGAAGCCCCCGGGTGTCTACTTTTCAGAAATGTGTGGGTTTGGTAGGTTTCCCTAGATGGCCGCCGAGCACGGGGCCAAAAACCCAGGTGACCCCCCCTTGCAAAACCAGGTGGTTTTGAGATAGGCAATTTTGATGTCGCCTCACTACGTTTTGGGCCCTTGCCTGTCGCGGGTACTTGGGCCTCCCACACAAGTGAGGCACCATTTTTATTGGGAGACCTGGGGGAACGCTGGGTGGTAGGAAATTTGTGTGAGCCCGGTGATGCCACACTTTCCCACACAAAAATGTGTGAAAAAAGTGATTTTTTCAGCTAAAATTGAGGTTTGCAGGGGATTCTGGGTAAGGAAACGTTGGGGGATCCACGCAAGCCATACCTCCCTGGAAGCCCCCGGGTGTCTACTTTTCAGAAATGTGTGGGTTTGGTAGGTTTCCCTCGATGGCCGCCGAGCACGGGGCCAAAGACCCAGGTGACCCCCCTTGCAAAACCAGGTGGTTTTGAGATAGGCAATTTTGATGTCGCCTCACTACGTTTTGGGCCCTTGCCTGTCGCGGGTACTTGGGCCTCCAACACAAGTGAGGCACCATTTTTATCGGGAGACCTGGGGGAACGCTGGGTGGTAGGAAATTTGTGTGAGCCCGGTGATGCCACACTTTCCCACACAAAAATTTCTGAAAAAAGTGATTTTTTCAGCTACAATTGAGGTTTGCAGGGGATTCTGGGTAAGGAAACGTTGGGGGATCCATGCAAGCCATACCTCCCTGGAAGCCCCCTGGTGTCTACTTTTCAGAAATGTGTGGGTTTGGTAGGTTTCCCTAGGTGGCCGCCGAGCCCCGGGCCAAAAACCCAGGTGACCCCCCTTGCAAAACCAGGTCATTTTGAGATAATGTGTTGTTTATTTCTGCAGCGTGAAAATTTTGGCACAATATTGCAAGGAAAATGTGACAGACATTTTGAGGTTTGCAGGACATTGTGGGTACCATAACTTGTTGGGATCCACAAGAGAGATATCACCATGTACTCCCATGGGTGTTTCGTTTACGACAATATCTACAGTTGGTAGGTTATTCTTAGACGGAATGTACACCTTGGCAGACAGACTAAAAAGACAAAGATTACTGCACAGCCATCTATTCCTCAAGCACACACACATACTGGTTGGATTTGGCACGAGGGCAAGTGATGGTTCAGTATATACAATTTTATTAACAAGAGATTTCACAAAAATGAAATGCACTGTCAATAATTGAAAGGACAAAAAACTGAACCAGTGACTCGCAGCTCGTGAGCTGTAAAGCCACGTCAAGGCCCCAACCGCTTTACAGGCCATTCACACACCTTTCATACGTGATACACACAAGACCATTCACACCACCAGGCACGAAACAAACACATTACAACATTCACAAAAAGGGACAAGGTACACCCTGCTTGAGAAAGACAAAAAAAAATATTACTGCACAGCCATCTAATCCTCAAGCACACACACATACTGGTTGGATTTGGCACGAGGGTGAGTGATGGTTCAGTATATACAATTGTATTAACAAGTGATTTCACAAAAATGAAATGCACTGTTAATAATTGAAAGGACGAGAAACTGAACCATTGACTCACAGCTCGTGAGCTGTAAAGCCACGACAAGGCACCAACCTCTTTACAGGCCATTCATACACCTTTCATACGTGTGACAAATACAAAACCATTCACACCACCAGCCGCGGGCCCATCACATTACAACACTCACACCAGCAGACAGCGCCATTCAAGGGCCCATCACTTTCACACGCCCACATTCCTAACACAGCAACCACACAAGCTGATGGATTGCGTGGAGTGTCGCTCGGCTAGCAGTGTGTGTAGTGACCAGCAGCAAGTCACTACTCACACACTGCCAGCCGAGCGCCAGTCCACGCACACCGCCAGCCAAGCGCCACTCCACGCACACCGCCAGCCAAGCGCCACTCCACGCACACCGCCAGCCAAGCGCCACTCCACGCACACCGCCAGCCAAGTGCCACTCCACGCACACCGCCAGCCTAGCGCCACTCCATGCACACCGCCAGCCTAGCACCACTCCACGCACACCGCCAGCCAAGCGCCACTCCACGCACACCGCCAGCCAAGCGCCACTCCACGCACACCGCCAGCCAAGCGCCACTCCACGCACGCCGCCAGCCAAGAGCCACTCCACGCACACCGCCAGCCAAGCACCAGCCTACACACACCACCATCACATTTAGGATTTTTTTATACAAAAAAGAAAACACAAACAAATTGCAAATAGATACAAATCTACTAACACAAAATCAGAAACTAAATACATTGCACTAATGCCAACCTTGAAACAGAACAACAATTCTTAAACATTACAGACCAGGCAGTTCACTTTACCACTCATGGTTGCTCCCAATAATTCTTTTGCTTGTGGTACGCTCTATAACAAGCAGGCACACACAGCCCAGGGTTAGAAGGACACTCAGGGCAGTACATACGAGTCTCCTTCCGCGTACCTCTTCGCCAACAGACTCTACATCTCCTAGTGGGAAAGTCTTTTGAGGGTGTAGGAGGAATGTGATCAGGAAAGTGGCGATCTTTCAATCGAGCCACATCCTCCACCACTCCAACTCTAGGAACACTTGCCTGTTCCACAACAACAAGGCTGCCTATGACAGACTGCTGAAACTGAACAAAAGTCAACTTTGACGCAGGAGAACACTCCTTGAACACAACAAAAGCATTGAAAGTTGCTAAATTGAAGAGATGGATGGCCAACTTCTTATACCAAATGTAAGCCTTACGAATAGCAGTGTAAGGTTCCAACCTCTGATCTACTCTATCAACACCACCCATGTGCTTATTGTAGTCTAAAATGCACACAGGTTTGCGCACTTCAGCAATCTGACCCCAAACAGCCACAGGTGAAGTACTCTCATCATGGATGGTAGTCAGCATGTACACATCCCTCCTGTCCACAAATTTCACAGCTAGCAGTTCCTCACTACGCAAGGCACTGCACTGTCCCCTCTGAAGTTTTTGCAAACAAGCTCTTTTGGATAACCTTTACGGTTAGAGCGGATTGTGCCACAAGCAAAAGTGTCCACTTTGAACAATTCCTTAAACAATTGCACAGCAGTGTAGAAGTTATCAAGGTACAAATGGTGGCCTCTGTTAAACAGTCCTCTAGCAAGATCCCACACAATTTTCTCTGAAACTCCAAAAGTGGACGGACAACCAGGGGGGTCAATAGTGGAATCCCTACCAGTGTACACACGCAAATTAAAAACATATCCTGTCCTACTCTCAGACAACATATACAGCTTAATTCCATAGCGTGCCCTCTTGCTAGGAATGTACTGCCTAAAAACCAAACGGCCCTTGAACAGGACCAAAGACTCATCAATAGATATTTCTTTCCCTGGAGTATAGATCTCTGAAAATCGATCTACAAAGTGATCAAGAACAGGCCGAATCTTAAAAAGACGGTCACATTCAGGGTGATCTCGTGGCAACGCCAAACCATTATCAACAAAATGCAGCATCCGAAGCAAAAGTAAATACCGATCACGAGTCATAACTGCAGGAAATATGGCCGTTGCCATCAAGGGACTGGTAGACCAATATGAACCCATGGACGGCTTCCTTATCAAACCCATCAAAAAAGTCAAACCCAAAAACTTCTTCATCTCTTCCAGATTTGTGGGACTCCACCGGGTAGCTCTAGAATGGGGCCTAAGTCTGGCACTGTTGTCCCTCAAAAACTGTTCAGCATACAAATTAGTCTGCTCAACAATCTCACCCAAAAATACATCATCCATAAACAACTGAAAATACTGTATAGGCAAATAATGTTCACAATCCACTCTACACCCTGCATAACCACTAAAGGCAGGCAACACCGGCTGCACCATGTTTGGATCAACCCAGAGTCCAGCACTTCCAGTAGGAAGCCTAGCAGCCCCAGGCTGCAATCCAGATGCCTCTTGCACCATCGGCACAGTAGTATCCTCCTCTAAAACAGGCACTTCATCTGCACTGAGAGTACCTTCATCATCCGATGATTCCATGTGGAGAGAAAACTCACTGCCTGAATCTTCCCCTCCCTCCTCTCCCTCAGACGCACTGTCAGTCTCATAATCCTGCTCAGAGGAAGATTCAAGAAGCAAACCAACCACCTGCTGAGCAGTAATTCTACGGCTAGCCATAATGCTTACTAATAAAGGTTACTTGTCAAACAAGTCAACAACAACAAACCCTTTGTAAAAAAAGAAATAAACAAAATGTAGCTTTATCACAAAGACCTATATACTCCAACACTATACCACTCACGTGACAGAAGCAGCTAGACTCACCACCACCTACTCTGCACAGACACAGTAAGGATCAACAATATCCCACTAAAAAAGAAGAAAAAAAAAATTACACATAAGACAATGCAAAACATCGCAAAGAATTTCATGCTCTGAACACTAACAAATATGCTGCCATTATGACACCACTTACAAAAAAATTCATTCATGCATGACAATAATACTCATTTGGAGTACACACAACAAAAATATTTTTCTTACCAAATAAATGCAATTACGCAAAACTGCAGAACAACCACTGCCGAAACCGCAAACAGGAATCAAAAGCTTTACACTAGAATAAAAAGGAGAAAAAAACATTACAATCACATATGCAAATAATGCACCAGTCCACACACAATCCACCAGCCAAGCTAAGGGGTAGGTGGGCCAAAGAGTATAAATAAAATATTCACCCCCGTAAAAGGGGAGCAACCCTTGCCCTTTTGGCCACTCCCCAACACAAAAATTAAAAAAACCCTGGTGTCTAGTGACTTCTGACCTCCTTGGGGGCAGATGGGCCTAAAAACATACTGCTATTCTGCCACCCAAGGGGTCACTCTCCACAAATAAATGCCTGGTGGACTAGTGGGAAGATACCTTTATCTTCCGCACACGATCTCTCACTACTCAACTCTACTCTCAACTCTATTCACAACTGGATGTTAGCTCACCAACTCATTCTGAATCCCGCCAAAACTGAATTCCTCCTCCTCTCTACCTCTCTCTCACCTCCTCCTGTTCAATCTTGGATGGATCAGCTGAACCTACTCAACAACAAACCCATCATTGTCGACAGCGCTAAATCCCTAGGTGTCATTCTTGACAAAAGACTCAACCTAATCTCCCACATCAACTCTATTGCTAAGAACGCACGTTACCAGTTGCGCCTTCTATGGGGGATCCGTCGGTTCTTCCCGGAGAAAGACTTAAAAACCTTGGTACAATCTCTGGTTCTCTCAAGACTGGATTATTGCAATTCTCTTCTGACGGGCCTACCCAAATCCCACCTCTCCCCTCTCAAATCCATCCTCCATTCAGCAGCTCGCTTCATTTCAGGGTCTAAACGAAGCGACCACGTCACTCCTATCCTGTCCTCTCTTCGATGGCTTCCGATCGAGGCAAGATCTATTTACAAAACTGCCTGCATCACACACAAAGCCTTACACACGTCCTCCCCTCGTTACCTGGCGAATAAATTGAAATTGTCCGGTGGCTCTCGCCCTTCTCGCAATGCGAAAAAGCTTCTGCTTGAGCCCCCCACCCCCTCGTCTTCAAAAGGGAAAGATCGATGGCGCAATCCTTCTCAGGCAATGCGGTGAGAATCTGGAACTCGCTTCCCCCATTGCTCCGTGCCACCTCCTCTACCCGGATCTTCTAAGCTGACCTCAAATCTCTTCTCTTCCAAAGACACTTTCAGAACTAATACTTTCACTCTCAGCCCCCTCTAGGAAGTTCGCTCTTCATTGTAAATTTGTACTTTTTCCTGTACATTCCTCACCCTTGCGTGCTGTGCTGGATTTGTGTACCCTTCATTTAATTCACGCCCTCTCTACTCCCTCAAGGAAGTTCTTCCACTATAGGAAATTCTGTACTCCATGCCTATAGAAGTGCCTTCCCAGTGTGTTCTGCCACTTATTGCAGTATTATACCTCTATTTGTATTTTGTATCTCATGTATCATGCACAATTGTCACTTTTTCCTCATGTAATGTAACGCTTGCTTTTGTATTATGCTCACTTGTAACCTTCTCATCCATGTAATGTTACTGTTCCTATTGTGAAGCGCTCTCACACCTTCGGGTAAAGCCCCGCGCTATATAAATAAAACTGCCCCCCCCCCCCCAGGGGGGCAGAGCACCAAAAACATAAGGCCCCCAAAAGGGGAGCGACCCTTGCCCAAGGGGCCGCTCCCCAAAACAGTATTTTCCATTTTTTTTAAAAATTCCCTGGCGTCTAGTGGGCATTCCTGCTGCACGATCGCATGATCGTGCAGCAGGAATGCACAAAAGAGGCATCGAGGGAAAGGAAAGGGTTTTCCTTTCCCTCGATGCCTCTTCTGTTTCAAATCCCCCCTCCCCGGAGCCAAAACTAACCTTATTCCCCGACGCGCTATTGTGAAGCGCTCTCACACCTTCGGGTAAAGCCCCGCGCTATATAAATAAAACTGCCCCCCCCCAGGGGGGCAGAGCACCAAAAACATAAGGCCCCCAAAAGGGGAGCGACCCTTGCCCAAGGGGCCGCTCCCCAAAACAGTATTTCTGTTTTTAAAAAAAATTCCCGGTCGTCTAGTGGGCATTCCTGCTGCGCGATCGCATGATCTTGCAGCAGGAATGCACAAAAGAGGCATTGAGGGAAAGGAAAGGGTTTTCCTTTCCCTCGATGCCTCTTCTGTTTCAAATCCCCCTCCCCGGAGCCAAAACTAACCTTATTCCCCGACGCGCTGGAAGCAAATGGCTTCCAGCGCGTCGGGGAACAAAGGAAACCCCCAATGACGTCAGCGCGCCTTGCGCGCTGACGTCATTGAGGGGAGTGGGGAGGCAGGGAAGCCCTTCCCCTGCCTTCCCCCAAAAAAACCCGACGATCGGATTCCCACGGGGGGAGCGACAGCGCTTCCCCCGTGGGTGGTCTTATGACGAGCTGGACTCGTCATGAGCACACGACCACTGTGTGCCATGACGAGTCCAGCTCGTCATGAGCATCGAAGGGGTTAATTCTAGGGACACTGTTGCTGCCATCATGGGACTCTAGTCCCAACTTTTTTCTAGCTCTCTGGACTTCTAGGGACTCTTTGCCCAGGGCTAATTGCTGTTGCCTGAGCCTAAGCTTAGCTTTCTCAAGTTCCAGAAATTGGTACTCCCTGTCATAAGAGTGGTCCCTCTTCCTAGATACAGAGGTCCCTACAGACTGTCCTGAGTGATCCGACTCTGCAAAGGGAGGTCTAGATCTCCTTGGTAAACTCCACACTCTTCCAGGAGGGGTGAAGAGAGGCTCCCCAGAGCCATCTCCATGACCCTCTTGAAGATCTGAGTTATCCAGGTGGGAACCATCTTGTTCCTCCTGGCCAGGGTTTGAGTCTAGGTCATAAAAGGTGTCACCTCCTGACCTGTCCTCATTCCCTGTCCCACCAACTCTCTTCCGTTCATCTGACCCAGGGGTCTTCCTAAGGTCATCAAGAAGTAACATCTCTACCAGACGTTGAGTGTTAGCGCTTCTCCCTGTCTTCAGCTTCCTAGAGGCACATACGGCTTTCAATTTGTGGAATGAAAGCTCGCTGTATCTAGAGGGCAGAGAGCCACTGGCATCTCCTTTAGAAGACATACTAAGTGTGGTGAGGTGTTGCACCTACCTAACCTAGTGGGAACTAAACTCTCTGAGGTTGGAGAAAGGGTGTGCTAGACCCTTGACTTACCCAACCCTAAGTTCAGTAGAACTTACTTATTCTAAGCTAGTATTATATGTACCTAGTACTTAGTGGTTTTCAGTTAATCAATACAAACATTTATCTGGTAAAACAATGCAGGCTTGAATCCCAACCGCTGCACACCAATGTGAGAAGTTGGCTTGATATATGCTGTCCACTAATTAAAGTGGGCACCCTGTACCAGTCCAAAAAACCCTTATGGTGATTTAAGAGGTCAAAGATAACCTTAGAAAGCTATCCAAGTTGTAGCTGTGGAAAGCAGCCTTCAGGCTTAGTCTTGAACGAATGTTAAGTAGCTTGTTTCACCAGAATGCAACCTTATATTATTGATTAAATGAAAGGAGAACCACACAGTAGTTATAAAAATATGTATTTATTAGTTTAACACACTAAAAGTATGACACAGTATCTTCTACATGAAGATACTCATAAAGCACACAATACTGTAGCACAGAAACAATTGTAAGTAGCACTAATACAAAGTGGGCCCCAGAGGGAGACCAAACCATATACTAAAATAGTGGTATAAGAACCATGACTCGGGTCATGACAGTGTCTAGAGGATGTGGAATCGCTGGGACCCCAAGGAACCACCCAAGGTGAGTAAGTAGGGACCCTACGGAGGACGGGTGCAGTGTGGAAACACGACTGAGTGCGCCCTACAATTCTATGAGAGAGTCGCGGTTGCAGTTTTAAAGTTTAAGGACCCTTCGGATTGGACTTCGAAGAAACCCCGTGGAACTCAAGAGGTTGGAGAGCCACCCCACCCTGGATACCATAGTACCAGAGTTACCTATCCCAGGGAAGCCGGGTGCATAGGTCTGAAGTGGCGTCTGAAACCGCTGTCGATCTCTAGGGAGGACTTCGAAGAAGAGCCACTGCTGGGAAGAAGAAAAGTGTCAGTCATAATCCAAAGGTGGATTCTTGGTGAAGAATACATGAAAGCAGAGGGGACAGATTTTGGGTCATCGGGAGTGACCAGGGGCTCGGTAGACGAATGCCCACCGATGTCGGGTGCTTCAGGTGCGTTGAGGGGGTTCTTGACTCTGCAGCCACTGGGACCAGGAGATGTCGACGATGACTGTGAGCCGGATACAAGCTGTCCCATGAAGGATGTTGAGTGCTGAGGGGTCGGTGTCCGGCTGGAGTTCCAACAAGCCTTGGCAGCGGCAACTTACAAAGATAGTCAAGAAAAGTTACGGTTTGGACCTGCAAGCTCCAGGAGACTCACCCAACACAGGGGAGTCAGGGCAAGCCTGGAGCAACCAGGGGAGCACACGAAAAGCAAAGATGACCCTCAAGAGGACCCACGGGCCAGAGGAACAAGAGTCGCTAGGGGACCTTGAGCAGCTTCACAAAGCAACAGCCCACGGAGCACTCAGTGTGAGGAGGCCAAAGTTCTTTGGTGGAAAGGGTGGCAGAGGTTGGGGCTACTCGAAGCCCAGTGCACTTGTTTCAGAAATGCCAACAAGCATATGCACTTGCAAAAGTACGCAATGCACAGGGGTAAAGGTATTACAGCCCCCACGAGGGATTCTAACCTCAAACTTGGTGAGAGGGCAGCTCGGACCTCGAGGGACTTGGAAACCCACCTCCTGTGTTGCTGGAGCCCTCTGAGTCCATAGGAGCTCAGGAGCAGCAGACCGGTCAATCGTGTTGTGGTGCCTGCGGTTGCAGGGGAGTGACTCCTTCACTCCAAGGGAGATGTCTTCAGTTGTCCTTGTTGCTCCACAGGTCCTGCACAGAGCCTGTATGGTGCACGGGCACAGACGATGCTTTGGACGGAGTGGGGGACGAAGTCGGGTAAAAACGAAGTCCATGCAAACTTTAATGATAACCCCGCTAACGTAGGCTGTTTTCCCCAAGTGTGCTTCCACCCAGCTTGGTCACTTCACTATTAATTTGTGGCTCCAGTGAGAGTTATGCTTCAGAGGTACACCGCAAAGAACAATTTTGAAGTTGACGTGCTATGAGTCTCTGCCGAGGCCCACGTGGCTGTGTCCAAGTTGGTGCTCCAAGTGATCCTGCAGGCCTGTGCTTTACCCTACCCACACAGTTTCACTGTCATATCTGTCAGGATGGGAAAAACTGATCCAAAGCAGGGGAAGCTCCCATTTGAGCAGAAAAAAACAGCAAGACATACTCCCGCCCTAGCAATAGATATACGAGGTGCTGGCATTGTACACGAATCTCCAGATGAGGACATCAAGGTGATGCTCCTGTACTCATGAGTCCAGCCTCCAAACCATTGATGCTAAAACTGACCATCTGACCGCATTGATGGACCACATAAAGGAGTGGGTAAATATGCATGGGGATCGCCTGGGTGAGGAGGAGCCGCGTTTCTCCAGTTTGGAAGACACAACCATCGGCGTGCAAAAAGCAATGCAATACATGGGAAAAGAGCTTTAATGAAATCTTTAAAAAAAAATAGGTCCTTGAAGCGCAATTGCACAGAAACAAGATTGAAATAGCAAAGGGAAAAATGCACTACTCAATACCAGGGATGTGGGATATCATTCTCTCCAGACTTTACAATGGTGGTGCAGAAGGCAAGAAGATCCTTTGGTGAGGCCAAGAATATCCTCTGGGATTCGAAAGTAATATGTACTATGCTGTACCCTGTTCGTCTAAAGGTGCAACACAATGTCCACAAATAGATATTTGTAAATCCAAAGGCGGACATGAGCTTTGCAAAGTCTATTGTAAGGAATATGAGAGGGGCATCTTGGCTACGTCACATTAGAAGTCTGAAGAAGATGGTACATCACACATATATGAGGATTACCTATCATATCATCAATTGTGAGACTCTGAGACTCTTGTATAGACCTTTGGGCATTGCGCACTTGGCTGATGGCACAATGGAGGGCTTGCTGAGTGGACCTCGGTGCTGCAGGTTTCGTGCCGGGCTAGGGGATAGCTGACAGTTTCATTTTGAGACATGAAGTTCACATTTACCAACACTAAATTAGTGAAATTGCTTCCACTAAACACAATGGTCAAGGCCACGGGATGGTCAGTGATGGCCTCCCCCTGTGTGGGATGCTATCTAATGTGTTTGGTGGGGTTTTGGGATATTAAAAAAGGATACCTCACTGAAAGTTGTAGTTTTCAGTGTGGAAGGTGGGGGGGGGGGGGTTAGTTCTGAGTTGAACAGTGGTGTAGCTTGGTCAGTAAGATTAGGGGGTTGTGAGCTTCAGATTTCCCAATCACGTTGATGTATTAAAGTAAAATACATTATCTGAGAAACAAGACAGGAGGGGGCTTAATGGGCAGTGGAAAGGGAGAGCAGTACGGATTGTTAGCGGTACTCAAAACACAATATTTTGTAAAATAACTAAAAAAAATTAAGAACTTCAAAACGGAGAGGAGAGAGAGTGTGTGTGGTGAGTTTTAGGCTGTTTGTGCATGTAAACAAACTAGATGAAATCTGACAGCCACCTCACCATACCCGGCAGAAAGCACCTGTACCCAACTATTTACTAGATAATACATTTATTAGAGGGTGTAACACTCCAAACACCCAAACTGAAGCTATGCCCCTGTAGTTGAATATAGAGAAAAAACCCTCTTTATTGCAAGAAGACAACAGTTATGCTAGAAGAAGTTTGATTTGGCTGTAATTATGCCATACTTGTAAACATAGCATCGTCTCCATTCCATACTGGGATGAGGGCTATTAAAGGTCTATTGTGGAACATAAGAGGGCTGGGTACCCACAGAAAGCAGATTGGTACGAGCGTGCTTGGAGCGCATGACGCTGCAGTAAGAATGCTTCAGGAAACACACAAGTGCTGGATCAGCTTGCACATTCAGAGAGAATTGAAGTTAGACACTTTATGTTGCTTATTACAGCACCTAATCAGGGCTGGCTCTAGGGTGGAGCGACCGACGCCATCGCACCGGGTGCTGACTTCGAGTGGGGGCACCGCCTTTGCAAGTATATTATGGTTTTAAGAGCACCAGCTGCCTAATTTCTTGCCTCCAGCAATTTTCAGGCAACAATAAAAATGTCAAGATAACTCCGGTGATTATTGTTGTTCCTGGATAGAGATCGGAGCTTTGTCTAGTGGAAGTTTTGACAAATCTAAGGTAGTGCAGTGGATTAATATGCCTGCTGAAAAGAAGGTGCACAATGCTGATCACAAAGTGCATATAATGTAAATAGGTCAGTGGGTTTCTGCTTTTGTCAGAGAGATCCTTTTGTTACCTGCAGTTTTTATAAGTTAAAATCTTAATAAAGAGCAGTACGCTATTAACTGTCATCAAAGAGCTACATGCAAACTGCAAGGTATAGATTAGAGTGTTGTGATTTTTTCCCCAGTCTATCATTATCCTAATGTTGCAAAAGCGGTTCATTTGGATTGAAATCAATGATTATTATTAAAGGGAACCCCCAACCATGGTGCTATGTTTTAAATTCTGAGTTTGTGCTTCTCCCAAACCAGGCACTCTTTGACTATACTGCCTACCTGTATGGATGACGTGACTCCTACACCTTGTAGTCTTCTCTCTCTAACATTTCCTATACACTGATTTTCACACGTATGATTGATTGTCTCTGCAATATGTGTGATGTAAAGTGCTCCAACACCCTGCACTGGTATGAGTGGCGCTATAAGACTAATTAAATGTATCTGATAGAGAGTGGTTATGGAGACTTGAGGGGCACTGTTAAAGGGTGGTAGTGAGGGAATCTGAGACGGAGTTGCTCATTGGGAGACCCCAACAAACATTGTCGCACCGGGCGCCACCAGCTCTAAAAACGGCCCTCATCTAATTGAGGGGGTGGCGCAGCTGATAAAAAAACACGCTAAACTTCCCACCCTTGCATGTACGCAGAGATCTCCAAGGCAGATTTCTCATTTTCTGGGGGTTTGCGTAACTCTCCGGCCTCATTTGTTAATGTTTATGCTCCTAACATGGAGTCCTTTGAATTCTTTGCAACAATCTGGGCATTATGCAGACAACATGGGGCCGAAAACATTATATGGGGAGGGAACTTCAATTTAACATTGCGGTCCAATCTCGACCCTAACAACCCCATTAGAGTAGACCATCCAGGTGCAACACGAGTGTTGAACTCGCCTCACAAAATGGATGGGCTGGTTGACGAATAGAGGGCAACGAGTAGGATGGGAAGGGCATGCTCATGATCCTCTGCTCATAACACCCATTCCTGAATATACTTCTGGCTGACTAAGTCTGAGTCATTGTTGTGATTTACTCTGCTTTCCTACCACCCTCTTGCCCTCTCAGATCGCTCCTCAGTGCTTTTGGGCATTGAAGTCCCCGAAACTCCCCTATGTAGATGAATTATGTGCACTTACAGGGACCTGGTGCAGCACGAATGCCTATACATAGGACAAGACGCGTGTGCTCGTAGTTCTGGGGAGGGTGAATGCCCAAGCAGGACTCTTTCATCGTTGGTGAGGACTGCACGTCCAAATGGTCAGATGCTCACTGTTATGGATCCAGGTGGTGAGGTTGTGGAGAGCAGCAAGCACATACTGCTGGCATACTGTAGTTATTACGAGCATCTATACACTAGTAGACTGGCTTCTGTGCCACACCGATTAGATGAATGCCTGGATGGCATTGAACTGGCATGGATTGAGGGTGGTGAACTGGTGTGGATTGAGGGTGGTGAACTGGCATGGATTGATGGTGGTGAACTGCCATGGATTGAGGGTGGTGAACTGGCATGAATTGAGGGTGGTGAACTGGCATGCATTGTTGGTGGAGTGCGAACCGTTCTACAAGAACCAGTAGATCCCCAATAAATGACCTTGACAATTGAAGGGCTCAGGAAAGTAAGGCCCCAGGCGCGGATGGCCTGATGGGCGAGTTTTATTAAACATTTAGGCCCCAAGGTTGGTGGACCTATTTCAAGAGCAAGTTGAAAAGGTGTGCTCCCCCCAGTGTCCGTGAGGCCAGGATAGCAGTGGTTGAGAAGCAGGGGAAGGACCTTCTGGACTGTGGGTCATACAGAACACTGTCATGAATGAACTTAAATAATAAGATTCTTGCCTGTATCATTGCGAACAGGCACAACCCTTTAATGTGGGACCTTGTGCTGCCAGTCCTCTGCAGATTAGGTGTGGCCAACAATATCACAGGCCTTCTCAGTGCATAGAAGTAAGCAGCAGATATGCCCACTCTTGCCGCTACTCTTTGCCACTGTGATGGGGCCCCTGGCATCCTGGCTGTGTGAGGGCCACTGCCATAGGGGTATTGCCCTTCCATACCGGCATGTTCTGTTGTCCTTAAATTTGCACTACATCATGCTCTCTGTGTCGTCCGGCCTTAAACCTGTCTACCCTTATTAAATAAATAATGAGATTTGGAGTGGTGTGGTGTGGTGCAGGATATTCATAAGCTGGGGAAAGTCTGAGATGTTTCCATTAAAGGAGGAGGCATGTAGACCACAACTGGATTTTTCTCTGCTTTGGTGCGGTGGATCTGTCAAATATCTGGAAGTAATGACTAACAGGGACAGAAAGAAAGGTTATCCAAGATAGCTACTGTCTGGTGGTAGATAGACTAAGTGCTAAAATGGACAGATGGATTACGCTGGCCCTATCTATGGTGGGACGTGTGGCTCTCATTAATATGCTGATTCTCCACAGGTTTCTGTACCTGTTTCATAACATCCCTATCCCCTAGGAAAAAAAGTTTTTTTGCAAAACTTTAATCTTTTTTGACTGGATTTGTATGGGATTTGTATGGGGCGGGAAGGACACTAGACCGAGGTGGGAGATCCTTACTCTGTCATTCAAGCTGGGGGGTTTTCAGTCCCGGACCTATAAAGCAATTGCCTTGTGGCCCAATTATACTACACTACCTACTGGTTCGACACTCAGAATAGAGATCCACATCTGCCCCTAGAGAAGGATCAGGTCGAGGATGCAAGCTTACAAACCTGTTTGGCTGTCCAGCCGAACCGACCCATACAGTTCATTCAAACAGTGCGGTTCGCCAATTGGTCTATTTGGGCTATAATGAGGGCTTGTGGATTTGAGAACATTGGGGCATATTTACAAGGGGATTGCACCACCAAAACGTCACTTTTACCGACGTTCCGGGGGCGCAATGCCCTGCACCACATTTACAAAGTGCTGTTAAGCCACTTTTTGTGGCTTAATGCAATTAAGGACGTGCAATGGAAGTTGCTGAGGGCGTTTCACTGCAACACCCATTGCTTTTTGACGCTGCTTCAGATTTACAAGGATCTGCAAATCTGAGATAGCGCCAAAAACTAACGCAATGCAATAGCAGGCGTTAGAATGGCACAACGAGAAGAAATACTTTTATTTCTCCTCGCTTTTGCGTTTTTTTGTGTACTGCATTCTGCAGCACACATAGAAAGAGCAAAACGCCATTAATGATTGTTTATGTGCAAGAAGGTATCCCTTCCTGCACGTAAACAATTATTAAATAATGATGATTTGCTACTTCTATGTGCAGGATGCAGCACATACAGAAGTAACAGATCGCCATTATTGATTTTTTATGTACAGGAAGGTGTCCTTTCCTGCACATAAACCATCAATAATGGCGATTCCCTGCAATGCAGGCTGCCTTGCACTATGGTGCTAAGGGGCTAGACAGCTAATTTTAGCGCCAGAGATAGGGAAAACACAGGGGTGTGCCGTATTGTTGTAAATACTGTGCATCCCTGCGTTTTGGAAATGGTGGAGTGCGGCACTGCGAAATTTGCCACAGCGCTCTGCCATTTCCTTGTAAATGTGCCCCATATACTCTCCAAAAATGGGTTTGCTTGGCAACCTGGTCCCCCCCAAGTGGACACCCCCCCCCCACTGGACAAAAGGGTTAAAAGCAGATTGGCAAAAGCTGGATTTTTCAAAGTCGACCAACTCTACATTCAACAAAAATGTATTACTCTAGAACAATTCAAGGGAAAGAGGGAAATTACTTCCATTATTGTGTTTGACTAGTACAGACTAAGACACAGGGGTGGCTCCACCGCTAAGGCGGAGGAGCGTCGCCCCACTAAGTACAAAAGAAAATGATAATAACGCAACGTTAAAAACGTTACGTTATTATCGTTATTATCTTCTTGGAACCTGCCAGGTTGGGGCGGGCTGAGCTTGCCTGGGAGAGGGAGGAGGATTGGTTCCTGCTGCATTTAATTGCGGATGACGAATTGTTCGGCTGTCTCGCACTTTGCATCTTCTTCACCCAGGCTGCAGTACAGCCTGGGTGGAGAACATGCCGAGCCTCCCAGTCCCTGTCTGAGCGCCGAACCACGGTGCTCAGACCAATCACAACACTGTCTTAGCAGTGCTTTGATTGGTCAGGGGATTCTGGGAGGCTGAGTGCTACCTGTTCCTGCTCAGAGGAGGAGAGGCAGTGGCTGGCGATCGGCGACATTAGGGTAAGTTTGCAATAATGCAAATGATTAAATGCCCGGCAGGGAGAGGATCGATTTCCCGTCTCTATAAATTATACACTGACTCACTTTAGGTGCTGCTCAGTCAACAACTGCAAAATTGGAGGCTGGCATAGTGGAGCTGACCACTCTGGCTAAATAGAGATACTGCTGTTTACAAACCAAATTAATTTAAATCAATTAAAGACCCAAACTCATATATTTCAAATTTTTGACTAGACTATACTGTTCTCCACACTTTTGACGTACGATAGAGCCCTTCAGGTCCTCTAGATATGGCACTGTGGGACATATCCAGTGGGGTTTTTTCCCTTAGCTTGAGAGTGACCGGAAATTGTGAGATACTGGGGGAAGAGTGCACATATAATTGGTGAAATAGCTCAAATGGCACTGGTCTGCACTCCTTGGATGATGTTGCTGGAATACACCAAGCCTATCCCTGCTGCAGTGAGAACATTATTAAAGTCCTGGATGAGAGGCCTTGCTCCTCAAATAGTGGTCTGGCTGAAGGGTGTGGCTTCCAGTGAGATTGTGGCGACAGCCAGACCACGTGACATATGGGGCCCACTGCGGTTGTACTTCCTTCAGAGAGAGTGGAAAACAGATGGCCTTCTGGAGAAGGCTAATACAATGTAAATGGAAGGGAGACATCTATGTTGTCAAACCAGACCTAAAAAAGAGACGCCAATGTTCACCGGGTCACCTAACCTATGTACAGCTAGCTTGCACTGACCAGCTCATAAACTGAAGGGACACCGCTTACATGCAAACACTTTGAAGTGTCTGTGAAGTGAAGTGTTATATAAAAAACTATATCATTAATAAATAAATATCTACACGAAATAAAATCAACTAGGGTATCCATTAAGGTGTACTAATTTTCAAGTTAACAGGCACAAACCTGCCTGTTCTAATCAAATTCTAATCCTAACTTCTGGGCCTCATAGTAATTGCTTCAAATGAAGGTAATATTTATTATGTCACCATCATATAGATAGCAATCCTGCAAAGCAGTGCAGAAAGGGAGTATTTGGGGAAATAGCAAACAGTGTATGTAGATAGGAGCCTTCAATTTTCTGTCAAGGTTTCCAGTCTGAAGGATTTAGGGAATGTCCAAGATGTTCATTAAATGAAGTAAGCAATTGAATAAATAATGTGTCAATACAAGAAGGAGCTAGCATACTATAGCTCGGTGAACTAAATTGGCTCTTACACTTGCCTGAAGGAGCTGGCTGATCACATGCTCAGAAACGTGAACTTATGGTTTTGAAAAGTTCCTCTGAGCTTAAATGCCAAAGAACTCATTGGTGTAGGACCAAATTTAGCATGATGACCCCCAGATGTATGCCCTATTTGCTTTGCTGGCTTTAGAACTCTGTGCAATATACCCCTGCTAACCAGTAGTAAAGTGCATCTGATCCCCCTTTAAACATGGTTTACATGGATTATTCATAACTGGCACATTGAACTTGCCTGTAAGCCTCTTGTACATGGGGTAGATATTGTACCCAGGGCCTGCAGGTTAATTGTCACTTGCAGACTGCATAACTGTAGGCATACATATGTAATACATTTAATTTAGCAAACAGGGAGATTGAATCAAATAACACAATCAGGTCACTTGTGGCATACACATTCTAGCAAACAGCATAGCCATGTCCGATGGCAAAGGAAGATATAAATTAATACATATTGGGGCATATTCTCAAGGAGCCATCGCCGATTTATCGGCACTTTAGCGCTGCAAAAGTAGCGATAGACTTATCGCCCTATTCACAAGCTGGTGCAAACTGTCGACATCGCCAGTTTTCCTGCGATAGCTGCCGCAAAACACATTGCCACGGATGAGAGCGACAAACAACGCTAATGACATGCAGAGTAGGCGTTCCCGTGCAAAAACACACGAAAACACCACTTCGCGATATTCTCAACGACCAGCCAGATCTGCGATGCTGGACAAAAACAGTCGATAAGGCGCGTTAGCAGCAGGGACTTAACACCTGCTCATTACTGGTCTTAAGTAGGACGAAAACCTGCAGTATAGAGGGAGCCCAGGCCAGAGCCACAGCTGAAGACCAACACATGTCATGGATCTAATGATCATGCAGCTCGGAGACCCAAGAGGACCACAACACCCACCGCCACCACCCCCAGGCACCCCCCCCTCCCACTTCCCCCCCCGGACTACCACCGAGGCAGCGCAGAACAAGACAGCTGACCTTCCGAAAACGGCAAGGCCCCTCAGCCACACAATTGCAGAATGTGGGGAGAGGTGGGAACCAAGTATGTGTGAAGGAGGCAAGTCACCCATGAATAGGAATGTACACAATGCCAAGTGTGGCGGTGATGTGCTGGACAGACTCCAGTATGCAGAGCACAGACATGTCCCTGTGGACACATACTGCTGGAGTGTTCTGTGTTGTGGACAGTGGACGCAACCATCTTACCTCAGGCAGTGGGGAAGACCTCGCTCATGTAGCTGTGTCGTCCCTCCCTCTACCCGGAAGCGCAGTGGGCTGGTCCGGCGTACGCCACACCAGTGTAGGAGTGTGAATAAATAGACCGGGGCTCTGGGCATGGTTCACTTCCAGGATGGCCAACGCGTCTGCCAGAGCGGCGCCCCTCACCCTGCCACGAGTCCGCCGCTGTGACCCCCAGCCTCCTCAGCCGATCGCTGCCTTCCGCGACACAGGCCCCCAGCGGCACAGCACCGCGGAGTAATGTGTGCGCTGACTACTGCCTTCTGCCTACACTGCGGTCAGCAGGGCGCTCAAATGAAATTGAGTCTTGATTTATTTATGGCAGAGTCCAGTAAGCAACAGACATTGCTTCCAGGGCGGCCCGCCCGGATGACGCATCATAGCAGGCCACGCACCCACTGAGCGCTCCAGGTGCCACTAACTCTGTGCAGCTCAAGTCATCGCCACGTGGCTGTGGGCCCCCGCTGACCGCTGTCTCCGGCCTATACTGCGGTCAGCAGGTCCCCCAAGTCAAACGACGCATCATCGCAGGTTGCGCACCCGCTGAGCGCTCCAGGTGCCACTAACTCTGTGCAGCTCAAGTCATCGCCACGTGGCTGTGGGCCCCCGCTGACCGCTGCCTCCGGCCTACACTGAGGTCAGCAGGTCCCCCAAGTCAAACGATGCATCATCGCAGGCCGCGCACCAGCTGAGCGCTCCAGGTGCCACTAACTCTGTGCAGCTCAAGTCATTGTCATGTGGCTGTGGGGCCCCGCTGACCGCTGCCTCCGGCCTACACTGCGGTCAGCAGGACCCCCAAGTCAAACGATGCATCTTCGCAGGCCGTGCACCCGCTGAGCGCTCCAGGTGCCACTAACTCAGTGCAGCTCAAGTCATCGCCACGTGGCTATGGGCCCCCGCTGACCACTGCCTCCGGCCTACACTGTGGTCAGCAGGACCCCCAAGTCAAACGACGCATCATCGCAGGCCGCGCACCCGCTGAGCGCTCCAGGTGCCACTAACTCAGTGCACCACAAGTCATCGCCACGTGGCTGTGGGCCCTTTCTGACCGCTGCCTCCGGCCTACACTGCGGTCAGCAGGGCGCTCAAATAAAATCCAATCCTGACCTGCGAGGACACGCCATCATCGCTGGCTGCACACCCGCTGAGCGCTCCAGGTGCCACTAACTCAGTGCACCATAAGTCATCGCCACATGGCTGTGGGCCCTTTCTGACCACTGCCTCCAACCTACACTGCGGTCAGCAGGGCGCTCAAATCAAATCCAATCCTGACCTGCGAGGACACACCCTCATCGCTGGCTGCACACCCGCTGAGCGCTCCAGGTGCCACTAACTCAGTGCACCACAAGTCATCGCCACGTGCCTGTGGGCCCTTTCTGACTGCTGCCTCCGGCCTACACTGCGGTCAGCAGGGCGCTCAAATCAAATCCAATCCTGACCTGCGAGGACAAGCCATCATCGCTGGCTGCACACCCGCTGAGCGCTCCAGGTGCCACTAACTCAGTGCACCACAAGTCATCGCCACGTGGCTGTGGGCCCTTTCTGACCACTGCCTCCGGCCTACACTGCGGTCAGCAGGGCTCACAATTCAAATTGAGTCTATATTTATTTATGGCACAGTCCAGTAGGCAACAGACATTGCTTCCAGGGCAGCCTGCCCGGACGACGCATCATCGCAGGCCGCACACACGCCGAGCGCTTCCGGTGCCACGAACTCAGTGCAGCTCAAGTCATGGACCCTTTATGATGTAATCTTTTGTGTGTGAGTCCAGTTCTGGTGTCCCTACCTCAGTGCACTGCAAGTCATGGACCCTTTATGATTGAATCTGTGTGTGTGATCCGATGATCACTGTTCTAGTTGTTGCCAGCACCAACCACTCCCTGAGGGCTGGCTTACACTCACCCCACACCCATCCAGCACAAGCGTCACTGGACATGTGACCCTGGTAATAAAAAGGGGCCGGGTGCACGTGCCCGTAGCCAGTTCCACCATACATCTAAGTGTGTCCGTGTGGTCATTATATATGCGTGATGGCCCCTGGCCCTACCACATCACATCGTGATGTGGACAGCGGATGCAAGCATGTCACCTCAGGCAGTGGGTAAGACCTTGGACATGTAGCTTTCTCCTCCCCCCCTGTAAGCGTAAGCGGAGTGGGCTGGGCCGGCGTACGTCAGTCCAGCGCAGGGGTGTGGAGAATTAGCCCGGGGCTCAGGACGTGGTTCAGGTCTGGCCTGGACAAGGAAGTCACCAATGCGTGTGTCTCTGTTGTAGTGTCGGCGCCACCCGGCCCGCAATTGACAATGTTGCAATGTAGCATGCACCCGGAGGGCGGTCTCGCACGAACGGAGAAATGAAGGAGCGCAAGAGCGCTCGGGGTCTTGGCTCATACATGCCAAGTGTTGTGTGTATCTGCATTGCCGCAGCATGAGCCAAATGCCTAGCCTTAATCACAGCACGAGTTCAGCCAGGCATGAACTCTACATCTGTGTCCACACTATCCTTACCATAGGCCTACACTCACGTGGCCGCCCACATTCAGCGGCCAACATCACAGTGTCGTTGTCAGGCCTGTGGACATGCGCAGACAGGCATGACAATGGTGTGCCATTGGAGTGCAAGTGATGCAACTGCGCAGGGTACACAAGTGAATAGGCTCGGGGGGAGGGAGGAGCAGCTGTGAGGCAACGTAACACACAGTGATGCCGCTCATTTGCCACATGCAAGTCATGTCAAACATGAATCCCAAAGTCGCACACATCCCACCCCACACCCAACAAGCCACATCACAATTCATGACTGCAAGCAGATGACAAACTGACATTAGGGATGAAAGCTCCTTTGTCTGAACTATCAGGCGGAAGCACATCTGCACATCCGACCTCGGAATTGCATGTGCCTGGCACCCCCTGACAGATACGATAGTAGTTGAGGACGACTCCCACACTATGCACAGCCCGACGACAGACCAACATATACACACCCCACACACAGAAGTCCTTGCTCGGAGTTATCTTGCATGGAATGGCCTTCACACTTACTCCCACACCATCCCAGGCGTACAACCGTTGCACATTTAAACAACTCATTGTCCGAGCTGTGGCATTTCATCCACAGAACTGGCGCAGGTCAGAACAGTACAGCTTCAACCAGGGCCACTAACGCAATGGCAGAACATCCCGGACACATGCACAACCCCTGTCACGTGGAACTGTACCGTGCACGTATGCTGCATTTACTGGGGGCACTGCCATTGGTAGTGCTGCGGGTCAGTTACCGGCTGAGCTTCCGCCTTGCCAACGTCACCTGCGTTCAGCCTGTGTTGCATTGTCGATGGTGCATATTCGAGTGGTCCATGGATGTCTGCTTATCCAACAGGACGGTAGCCGAACTGGATTTCGACATGTGTGTGCGCCCCCTGTTGGCCCACGACCAGGAGTGTCACCGTGACACCCGTCTATGGGATGCCTGGATACTTGGCATACATGCTGGCAGCTGGACCTGGGAAATTGCAGAACTCCTCGTGTGCAGTGACCACATTGAGCCGCTCCCCTATTGGGCTGTAGTGCTAATTGGTGACAGGGGGTGGATGCAGCATATCTGTCTGGACCTCCTAATGGCTAGCCTCGCCGTCCTGTTCGATGGAGTCGACAACGACCTCATGTTGGAAATGATTGCCTACGAAGCTGCAATCGCTTTCATGGACGTGTAACTACGTACCTGCATCCACAACAGTTTGGAACCCATTGCACGTGTCCCAACACCTTGTTGCATCTTGGGGTTCTGGTCACATATCCCACGACAACAGTGGACATGTCTGCATTCGCCTGGACCCCGAATACGTGGGCGGACAACCACGCGGGGTAATACACACCTGTGAAAGGTGAGGCACTCCCCCGGAGTGGACAGCGGCGCTTGGCAACGTTCCTCATTCTGACATACTGCTGCATTGGTCCGCATGTTGTGGCACTTCTCTTGCCCGTACTGGCACGCATATGCTAATAAAGTCTCACGCACATTCACTTGTATTCAACTGTGATGTGAGTTGTTTTGGATGACGATGTGTGTCTCACTGCCTATCTGGGTCACGGCCATACATGCGCATTGATAGCATTACCCAGGGAGTACCATTTATGTGGAATCACTGTCCCTACATTCATCAATACTTTCATGCTTAATTGATCAGGGCCATGACAAATCAGTGTGAATTTGAATGTTTTATTCGCATTCAGTGGGGTGGTTTAGCTGGACCAGTACAGGGCCGTGCAAACCCCACTTTACATTGTCGCCCCGTGGAGGGCCAGCCAGAGTCCTTTAGGGATGGACAGGTTCATCAGGAGAGGAAGATTTCAGTCCGCAGTGTGATTGCTGTGTCATTGGTAACCAATCCAAATATGGCAGTCCATGTCGAGGTCCAAGGTGAGTGTCGCTGAGTGTAACGGGGGACAGTGGAAGATGTTATTCCAGGGCATGATGCAGAGGGCAGAAACAAGCTGAAACAGGCCATATGGCGGTGATGTATGCTACCTCTTCAATCTTGCCACCAAGCCAGATTCATCGTCATCTTCGTCCTCTGATGTGTCAGGTGCCTCACATGTGGGTGGTGGTGTTTGGTCTGCCGCACTGTGTGGCACGGACACTTCAGGGGGCGGAGATGTGGATGGAGTAGTAGCAGCAGCAGTCATCCGCGCCAGCCGTGTGGCGGCAATGCCATGATGAGGATCTGCAGGGCATGGAAGATCCCAGCTACATCTTGCTGGTGTGCAGCCGTGGCAGCCAATCGTTCCGCATGCATCCGCTCCATGTTCTCCATGATCCTCCGCATGTGCCCCAACTCCCGGCTGACATCGCTGGAGCCACTCTGACTAGACAGTTGTTCTTGTCTCCGAGTCATGACTCCAGCGATGTCAGCCATGGATTGTTGGAGAGCATGGGGCGGACAGTGGGTGTCCGTTAGGGACTGTAAGTGGACCCTGATGGGACTTAGACACCCACGTATGGCATCTAGTTTGGCTGCCATGAGGTCGAACCCCACCCGCAGCTGGTCAGCCATCTTCTCCTGGCACCCTAACACACGGCGCTGGAATGCCATGTGTTGGTCGTGGGGGTCCTGGGAGCCAGCCGTGGTGGTGGGTGCTTCCTGCTGTGTGGTCTGTGCAGGGGGTGGGGTCTCCTCGATAAAGCTGGGTTGCCCTGCTCCTGGAGGTGGGGTGCCGAAGCTATTCATGAGCTGCTGGAGGGCGTCGGTGTCGATGTTGGGGAGGTCCTCCTTGTCATCAGTGCTGAGTTGTTGTGTCTGCTCTGCAGGAGGTGTTGATTCTCCCTCTGCAATGTGAAGGGGAGATGCAGATTGACACTGTGTTCACATGTATGTTCACGCATTGTACAAGTTTACTAACGGACTGCATGACATGTACATTGAGACTGTTTGTGAAGAGATGCCTATTTGATGCGGGACAGTTGACATTTCTATGCCATCAGGGATGTGAGGTTGTACTTGTCCATTGTCATCTCACAGTTTCCTGCTATGCCAAATGCGAATTGCCATTTTCTACACACAAGCGGCAGCAGTTGTGTCCTCTGTTCTGTTGGGAGAGTGTTGCAGTTTGTACCACATTGTTGTCAATGTTGAGGTGCTCTGATTCTTATGTGTGTGTGTGCTGCATTGTGGGTGTGTTGCCCCTTCAGCTCTGATTTGGCTGGCCCTTCTCCCTTTCAGGCGGTTGCCTTTCACTTCTGTGCTTATACAGTGCTGAGAGGTTGCAGACTTGGGTAAATTGGGCTCTTGGTCATAGTTGTGACTCTTGGGCATGGTTTGTCCGCAGATGTGCTCTACTTACTTGTGCATGTGTGCCATTGTGCCCATCTCCCCCCGTCCCCCCAGTCCCTGGTCGTTACTAACCCTGTTGCTATTGGCTCAGGTCATGTTGTGCAGTGTCCGGTCCACCAACTCCTGCCACCGTCTCCCCAATGATGACTCGGGTCACCATTTCCTCCATCTCATCCAGCTTCTGGTGTGTCGCTGGACTCCCACCTCCAGTCTGCATTGCTGCTCTCAGGTTGGCAGCGATTTTCAGCTTGGTTTTGCGCTTCACATCAGTCCAGCGCTTCTTGCAGTCGTCCACTTCCCTTCTCTTCACTCCGACTGCATTCACCTTGGCCAAGATGGACTGCCATATTGTATTTTTAGTTGCCAATGCCACAGTGGAGGTGATGAACAGTTGGTGGTGGTGTTCTGTCACCTCCGTAATGAGGATCCTGTTTTCCTGCAGACTGAGATGCGGGTTTCTCTTCTTCTTCTCCTTGCCCTTCCCTGTCCCCGAGGTCCCAGGCTGGTCCTCCGTGGGGCTTGTGGAGTTCTGGTTGTCCTCTGTACTTGCTCCGGCTCCCTCCATGGTGCTTCGCAGTTGTTTGTGTTTTGTAGGGGGTTTTTTTTGCAGCTTTTATGGTGATTGTTCCCGCCTTACTTGTGGGACTTGCGGGCCTGGTGCTGCTTTTCGCTGGATTTTTATCGCAGTTGGGCCCATCGCAGCTTTTTTCACGTTCGGGTTTCCTTTTTTATCGCCGTCGCGGTAATTGTATCGCGGACACTTGTGTCGTTCTCGGGAAACTATCGCATGTTACCGCCGTGTTGGGAATATGACGTTGACACAGAGTTATTTTCCCACGATAGACGGCGATATGAAAAATTGCGTTAGCCTATTTTGGCGATGTTTATCGCACGTTCTTGTGAATATCCCCCATCATTTGGACAAGTGTGTACTGGTCCACTCATGTTAAGGAGTATCAATAGTCCATTGATTAAAGCTTGTCTGTTATGGATGTATTTGAAGTTTCCTTGATTATGTAACGAGACGTGGAACACACGTCAACATTTCAGTCTCTTTCCTAATAAATAATTGAGACTATCTTTAGGATGGATTGCCTATGGTAAATATTGTTGACCCCTAAGTATTTCTAAATAGAAAAGAAAAATTAAATGTATGCCTAACAAACTATTACCTTCTTGAATAAAAAGTGGAACCACGCTGCAAACGAGATCGGCACCCATGTATTATGAAAGTCATGTGTACAGTGTAAGCACACTGCGTTGGAATACGTTAAATTCTAGATAACCTGAAACATGCATAGCAGAAGGTAAGAAACGGGAAGTGAAAACATACATCATTCTAAAAAATGGGTCAGTTAATCGGTACTCACATACCAAAAAACAATGAAACCATGGAATATATTTGTATTGAGCATGAATTGCTAGGGTCTGGAAGGGGAAAATGGGGGAAAGTCTCGCATTTAATTAGAGGCATGAAAAATCTAGATTGATGAATGATTCAGGGTACTTATTGTTCATGTGTATGAATGCTGAAAAGTACAGGAGATAAAAAAAATGGAGTGAGTGGAAAAATCGTTTTCAGGAAGTGCAAAAATAATGATGCCATTGTTGGAATTCACATACTAAAGAGCAAATTTATTTCCAACGTACTGCCCCTTTTTCTTGAGAGTGTTAGGTAACATTATCTTTATTTACGTTGCTTTTCAAAAGTACTCCTCTGATTGATTGGGACTTAGAAGAAAGGCTATCATTGGCACCTAGCACTGTGTGGCTGTGTTTTACTTAAACTTCCACTTAAAAGCTCTATTTCTACTTAAAAATTAAAACTTTAATAATTCACATCTCGAGTTCCCCTTATTGGATTATTTGTCATTTATGTGTCATTTTGTTTATTAAAATGTACTATAGTTTTCTAATTTCTATTCCGGTTTGGGATTTATATTGTTTGCCATTTTGACTTTATTACTGTTTCAGTACTGCATAAATACTTTACACTTTGCCCTACATTAAGCCTGTCTGCTTGTGCCAGACCTACAAGGGGATTGAGGTAAGGGGAAGGCAGTGAGGTGGAGGATTCAGCCTGAGAACGGTTGTGATTATTTATTGAGATGGACAGTACAGTACAAACCCCAAATAATAATAATCTAATTTCTTATATTTGGAAATTCCAGTTGGTCATTTAAAAATGGATTCTACTAGATCCAGTTGCAACATATATGTTCTTGAACATTGATGTAAATATCCCCAGTGGATACAACATTATACAATTTTTACTGGTCGAACTAAAGGCTATTGGACACATTAAGAAACTAATAACTGGCTGTGAGATGTCTGGAAGATGCAACCGGGCAGAACTGAAACCTTCTCCATAGCCGTTCAATGAATACCCACCGGTTCATGAGCCAGAAGCAGGAAACTATTTCAAAGTGGTCCATACAGTGTGGGAAAAAATCCCCCGTCGAGTCACTTTAGTGAAATAGTTGCCCAATTCCCACAGAATGCAGACAGCACGTGTCAGTGTTAGGTTGCCTGCTCCTGCCCGTGTTTTATTTAAAAGCCCAAGGAAAGCATAATTCACCTCTCAGAATGGGCATGTATCTGCTCATTGTAAGGATCCAGAACTGTGTAAACATCCTCCTGACATGCCTGATATGTGTTCCCACTTGAAGGTGACCCGGATGTTAAAACTAGAATGTGAATCACAAAAGTGCTGAAATCGCTGTTGTAAATCTTACTCGAAACAGGGAAAGGGATATGTCAGTGCGACAACACTGTCGTATATTCCTAATTTACAGCTGACGTGATAATTGCCACATGGCACAGACGCATTCTGAAGAATTTCCCAGCTTTGTCGCATGGAGTCTGTACAACAATTCAACCTGAAAGAAAAACATAATCAAGGAAGCCATTGTGCCACAATGGACAAAAAAGGAGAGCGATATGCGAGAGGGACAAGAAACTAGACATATAATAACACGAAGATATGCAAGTTAAAATATAAATGATTCATGCAAACCACAGCTGGGTAAATCAGGTCTGTTAAATGTTTATTTTAGATTTGCTTATGTATGTCTTGTTTACTTCGTTCATTTTTGAGTTCACGCGTGGTGTACAAAAATGATATTGGTGGTTAGATAATAAACAATGTATAAGTGATCCCAAATTGCTGTTGAAGCATAATCACAGAAATGTTTACAAACACGCAGATTACTGCTTTTCATCAATCACGTGTGACTTCTGGGCATTGACATTTAAAAAAAAGAAATGCACGCATAGTTCTATTCCAAAGAAATGTGACGCACTGTAGTTCGGAGGAACTAAGTGGTGGCCAGAGTTTAAAAAAAGCACGCAATGCAGCGCAGCCCCCAAAGAGGCTGTGCTGAGTTGCCTGAAAGGGAGGGAGCAGGAGAGCGCTATATCTACAGAGATGTGGGGGCATATCATCAAGGCCCCGCGATAAAATTATCGCCGCTTTAGTGTCCGTTTTCGGGCGAAAAGCGGCGATAATTTTATCGCACTATCAGCAAGGTCACGCTATCGCGTGAATCCATGCCTTAGCACCCTTTCCCTTAACGCCCAGCTTTGCATCTCTAATGAGATGCAAAGTGGGCGTTCCTCCCCAAGATAACGTGAGAAATGTCGCTAACAGACATTTCTCCTATCAGCAAGCTGATCGCTAACCTGCGTAGCGATAAGAAAAGTAGCGCTAACCGCGGTTATCGCTACTTTCCTTACGCCTGCTTTCAGTCTGACTTAGCCATTATATCCAATGGAAGGTGGATATAATGGCTAAGTCTGCCCTGCCCTATCATCAAGCTATCGCCAAACGTTGTGCGATTATCGCTGGATTTCCAGCGATAATCGCACATTTGGCAGCTTGCGCTTGGAATTTTATCGCTTTGGAGATAAGCGTCGCTGATAGCGCGCTATCTCAGCGATAAAATCCAGCGATAGCCGGCAATAATTATCCTAGCGCGCTTAGCGATAATTATCGCCGGCCCTTGCTGATATGCCCCGTGGATCTCTCCTCCTCTTTCCCTAGCGCCGGCGCTGATTTCAGCTGCCGTGTGGCAGGCACACACCTTATTGCCACAGCGCTAAGGTTCGTACCTGAGTCTAGCATGGGCTTTGTACTGGAAGGGTACCCTTCCTGTACAAAATACCATGCCTGGACAAGTTTTTGCTTTTCCCACTTTGTATGTGGCCTGCACAGTGCAGCACGCCTGCAAAGTAAGAAAAGAAAAGAGAAATGAAAACATTTCTCCTCTTAACGCCTCCTTTCAGATGGCGTTAACTTTTGGCACTAAACCCTGTCTACAGTTGTTTGTAAATAGGGTTTTGCGTCAAAAGGCATAGGTGGTTGCATGGTAACACCCATGAAATGCCCCCATGGCGCTAAGTAACACAAAGCAATGCTTCACGCTGCTTTGCGTTACTTGTAGGGTACTTTCCATCACAAAACAAGTTTTGCGCTGGAAAGTAAATTGGTAAAGAAACATTTTGTGCTGGTTAGCAGCACTTTTGTGACGCTAACACTGCGCAAAATGTTTGAAAATCTACCCCTGGGGTTCTAAAATAAACCCAATACATGTGAAATTACATTTGACATGAGGCCCTGTTTGTTTACACGGAGTAAACTTCATATAACTTTCACAAGAAAAATCATAAATTTACACTCATCGGCTTATGCCGCTGATTTGCACGAATTTCCAACTCCTAGAAATTCTCAAGAATCCCAAGATTACTGTCAATTTTGATGCCACTGTTTGAATAGACAACGACAGTTATGAATACATGTATGTATTTTTTAACCAAATGTACACAAAAAGATAAAAATGATGTAAATCTATATAAAAAAACTTTTTAATATTTAAAGAAAATATGTCAGAGATGTAATAAAATAAAGAATAAAACGTACTCTGCTAAATTCTGGTGTGTTGTATACTAATGTTGGGTTTGATGGCATGTTAGAACCTGTCTAGGTCACATTGAAAGTAATATAGGTCAGAACAGAGGTATTTTGTGTTAGCGAGTTTCTGTTTTCCCCCCTCCTCTTGGACCTAAAAGTATCGTAGGGGGGGCCTTTTTTTCTTATAGTCGTTTTACTCGGTTTTCACTGCAGGCACAATAGCCCATGAGCTTTGAATTAGAGTCTTCATTTTCTTCCCGTCACAGCAATAGTGTGCCTACTGGCGTACTTTCATGATTGGTTATCTTTAATTTGTTTTAGAGTGCATGTTAAATGCAATAGGGTGCATTTCCTACTCTCAAGGGTATTATTGGTGGAGGGTTCTCATATACTCACTTACCTTTTTTACACTTATACTTAGATTGGTCCCAAGCCGAGATGGAAGGTTTTAAAACCTTTGGCTTTACGGATGATGTGTTCTCAGCACTCATTGGACAAATAGCTTGTACCAATAGAGATAGTAGAGACACAATAAGTGATAATAGTGAATGGATGAAACTTATGAATTTAAAGAAAAAAGCAAAAAGAATGGAGTCTCATGCTCATTTTATGCTTGAGTACGTAAAGGCAGGGGCGATACCTTCTGGTCTGAGAGTTAGAAACATCCCGGCTCTCTTTGTTGAGGTGCGCCAGTTCCTGGAGCGATGGTCGCAGATTGCGAACCATTGCTCCAGGGACTGGATGATCCTCATCATAGAGACAGTGAAAGAAATGATACAGATCCTCAATCAAGAGATCCTAGATTTGGAAGAAAAACTCAAAACGAACACCAGTGTAGAGGAAGCAAAGAACAAACTACTCAGCATAAATCAAGAACTCCAAGAGTTTGAAGACTACCTGATTAAGAAAAAAACTTACAAGTTAAAAAAAGATATACGCTGGCTCACGCAGGAAAAGGTATATCCCTACCTTCAAGGCAATTTTTATCAAGAAGGTCTATATGAAGGAGGGCAATACAATACACGTGCCTACAAAAGACAGAAAACCCTGACATTCTCTGATACCAATTCATCAGACTCAGAATATGAAGGTCCTGCAACAAATGAGGGGCTACCCAATAATCCTAGAAATTACAGAGGACATTTCTATAACCAACACCAACAAGGACAGTCGCCTTTTTTACAGCAAGGCAGGGGCAGAGGCCGAGTAAAATTTCAGAGACAGGAAAGGAACCACTATCCTCAGACAGAGCCAGCCCTTCCGCAACCCTACATGGAGACGCGGAATCATCAATATTGGAAGTCTTAGACAGGAAAACTCCAAATGCAGACACCATTCCTATTTTCAAACTATCAAGCCATCAGCTCTCTATTGAAGAAACCAATATATTGAGCAAAGGTTTGTCATTTGTTCCTAGCACACAGCCGGATATTTTTAAATTGAATAAAGATCTCTTTTCGTTCTTCCGCAAAATCCGATTGAAAAAGTTCATGTCTAACAACATTCCATCAGAACAAGAGACTAACTATTCGGGCTGTAAGCCTCCTTCCAAATTCACACCATCCTTAGAGATGGTAGGGCCAGAAGTTGCAGTTTTCGAAAAATCTGTCATAAAGGAAATTGAGAGAATTACTAAATGTCCCGAAGATAACCCCCAATTTGACAATCACTGAAAGTCAGGCACTAAGAAATCTCCAGAACAATACACATATCACCATCAAGCCGTGTGACAAAGCAGGTGGCATAGTGGTGAAAGGTAGTGAAAAATATTCAGAGAAAATGGAAACTATGCTGGCAGTACCTGAACATTATCAGCATACACAAAAGACTGTTTTGACAGATCTAAAAACAAAAATAGAGACTAGTACAGCGAAAGCCTTTACAGATGGCTACATCTGCCTAATGGAACTAGAATTTCTTAATAAGAGCAAAACAGTCATCCCTGCTTTTTATGGAGTCCCTAAAACGCATAAGAACATAACAGATCCACCCATGCGACCAATTGTCTCATCTATTAACTCCTGCACTGAACCGCTTTCCCAATATGTGGATGCGTTCCTATGTCCTCTGACCAAACTATATGCCTCATATATAAAAGACACTAGCCACATGATAGCGACCATAGAACATAAACCCTTTAATCGTGAGACACAATTTCTAGTAACACTAGACATAGAGTCTTTATACACCAACATCCCCCAGGACCTAGTCATAGAGGCAGTGGCAACCCTATTGGCTAGATTTCCTGGGGAGAGACCTAACAATTTCATTCTGGAGTGTCTGGATATTGTTTTACATCACAACTTTTTTGAAATCAAGGACAACCTTTTCCAACAGATAAAGGGCACCAGTATGGGAGCTTCGTGTGCTCCAAGTGTAGCAAACATCTATATGGGAGAATTCGAACTTAAACACATCTTCAACGAGATAGCCCCATTTTATGAGAATATAGATGTTTGGCACAGGTTCATAGATGATATATTTTTCATTTGGTCAGGAGAAGAGTCAGATCTGGTACAGTTTATTGAGTGGCTTAATTTGAGTGACAGTAATCTCAAATTCACTGCGAAATATTCATCTGAAAAAGTAGAGTTTCTTGATATTTGGATCATGAGCGGAGAGGGCAGTATTGATGTCAGCTTATACAGAAAACCAACAGCAAAAATACTATCTTACAACATAGTAGCTTTCACCCCTCCTACCAAAAGATACAATTCCCTTTGGGGAATTTCTGAGAATAAAGCGCAACTGTACCAACATCCAAGACTTCATGCTACATGCAGAACAACTTCAGAAGAGATTACTCCTTAGAGGCTACCCTAAACGCCTTGTCAGACAATCTATGAAACGTGCCAAATACTACAATAGAGACAGTTTGATTAGTGGCAGAGAAAAACAACCCCTAGAAAGACTAGTCTGTGTAGTAAACCACTCCAGTTTCAACAATAAAATTCAACAAATTTTACATAGACACTGGAAGATTCTTAACATCAATTAAGAAGACATGGCACTGATGAAACCGATTGTGGCCTTTAGGAGGAACCCTAACCTGAGAGACAAGCTAGTACATAGCAGAACAAAACCAAAAAAATTTGTGGGAGCAGAAGACAATTGATGGTCTCCCCCCGATCCTAGGTAACCACAGGTGTGGGAACTGCCATGCTTGTCCATCAGCAATCACTACCCAAACGTGGTCCTATGGAACCAAGTCAGGCAAATTAAAAAGCCATACAAACTGCAGGAGTAGTAATGTAGTTTATCCTATCCTCTGCCCCTGTGGACTTGGATACATAGGAGAGACAGGGAGAGAATTCCGTTTAAGGCTGTCAGAACACAAGTCAGCCATTAGGACCCACAAAATGCAAGCACCGATGGTAAGACATTGCATGGAAAACCACCATAGTGAGAATGAGCTGAAATGGCTTATTCTGGAGAAAATCATCACCAAACCTGGTTACGACACTGAAAAAGTAAGGAAGGATAGGGAAACCTTCTGGATTTTTCACTGTGATACAGTGCAGAGAGGTCTGAATGAGGAGATCCTGTGGATAGTTACATGAATGCCCCTTTAGTGATGGGTCCCTGTAGCTCTTAGGACAGTGTACCTTAGCAGACTCAGTCTTGGTAAAGTATTGTTACCCATATTAGTCGGCCGCAATGTGTAACACACTGAATGTATGTATATTCGGCAATAACCTTAATTTTCTGATTTATTGCATTTTAGAAACTCGGATACTCACCATGACACACAGTGAACTACTCTAATCGGTTAGAATCTGATTCCTGTTTTTGTAATTGATCTTAAAGGAGCCAGGATTATATACATTGCACTCAGGTATATAGAAGCCTTTTATTTTTAAGCAAATGAATGATTCCATCTAGTGGGTGTAGTCTGGTATTAGTCCATGCGAAATTCTCACTTTTTTGTTTGGCATTTTTCCAGCATTCTATTCAGATTGCCTATAATGTTTGCCATCAATATGAAAATTGTAATGGTAACCTATATATCGCTAAGACACGTGATGTCGGATGATATCACGTGATCGCGACACTTTATTTGAGCTATCCCGGTTTTTACGCATTTCTTGCATTAATATTGACAAAAGGATAGTAGGTATCCTTTTTTTCCAAGTTGTAGAGTCCCACTTCACTTATTTTGACACGAAGTGCATCTGCCTGGGTTGGGGGACTGGCTTTGTCAATGTAGGATATTCCACTCCAATATGGCGGCCCAATTAGCTCACCATCTATATCCTTTTAAACTGGGTATACGATAATAGATTTCAATCGCGAGACTTCCGTGATTACACTCTGGTTGGTGTAAGATTTAAAACCCGTCCCGGCTTGCTTTTGTGCAACTGCCGTCCTAAACAGATGCCCGGTACGGATTACTTGTTCCTTTGAAACAGCGCCACGAAGGAAAGGAGGCACAGGAGATTAGCTTTTAGTTCTAAACACTTTTTCTTTTTAAAGTAAGGAGGTGGCAATTAGAGCTTCCTTTCTGGCGCGCATTGCCGATTCTACTAATGCAGCGAATAATAGAGCAAAGTAACTAATCTCCACACTGGTAGTAATGGGTAGGTCCAAAGGAGTGCTATCTGGTACCTCCATAACAGCTTGGTATTTTAGGCAGCATACGTCTCATTACAGGAGACATTTACGCATTTATATTATCAAAATAGTCGCACTTTCTAGACAGAATGGTTTTGGGACCATATTTATTCGCCCGTTATGAACATGGGCTAATGGATAGCTATGTGTTAAATTTACATCACATAACTCTAGATTGGTGTCTGGATCAAAATATTCTATCGCCCAATATAGTGCGCAATACCCCTAGTGTTATACGGAAACATGACATACAATCTTTCTCTTCCGTTTTCAGTTGGGAAGCGTTTTTTCAAAAACATATAATAATCAACAAATGAAATACCAGGCACGAGAATCTTCGAAATTATGGGTCAGTTTTAGCTATGCCGACCAATCCGGATTAAAGAACAGTCAAGTCACATGCTTTAAACAGGGTAAGCTATATTGTCATATTTATGTCAAGACAGATGACTCCTTTTTGATAGCCTTGCAATTCAGCTCTCTCATTCTTTAAATCTTTACTCATAGGACTTGTTGTAAGCATCCAGGTGTTTGATGGCACATTTGTCAATAGACGGCTCTTTTAAGAAATAACAACCTGGTTGCTCGAACAGTTGCAGGTACATTAGAGTCTAAAATTGCCTGGTTATAATGGATCTTAGAAACCTTCTTTATCTATTTTCGGTCTGTGGCATTTCCCCTTTATCACTTGCACATTCTTTCTTATTCACTGGTCTCAAACTAGCGTGTATCATGTTTGCATGATATTTCACTCTATGGTGCAGGTTTCCTCGTAGTGACTTCTATCTTCCACTGCACTCATGGCCAATTTCTTATGTGCACCGCAAAGATCGTGTACTTATGCCAAAGATTTCCAATCATGTTAGACGGTGTATTACACTGCTTATTAGTCCCACAGGTTGTTTATGAAGCATAAGATAACCTAATGATAGATTATTCCTTGCTGCAACCCATCATATATATATAATATTTGTCTTTTTATTACCCTACAGATAACCCCTGGCCTCTTTCTCTTTTTGTTTTGAGATTCCTTTATCATTTCCTGGTCCTGAGGAAGGTGGCATCGCCACTGAAACGCGTTTAGACCATTATAACCCCTGAGAAGTGGTCCCCGAGAGACAACTCCATCAGAAACAGTGTCTGTTTGTACTAACAAATATTGTTCTCTCCAGACCAACTTTGGACCCCTCACAGGGCTGAATCTCATGTGGTTTTTGTTTATAAGTATGACTGTAGACTGAATGAGTGAGATTGTGTGGTGAGTATGAACAGTTGTAGGTTGCTGTGGGGTTATGCACATTTGTACTTAAAGTAATTAGAATTGTGCTAGTCATCAATTTTGATGCCACTGTTTGAATAGACAACGACAGTTATGAATACATGTATGTATTTTTTTAACCAAATGTACACAAAAAGATAAAAATGATGTAAATCTATATCAAAAAAACGTTTTAATATTTAAAGAAAATATGTCAGAGATGTAATAAAATAAAGAATAAAACGTACTCTGCTAAATTTTGGTGTGTTGTATACTAATGGTGGGTTTGATGGCATGTTAGAACCTGTCTAGGTCACATTGAAAGTAATATAGGTCAGAACAGAGGTATTTTGTGTTAGCGAGTTTCTGTTTTCCCCCTCCTCTTGGACCTAAAAGTATCGTAGGGGGGCCTTTTTTCTTATAGTCGTTTTACTCGGTTTTCACTGCAGGCACAATAGCCCATGAGCTTTGAATTAGAGTCTTCATTTTCTTCCCGTCACAGCAATAGTGTGCCTACTGGCGTACTTTCATGATTGGTTATCTTTAATTTGTTTTAGAGTGCATGTTAAATGCAATAGGGTGCATTTCCTACTCTCAAGGGTATTATTGGTGGAGGGTTCTCATATACTCACTTACCTTTTTACACTTATACTTAGATTGGTCCCAAGCCGAGATGGAAGGTTTTAAAACCTTTGGCTTTATGGATGATGTGTTCTCAGCACTCATTGGACAAATAGCTTGTACCAATAGAGATAGTAGAGACACAATAAGTGATAATAGTGAATGGATGAAACTTATGAATTTAAAGAAAAAGCAAAAGAATGGAGTCTCATGCTCATTTTATGCTTGAGTACCTAAAGGCAGGGGCGATACCTTCTGGTCTGAGAGTTAGAAACATCCCGGCTCTCTTTGTTGAGGTGCGCTAGTTCCTGGAGCGATGGTCGCAGATTGCGAACCATTGCTCCAGGGACTGGATGATCCTCATCATAGAGACAGTGAAAGAAATGATACAGATCCTCAATCAAGAGATCCTAGATTTGGAAGAAAAACTCAAAACGAACACCAGTGTAGAGGAAGCAAAGAACAAACTACTCAGCATAAATCAAGAACTCCAGGAGTTTGAAGACTACCTGATTAAGAAAAAAACTTACAAGTTAAAAAAAGATATACGCTGGTTCACGCAGGAAAAGGTATATCCCTACCTTCAAGGCAATTTTTATCAAGAAGGTCTATATGAAGGAGGGCAATACAATACACGTGCCTACAAAAGACAGAAAACCCTGACATTCTCTGATACCAATTCATCAGACTCAGAATATGAAGGTCCTGCAACAAATGAGGGGCTACCCAATAATCCTAGAAATTACAGAGGACATTTCTATAACCAACACCAACAAGGACAGTCGCCTTTTTTACAGCAAGGCAGGGGCAGAGGCCGAGTAAAATTTCAGAGACAGGAAAGGAACCACTATCCTCAGACAGAGCCAGCCCTTCCGCAACCCTACATGGAGACGCGGAATCATCAATATTGGAAGTCTTAGACAGGAAAACTCCAAATGCAGACACCATTCCTATTTTCAAACTATCAAGCCATCAGCTCTCTATTGAAGAAACCAATATATTGAGCAAAGGTTTGTCATTTGTTCCTAGCACACAGCCGGATATTTTTAAATTGAATAAAGATCTCTTTTCGTTCTTCCGCAAAATCCGATTGAAAAAGTTCATGTCTAACAACATTCCATCAGAACAAGAGACTAACTATTCGGGCTGTAAGCCTCCTTCCAAATTCACACCATCCTTAGAGATGGTAGGGCCAGAAGTTGCAGTTTTTGAAAAATCTGTCATAAAGGAAATTGAGAGAATTACTAAATGTCCCGAAGATAACCCCCAATTTGGCAATCACTGAAAGTCAGGCACTAAGAAATCTCCAGAACAATACACATATCACCATCAAGCCGTGTGACAAAGCAGGTGGCATAGTGGTGAAAGGTAGTTAAAAATATTCAGAGAAAATGGAAACTATGCTGGCAGTACCTGAACATTATCAGCATACACAAAAGACTGTTTTGACAGATCTAAAAACAAAAATAGAGACTAGTACAGCGAAAGCCTTGACAGACGGCTACATCTGCCTAATGGAACTAGAATTTCTTAATAAGAGCAATACAGTCATCCCTGCTTTTTATGGAGTCCCTAAAACGCATAAGAATATAACAGATCCACCCATGCGACCAATTGTCTCATCTATTAACTCCTGCACTGAACCGCTTTCCCAATATGTGGATGCGTTCCTATGTCCTCTGACCAAACTATATGCCTCATATATAAAAGACACTAGCCACATGATAGCGACCATAGAACATAAACCGTTTAATCGTGAGACACAATTTCTAGTAACACTAGACATAGAGTCTTTATACACCAACATCCCCCAGGACCTAGCCATAGAGGCAGTGGCAACCCTATTGGCTAGATTTCCTGGGGAGAGACCTAACAATTTCATTCTGGAGTGTCTGGATATTGTTTTACATCACAACTTTTTTGAAATCAAGGACAACCTTTTCCAACAGATAAAGGGCACCAGTATGGGAGCTTCGTGTGCTCCAAGTGTAGCGAACATCTATATGGGAGAATTCGAACTTAAACACATCTTCAACGAGATAGCCCCATTTTATGAGAATATAGATGTTTGGCACAGGTTCATAGATGATATATTTTTCATTTGGTCAGGAGAAGAGTCAGATCTGGTACAGTTTATTGAGTGGCTTAATTTGAGTGACAGTAATCTCAAATTCACTGCGAAATATTCATCTGAAAAAGTAGAGTTTCTTGATATTTGGATCATGAGCGGAGAGGGCAGTATTGATGTCAGCTTATACAGAAAACCAACAGCAAAAAATACTATCTTACAACATAGTAGCTTTCACCCCTCCTGCCAAAAAGATTCAATTCCCTTTGGGGAATTTCTGAGAATAAAGCGCAACTGTACCAACATCCAAGACTTCATGCTACATGCAGAACAACTTCAGAAGAGATTACTCCTTAGAGGCTACCCTAAACGCCTTGTCAGACAATCTATGAAACGTGCCAAATACTACAATAGAGACAGATTGATTAGTGGCAGAGAAAAACAACCCCTAGAAAGACTAGTCTGTGTAGTAAACCACTCCAGTTTCAACAATAAAATTCAACAAATTTTACATAGACACTGGAAGATTCTTAACATCAATTAAGAAGACATGGCACTGATGAAACCGATTGTGGCCTTTAGGAGGAACCCTAACCTGAGAGACAAGCTAGTACATAGCAGAACAAAACCCAAAAAAATGTGGGAGCAGAAGACAATTGATGGTCTCCCCCCGATCCTAGGTAACCACAGGTGTGGGAACTGCCATGCTTGTCCATCAGCAATCACTACCCAAACGTGGTCCTATGGAACCAAGTCAGGCAAATTAAAAAGCCATACAAACTTCAGGAGTAGTAATGTAGTTTATCTTATCCTCTGCCCCTGTGGACTTGGATACATAGGAGAGACAGGGAGAGAATTCCGTTTAAGGCTGTCAGAACACAAGTCAGCCATTAGGACCCACAAAATGCAAGCACCGATGGTAAAACATTGCATGGAAAACCACCATAGTGAGAATGAGCTGAAATGGCTTATTCTGGAGAAAATCATCACCAAACCTGGTTACGACACTGAAAAAGTAAGGAAGGATAGGGAAATCTTCTGGATTTTTCACTGTGATACAGTGCGGAGAGGTCTGAATGAGGACATCCTGTGGATAGTTACATGAATGCCCCTTTAGTGATGGGTCCCTGTAGCTCTTAGGACAGTGTACCTTAGCAGACTCAGTCTTGGTAAAGTATTGTTACCCATATTAGTCGGCCGCAATGTGTAACACACTGAATGTATGTATATTCGGCAATAACCTTAATTTTCTGATTTATTGCATTTTAGAAACTCGGATACGCACCATGACACACAGTGAACTACTCTAATCGGTTAGAATCTAATTCTTTTTTGTAATTGATCTTAAAGGAGCCAGGATTATAGGCATTGCACTCAGGTATATAGAAGCCTTTTATTTGTAAGCAAATGAATGATTCCATCTAGTGGGTGTAGTCTGGTATTAGTCCATGCGAAATTCTCACTTTTTGTTTGGCATTTTTCCAGCATTCCATTCAGGTTGCCTATAATGTTTCTAATCAAGAAGAACTAGTCTGTCTAGACGTGGTAAGGGTCACAAGGGTGTATGTTTGATGATGTTTATTTTAAAGAAAAATCTTGTTTCTTTTTATAAAGCCCTCACCCACCAACCTAGTTGGTGGCATGCTTCATCATCGGGCCCACCCGATGACACCGAATGTGTCCCGGGTGTGCTACAACGCCTGTATTACAGCGGAGCAGGTGTATTGCTGAGTGTGCAGTGTAGGTGACGTGAAAGGTGATAGGTTAAAAACTGTCCAGTGGTCCCAATCCCCGAAGGTTTTTACTTTAATGTTTGGGCCCTGGCAGTGATAAAAACAAGGCGTAGGATGTAGGCGGGGTGTTATTTATGACACTCCTGCATCCGGTGAGTGGTCTACATGTTTCAGCCAGGCCTTAATATGTAAACTGGCTTTCCTCAGGACCTTAGTGATGTGCGAAGGTGGTGACTAGGCTACTAGTTTGTGTCCTAGATAAAAATGTGTTGCACGCGCTAAGGTGCACAATGTGTGAGGGGGGGCTTCCCTCTCAAAGCATTAGCTAGCGATTTGCTGCGAATGCCCCATGAGTATCCGGCAGGGGTGCTGGCTTGCGTGTCAGTCCAGGACCCTCCTATCAACCTGTTGTTGCTGTTACGGAACTCCGGCCGGAGTGCAACACATTTTTATCTAGGACACAAACTAGTAGCCTAGTCACTACCTTCGCACATCACTAAGGTCCTGAGGAAAGCCAGTTTACATATTAAGGCCTGGCTGAAACATGTAGACCACTCACCGGATGCAGGAGTGTCATAAATAACACCCTGCCTACATCCTACGCCTTGTTTTTATCACTGCCAGGGCCCAAACATTAAAGTAAAACCTTCGGGATTGGGACCACTGGACAGTTTTTTAACCTATCACCTTTCACGTCACCTACACTGCACACTCAGCAATACACCTGCTCCGCTGTAATACAGGCGTTGTAGCACACCCGGGACACATTCGGTGTCATCGGGTGGGCCCGATGATGAAGCATGCCACCAACTAGGTTGGTGGGTGAGGCCTTTATAAAAAGAAACAAGATTTTTTCTTTAAAATAAACATCATCAAACATACACCCTTGTGACCCTTACCACGTCTAGACAGACTAGTTCTTCTTGTTTAGATACATTACCCCAGGGTATCAGAACTAGTACTCTTATCCTCTCTCTCATTTTTGATATATTATAATGCCTATAATGTTTGCCATCAATATGAAAATTGTAATGGTAACCTATATATCGCTAAGACACGTGATGTTGGATGATATCACGTGATCGCAACACTTTATTTGAGCTATCCCGGTTTTTACGCATTTCTTGCATTAATATTGACAAAAAGATAGTAGGTATCCTTTTTTCCAAGTTGTAGAGTCCCACTTCACTTATTTTGACACGAAGTGCATCTGCCTGGGTTGGGGGACTGGCTTTGTCAATGTAGGATATTCCACTCCAATATGGCGGCCCAATTAGCTCACCATCTATATCCTTTTAAACTGGGTATACGAGAATAGATTTCAATCGCGAGACTTCCGTGATTACACTCTGATTGGTGTAAGATTTAATAACCCGTCCCGGCTTGCTTTTGTGCAACTGCCGTCCTAAACAGATGCCCGGTACGGATTACTTGTTCCTTTGAAACAGCGCCACGAAGGTAAGGAGGCACAGGAGATTAGCTTTTAGTTCTAAACACTTTTTCTTTTATTTTTAAAGTAAGGAGGTGGCAATTAGAGCTTCCTTTCTGGCGTGCATTGCCGATTCTACTAATGCAGCTAATAATAGAGCAAAGTAACTAATCTCCACGCTGGTAGTAATGGGTAGGTCCAAAGGAGTGCTATCTTGTAGCTCCATAACAGCTTGGTATTTTAGGCAGCATACGTCTCATTACAGGAGACATTTACGCATTTATATTATCAAAATAGTCGCACTTTCTAGACAGAATGGTTTTGGGACCATATTTATTCACCCGTTATGAACATGGGCTAATGGATAGCTATGCGTTAAATTTACATCGCATAACTCTAGATGGGTGTCTGGATCAAAATATTCTATCTCCCAATATAGTGCGCAATACCCCTAGTGTTATACGGAAACATGACATACAATCTTTCTCTTCCGTTTTCAGTTGGGAAGCGTTTTTCAAAAACATATAATAATCAACAAATGAAATACCAGGCACGAGAATCTTCGAAATTATGGGTCAGTTTTAGCTATGCCGACCAATGCGGATTAAAGAACAGTCAAGTCACATGCTTTAAACAGGGTAAGCTATATTGTCATATTTATGTCAAGACAGATGACTCCTTTTTGATAGTCTTGCAATTCAGCTCTCTCATTCTTTAAATCTTTACTCATAGGACTTGTTGTAAGCATCCAGGTGTTTGATGGCACATTTGTCAATAGACGGCTCTTTTAAGAAATAACAACCTGGTTGCTTGAACTGTTGCAGGTACATTAGAGTCTAAAATTGCCTGGTTATAATGGATCTTAGAAACCTTCTTTATCTATTTTCGGTCTGTGGAATTTCCCCTTTATCACTTGCACATTCTTTCTTATTCACTGGTCTCAAACTAGCGTGTATCATGTTTGCATGATATTTCACTCTATGGTGCAGGTTTCCTCGTAGTGACTTCTATCTTCCACTGCACTCATGGCCAATTTCTTATGTGCACCGCAAAGATCGTGTACTTATGCCAAAGATTTCCAATCATGTTAGACAGTGTATTACACTGCTTATTAGTCCCACGGGTTGTTTATGAAGCATAAGATAACCTAATGATAGATTATTCCTTGCCGCAACCCATCATATATATATAATATTTGTCTTTTTATTACCCTACAGTTAACCCCTGGCCTCTTTCTCTTTTTTGTTTTGAGATTCCTTTATCATATCCTGGTCCTGAGGAAGGTGGCATCGCCACTGAAACGCGCGTAGACCATTATTACCCCTGAGAAGTGGTCCCCGAGAGACAACTCCATCAGAAACAGTGTCTGTTTGTACTAACAAATATTGTTCTCTCCAGACCAACTTTGGACCCCTCACAGGGCTGAATCTCATGTGGTTTTTGTTTATAAGTATGACTGTAGACTGAATGAGTGAGATTGTGTGGTGAGTATGAACAGTTGTAGGTTGCTGTGGGGTTATGCACATTTGTACTTAAAGTAATTAGAATTGTGCTAGTCATCAATTTTGATGCCACTGTTTGAATAGACAACGACAGTTATGTATACATGTATGTATTTTTTTAACCAAATGTACACAAAAAGATAAAAAGCATTTGCAATGCAATAGGTCTCGCATTTGCGAGACTTTGAGTACTGGCATTGTAAATGACAAACATTTTATCTATGTGTTGATTTTGAAAACAGATAAATAAAAGGCATTGTCATTTACTATGACAATAGCTTAAAATTTCGCAAATGCGAGACCTATTGCATTGCAAATGCTTGTTTACAGAAAAGGTCGCACACATACATCTTGCACCATTTGCGATACGAAAGTGCCCAGGATTGCTAATCAAAAAGGCGCCTCTACCCACTACCCTTCCATGGCAATGCAGAGTTACACGTGTCTGAGCCAATGTCACACGTTTATAAAAGAGTGTTTTCTATGCAGTGACCTAAGGGTCGTGTGCAGTAGAAAGGTATGAACTCTTAATTTGAAAATGACTTCTGTTGCCCAGGGTCCTCTGCAAAATGAGAACATGAAGGGTTTGAAGGGCCTTGATCTGCCGTGGGAGTTCGCGTTGCTTTAGACGTGACTAGCTAGTAATTGCCCTTGCTGTGTCAGGGAAGGCATGGCAATCTTTAGGAGATTTTATGCGCAATTCTTTACATTCCTGAAATGTTTTCGGACATTCTTCTTTTGAAATGCTTTGGTCTGTAATAAAAGCTGAAAGGCATAGGCATTATGAACAATATCTTGTAATCTCGTGCTTCTGTTGTCTTGTCCTGGCATATTAGCCTTTTGAAAGTATAAGCAATCGAGTTTCGTAAAAGAGGTGTTGTCACAAAATGCCTCTGTGTGACATTACGTCTACAGGGAGTAGACGTGAAAATCTAAGATGAGCCATCCTGGGCGGGCTGTAATTTGTCTGTAATGTTTAGATAGACACCTCACAGCATGCCTTTGCATAAGAATCGGCATATCACAAGACAAGTGCCAATTAGGAAATGTACTGGTTGTCGCTGGTTTTCTGAATTCAGAGTGACAGTATAAAAAGATTCGGCACAATTCTGTAATGCAATGCTGACTCTCTCGTTACTGAGGCTAAAAAACAAGCCAGCGTAGAGGAGAGTCTCCAGTTACAGACGCAGGGGGAAATCTTCAAAATAAATAAACAAACACAGCGTGAGAAACAGATGGCACACTGCACGCAATTAAAAGAAGTGCAAGCAGAGCGGACTAAAACTGTAGTTAGGCGCCGCTGAATCGGGACTACACGGAAGTTACCAAATGATCAACAGCCAACAGAAAGGAAGATAACAACAGCAATCCCACAAGTTAACCAATAGCAAGCGGAAAAACAAATTACATGGAGTTTAAGCCAACATACAGATTACTTTATGTCTCGCTGAGACAGCGCATGCAGCGCATGCGCTGCCAAGACGAGACCTAAAAATGATGTAAATCTATATAAAAAACTTTTTAATATTTAAAGAAAATATGTCAGAGATGTAATAAATTAAAGAATAAAACGTACTATGCTAAATTTTGGTGTGTTGTATACTAATGGTGGGTTTGATGGCATGTTAGAACCTGTCTAGGTCACATTGAAAGTAATATAGGTCAGAAAAGAGGTATTTTGTGTTAGCGAGTTTCTGTTTACCCCCCTCCTCTTGGACCTAAAAGTATCGTAGGGGGGCTTTTTTTTCTTATAGTCGTTTCATTTGGGATTATTCACGTTTGTCTGGTCATTCTGATAACCTGATTGGCACTTGTATTTACTATTTCGTGGCTGTGAGGAGCCCAGCCCTACTAACTGTCGGACGAAATATCATCCAGCAATTCAAGCCATTATCACAATAGAATTGTGTATGGTTTATTCCCTTATCGAGACCCCTTTCCACACAGCATTAGGTTCAAATGGGGTTAGCAACTTTTCCAGTCCTGGTACACTGTAAGATCCCTGTAGTTGCTGAACACACTTTGCCCTCTTTTGTAGAATGAAGCAATACCATTTTCAGCAGAGTCAATAGCAAATAATCATTTGTATTTAGATATAACCTGCAACAAGGTGGAGCAGAAGGTTGGTGATTTCTAAAAATGGTAATTCCAGATCTGGTAATACTAAAAGTGGAAATCACCAAATGTGACTACAACACAACGGGGTCAGAGAAGGTAGTGAAAGCACATCAGAGAAGTAAGCAGGTGATATTAGATGGGGAAATAAAAACAACAAAGTGCTAGTGTAATTTCCACAGCACTCCACTACAGAGACAGAGCTAATGCATTAGGTCCACACTTCAATGGAAACACATGTTCATTTGGAGATCCGGGCCCAATCTGTAACCAGGGAGTATGACAAGCTGTATTGCCATCAAGTCACCACCCTCTTACCACAAATCTGAGAAAATATGTGGCAGGAAATACTGAATGGTGTCAGTGTTGTGGGCACTGCAATGCATTCTGTTAAGGACCTTCAAAATAGTTGGGATGACCTCAAGAGGAGAGTCAAAACCGACCTAAGTGAGCATCCCTGGCAATCCCTGGAGGAGGACCTGTCCCAGTTCTGTGGCTCCACTCATGGGTGCAACTTGCCTACAGCATGGGCAACAGGTCATTTGAACTAAGAGTTGACAGCATGGTGATAGGAAATGCATGGAGCTAGGTGGAGCAGAAGGCAAACAAACAGGTCAGTGTTACAATTTATACTCTGACTTACAATGAACGTTCTGAGCTGTAACTGTCGTATGTGATTTCATAGAAAAATAAGTTCATGGAATACCATTACTGAGAAACCATTTCACCTAAACTGTTTAATGGAGATTTGCTGGATGAATGGCATTTACCATTTCATAGAAACAAATTCAACAAATGTCTTTTTTAAAATTATGCAACAGATGCGTTACTTTCAAAACATTTTTGTCAGAGGTATTTATTTCAGTGCTTTTACTTCAGGGGACATTATTTCAGACTAATATCTTGTATGTTGTCAAACAATTACTTTATATGATTTTTATTTGCTGACCCCTCACAACCCTTAAGCACCATGCATTCCTGACCTCCCCCACAATGCTTAAATACCATTCACCCTTGCCACTAAGGGACCCTCACCATGCCTAAACTACCCCAGTCATTGACCCCTTAAATCCACCCATACCTGAAACCTAAACCCTCTCACCACACCTAAACTCCACCCATCCCTGAACCCTAGGCCCCACACTAGCCTTAAACTCTTGCCATTGTCATAAAAACCCTTTCTACACCTAACCCCACTCATCCCAGAAACATTAAAACCCCTCACCAACTCTAAACTCTTCTCATCCCTGAATCCTAAAAAACCTTTTCTACATCTAAACTCTCCCTATCCCTGAACACTTAAAACCCTCACCACCCTTAACTCCACCCATTCCTGAACCTAAACTCTTTCTGCCAATAAACTTCACTGATCTCGTAAGCCTTTAAACCCCTCACCACACATAAACTCCACCCATTTCAGACCCTAAAAACGATTCACTGCCCTTAAATTCTGTCCATCACTGAACCATAAAGCCGTAACCAGTCCTAAACTCCGTCCATTCATGAACCCTAAAAATCCCTCAACACCCCTAAACTTTACCCATTCCTGAACCCTAAAAAACCCTCACCACCTCTAAACTCGATCACGTGTGAATCCTAAAATCCCTCACCACCCCTAAACTCCACCCATTACTGATCGCTAAAAACCCTCATCACACCTACACTCCAACCAATCCCTGAAAACCTCATTCTACACCTGAACTCCACCCATCCCTGACCCCTAAAAGTCCCTCCTCTCCCCTAAACATCATCCATCCCTGAATCCGAAAGTCTTCACTACCCCTAAACTCCACCCAAGTGTAATGTAAAGTTTCCTTAAAATGATCTCTCCTTCAAAATGTTATCTTTAATTTCCAATTTGTATGGATTTCCTTAAAATTGTCTTTCCTTCAAAATTGATTTTCCATGATTTGGTTTCCTCCAAAGTTATTTCTCAGTTTTCATTTTTCTGTTACATCATATTCATCAGTTCAATACACCCACCATGAGACCCAGTTGCCACACCTGTTGTATGCTTAAAATGCAAGCATATGCAGGCTTATCTACAGAATCATAACAGCTGTATGTACAATAATATGTATCGCAAATTGTAGACAATACAGCTGCTCTACATGTATTAAAGTTACTTTTATTTTATTTTATTTTATTTATTTTTAGAGTTTTCTATAGTGCGAACAAGACCCTTAGTAGGGTATCAGAGCGCTTTACAATACAAAGCAGAGTAAGTGTACACAACAGATCAGAGTAAGTATAAAAACATTTTGGCAAGGTTCGACAGATAACAAAGCGATAATAGAGATGAATTGTTAGGTGCAGTGGGAACAAGTTCAAGTACGAGATAATCATAGAAGCGAGGGTGTCAAAACATGGGGAGAATAGACTGTGAGGATTGTTAAGGAGTTAAGGGAGGAATTTGCTCATCAGGAATGATTTGGAATGATACTTATGTAGGGGTAGTTGCATTTTGCCACCAAGCACCTGTTTCCACTGACATAGAAGTGCTGCACACATGTAGGGCTTGCGATGCATCTGTCCTACCCAATATTTTCTGATTGCATCACACCGTAAAGTGAGCATTGACCTATGAATACAACCTGTTGGTTCCAGTGAGCAGTTGAAAACATATCTCATATTGGGGCTAATGGACAATTTTGTCCTTCAGCACAGATATTCATATACCTGGCTGTTCCTGGGAGGGAGATGGCAGCAGCATTTTTTTTTAATAGTAACAAAGTTTATTGTATTAATCAATGATTACAATAAAAGTATGAAACGTCATAAATAGCATAATAGATTTCTAAAAGATAAAAAAATCTACAATTACAATTTACAATTCTAGCTTACAATGATCAAATTCAATGCATACATCTCCGAGCAAGGAGTTCTATTTGTTTTCCGACTTCAATGGTAGTTTACATATAATTGATCCATATGTATTCATTAATCTTCTAACAATTATAAGGATACATAAGTAAACTTTCCCAATTTCAGCCATTAGCAGCACTGGCCACATTGTTCAAACCGTTGACCACCGCATTTACCTCCCTTTTTTCGGTCTTGCCTGGTCTACTGCATTTTTACTAATATGATAAGGTGCTGATGTGCCGAAATGTGCAAAGCGCATAATAGTTCATAGAATTTGTGCAACGGATAATTTATCCAAAAGGGAAATCCAATACCCAATTAAATAATAAAAATTCTGGGGCATATTCTCAAGGACTTATCGCCGAGTTAGCGGCACTTTATCGCAGCCAAAGTGGCGATAGATTTATCGCCCTATTCACAAGCTGGTGCTAACAGCCGATATCGCCAGTTTTCCTGCGATAGCAGCCACAAAAAACATCGCCACGGATGACACCGGCAACTAACGCTAATGAGATGCAGAGTAGGCGTTCCCATGCAAAAACCCGTAAAAACACCACTTCGCAACATTCTCAACTACCAGCCAGATCGGCGATAAGATCACAAAACATGCGATAAGGCATGTTAGCAGCAGGGAATTAACACCTGCTCTTTCCTGGTATTAAGTCGGACGATAACCTGCACCAGAAATGGGAGCCCAGCCCACAGCCACACCAGAAGAACAACAGATGCCATGGAGCTACTGATCATGCAGCCGGACACCCAAGAGGGCCACAACACCCACCGCCACCCCCCCCTCCGTAACCCCCCCCTCCCGGGGCCCTACCCCAGACAAAGATATTTTACATCAACTTTACGAAATCATGAACAAAACAATTCCCCTGATGTCGCACAACAATTAACATTCATGTGTCGTCAGAAAAAGGAGAATCATTCATTCATCTTTGAATTTCCAAACAAATTATTTTATTCAAATTTAACTCAAAACAACTATTCGGAAGAGTCATGGCGGGTCTTCTCTGGACAATCTGTAAGACACAGCCTGCAAGACAAAAATCAAGATAAGAAGGTGTGTCATGCGCTCATCAAAGGACAGAGAGAGAGAGAAAGAAAGGGAGAGAGAGAGAGTGAAAGAGAGGAAGAGAGAGAGAGAGACATGTGAAAGGAAGAGAGGGAGAAGGAGAGAGAGAGAGTAACAGAGGAAGAGAGAGAGACAGTGAAAGGAAGAGAGGGAGAGAGAGTGCCGACACTGTGGACCCAGGCCTCACTGCTCACCTGCTGCCACCGGTGTGTCTCCAACCACGTGCCGGTATACACTGCAGTCCACCAGGTCCCTTATCTGAAACAGAGTCCAGATTTATGAATGGCAGAGTTCATATCAGTGCACACGCCATCATCGCTTGGCCGCCCCTGTGCACACAGGCTGCTGCACCCCAGCCCCTCCCGCCGCCCAGCGGTGTTTGCCCGCCCCTGCGCACCCAGGCCTCACTGCTCACCTTCCGCCACCAGCGTGTCTGCAAGAGGGCCCACCACGTGCCGGTGCAAGCGCCAAGCCCGGGGCCCGCGACCTTGGCAGCCTCCACATCATGCAGCCCCGCCCCGCGGGCCACCAGGTCACACACGTGATTCTGGGTCTTGATTTCGCAATGGCACAGATCATATCAGTGCACACAGCATCATCGCAGGCTGCACACCCGCTCAGCTCTATATGTGCCACTAACTCTGTGAACCGCGAGGCAATGCCACGTGGAGGTAGGCCCGCGCTGCCCGCTGGCTCAGGCCTACACTGCGGTCTAGCAGGGCTCACACAAACCCTTACCGGTCCGGACCGCCAGGACGGCGCATCATCTCAGGCTGCACACCCGCTCAGCACCTAAGGTGCCCCTACCTCAGTGCACCGAAAGTCACCGTCCTGTGGCGGTAGGCCCGTCCCCGCCGCAGTGTTTCCGGTGCCACCAACTCTGTGCAACGCAAGTCATGGACCCTTTCTGATTGAGTCTCGTGATATGCCAGGCGGACGCAGCCATGTCACCTCCGGCAGTGGGGAAGAACTGGGACACGTAGCGTCATCGTCCCCCCCGTTATACGTAATCCGAGTGGGCTTGGTCGGCATACGCCAGGCCAGCGTAGGGGTGTGAATAATTATCCCTGGGCGTGGTTCATTTCTGGGCTGGACAGGAAACCAACTGATGCGTGTGTCTCTGTTGCAGTGTCTGCGCCACACGGCCCGCAATCGACAATGTTGCATGCACCCGGAGGGCGGCCGCGCATGAAGGGATTGTACAAGGAGCGCAAGGCCGCTCGGGCTCTTGGCTCATGCATGCCAACTGTTGTGTGTGTATCGCTATTGGTGCACCATAAGCCTAAGGCCTAGCCTCAATTGCAGCGCGAAAGCCACATCACATTTCCAGAATGCAAGCAGTAGTCAGACTAACATTAGGGATGAAAGCTCCTTTGTCTCAATACATAAGGCGGAAGGACATCTGCACCTCCAACCTTGGTCTTGCATGCGGCAGGCACCCCTGAGAGAGATACCATAGCAGATGATGACGACTCCCACACTACGCACAGCGCTAATGAAAGACCAACGTATCCACACCCCACACACAGAAGTCCTTGCTCGAGGTACTCTTGCATGGAATGCCCTTGACACTTACGTACACAACAGCCCATACGTCCAAACATTGCACACACATACGACTCATTGCTCCAAGCTGTGGCATATCATCCACATAACTGCCGCAGGTCATAAGAGTGCCGGTTCTACGAGAGCAACCAAAGCAATGGCAGAACATCCCGGGCGCATGCACAACGCCTGTCCCGTGGAACTGTACCGTGACCGAATGCTGCCTGTTAGTGTCTGATGCATTGGTCTGCATGTTGTGGCCCTTGTCTTGCCCGTACTGACACGCACATGGCAATAAAGTCTACGCAACTTCACTAGTGTTCAACTGTGATGAGTGTTGATTGGAATGATAAATCGTGTGCCTCAATGAGCATTGTCCGTACACAGGGAGGGATTGACTGACGCATCTCACTTAGGGGTGAGTCCCTATTGCCAGCTCCACCTCGGTGAGCCAGACATAGTGGTTGTGATAGTTGCTGATAGACCTGTGCTCTTACGTGTCTTCAGCAATGTGAGTATGGTGTCCATATTCTTGCCATGTGGATCAATGTGATCCATCACTACAGGCTGTGTCCATCCAGTTGAGTGTGAGTAGGTATGCAAAGAGATGTTCTGTTGTCAAATGTGATGGTGGACACTACTTTAGGGAGGTGTCTATGTGAAGATCTAGAACTGCAGACACCGAGGGGTGCGCAAGGAAGCAATTCCTTTTTGTTTAGTTACCCTCACACACCTAGTGGTGTCATGCTTCATCATCGGGTCACCTCAACGCCTATAAGTTGGGGTGGGCTCACCACAGTGTTGGGAGCTCTTTGGAAAGTGAAGACCAGGGGATTGTAGATAAAACCCTCCGACAGGCCCGGTTTCCCTTTATTATTGGGTCTGTCAGGGATATTAAAAATAATTAAAGAACGGGTCAATGGGAGTGATTATGGTCCTATGACCCTATTGCCATAGGACCATAATCACTCCCATTGACCCGTTCTTTTAATTATTTTTAATATCCCTGACAGACCCAATAATAAAGGGAAACCGGAGCCTGTCGGAGGGTTTTTATCTACAATCCCCTGGTCTTCACTTTCCAAAGAGCTCCCAACACTGTGGTTGAGCCCACCCCAACTTATAGGCGTTGGGGTGACCCGATGATGAAGCATGACACCACTAGGGTGTGTGAGGGTAACTAAACAAAAAGGAATTGCTTCCTTGCGCACCCCTGGGTGTCTGCAGTTCTAGATCTTCACATAGACACCTCCCTATCGTATTTAGGTATCACAGTTTTTATGTTAACCATCAGTTAGTCTATAGGAGTATTTTTTGTGATATAAAATCTTGACTTGGGAGGTTATACTCCAATGTGGAATCCTCTCAACCCTCTGGGCATTAGGGATCACTTCCCCATAGCCCTATGTTTATACGGACACTACTTTAGGCCTGCCAACGACTTTGACATTTCATACCCAGCCCTATCTCTAACATTGCGTGGGGCAAAGTTGAGGAATTGCGCGATTGTTGTTTCAGAGCAATGAGGCCACAGCTAGTGCACACATTCCCAGTCATCTCACTTCCTATGTGTGTCACGATCAAACATGCGCATTGCTTTCATTTCCCAGGGTGTACCTTTTTGGGCAATCAATGTCCTTACATTCATCCATACTTTCATACTTGATCGACTATGGACATGACACATCTGTGTGAATTTGAATGATTTATTCACATTCGGTGGAGTGTCGGAGCTGGAGCAGCACATGGCCATGCAAACCCCACATTACATTGTAGCCCAGTGGAGGGCCAGCCAGAGTCATTTAGGGATTGACAAGTACTTCGCGAGAGGAAGAGTACAGTCCGCAGTCTGATTGCTGTGTCATTGGTAAGCAAACAAAATATGGCAGTCCATGTCGAGGTCCAAGGTGAGTGTCACAGAGTGTTTCGGGGGACAGTGGGAGGTGTTGTTACAGGGCATGATGCAGAGGGCAGAACCAAGCTGAAACAGGGCATATGGCGGAGAAGAATGCTACTGGCTCCTTCTTTCTACAAAGGTGGAATCACCTGCATCTTCGTCCTCTATGTCATCTATCTGACATGTGGGTGCTGATGTTTGGTCTGCAGCACTGTGTGCCACTGACACATCAGGGGCCGGAGATGTGTGTGTAGAAGTACCAGCAGCATTCATCAGCGACTGCCTTAGTGGCAGCAATGCGATGATGAGGATCTGCAGGACATGGAAGATCCCAACAACTTTTCGCTGGTGTGCATCCGTGGCAGCCATTCTTTCCGCATGCATCCGCTCCATGTTCTCCATTATCCTCAACATCTGTGCCAACTCTCGGCTGACATCGCTGAGGCCACTCTGACTAGATAGTTGTTCTCCTCTCAGAGTCATGACCCCAGCGATGTCGGGCATGGATTGTTGGACATCATGGAGCGAACTGTGGGTGTCCGTTAGGGAGTGTAAGTGGTCCCTGATGGGACTTAGACACCCACGTATGTCATCTAGTTTGGCTGCCATGAGGTCGAACCCCACCCGCACCTGTTCAGCCACCTCCTTCTGGCAGTCTAACACATGGCTTTGGAATGCGATGTGTTCTTCTGTGAGGTGCTGGGAGCCAGCCGTGGTGGTGGGTGCTTCCTGCTGTGTGGTCTGTGCAAGGGGTGGGGTCTCCTCGATGCAGCTGGGCTGCCCTGCTCCTGGAGGTGGATTGCCGTAGCTGTCCATGAGCTGTTGTAGGGCGTCGGTGTCGAAGGTGTGGAGGTCCTCTTCATCATCACTGATGATTTGTCTGGTCTGCTCTGCAGGAGGTGTTGATTGTCCCTCTGCAATGTGAAGGGGAGATGGATTTTAACATTGTGTTGACATGTATGTTGACGCATTGTTCAAGTTTACATACAGACTGCATGACAATGTACATTGTGACTGTTTGGGAGGAGCTGACTATTTGATGCGGGACAGTGGACATTTGAACTACATCACGGATTTGAGGTTGTACACGTACATTATCATCTCACAGTTTCCTGCTATGCCAGATGTGATTGGCCAGTTTCTACGCACAAGCGGAACCAGTTGTGTCCTCTGTTCTGTAGTGAGAGTGTTGCACTTTGTACCACATTGTCGTCAATGATGATGTGCTGTTATTGCTATGTGTGTGTGCTGCATTGTGGGAGAGTCGCCCCTGCAGCTGTGATTTTGCTGCCCCTTATCCCTTTGAGGCGGTGTGCCTTTGACTTCTGTGCTTCTACAGTGCTGAGATTTTGCAGACTTGGCTAATTTTGGCTCTAGTTTGGATTTTGGACTCTTGGGCATGGTTTATCCGCAGATGTGTTGTTGACGTCAGGGGTTGTTTGTGCACGTGGATGTGTCAGAGTGTGACCTGCTCCTTTACGGATGTGTTCCACACTCAGCCACCTCAGTGTCGTGGCGTGCACCATGTCATGATAATTGGACTGCAGCCATGCTGTTCGTCATGCAGTGTCACTTGCATTGTCAGTGTGGCTCACAGACACGCAGCTTTGCTGGTTTTGACATGTGTGCATGGGTTGGTTGTGAGATTGGTGCTGTGTGGGGAGGGACCCCTTTGTGCCCATAGTGGACGGGGGCCTACTTGCTGTTTGTATGTGTGCTGCAGTGTGCCAAGGGGATCAGGGACATGATCCAGAGTCATTGTGGGTGTGCAGTGTGCTCTACCTAATTGTGCCCATCTCCTCCCGTCCCCCCAGGCCCTGTTCAGTACTCACCCTGGTGCTGTTGTGTCAGGTCATGTCGAGCAGTGTCCGGACCCCCAACTCCTGCCACCGTCTCCCCACTGATGACTGTGGCCACCATTTCCTCCATCTCATCCAGCTCCTGGTGTTCCGCTGGACTGCCACCTCCAGTCTGCATTGCTGCCTGATGGTTGTCAGTGAGTTTCTGCTTGGTTTTGCGCTTCGCATCATTCCAGCGCCTCTTGACCTCTCCAATTGTCCTCCTCCTCACTCCAACTGCATTCACCTTGTCCAGGATGGACTGCCATATTGCATTTTTATTTGCCAATGACACGTTGGAGGTGACGAACAGTTGTTGGTGGTGTTCTATCACCTCCGTGATGATGATCCTGTTTTACTGCGGACTGAACCTCGTCTTCTTCTCCTTGCCCTTCCGTGACACCGAGGTCCCAGGCTGGTCCTCCTGGGGGCTTGTGGGGTTCTGGTCGTCCTCTGAACTTGCTCCGGCTTCCTCCATGGTACTACACAGTTTGAATTATTTTGTTTGTGTTTTTCGGTGCTTTTATAGTGCATTTTCCAGCATGACGCGTGGGAATTGCAGGCCTGTCGCTGGTTATCGCAGATTTTTTTATTGCGGTTGGCCACATCGCAACTTTTTTTGCGTTCGTGTTTCGCGTTTTTTTGCCGTCACTGTAATTTTATCGCGGTCATTTGACGCGTTAGCGTGAGACTATCGCATGGTACCGCCGTGTTGTGAATACAACGTTAACATGGCGCTATTTTCCCGCGATAGACTGCGATGTGCAAAGTTGCGTTAAGATAATTTTGCGATAATTATCACACGTTCTTGAGAATATCCCCCTAAGTGTCTTCCCTTAAAATGCACAAGTGAGGGTTACAATCAAGCAGATAGTGCATTATATGCCTGAAAAAAAATGTAAACATTTTATCATCATTATTATTGCACTGTGTTCTCTGATTCTAAAACAATTTCTGACAGTTTCCGCAGTTGATCCTATTTTAGCATTTTTAAACAAGGAGCATAAATGTTTTTTTCTTTATAGACAACAGTTTAAGCAAATACATATAATATATATAAAATTCACAATGAAAACTTACAAATCTAGCTAATGACATTCAGATTCAGTGCATCAATGTTTCGAGCATAAAGTTCTATTTGTATTCCGACTTCAATGGTAGTTTATATACAATCGATCAGTGCTAAATTTGTAAAAAAATAAGTGCCAGTGCTCTCGTCAGGAGGCCACTGCAGCTTGCACTGTTCATTGCCGCCATCTGCCCTGCCAATGGCAATACCAATAAAACTACTAACCTCACACTCATAAAAGTGAAAATTGAGCTTATACCAGGCCCCCAAAGCATAAGAATGGCATTGCGCAGCACTCAAGTCATTTTTTATGTATATTGAATTAATAAACAACTGTTGTTATGCTCATCTTTAAATTAGACAGACAGACAGCTGGCAGACTGTTACAAGCCCTGGTGTTGACAATTAAGTGCCGGTGCCGAGCACCGGAAACCACCCGCTCAAATTAAGCACTGCAATCGATCCATATATATTTTAATAATCTTTTAACAATTATAAAGATACATGAGTAAACTTTCCCAATTTCAGTCATTGGCAGCTCTGGCCACGGTGTTCAAACCATCGACCACTGCATTTATGACCATTTCTAGCTCGGTCTATTGCCTTTTACCAATATAATAAAGTGCTAATGTGCCGAAGTGTGCAAAGCGCATACAGTTCATTGAATTTGTGCAACCGACAATTTGTCCTAAAAGAGAAATCCAATACTCAATTAGATAAAAGTTATATGGCTTTCCTTTAAGTGCATAAGTGAGAGTTAGCCATCATACAGATAGTGCTTTATAGACCTGATCTATAAATGTTAGCATCATTATTATTGCACTGTATTCTCTGATTCTAAAACAATATCTAACCGCTTCCACAGTTTTTCTTATTTGGGAATTTTTAAACAAGGAACATAAATGTCTTTTCCTTATAGACATCAGTTTGGGGCAAATACATATAATATGTATAAGGGATTCGTCTGCAGAGATACAGAGACGTCAGGCTGTATACCCTTTAAAAACTGGTTCAATTTCCCTTCAAACTCCCAAATCGGAATGTATAACAGTCTGAATCTTAAAAAATAATTTTTTACATGGTCAGGCAGGATTAGCCCTAAATATTCTTGGCTCTGAGCAGTGTAAGTATCAATCTTTAAGTCCATGTGTTTGTATTTTGCGGCTTGTGCCAGATCTGAGGCCCACTGCTTAATAGTAAACGTATTGCGGATAAGGTTTTTCCGGGCTGAACTGTTTATTTGTCCCAGTGACTGCGGGTCAGGTAGATTGTAAGATTCTAATCCTGCCAATAAAATGTGCAATTCTGTATCTTTATATATAGGTCTCCCCAATTCTTCGTATATTAGATGTTTTAGTGAAGATGAGTCAGCATAAGCACATTCAACGATGTAATTCACAGCACTTCTGTAGTGGAGTGATACCAAAGCTTTTAGGCCTAATTCCAATCTTATAATGCAGTGAGGAGTTGCTGAGCGCAAGTTTAATAGATTACGTACACATTTCATAAAGATGTTATTAAAGACTGGATATGACCTTGTTATTCATTACAGGGGATGCATACAATAGATATGGAACCAATTTCATGTTTAGTGCTTTGAGTGATGGGCTAATCGCTTTTCTTCCGAACATATTCGCGAATCTTAAAACCGACCTGGTAATCACTGTTGACTTTGATTTCCTAATGGCCAGGTTGTTCGACCATGATAGCTTATTATCGAAAGTCACTCCGAGGTAGTCATATTGGTTTGAGATTTCTCCTAGTACCCACCCCTTGACTTTTGTTTGCTGTGCAAAGGTCATGATTTTTGTTTTGGACAGATTGGCAATTAGTCCATTCTCCACATTATAGATGTGTAGTTGGTTTAGTTGATGCTGTAACCCTTTCGCCATCTGAGACAGGTTCACTAGGTCATCCGCGTATGCCAGATATGTTATTTTTGTACCTCCTAGCTTTGTAGGAATACCCTGGTCTGACTTTAAAGACACGGTCAGGTCAGCGATGTACAAGGAAAATAATAATGGAGCAAGGATAAATCCTTGACTAAGGCCATTTTCAGTGCAAAATGTAGGGGATAGCGTATTGTCAGCTTTACCTGTAGCCATGTTTCAGAATGCAATTCAATAATAAAATTCAAAAGGGTAAGATCTATTTCCCATGCTGTAAGCTTGTTCGGGTCTTTGCCGGTTAACTTTATTGAAAGCCGTGGAATAATCCACGAAACAGGCTTATAGTGTTGTTTTCTGTGTACGTGCTTTTTTTCCAAGTAAAGCCAAAGTTGTAATGTTATCTACCGTTGAACAGCCTGAACGGAATCACGTTTGTGTTGTTGGAATTAATGATTTTTCCTCTGCCCAAAACCTTAATTTATTTTGAAGATGTTTCGCGAACAGTTTCCCTTCAAAATCTAGTAATCCTATTAATCTATAGCTGGTTGGGTCTTGTTTTGGTCCTCGTTTGTGAATCACTGACAGAATATCGACGATCAAAATATCGAGCTGCCAGAATATCGCTGACAAAATATAGACTACCAGAATATCGAATTCCTATCTACAAACAGGTAAGTACAAAAATATCGAATCCTAAATATCATTGTAAATAATATAGTTTGCTAAAATATCGACTTTTTAAAATCTCTTAAAAGTAATGTAAAATTAATGAAATTATAACTATAATTAAGTAAAACATACTTAAAAATACTTAAATAACCTTAAAATTAATAAATAATAAATGTAAGTAAAAAAAAAAAATAAACATGCAATTTTATTTTTTATTACATATATATTAACTTAATAATATTACAAAATAATCAATATTTTTCATTATTAAATGTTAAAAACATAATTTTAAATATAATTACATATCTATCTAAATAAACCTATAATATAAATATAAAAATAAATTATATATAATAAGTTAAAACATTAAAATTAATTTAAAAAAAATAATATTTTACACTTTATTAAATATAACAATACTAAAAGAATTGCACAGCGTAAAAGATAAAATTTCTATTTCCACTCCAACAGATGGTACAGTAGGGAAAATGTTGGATAGCGGGTAAATAAAAATTACTATTCCCACTCCAGTGAGTGCAACAGTAGGGACAGCGTTGGATAGCAGGAGGGTAAAAATTACTATTCCCACTCCAATGAGTGCAACAGTAGGGAAAGCATTGGATAGCGGGAGGGTAAAAATTAGTATTCCCACTCCGGGGAGTGCAACAGTAGGGAAAGCGTTGGATAGCGGGTGGGTAAAAATTACTATTCCCACTCCAGTGAGTGCAACAGTAGGGAAAGCATTGGATAGCGGGAGGGTAAAAATTACTATTCCCACTCCAGTGAGTGCAACAGTAGGGAAAGTGTTGGATAGCGGGAGGGGAAAAATTACTATTCCCACTCCAGTGAGTGCAAGAGTAGGGAAAGCGTTGGATAGCGGGAGGGGAAAAATTACTATTCCCACTCCAGTGAGTGCAACAGTAAGGAAAGCGTTGGATAGCGGGAGGGTAAAAATTACTATTCCCACTCCAGTGAGTGCAACAGTAAGGAAAGTGTTGGATAGCATAGGGGAATAATTTAATATACCCACTCCTGCAATATAATTAACATTAATTAACAATGAATTATTTTGTAAAAATTAATTTACCTCCCACCATTTTCCCCTATAAACATCACCTACAATATTGTAACATATTAATAAATTAACATAATTAATTAACAATTAATTAATTAATTACAATTAACAATATAATTAATTAACATATTTACAAATTAATTGTTAATACTTAATATCTAATTAATGAAACAAATTACACAATTAACATAATTACCAATTAATTATTATTAATCAATGTATAATTAATTAATTAATTAATAATAAATTAATTAACTTAATTAATAATATAAATTATTAAATATTAAATTATTAAGTAATAAAATAATAAATTAATTTATTTCAATTAAATTACTTCCCACCCTATTCCCCTATAAACCCACAACCCGCTACAGAATTAAATTACGCAAAAAAAATTAACATATAATTAATTAATTCTAAATAATGCTAAAAATATATATTATAATTAAATTACTTCCCACCCTATTCCCCTATAAACCCAAAACCCGCTACGGAATTAAATTACACAAAAATTAATTAACATAAAATTCATTACTTTTACAAAATTCAAACATACATTACAAAACTAATACATACTTTTAACACATATACTAACACTTAAAACACTAAAAAAAGGATCGATATTACTGACTTCGATATTGTGGAACTCAATATTTCTTACCTGCATTTCGATATTCTACACCACTATATTTTTGCAATTCGATATTCTGTCCATTCCATATTAAAAACTCGATATTCTGTCCAGTCGATATTTTTTTTTCGATATTGTGACTAGTTACCCTCGTTTGTATATCGGCTGCGCAATTGCCCCTTTCCAGGAAGATGGAACTTTCCCTGACTTGATTACATGTGAAAACTGCTATTCTAACAATGAGCTTCAAAAGATTATGTTTAACTTGGCCAGATCTATAGGAATATCATTTGGTGCAGCTGCTTTGGACGATCGAGAACTTTTTATTAACTCAGATATTTCTCTCTTCGTGATATCAAGATATGTTCCAACATCTTTTAATGGTGTATAGGGGCATTTACTGATTTAAAAGGGGACTTAATATGAGTTTCCCATTTATCACTTAGGATAAGCTGCTTATATGAGCTTGTGCCATATCGCACCAATAGCTTGCTCATTTCTAGATTAAATAGCGTGGAATACCTTTGCATAGGTGCTATCCTTAATGTCCCGTTTTATTTGTATGTTTCTGTTCTTGAATTCCCTCTTTAGTTTTTGCAACCTCAGATCAAGCTCCTTTGACACAGGAAGTTTTAGTGTGTCGCTCTATCTTGCAATACACTCTCTTTGATTCAATTAGTTGCTGAGTATTAGTTGAAGTAAAAGTATATAGTCGTGGTTTTTGTAACTCAGTCATCAGGACTAATAGTATGCACTTTATTGTGGTTTGCCAGGTGTTCATCCAATCTTCACTTACTTTCAATTGCGCAAAATCTTTTTCAATAGGTGATGACAAGACTCCACTTAGGTTAGCCGCCTCGTTCTTTAGCATGTTGTTCCAGATGAGCTTTTTACCGTTAACAGCAATCATTCTATCACTGTTTGCCATCACTTGGGCCTTCCACCGATCATGTTTGATGTTAACGACCAGCCTTTAGGGATCGTGATCACTCTCGGGCCTTTGAATGATAGCATACCTTTTACATAGGTGGTAATATGAATAATGCACGAATGTATAGTCTATGATGGTGAAGGACATGGCTCCTCGATAAGTTGGTGCAACTGGTTGATCTTCTGCCAACCTTCCATTTAGTGCTCTATATCCAGAGTCTACCAAAAGGTCATATGTAAACCTGGTTTGAACATTGAAGCCCTTTAGTTTTTTCTGTGATAGGATTTTTGGATGAGGAATATTATGGCTCAAGTCTGGCTCCTCAATGGTTGAGAGCTAGTTCGCCAATGGCAATAGCATTTGATTGAAGTTCCCCGTTACAATAACAAAACGTTGACCATATGTATCCATTATTTGCTCCAGTTCCTCTAGTGTTTTACGGTATCTATAGATGTTTTTCTGAAGATGAGGGGGAAAGTAGATATTTATAATCAGCAGCGTAGAGGCAAAGTGGTTTGTGAGTAGGACTGCCAGTATATACTCCGACAATGTTTTTATTCTTTCACTTGTCATACAGAGCTTATTACCAATTGATATTGTGAGTCCTCCGCTCGACCTTCCAAAAGCATTCCTTTTTGCTTTAATTTCATGTGTAGTATATAATTTGAGATTGTTAAATTTGAAGATTGTAAGGCTCCTGAAGACAGACTACACAATGTTCTTGGATGAAACTAGACATTTTTATCCCCGCTTTTTTCAATTGTCAGTCGTATCCTGCAATAGTCCACAATATAATGGAAAATTCATTATACCACGCTAGCCTTACTTTCTGCTAATTAGGAGTACTGTTTGGCCAGATGTGGATGGTGTGTTATTCGTGAGTTCACTGGCCGTACAACTAATTGCACATTAGGATCTGTTTCCTTTGTCGTGATTTGTACTTTTTCTAATCACATTAGTGCCTTGGGGCCTCTATGAGATGGTCTGATTGTTGATGTTGATTTATGGTACTTTGGTTGCCTATAAAGAGTTCTTAAAATATACGGATATTTAGGTTTTCCCTGGAGTGGTGATTAGGAAATGGATGTGAAATCCAGTATGGGTTCACTGAAATTTCCATGGACGAGATTTCCCTCCGGAAGTGTTTGATCACTGTGGGGAGGCTGGGTTGGTTAATCTCAGAAGGCATACGATGATCCCATAACTTTTCCATTTTCAATGAGAGGTGTAGTATGTTTTGAAGGCCCTCTTTAGCTAGTTGAAGATCATTCTTGATGTCTGCCAGTGTATCCTCAATAGAGGGAGGGTTCAGAGAGTGTGTGGGTGGTCTAGGGGTAGACTGTACATGAGATCCCTCAGAGGGGAGAGGGGAGGTGAGCAGTATGGATTTCTCATAGGATAGGAGGTAAGTTGTGGGGGAGTTGATGCGCAGTTGCGGGCTAGTGGATGGTGTAACGGAGGTGGGGAGTGGAAGAGGAGTAGGAAGAGGTGTCCGATTATTTCCTTCACTAGGCATCTTGAGTTGTAGGACCGTTGAAGCCCGTGGGTTCGGAAACGAGTTGTAAGACCGGGGCTCACATAGAGGCGAATTTGGTGTGGATGAAGGGTGGGTAATAGACCTAAAGTTTCCCAGTTTGTTGTTGTTGAAAGGTATAGGGGGTTGAGCATTGCGATTCAAAGCCATGAGTATAGAGGGTGCAGGAAGGTTTGTTAATCTGCTGTTCAGGCAGACTTTAGTTATGATATGAGGCCTTTGTTTGACCACAAAGGATTCACCATTGGTGCAGGGGGATTGGTCAATTCGATTTCTAGTATATGATGAAGAGGTGGTGGAGGAGTTAGAGCTGGTATCTGAGGGTTGGAGTTTCCCTACGGAGAAAAGACCTTGGTCTGGCAGCGTAGATGATACATTATTAGCCATTTAATTTTTGAGCCTCAAAAATAATTTTTCAAACTGCTCTAGGTTTCGGTCTGATGCTTGTATAAGAATGTTCCCATTGTTGTATAGGGATATAGCGAGATCAGCTTTGAGGACTGGTGAGAGTATAATGAATAATCTGAAACTGTGAGGTGTTTTCCTTATTGGTTTGGATCTGAGCATGGACATAAAGGCTCTTCTCAGTTGGGCTCTCCTGTTAGTGAAGAACATTAGGTTGTTAACGACGACGCTTTTAGATGTACAAAAGTAGGTTCCGAAACAAGCGTCTCCGGGTGCCGTTTGAGTAGATTGTGTTTAAAGTTCTTTGCAGCGTTTTCAATAGGTCAGGGGGGAAAACAATCTTATAAGCATTGTGATCCACTTGTGACAACAGGTCCTCGTTGGGGCTAGTGATATGTGGAGCCATGGTGGAGAGGGAAACAACAGAGAGAGTTATAAGCTGGGTAAGGGGTTTTCAAGGCCTAATTATAGGCGAGCTGCATGTTGCTCAATTATTTATAAATTGAGACTAGGTCTTGAGGTAACAGATGTCCTGTTTCCAAACGTGAGTTATATTCGGACGCAGAGTAGGAATATTTAGTAAGGGACTTGATAGTGATTTAGTGCATTTGGGAGACTGGGGAAGTTTCGATTAGAAGCAGGGTAAAAGATTGGAATGCAGTGCAGAGACACGATTCCAAGACGGTCGCTCCCAGGACATAACAGGTATGAAGTCCTGCTTTTCTTTCCATGCAAAGTCAACATGCCCGAGTCCTCCTTTACTTTCTGTGACTTTCTTGGGCTAGAACGATAGTCCTATGTCTATTTTAAGCAAGCTGGTCATACCACCATCTTGCAACCAGGGTCCATGGGTCGGGGCTGGAGAGATAGACTACCAAAATGAAGCGTTGTCCAATGTCCAACCAAACTCTTTCAAACCATAGACAGTACCATGCTTAAAAAGGTAGTACAGAACACACAACACAGATCAGGCAAATCCTAAAGCTCATGAATAAAACCCGGCCAGCGGATCTTGAATCACCCTCACCCCCCTGTGCGTTCAGTCCCACCTGCAGCAACTTGCACGATGGGTGCGATGAGCTCAACAGCCCGAACGCTTCTTGTGGGGCGTGACGGCAGACCGGTTGAAATTTGCTCAGCTTCACAAGACTAACAGTTCCTCACTGTGCACACAGCGAAGGGAGACAGGCGGGTAGAGCCAAGGCAACAGTCCTCACCCTAACTCCGCATTGAAGCCTCCCAGGACCGTCCCACACCAAAGTGGCTCCAGATTACTGACAACTGAAGGCGGCGGGTTCCTGTATCCGATCCTATCCCACTAAGAAACGCCATCTAAGGTCTGCCAATATAAAAGCTTGTGTAACCGGGCTGATTCAGTACAGTGCAGCCCTCCAGGAATGGTGGAGCGGCCGCTCGCAGGATGTATTCTCTTGTGCAGGATGTCAGTGGGTTGGGGGGAGGGCAGCGGATCTGAGCCCCTCGTATGCCCCTCCATGGATAAGGCTAGGATCTGCAGCCAGGTCATATGACCACCTCAGTACCCATACGGCCTCCACGCCTCTCAGTCCCAACGCAGTGCTCCGTATAGATGATCACAGAGGTCCGCTCACTCCGCTGGACCGGGTCAGCACTGAGACGTCATCACTGGGATCAAAACGGTGGCTCCAGGCTTCCTTTTCACCTTATCACTGCTTTGAATAGACAATATCAGAGGTCCGCTCACTCCGTTGGACCGGGTCGGCACTGAGACATCGTCACCGAGTTCAAAATCGGCAGCTCTAGGCTTCCTTATCAGGCTTCACAATACCCCAGCTCGATATAGAAGCCAGCAGCGTAGACCCGGACCTCCACTCCAGCCTCAAACGGAAGACTGCATCCGATCCCAGCATTGAAGTAAATCGTGACTCGCAGCTAGCGACTCTCATCTATCCCGGTGAGTAAAGTTCCAACAATTGCTCCAATTTCTCAATCTAGAGTGAATTCTGTGAACATGCTAGGCAGCAGAAGGGTGGAGGCCAGGGAATAAGGCAGGATTTCACGGATACGCAATCCCAAATCCTGGAGCGCCCTTTTGGTGCTCCATCGTGGCAGCCATCTTGGATCAAATGAACTGTTCACATATTTCAGAATATATCAGCCATTTAGAAACCAAAAATGAAGCACTGTTTGAATATTCGGGAGTGTGATGAGAGCAAAGATTTTCACAGAATCAAAACAAATCAAGACATTTTTACTTGGTGATGCGCAAATTATAAATATTCACTGAAACCCAATTTTATGTCAAAGCAGGAGGTTAGCATTATGCATAACCATTTAATTACCACTTCTGAGCAGCAACTTTAATAGCTTCAAGTTAGAACACAACACATGGTAAAAGAGAACCATCACACAGTATATAAGGTCCATGCACTCCATTCTCATCCTCTTTTGTTTGCTGCTTCTGAACAGATATGTATTATCTTATATCAAAATGTACCCCCAGCTACATACTACACCCTTATCACTCTACTGCTGAATACATTTGCTACACTTTTTGTGTACCTAGGAATTTGCACAATCACTATGACTTTAGTGATGTAACTTTGATGTCAGCACCCCCACATTGACAACTGTTCCAGCACCACTGATGCAAAGGAGCAAAACTATGGGGCACATGCATCAAGCTATTTACCGGTCGCAAACGGGCCGATTCACAGAATCAGCCCCTTTGCGACCGGTAAAGAGCCTTTTGGGATGCATCAACCCCAAAGGCATTCGCAAAATAGGTAATGGTAATTTTTGCGATTACCTATTTTGCGAATGCAGTTAGGGGATCGCAATTTGTGATTCCCTAAATGCAATGCAAGAAGCATTCTCAGAATGCGACTTTGCATTAAGGAATCTCAAATTGCCATCAACTTCAAGTTGATGGTAATTTGCAATTCCTTAGAAAAATGCACAAAATTGCATTTTCTAAGTGCCATGTGGCGCATATACATGCCCTTACGGCATGTGTGTGCGCCACATGTGCACAAATACCATTTTTGGGGGTGCATCAGGGTGGCCTTTTGGCCCCCTTGCACCCTTGAATTGCATGCACAATTTGCGATTACCCATTTGGTAATCGCAAATTGCGAATGCTTTCCCATTCATTCCTATGGGCCTGTAGGCCCATAGGAATGAATGGGAAAGCATTCCCTAATAGCGAATCGCAATTTACGATTCGCTAATAGGGAATGTGTATGAATCGCTATTTTCTCTGCGGCCAGGGCGACTGACGCTGGAATCTGGGACTCACGGTTCGATCCCCGGCACCGGCGGCAGGTCAGCCCAGCACCATGTGACTCTGGGCAATAGCTTGCTTAATCTTCCCGACGGCCCCCAGCGCCGGGATGCCTTCGGGTAGCTGTTCGCGCTTTACAAATACTGGATTTACATAAGGAATTGCGATTCCTTAATAGCGATTCCTTAATAATCGCTATTAAGGAATCGCAATTCCTTTGCTTGATGCATGTGCCCCTATGTCCCTAAGTCTAGTTTTTAAACAAACATTTACAAGTATTCCCAAGCAAGACTCTGGGTGAATCTACTTTTTGCTGCTGTTTTTTACTTCACAAAGCCATTTCAGCAGAGAATGTACTCGCTATAAATGATTATACACAATCATCCCACATGTGTATGACTTTCACACATAAATTGAGAAATACGGATGTGGCCTAAAGGCCAGAGCTGCTTTGCATCTGGGGAACCAGGTTCAAGCTCTGATTTTGCCCCTTGGCAAATCACTTAATCTCCTGTGCGGGAACGTTTTGGGGTGATCTGTCAAACGGGGGCCGAGAAAACGGATGGGGTTTAAAAAAAAGTGCATTTCCCATGTTAATTCCTATAGGGATTTTTAACACGACTACAACTCAAACTGCTGGATGGAATTACTTTGAATTTGGCTGAAAGGTAGCTCTTGGTCCAGAAAGAGTGCTTTTTTTGCTATTTGGTGTAAATCTGTTAACTAGTTTTAGAGTTATTAAACGAAATCCAAATTTGTATATCTAGGGATGTGAATCCTTCACCAGTATCAGTGCTGTGATTGGCTGACCGCAACCTTTGTAGAAAATTGTGGCTACCATTTTTTAAACCGGGACCATGTCCCGGGGGATGATGTTTGGTGTGAAATACTGTACAATTGGTCAGGGTAGAGGTATGTCCCAAACCCTGACCCCATTGGTGCATTGTAGGGGTCTGTGAGGCACCCCTTGTGAGTATGAAATGCCAGTGAATTTCTAAGGTTTTTCAAATTATGTTTCCTAACTATATTAGCCCTGTAACCTTTGGTTTTTTCAGTGAATTTCTAAGGTTTTTTAATTCTATTTCTTCTCTTTTTTCGGATGTCCTCCCATCACTGTAGGGGTTCATATAAAAGAGACTACAGGAAGGATATTTTGAGTAGTAAAAAAATGTCTTAACAGTAACCTGTAACCTTTGAGAGTGAGTGTGTGAGTGAGTGCATGAGTGTCTCAGTGGGTGTGTGAGTGAGTGTGTGAGTGTCTCACTGGGTGTGTGTGTGGGTGCGTGAGTGTCTGATTTGTTCTGTGAGTGGGTGGATGAGTGCCTAAGTGGTTCTGCTCATTTTCTGCCTTTTTTCTGCTCACTTATGACCTTTATTTTGCCTCTTTCTGCTAGACCTGGGTGGAGCTCACAGAGTTTCACTCCACGGAGTTACTGAAATACTCCGCCAAATTCCACAGAGTTACTTGAGCGGGCAGACTATTGCTCTGCCACTCTTAATTAAGTCCCCTTGGAGGCTGAGAGTAGTTAGGGGCCAAGAACCCCTCCTGTTGCCACAAGTAAGTCCCCCACAGTGGGATTGTGAGACCTTGTTGTAGGCCCGCCCCCTTTCTCAACCACTTTGCAAACACACTTCCTGGCACACTGATATTTTGGGGATGAACTTCCCTTGGCTGCTGAGAGTCATTGAGGGCCAAAAGCCCCTAATGTTGCCACAAGTAAGTCCCCCACAGCGGGATTGCTGAGACCTCATCGGAGGCCCTGCCCCCTTTCTCAACCACTCTGCAAAGGGGGCTCCTGGAGCACCACTGGTTGGGGGAAGAAGTTTCCCTGGCTGCTGAGGGTCATTGGGGGCCAAGAACCCCTATTGCTACCACTAGTAAGTCCCACACAGCAGGATTGCTGAGACCTTATCAGAGGCCCCACCCCCTTTCTCAACCACTCTGCACATCGAGATGTCATCAATGATGTCATCAGTGATGTCACTGACCATGTCACGTGTGATGTAATATGTAAGGTTATAAGCAGCACATTGTGAGGGTGTAAGTTATAGTTAGCTAAGGTAACTATAACTGCTGAATTTCTCTGGTTTTGCATGAGCGAAATCTGAGCCTAACTATAACGTCCCTGTAACCTTTGGTTTTTTTCAGTAAATTGCTAAGGTTTTTTAAATTCTATTTCGTAACTATATTGTCCCAGTAACTTTTGTTTTTTCAGTGAATGTATATATGTGTGCGTGTATGTGTGTGCGTGTGTGTGTGTATACATATATTCACTGAAAAAACCAAAGGCAATGCACTGCTTATGACCTCACATATTACATCACTTATGAAATGGTCAGTGACATCACTGATGACATCTCAAATGACATCACTGATGAAATTACTGATGACATCATCAACAGAACCACCACTCACCTACTCACACCCCATAAAACCTCTCATATGTCCACTCACACACCCAGACAACCACTCACATACCCATTCACAGACCCAAATCAGTGCTCACACACCCACTCACTCCTCCATAGAGCCACTCACACACCCACTCACTCACATGTACAGCCACTCACACAAACATTCATTCACCCATACAGCTACTGATACAACCAGTCACTCACACAGCCACACAGTCACTCATACACCCACTCACTCTCCCATGCAGCCTCTCAACACAGCCACTCACACATCCATACAATCACTTACATACCCATTCACACATCCATACAAGCACTCACACATCCGCTCACTCACCTATACAGCCATTCACACAGACACTCACTCTCCAATACAGCCACTCACACACCAACTCACTTAATCAAACACCCACTCAAACAGCTGCTCACTCACTCACCCATGCAGCCACTTACACACCCAGTCACTCACTCATACAGCCAGTGACATAATCACACTCTAACCCTTACAGCTACTCACACACCCACCTATTTACCTACAAAGCCACTCACACACCCAATGAGCCTCTCAAAACAGTCACTCACTCAACCAGGCAAGCACACTCACTCACACGCCCACACAGCCATTTACATACTCATTCAAACATCCTTACAAGCACTCACACATCCACTTACTCACCCATACTCCCATTCACACAAACAATCACTCTCTAAAACAGCCACTCACACACTAACTCAGTTAACCAAACAGCCACTCACTCACCCTTACAGCCATTTACATACCCAGTAACTCACTCATACAGCCATTCAGATACCCACTCACTCACCCATACAGTCAAAATATACCCACTTACCCACCCATACAGCCACTCACACCACCACTCATACACCCATACAGCCACTGACATACCCACTCATTCACCAATGCAGCTCACTCACCCACACAGCTACTCACACACCTACTAATACACTCATACAACCACTCACACACCCATGCACACAAAGATACATACAGTCACACAGCCACTCACATAATATATATTAGAAGTACTATCAGTCATTAGTAGTACACCTAGTATACTACTTTAGCTTTTGTAGTACCTTAGTATATATATTTAACAGTCATAAACTCTTACAAAATACTTACACTCACTGGATGATGTCATCAGTGATGTCATCAGTGATTTCATTTGAGATGTCATCAGTGATGTCACTGACCATGTCATGAGTGATGTAATATGTGAGGTCATAAGCAGTGCATTATGGGGCATAAGTTATAGTTAACTCAGGTAACTATAACTGCTGAATTTCACTTGCTTTGTACGAGTATAATCGGAGGCTAACTATAACGTCCTTGTAACCTTTGGTTTTTTCAGTGAATTTCTAATGTTTTTTTAATTCTATATCCTGACTATAACAACCCTGTAACCTTTGTTTTTTTAGGTGAATATATATATATATATATATATATACATATATATATATATATATATATATATATATATATATATATATATATATATATATATAAACAATTTGGTCCCAGTACGACGCGCTCAACAGCGGGTAGACACGTGAGGCCGAACCAGTGGCCTAGGATTATTATTTGTCAAAACAAAGTACGCTGCCCCAACGGGTTCCCCATGGAATTTCTCCACTCCCACATGCCTCTCCTGGGGCCTCATTTACTAGCAACCATTGTGGATGCAGCTGACCAGGCAAGGCTACCAAGTGACTGGCGTCATGCGGAGATTGTGCTCTTTCTCAAACCCGGCCGACCCCCTGAAGACCCATCCTCCTATCGCCCCATTTCTCTCATAAATTTCGAACCCAAATTATTAGGGAAAGTCTTGGCCGACCGCCTTAGAGGGTGCATTACCGATTTGATCCATCCTGATCAGTCGGGCTTCATGCCACAGAGGGCCACCAGGCATAACATCAGGAGAGTCCATAACGCCATTGCTGCGGCCCCCGCTTTAGGCTGTCCAGCTGCCCTTTTGTTAGCAGACATCGACAAAGCCTTCGACTCCCTAAGTTGGGTCTACCTTTTCCAACTGCTCGAGGCAATCAACTTTGGTCCCCGTTTCTTGGCGTATATACGCCTGCTATACACGGAGCTGACGGCATCAGTTTGAATTGCGGGACACCGCTCATGCCCCTTTCCGATCCAGAGGGGTACCCGCCAGGGTTGCCCACTGTCTCCATTGTTGTTCGCCCTGGCGGTTGAGCCTCTAGCGGCCTGGGTCAGAAGTGACCCGGTGCTCCGGGGGTTCGATTGGTCCCGCTCGAGATCGGACCTCATAGCATTGTATGCTGATAACGTTCTCTTTTTTATGATGGACCCGTGGTATTCCGGACCGCGTATATTACAAATCCTTAGAGTATTTGGTGGTACCACTGGCCTCCACGCAAACCCTGCTAAATCCATCCTCTTCCCTGTATGTGGGCATCAAGGCCATGAATCGTGGGCAGCGCAGCTGTCCCGGGCCACAGATAGTTTCAAATATCTGGGGATCTTCATTTCCCCGTGCCCCAAGATATCATGGACGCACAATATCACCCCATTGTTGATTAGCCTCAAAAACGAAACAACAATATGGTCTGCTCTCCCTCTTTCCCTCTATGGGCGCTCGGCCATCTTTAAGATGGTTTCCTTGCCTCGGATCTTATATCGCCTCCAAAATTTCCCTTACCCTATCCCTCGCGCGTGGTTTGCTCAGGTAAACGCAATACAAAATAAGTTCCTCTGGGGCGGCGGAGCTGTTTGTGTGGCGCTCCGCACCTGCGCACAATCCACGTATTGTGGGGGGATCGCGGCTGCTGACATTTACTCATATTACGTGGCGTCCCACATCCTTGTAATCAATGAATTATGGTACAATTCTCCCACCGATCCGGCATATGCTATTGAACATGCCGCGATGGAACAAGTCCCCCTACTCCACCTATTATACAGCTACACAAGGCTAAACCATTTACCACCAGCTGGCAGGCAAGTCATACAGTTATGGAGGGCAACGACCTGACAAATGGGATGGAAAGGGCGGCTCACTCGGCAGACCCCCTTGTGGCATGGCACATACCTCGGATCGGTTAACACTCTGAGCGGGTTCCGGGGATGGGACTTGGTGGGGATTTCGACCCTTGGAGATGTGTTGAGGGGCGCTACCTTAAAATCATTCCAGCAACTACAGACCGATGTCGACCTCCATAAATCTCAATTTTATAAATTTTTACAGCTCCGACACGCACTGTCACCTCAGATCCGACATACGGAGACTCTCCCCGAGTTCCAGCCCTTGGAGGGCCGCCTGTTGATGGGTGACCTAGGACTCCACAAAATTAGGCAGATATACCAAACCCTGACGACACACACTCCCACCACTCTGGACAAGACCCGACTGGCCTGGCAGGCAGATATTCCTGAACTGACCGATGATGATTGGGCTGAGGCGACAGCGAGTCCGCGGGGCGTGGCGGTCTCCACGCGTTACAGGCTCATCCAATTCAAATATTTACATAGAGTTTACTACACGAGAGTACGACTGTGGCGAATGGGGGTCATCCAATCCCCAGTGTGTCTGCGGTGTGGCAGAGAGGAAGGGTCCTTCTTCCATACGATTTGGACCTGCACGGCCCTACAGCCCTTTTGGAATAGAGTTCGGGCATGTCTTAATGAGGTGCTGGGGTGGGTGCTCCCACTGGACCCCGACTGTTTCTGTTGCATTCGACTGACGACATTGGGGGAACCGATATAAACAACATCTATTGTTCCTCGCCCTCACTATCGCCAAACGAGACATAGCACAGGGATGGAAGGCACCATCTCCCCCGACTATAGGCAAATGGAAAACCGAATTGGATAGGTGTATGGGAGCCGAGATTGCAGTATTTGAGGCTAGGGGCTGCCCACGGAAACATCGCAGGATATGGTCGCGGTTGGCGACATACCGAGGTATCGACTTGCCCCCTCTACCCGAGGAAGACTTATGAGTGGCATCCCCCGCTCCCTGCCATGTGTCCCCCAAGTTCTTATCGCTTGACTGTTATATTTTCTCACTGGGATGTATATCTGCACCTGCTGAATTATGTGCTCTGCCTCGAAATTTGACCACTGTCTGCATTTTGTTAAGATTTTTATTTTACCGGCATGTTTGGCTGGGATTGTATATTTTCATGGAAATGGTTATTGATGCACATATTGTTCGAATGATTCAACGTGCCATTGTGGGGCTGTCGCCCGCTGTATTGCAAAACGACCAAATAAAATTTGTTGTTAAAAAAAAAAAAACAAAGTACGCTGCACTCAGGAATCTTGATTACGAGTTGCTTTATTTCCTGGCCCTGCATAAGAAATAAAGCAACTCATAACCAAGATTCCTGAGTGCAGCATACTATTTTGATATATATATATATATATATATATATATATATATATATATATATATATATATATATATATATATATATATATATATATAGCAGTGTGTGTGTGTGTGTGTGTATTACCCTTTTTCCGTAATAACTTTAGTGCTGTTTGACTAATCTTCACAAAACTTCCCAAAACAATAGTTCTTTCATCCTACTTCCTTCCTGGATAGTTTCAGGGTGATCTGTTAAGCAAGGGCTGAGAAAAAGAGGAATCCTCAATCGCCTTGTCTCCATTCATTTTTCCATAGGAAAAATAGGCACAAACACATTCAAAACAGCTGAAAGGTTTTGCACCAAATTTGGTAGAAAGTAAGATCTTGGTCCAGAAAGTGTGCTTTTTGTAGTGTAAAACCATTCAGTAATTTTAGTGAAATTAAGGTTTAAAACCTTTGTATATTTCAAGCCGCGGAGGATCCACGATGTAAAGAGATCTCAACATGAGATCTGATGGGCTGCCACCAAATCAACAAAGTTGTAGTAACAGCCATCTTAGGACTCGGGGACTCAGTGCCCTGTCCTGTAACAAAACGAAAAAACATATAGGGGGCAGGGTAGAGATACCCTTACTTCCTAAGCCTGGTGGGAGGGCCCCGGAGCATCCAGAGGCCAAAAACAGCAATTCTTTAATGGTGCAATTGATCACGGATGCTCCACAGATTAGGAGCTGCTCCCTGCGGGTGGGAGCAATGCTGGCTCCTGCTGCATGTGGGGAGCCAGCTGGGACCACGGGGGCCTTGGTGCTTCCCCCACAGCCCTCAACAAGAGTATGGTGGGTGCCCTAGAGGGGCACCAGGCAACCACATTTTACAAATGCGGGGCCCAAGGCCGAACATATTGTGTATGGGGAGGGGGAAGTGCAGCCACCCTTCCAGAGGCATCAGAGGCCCTGGAAGCTCACCTCCGACATCAGCCTGGGAAAGGGGGGCTGTGTGTCCCCCTCCCCATAAAAATCACACCGGGACCCGAGGGATGGGGTCGGTAGGGGGGTCACATGTGCCCCCGTTTATTTTAGAGAGTGGCCCTGGGGAATGGGTTCCCCCGGGCCTAACAAGGCTGAGGAAGGGGTCATGTGCCCCCCCTTGCCTTTATTCAAATAAGTGGCCCCTTGGGATTGAGGCCCCCTGCCTTTAAAAAAAATACAAAACCCTGGGGGATAGGGTCCCAAGGACCTAAAGAGGCTTCTGAAGGAGGGGGCCATGCGGCCCCCTCCCCTTTTTTAGATATATGTACAGACCTAGGGAATATGGTCCCCAGGGCCTAAAGAGGCTCAGGAAGGGGGCTTATTTAAATAAGTGGCCCCGGGGATGGGGGTCCCCAGGGCCAATAATGGCTCAGAGAGGGGGGCGTGCATCCCCTCTCTCCTTTATTTTTAGAAATGGCCCTGGGGGATGTCAGCAATGATGTCATTCGAGATGTTATTAGTGATGTCATAAATGATGTCATAGAACATGTCATGAGTGATGTCATATGTGAGGTCATAAGCAGTGCATGGAGGGGGCGCAAGTTATAGTTAGCTCTGCTAACTATAACTGGTTAATTTCTGTGTTTTTTAAATTCAAAATGTTAATGTTGTCACTGACAAAGTCACCTAACTATAACATTAAAACTTTATTTTAACCTTTGTTTTTTTTATTGACTATAAAGATCTATGTCTTCATGGTAGGTAGATGTGGAGATCAATCAATCAATCCAACTTAACTTATAAAGCGCGGGAAATCACCCAAGAGGGTATCAAGGTGCGGAGAACCTGCTGCTTTGGGAGGGTTCAGTTGAACAGCCACGTCTTGAGTCTATTTCTGAATTCCAACAGAGGATGAGGTCCGGAGGTGAAGGGGGAGGTCGTTCCATGACTTTGCAATGAGTTAGGAGAAGGAGCATCCTCCACTGTTGCTTTGGCAGATGCAGGGAGTATAAGCGAGGGAGAGGGAGGCAGAGCGGAGGTGTCTGGAGGTGTTAGCAGTTGATGGACTTTTCAAGGACTTTGGCAGGAAAGGGGAGAAGATAGATGGGACAGTAGTTCTTGAGTTCGCTGGGATTGGTGGATGGTTTCTATAGATAGGAAAGGTAAATCTATACTTTGATGTATGCGCTTACCTTTTGATATTTTGTCCCTCAATATTCTGTCTTCGATATTAGTATATCATAATATTCTGGGGGTCGAAATTCAGTATTACTACCTTCCATGGTCCTAGCCTGCTGACAAGAGGGCCTATGAGGTATCCTTACAACCTATGTGCAATCTGAAACAAAACAAGAGCCAAGCACTTTTACACAATAATTTGCCCCACTGGAACACCACACTAGTAAACGTGTAAACCACTAGGCTGTCAAGGTTGGTCAGAAAAGTCTTCATGCAGTCGCCATCTTGCTACTACACCACATCCTAGTATTGCAGTGGCACTATCAAATCAAATCAAATCAAATAAACTTTATTTGGTTTTACAGGTATAAAACCATAAAAGTTGAAGAACGTCGAAGGTGCATGATTCCATATAATAACAAATCAGGTTAAACATAGTTAAAATACATAGCACACCCTCCCAGAACAATCTCTAGCAATAAAATGCAGAGTACAAATTCAGATAATATCCCCCTTTGAATCAACACTCTCCACTAAAAGTTAACCCCACCCTCAGCCCGAATATAACATCAATATGGTCTAAAATCTTTATCCTAAAAAACTACTAGTCAAGACAAGCCCTGGACTTCACCGTGGATTTCAGATAGCCAACAATAAAAAAAATACAATCATCCTTCAGCATTTGGAGATACAGTAGAGCTGGACGAGCCTGCTTAAAATTCATCTTCTTTAAAATCGGAACTAAAAAGTACTTCCGGGGCACGTCGTAAAATTTACAAAAGAACATGAAGTGTAGCAAATCCTGTGGAGACTCTCCGTCGCAGCCACAGGGTGCTAACAACTGGCCTCTACTGCTTCCTCTGGGAGTAGCAAGCAGGAGGTGAAAAAGATCTAAACGAAACCTAGTTAATAGGAACCGCTCTTAAATAGATAAAAACCCCAGAAGATAAGGCTCAGCAGATAAAGATGTCTTTAACAATAAAAATTTGCGGACATTAGGTTTCCGCAATTCCACCTCTTCCCTTTCCAATTTCCTTAGACTGTTGAAGGATTCCCAAATTAACCCCACATCCTTTTTTGTGATTGATTCGGGATTAGTAAATAGGTCAGCCCGCCCTAACTTGTCAAAGCTGCTCTTAATATATCTGAGCCAGGATATGCTGAGCGCGTTGTCAAGGGTCAAACAGTCTTTTAAAATCAACTGGTTTAAAATTAACTCCTTGTTCAGCCAACTGTTTAACCACAACGTGAGGGGGCGAAGTGCCAAGGTATCACTTAAATAGGGCACCCCCAGTTCCTCGTGTACCACCATATTGGACAGACCACGTGGAACACCCAACAGGCGCTTCAAAAAAGTGTTCTCCACCACCTGTAAAACTTCTGTGGAGACATGCCCCCATATTTCGCTCCCATAGGCGGCTTAAGCTACACTCTTTGCTTGATAAACTTTCAACAGGGCGGCGACAGGTCTATTTCCTAGTTTATAGGCAAAATTAAAGATGGCTGCATTCACCCGAACCAAATCCCCCTTTTTTCTCTGTTTTAGGTGCCCCCATTTTAATTGATCATCTAATATGACACCCAAGTATGAAAAAACATCTGTGGGGGGTACTTTAGCAGGGCCTACCCTAAATTGGAAACTTTTTTTCTGGCGTGTCCCCACCTGCATTATGTAGGATTTCGAGTTATTAATGGATAGATCTCGTTACAACATAAAACTGGAAAAGGCGTCAAGCAGGGTTTGAAGGCCCTAGCCGTCCTGTATATAAGAACTGCGTCATCCGCATATAGTAAGACGGGAAGACCACGTCGCCCTACATGTGTATAGTCAACCCCTGTAGCTAATAAAGCTCTATCTAAGTCGTTTATATAGAGGTTGAACAAGAATGGGGCCAAGATACATCCTTGGCGAACACCCCTCTTTATATCAAAGTTCCTTGACCCTTGAAGGTCCTGAGAAAATCTGACGTTGGCCTGTGTTGCCCTATGAAGATCCTCGAGAAAATTGACGATGTTACTGTCAACCCCAATGTCCTTCATGGACTGCCACAATTTTTCCCTGTTCACGCGATCGAACGTCGGAAGACAAGTCCATGAAGGCTAGGTAGATGGTACCGGAACGCGCAACCGTATATTTGCTAAGTAACATGGTTAGGTTACGGCATTGGGCCACGGTTGACCGGCCTGGTCGAAACCCAAACTGGACATCCGAAATTATATTATGTTCCTCTGCCCAGGTGGACAATCTTTCCAGTAATACGCGGCCCACCACCTTGACCACCGAGTCCAACAATGAAATTGGCCATGTAGCAATATGTGCTATCACGATCACCCTTTTTAAAAACGGGTACTATGGTCGAGATGGCCCAGGACTCAGGGCATCCTTTCCTGGCCGCCGCATTAAATACGGCCACTAGGACCGGCGCCCAGAAAAGTGGATCAGATTTAAAAAGATCCGGGGGGATGCCGTCCGGTCCTGGCGCTTTATTGCTAATTAACCCGGCAATACCCATCTCAACCTCCCCCTGTTCAAAGACTAGTGCGGGGGCATCTGCCTCTCGGTCTGTCTGACTATTTTGCTCGAACGGGGTTTCGAACATGGTTTTAAAATGAAGCACCCATTCATCCTCGGTGATATGCGTGCCCAAGTCGCTACCTTTATCATGCTCTAAAAACGGTCTGTTTATAATACTCCAAAACCTAGAGCTATTCCTCAGGGTACTTGTCTCAATCAGCTCCCTCCAGGCCTCCTCCTTCAGAACGGACTTACGTTTTGCCAATATCAATTTATACTCTTTGCGGCAAGCTCTAACCAAGGTAAGATTTCTCGGGTTGCCGTTAAGGGCTTCCCTCAGCTTTCTCGCCGCCTGTGAGCAGGTCGAGTCAAACCATCTAGGGGTCGAGATGGCTGTTCTCCGTGCCGGGGCACTTAAAAGTTCACCTACTTTAATGGAGATAGTGTTAAAAGCGCTGATAACCTCCCCTGGGGATGTACCTGAAGAGGTACACAGCGCTAATTCAATGGCACAGGATTCTTTAACTGATCTTATAAAAAACATCTGGGGAGATCTGCGTCCATCTAAGCCGTCGTCCGCCTTCTATTGGTCTTATCGACCCATTGTGCTCCACTCTTCTTATATTTTTCAGGAGTGGTCCACACATTTGGACACAGAGCGGATTGTGGTCACTGTAGACACTTTCCAGTATGGTGAAACCACGGAATAAAGATTGTAAAAAAGATGAAATAATAATAAAATCTATAAAATAATCACTGCCTCTCCCTTTAAAGGAAGGAACAAATGCCTTGCTATGCGGGTCAGGTAAGGACCTAAGGGGCATTAAGTCAAATTCATGTAATAAGTTATTCAGTACTTCCCCCTGAACAGAGTGTTCGAAATGGATCCCCCACACCCTGGGGCAGCCTAAATCAGCTGTGCTGGTGGTCCTTGGGTCTCCACACGGGTGTATATAAAAATCCCCTAAGACCATGAGATTTTGTCGTTCGGCAGTATAATACTGCCTTATAAAAGAGCCCAACTCTGTAATATTGCAGCGGCACTATCACCATCTAGCCGTTGCCGAGGACACTGAGCATGCTCCCTGGTTCAGTGGCTGGTGCTTGGTGTGTACTGGATTGGCTGGGCCGGGGGAAGGATCATAAGGCTGAGCCCTGAAGCAGCTCCTGCTGGCGGGAGTACGCATACTCAAATTGGTGGCAGCATACTTCAGACACCCGTGCCGGCAAGTAACGAAACGTATGAGGCCAAAGCCGGTCAGTGTCACCGTCAGAAACTTGAAAACTCTTGGAGGATCATGCACATCGAATGCTCCAACCCCAGTTGACGCGATGGAGGGCCACAGTGATAACACTGTAGGTCCTGCAAGCTCAGCATGGCAGAGCAGCCGTTGGGGGTAGACAGGGTTGCAAACTGAGGTATTGGAGAAGAAAGTAATTCATGAACCCACTCTACCTGCCCCTCCTCGTTCATCTGGCCCCTCAATTGTGGATCTCAAAACAGGTGGTCTAGACTTTGATTCAGCTGAGTATTTTGTCTCACTCTCAGATGGTACAGAGTGTTCTGATGAGGTCTCGGGCCTGGCTTATGACTCAAAAGGTAACATTTTGAGTGGATCTAGTGATTCCTGTGAGAGTAATATTGTATTGACTTCCCGCAAGCCTTGTTGAAGGAGCAAATGTCAGACAGTAGCCATAGGGGATTTAAAGTAGGGCTATTCCAATGTAATGGCACAGTTAGCTAGAGAAGATACTGGTGATCCTCAGGCCCTCTTGAATTCAAATCTGCAGTCTTTGGAACTTATCTATCAGAAAATCATGTCACATAGGAACGAGATGCGTGCTGATAGTCAGGAAGCCCGGGCAGTAACCCAAAAGCTACAGGGAGCTGTGCGCAGAGTGGCCAAATTGTGCTCCACAATTGCTGAAAGAATGGCTAATCTGAAGCTGAGGGCTAATGCTTTGGAGACAGACATAGCTGCTGCCAAAGGTCTCACGGATTCGCATGAAGCTCAATTAGTAGATGTACAATGGAGACTGGAAGAGCATGAAAACTGCCAAAGGAGAAATAATCTTTGAGTCTTAGGTGTCCCAGAGGGGAAGTAAGGAATCAACACAAGAGCATTTCTGGGTTTTAGGGCTGTAACTGGGCGCATGAGATTGAAAGAGCTCACAGAATTCCTATGTTAATGAGCCAGGCGCATCACGACTCTGATACACCCAGAGCAATATTTGTACACATCGGTAACTTCTTGTTAAGACAAGCAATCATTAAAAAGGCGCGCCCTGATTCGAAGCGCACTGTAGATGATTGCTTGTTCTTCGTTCGACCTGACTTTTGTCATGCAACTGTGGAGCGGAGATGATGTCTAAAGCAATTAATCAGGCCTTTCCAGGACAAGGGGGCACAAGCATTTTTAATCAACCCTGTAAAACTAAAAATTATCTAGAACAATAAGGCATGGGTGTTCCTGTCAGAAGCTAAAGCCAAAGAGTTCCTGGATGGCAAAAATTAATAGACAGGGCCTTCACCCTGATCTATAATTAGCACTCTGAATCATGGAATAGACCTAATTGAGTATGGCTGCACCGGAGGTCAAGAATAACTTTGATTGTCTAGTCTAATTGAGACTTGTGGCATTGTTGGTATTGATATATGTATTGTTTTTGTTTTTTCTCTTCTCTTGTGCTTTTTGGTTGGTTACGATGTGCTTACTCAGAGGTCTGGCTCTAGGTCATGTCTTAGTTTGTTGTAAGGTATTTTCTGTGGCTCTGGGGCGTGGATGGAGAGAGCCCGACCATCTCCAACAGACCAATGTGTGGTCTGATGGCTTCACTTGGGTGGGAAGGGTTGGTGGTGTGGGGGGTAGGAGAGTGGAGGTGGGTGGTTCTAGGAAAGTGGTGGGAAAGGAAGGGGGGTGCATAAAAGAAAAAGTGTGAATGGATATGAAGAACTATGTGAATACTCTGCTCTGGTTTTTGTCTGGGGATGTGGATTCAGGGAACACGAAGGATCACCTGGAGATGGCTAGAGAGAATGTGACCAGTCAGTGCATGGCTAGGGTACACTTAGTTTTTATTTGATGCAAGGTGGTAAACTGAGTATCTGTTCTGTCAATGTTTGCTGGCTTAATGACACGGGTAAGCGGCAACAAGTTGCTGAAATACTTAGAACGTGGGGTCCAGATCTTATATGTGAGCAGGAGACCCATACTCAGGTACCTGGTTCTCCATCTTTGGATCTCCATAGTATTTATGAACTAGCTTTGTGTAGTAGAGCTAAGGGCTGCTTTCTAAGCTATATCAAACCCAGTTATTATAAAAAAAGTCAAATTTAAAATCATGGAAGCAGCATTTAAAATCTGGAGCTGAGTTAAAAAGAAAATTGGAATTGGCAAGTACAATCGCTATACCCCACTTTGGCATTCCTCCATTTTTCCATAGGTGTTTCACAATGGGATGTGTAAGCAGTGGGAAAAAGAAGGGATTAGTCGGTTGGGGGACTTATTCCGTCAGGACCAATTGTGCTAGTTTGCTGTTCTGCAGCAGGATTTTGGATTAACCAGTAAATCTTTTTTTTAATATCTACAGATCTGAGACAGTCTAATCAAACTGGGGAATGATCACCTCTCAGTTAAAAGAGTCTCCCTCTTGGATCTAGTTTTGCACAGGGTCAGTAGGATTGGGCAGATCTATACAGTGCTGAATGATCTGGCACAGGATGATCTCAAATCCCAAGGTGTTAGATGGGGGAAAAATGAGGGGTCCAGGAGGTAGACATTTGTGCTTTCATAGAGATGGGGAGCAAGGTGCTATTGACTGCAAGCCTTAAGACATAGCATTTTAAAACTATATTCAACTTAAATTATACACCTGCCAAATTGTTTAGCTGGGGCAAACTGGCTGATGACAATTGCCTCCGATGTGGGAAAGCATCTGCTGATTTGATACATATGTTTTAGGATTGCTCGAAATTGCAGACATTTAAAAAAAGTCACTGAGGATCTGTGGATTCAGATTTTCAAAAAACCTTGGCTGCACATCACTGCATCATTGATGCTATTTTGGATCAACCCTTCTTTTTCAGGGGATCTGGGGCAACTGTATTTTATGTTTGTTTCTATGGCGGTAGCATGCCTTCTTATAGCTACGGCTTGGAAAGATAGTGAACCGCCTCGGTACAGCAGTGGTTTTTTCGGCTGCTGAATATGCACAATTTAAAGAGAACGTTGTATAACTGTAGGGTCAGGGTTCTAGAAAGCATGGGACATAGATTTAGTCCCCAGTGACAGCATGGATTGAAGATAGTTTCGGCTGTAGGGACTGGCTTGCCCCACAAAATGTGATTTTACCCACCAGCCTGATTCCCCAAGGTTTTAGGGCGGTCAAGCGGAATCAACAGGCTTCAGTTCACAGATCTGTCAGCACAAACTACGGTGAAGCCCATCTGTCCATAAAGTTTGATTGGGATTGCCCTATAGGAATGTTGAGCGCAACCCTTATCTTTATCACGGGGTGTACTCTTTGGTTAAGGCACCATAATAATTTACTCTTTCAGGCCAATATACTGCTTATTGTTCTTTGTATGTACAGATTCTGTATGATGGGAGGACGAGGGTATTATGTGTAGCAACGTATGGCTTGTCAGTGGGAGCTATCTTATTTTTTTATGTACACTATGTTCAAAGGGGTTACTTGATGTATATACATTGAGTGTAATTGTAATTAGTCGGTGATCTTAGTTTATGAAGTATGAATTGAGTCGGTATTTAAAGTCTTGGAGGGCGGTGGCTTAAATGCTGGTGAAAGGGACGGGCCTATAAGTTCTAGATCTGTTCTAGAACTTCAATACAATGGTTTTCTTTAGCAGCATGTAAGCGTAGAGGGGAAAGAATCATTAACAATGCCAATCATTTCAATATGAATTTCTCTGAACACATAGTAACCACAGACCACTACGTAAGGTTAGTTAATTTATTACAAAGCCAAAAATAGCTGGACATAAAGACACCTCAAGAGGAGGGTGTAGAAATACCTTGGAATCAACATAAAGGCAAATCTGCGAACAAAGTTGAGTCAGTACAACATGCACAAGACTATTAACTCAAGAAAAATGACCAGAGGATCAAAAAGCATGAGTCCAAATTTCCATGCATCGAGGTTTGATGAATATAAAGCATTAATCTATCCCTACTTACTAAAGTTACATCCCGACTTAAGCATGCTTCAGGGAAAGGAATAAAAGGTGTCAGCATGTGGAGCCTTCCTAAGAAGCCTCTCCAGCATCAGTGGCGGCTGGTGGATTTTGAAAGTGGTGAGACAGAAAAAGTTGTACCGAAATGTAATAAGCGAGCGAGCGAAGCGAGCGAGCCCGAACAGCAAAAGGAGGGTGCAGGGGGGTTCTCCCCCCGCAAGACAATTTTGAAAAAAATTGATTCAAATGGTGGGTTTTACACCACATATTTACTGCAAATTGTTGAAAAAAGGGGGATCCAAATATAGCATTTTGAAGCACAAGTGTGAAGAAAACATTGGAATCAAATCAAAAATGTGCCCAATCCTCAAACTGGTCTGCTTGCCAAATGACCCCCAAGCCAAGCACATACAACTAACGGAAACAAGCCCTCTAAGTGTTTCCCAATTGTAACACATCTCTGAACCACCAATGTTTTCATTGTATATAATAATGAAAATGCTGCAGTTTGTTCTTATTTATCTTATGCAACTTACAACCATTGAGAAAGCCTATAGTCCGGGCTGGTTGTAGGTTTAATGTCACTCGTATTATATATCTGGAGGCAATGACAGAAGAAGCACAATACCAGTGGGGCAGCACACTATGCTAAGTACAGATTTTTAGCTTAACAGTTTTAAGCCACCCTCATAATTACATTGGCTGCCTCTACGAGAGACCCCCAGTTTTTCATCCCACTTAAAGCGCTGCACACATACTTTGCTTACACTTTTCGTGAGAGCCCTGGGAAACTGGGACGCACAGGTTACTCACACATAAATCAGAGAAAGAAAAATAAACACCAAGCTCCCTGGAAGACACAGCCTAACATTTGACCTCTGTCTTTGATTGCACAGCAAATGTGACAAGATAAGAACAACATTTAAAAGCTTGTTTACAGAAAGCGAGTTTGTGGAAAAACACAGTATACAAGATTTTGGCAATGGAAGGGACGAACCAGACAGCCTAAAACAAAGCTAGCAAACAGCAAATGTGAGTTACAAACCACACAGCTAATGGTAAGCAACGGGCGGAATGCATTCCTGGGTCAACTTTCTGAATGTCCCCAATGTCTTTAGCAAACCAGACAGCTACGCGGTTTGGTAGGCTGAGACGTAAAAAAGTAGTTATATGAATGTGAGCAGTGGAAGGATAGATGTCATCCAGTCAAAGGGATTGTAAAGAAGCTATTTTCCAGGGGAATGGCAAACACGAGAGGAAGAAAAGACATTAAGTAAGAAGCAAGCAAACAAGCGATTAGACAGGCAACCAATGATTAGCAATGGGCTGGCACAAAGTCCACTGGAAGTTTTTGATATGGTTCACAGAATGTCGTTTACGCACAGACAGCTAAAAGGTGTCTGTTGGCAAGATCTAAAAATAGCAGATCAATGCAAATGCCTAGGTCCTTGCATTGGGGGAATGGGACAATTGGGCTACAAGGGTTTGTCGGGCTGAAGGGAGAGGGTGCAAATGCATGCGTGTGAGCGAGTGCATAGCTGGAAAGATGAACGCATGTGTGCATGGATGAAAAGATGAATGTGTGAAAAGATGGATGCTTGCCGTTATCTCCCCATTTTGAGGGCAGAGAAAACAAATGCTTCCCCACCTCCATGAAACAGAGAAATCTGGGGAGAGGTTGCATTGTCATGGCTATGCTGGGATCAGGGAAAGCCAAATTTCAAGTCCCATAACATTATGCCATTTTGTTTCGAGTGAAAGTCTGGTGCATTGAGGAAAGTATGGCCACAACACAATGGGGCCACAGACAGTGCACGGACACACACTGGTGAATGTATTGATGCACCAGTGTCTGTAATGATGCGTCAATGGATGCCTTAGAGTGGGAGCGTACATGGATGGCTAAATAGGTATGGATAAGTGCCTGGGTGTGACTGGATTGATAAAGGAAGGTGCAGATGTGGCGGAAGTCAAGAGCTGGACTCCATGGCGTCTGCATCAACAGTGAATACCAGCAGAAGGCACATAGGTCTCAGGAACTCCACAAGAGACGCTAGCAGGACACCAGATGCTATCTTCCTGCTCTGTGGCCCCTCCTTTCTACATACACATGACTTTTATCCTCCAAAACGACAGAACCTTGGTTGACTTGCAGTTACACAACCTCTGGCTTACCCGAAAGATGAGAAATCCCCTGAATCCACCCTGGTTTACTGAACTGCAAGATCGAAATCGGACACTCCAAAGTGGTGGAGTCGTGGGGTGCTCGAGATTTGAGGTGGGTCTTGGTGAGGCCTTTGGGGCATTTTACAAATACATGTCTACTGTTTTTTGTGTTTTCCATATGTTACCTATTTTTAATAGAGGTGGGTGAACCAACAAATTAACAGGAAGAGCCAACCTAGAGTCGAGCCAGGGTCAGTCTGGGCTCAAAGAGACCAAGCACAAGCAAAGCCAGCAAAACATTTGTTAAGTAAATCGTGCAACAATCATCTTGTAAGCACAGAAAAAAAAGTTTCACATTTCAAAAAAGATCTCTTTGTAAGGTGGGAGTGTTTCAATCTAGTACATTAGTTTTTTTATACAGATGAACTGATAGTCATTTGCTAGTAGTGGTAATTGCTTAAGATGAGCTTGGAAACATGAATGCTACCTCCTGCCTTGCCCTAACGATGATGTCAGTATAGAACCAAGTGGCAATTCAGAAGGCCATTGCCTCCTATATGTAGCTCACGTGCAAGCAAGGATTTTATACAGAGCATATCCTGAACGGATGTACCTCAAGGTGCTGTCAAATGTGCTGATGAAAGAAAAATTGTCACAGTAAAATAAAATAATTACCTAGCATCACACAGTTTGTTCAACTGAGGTGAGGTAGCCGAGATTGATCACAGGTTTCCTGAATTAACACTGCACAATTCAGCCATTAGACTTACTTGACAGTGCCTGCACTGAGAAAGCGTTCTTCTTAATACAGTTTCCCTTCTGAGTGGGTAGGCTTCAACAACGAGGTAAGAGGGCGGGCAGGAAAGCAAAAATCATGAGAAGGCTCGGCTCGTTTTGAGATTGAGGTTCTAAGAGTACCTCCAATGAGCCAGCCATTAGGCTTTAGCCTTTTAACTCTAGGCCTCTCCTGATAGTTCACACCAAGTGCCCTGCCGTGCGTGGGCAAGGTAGGTGGCACTGGAACCTGTTATCTACTGAGAAAATACTGTATGCATTTGCCCCAAAACGATTTCACTACGATTGGGCACATCAGTGACCCATAACAGTTGCAGACTATCAGAGGTTCTAGACAATAAAATACAAAAAAGCAAGAAGTGATACTCGATTCTCACATTTCATAATAATAATGAAAAACATACCTCCATTTAAAAAGCAAACGTGTGTGCCTTGAGACTGAAGTCTGTAGTGTCCACTCTGTAAGTAATAAAAATAAACCCATAAGTACATTTCAACTCAGATGGACTTGTTTCTCTTGGGCTTGGTTCCACTTTATCTGCAGCTCTTCCTCTCGGCCCTGGATTACTAGGACCCCTGTCGTTCCGTGCCTGTTATTCATCTGATCTCTTTTCCCCAGACCTGGCGACTCACAGTAACTAAAAGGGTCGACTGGCCTGCAGGGCAATCAAGCTGTGCCCGAAGGGCTGGTCTGAAAGGTCAGCGTTTGATAACCCCACATCAATAGTTCTCTCTTTTGGGGTCTCTTCAACCACAACTGCCTTAACAGGAGAACAGTTTGAACTTGAACAACACCTGCGGTATCTCTGCTGGTACTCGACAATCCAGTCATTGCAATCTCAGATGGGCCACTTGCCATTGTACTCACAACCATCACAACGATGGCATTTTGCATGCACAGAAATGTGGCTTAATTCAAGCACATTAATAAAAACACTTTTATGCATCATAGAAAGTTCATTTAATTTGCGATTATGTTAATATCTGTCTATATATGCAAATCCATATACATTTCATAGAAATCATTATTAGTCAATTCACAAAATGCAAACCCTAAAAACTTTTCCGCCCTGGCATGCAGGACATTGTTGCCATTGATACAGGCCTGCCTACTCATGCCTGTCTAGGCACACTGCTAAGGCCTACCCACAGCTCAGAAGGAAGAAGGCGGTGGACTGAAGGTCAATGTTTCACGAGCATTAAGGCCTACCACCATTCCATGAGTTTGGTGCAGATATACTATGCATGTGTGGTGCGTACCTGCCGGGCCCATCCTTATGCTTACGTTTACCAGCTCAATACCAAAATAAACACGTTCTGACTGAAAGACTAGGCCAGTTTCTGATCCATACTGTCACACACTTTGCTTCTCAAACTCCAGGGAGGGGTGTTGTTTTTGTAGAAAGGGCCAACATCCAAGCTGTCCCTGCAGAGAGAACAGCTAGAGACAATTTATGATTCCATGCTACACAACCTCTGCAGTCATTGAGTCACACAGAGGTCGTCATTGGTTGATGCATTGCTTCACTTTCTGTTTTGTTACACAGACTACAGTTGTGAGGCTCATCAGACATTTTGTGTATTTGTAAAGCACACGTTTACCCAGAAGGGTATTTTGGTGCTGAATAACAGATGCTTATTGTTATCCAACTTGTTGGTACTCATTTTATCGACCTCAGAAGGAGGTGGACCCATCGGGATATGAACCTGTGGTCAAACACAGAGCCCCTACAGTGGACGCATTAGTCCACTAAGCCACCAGGCTTGGCTGTGTCTCTCTTCTAACGTGATTACTTCGACTTTCCTCTCTAATGAAAGTAATTTAACTGGGTGGAAGAACTTTATTGAATTTTTGATGCCGTTTTGCTATGTGGAAAGCCTAGCACAAGTCCAGGATTACGGAATGCTAAAAGTGAGATTGTGGTAAAAGTCAAGCTGATTGATTCTGTTATAAATGTGGTCTTTTTTTTTTTAATCAAAAGTCTACAGTCTGCCGCCTGCTGCACTCCTGGCAATCAGCATTTGAAATGTGATATATGCAACGTTCTTTTATTGGCATTTTTATGGAGGAACTTTTACGCCCACACCGTTCCCTGCTGCCTTCAGTGCCCTTTTAAAACACTCATTTGAAGGGACTCTCAAGTCAGCCGAACACAGCTCCCGCAGAGAGCAGAGGTCTCCTTTACTGATTTGAACTCCCATTTGTCTTTATGTGAGAGTCTCACATAAAGACAACAGTGAGAGTAACTTTTGTACGGTGCTAAAATCCACGCAACCGTCGCAACGCCAAACCCAGTGCCCCATGCTACCACAATGAAAGAAACTTTTTAAAAAAATGAATGATCATACGAACTCGGAACTCCTGAAACAACAAAACTTGCCTGTTCATTACAGCCCTAGAGACAAGGCCTGGGTCCGACCACGAGTTGGTTTAAGGCTGCTCTGAAATGAACCCACCTGTGACGCTCTGGAGCGTCAAAGAGGAAGCAGCCACCTCGAGTCTGCGCAGACTCGATTTCTCGGCTTCCAGACTGTTTGCAGCCTCTACCCCACCCTTTCCCAACTCGTCACAGTGACGAGTTGGGAAAAGGCGAGTGACCAATTCTCCACTCCTGATTGACGTGAAGCCCCGGCGCTACAGGGCTTCACTGTAAAACGCCCAGGGCTGATTCTATCTCCACGGCATCAGGGGGTGGAGACTGGTCCGCAATTCAATGCTTTTGCCGAGCTAAAGACATCACAGGCCCCAGGGCTGTGAGATCATCAGCCGGGCAAATGCTGTAGACTTTGCCACTCAGCGTCAGCCTCACTGCAGACTGCAGTGTCATCGCACCGTGATAGCAGGCAGTGTTTAGCAGCCCCGGTCGATCCTGAAAAAAAGAAACTAATGACGCATGTTTAGGCTGTGTGTATTCATTATAAAACAAAACAGTAAAGCACAACACTTTGCTTTTATATTGGCAGACCAGTGCCAGCTAAAGTAAAGGGGGTGGAGCCCCGACGCTCTCAACGAGAAACCGCCACTGTCCACCATTGATAGGTCGGATAGCATAAAGCTATAGAGACAGAGCTCATTCTGAGATGCTCTCTCTCTCAAGGTAGAGAAGAAGTGGGCTACTTTTCCTACTAGCAACGTCCCAATATTACAGGTATCTTCCCAAGAGTCCTTGCGGATCATGCCATCCGCTCCGACCATGTTCTCATAAGTACTTTTCCACAGGACAGCGATGTTCCTGAACAGTAACATGTTGACCTTGATTCTGAGGCCTTTTCCGGTGTGAAAATACAACAGCTCTCCACAACAGCTCTCCTTATCGGCCTTAGCTCACGATGCATCCTCTTCTCTCCTTGCCTGACTAATAAAGCAAAGGCATTATTCTAACTAAAAAGGGCTCTTCTTCCACCTGCAACACAAACATGAGAAAGAACGAAATCTGCAGCACACATGAAATTCAAGTTGTTCATTTTAAAGTGAGAGCTTCCAGGAAAATCCATTTCAGGCCTACAACATTCAGCTAACATAAAAGAAATGGCGCATGAACTTCATGAAATTGCATAGAAAATAAGGCATGTTCAGTTAATATTCTTACCTACATGTAAAATGACACAATTAATAAACACATTTACTAATAAATAATTGTCAGTTGCCCAACACGAGTTCTTTCTGTTAGTGTTTTCTGCTGGTTACAATTGCCTTCCACATTAACGCTTCACATTTACTATTAATGGGCTAAATATATCACACTGTATGTTATCACATTTCAAAATCCTAACACTTTATGTTAACATGACAAAAGATTATATGCGGGTGCGCTCTATGTGTGATTAAAATGCACCCCTACAAATGAATTAAGATTTCCACTACATCACTGGTGATTTAACTGAAATGTGGCCCATTTGCTATATTAAATGAGGTATTCTGAGTGTATCTCTGTCGCCCATCAGGGGCTAACTTGATAAGTGCATAACTTTATCTGATGTGACCCGAATTACATTTTTGCTTCCATCTAAATAATCATAGTATGCTCCTTTTTGACAATAAAAGAAAAACAATGTGGCAATACTAGAATTTGAAAAAAATACATTCGATTAGATACACTACTTGGAGCACGTTTTTGAACGATAACTGCCAAAAAACGAACTAGAGGTTTCCAATTCGGTGGTGCGCATTAAAACTGATTTGTGGAAGCACGTCGAAGGAGCTAAAGAGTAAAGCTGGCTTCGAGTTCCACTGTCACAATGTCCTTAAATGTAAGTGCAACTAAGAACTGTGCACTGGATTTCACTCTACACGATGCTCTCGGATATTTTAATATTTTGAGAACGCCAATCACACATCAAGGAGTTCTAGGCGCTGGTCAGAGTTCAACACTAAAGGAATAACACAAAAATGTAAAAAAAAGAGTTTCTCCCTTAAGGCAAACGCATTAACTTCGCCCATCTATAGGCCACAGAAGTCCTATTAATCTGAAATGTGGCTTTTGTTGTACAGAAAGTGTGCCAAGTTAGTTTAAGAAATCCATTCAGCATGCACAGACTGGAAAATTGCTTCTGGGCTAGGAAAGGACATCAGTTTCTGCGTTTCTGACATGACAGGCCTAGCTTTTTTTCTGTAAAATGAACATATCCAAATCGTGTGCCAAAACACACGCAGGGCCCAGATCCATTCAATATCCGTTCCTCTGAATGCCTCCAGTCGGTGAAGAGTTCTGCCTCACGTGACGTGCTGCTCAACTCTCCAACATATACACTATTTCCGATTTTTTTGCCTTTTGCTGTTTCAATATGTCCTTTGTCCTAGATTTATGATTTCCATTTCCTTTGTGAAAAATGGAAGGAGCAGAACCACTACACGGTAGTGAAAGTATCGAGGAAGCCTTCTAAATTACCTGCGTATGGGGTTTCGGGTGAATGCTGGCGGGGGCCCAAACTGGTTCTCTTTAACAGGTGGCACCGCCGCTATTTTTTGTTTTAATGCAAACAACATAAGAACTAAGGTCGTGGGTCACCTTGTCTAGACAACACGTGCAAAAAGGGTCTAGGTTACGAAATATCCAGTAGGAAATATAGAACTAATCTATATGTTTTAGCCAAAATTTCGAGAACCAAAATTTCGTAAGTACAGATTATCACGGCTTCCTCTTGGAGGGTGATCTGTGTTTAGGGCCTCAGACACATGCAACACCTGCATAACTGTAGCTTCCAGTCTGTGTTAAAGTGAGAGTTCCTCAGTGTAAACATTTCCACACAGATTTAGGAACAACCCTACTTCTAGGTGATAGCCAGAATTCCAACGAGCACACACATTAGCACCAGGCACAGGGAATATGTGCATGTTTAAAGACTGATTGCGCTTGTTTTTCTGCAAGCTCTGCACTACGTCACACATGTTCTTGGTGGTGTATGCCAGTGCTAATGTTTTTGGGGCAGCTCACCGTCAGCCTAGGATGCTCAGGTATTTTTTTTTTTACAGAGTTGGCCAGTGCATGCCTCATAAAAGTGTTATTCATTGAAAATGTAATAGAATTTTTCAGAAAACCTGTTCAACTTTCGATGTGCTCACAGAGAGATGGGGATTTAACTCAGATCTGTAACTGGGGGTGAATGTTTGACAATGTTCAGCATTCCATCCATCATCTTTTTGTGTTGCCATAGTTGTCCTAAGTGACAAGGGTATGCCCAGACGTGGGTCCAGTGCTCTCCATGCCACTGGACTCAAGCTAGCCTGGCTGTTGAGGGGTGATACTCCGAAGCCGGTCCCAGGATGCTTGTTTTCCGGTCCAGGGAAGACCTGGCCTGGAAGTTTGCGCTGCACTGTTCCCATGGGGAGCAGGGTCAAGACTGATTTGCATATGGCTGTTTCCAAATTGGAGCAAAAAAAAAACGGATTTAACCCAGTTCTGTGAGTGGGGGTGAATGTTTGACAATGTTCAGCATTCCGTCCATCATCTAATTGTGTTGCCACAGAGTGAAATGTGTCATGCACAAATCCCCTCTTTGCTTGTGTGCAAGATTCACATCCATTTACAAATGTACCTTGCTCTTTGTGCATTGTAATATACATATACACATGCATACCGTGTAATAAAGAAATTTCTTTTTGTACAGGGGAAAATTGAGGCATGTTACGCTATGTGTATTTGTAAGGCGCACTATCACCCGCGAGGGTATCCTGGCTTGGCACATTTTGCTTCAAGTAGATTTTGTGATTCTGACTATGGTGTCCTTCCTTATGAAGTTTCTTTTCGAGTGGCATCAAGACCCACATCCCATGAGTACTCGGTAGGCTTCACTGTATTTCTCTGGGTTTGCAGTGCTACAGTCACAGATAACACCAAGCTGCAGTTAGTCTACAGTGACACTCTCACCTGCATTCTGAACCCACATTTCGATAAACTTGACTGGCAGACTGTCCATTAAAAAAGCCTCAGCAGGATTTTTACTCTCCGGTAAACATAAAAGAAGCATTGGCCAAATAGCAATTGATTTGTTATATGAAAAATTAAAATGCATCTTCGTTTATTTCGGCAATTTTGTATATGTGGTTGTGAAGATTGGTTGAGGGGTGCATGGATGAATGAATGGGGGAATGTCTGAGTGCTTGGGTGAATTAATGAGTGGCTGAATGCACTAACTCAGTGATCAATGAAATCACTCACTTTCTCATTCATCTAGCTATGCACTCTTTTATCCAGTCCTTGACACATTCTCACCCATTCACACAAACATACAGAAACTCGCCAAACAGATATAAAAATCTGCAAATTTAGCTATAAAAAGCTCCATATTTTGTCTTTAACAATGTCTGTTTCTTTGTTTCATTATCTACCAGAAACTGACTACTGCAGTCAGTTTTGTCACTTAAAAATGGCATCACTTACTTGTTACAGTCATTAGCTATTCTTCTCAGTAAATGGCAGTATGGCCTGGCAAGATGGCCTACAAGTCATTGAAATCCTTCAGCATCCTATGTACACTGCTAAACAATAACAGGGTGGATAGTGGTCCAAGACTGCACGAATGCAGTTACAGAGATGGAGTTAAAAAAACCACAGCTGTTGTCCTAATAGATCGCTGGTGCGGCCTGGTTGAAGTGCGGTCCTGCTTAGCAGTGTGTGAATCTTGTTTGCATGCTGGGTTAAACTCTGCTTCTTGGCTGACCAGAAGATGGCAAGTGAGGCTGTGGCCTCCCATCGGTAGCTCCCCCTTCAAGGGGTTGAAGAAGGTCTTACTGACAGAGGAAGAGCCGCGGACCTATCTGCATCGGCTCCCCTGCGGAGACAGAACCAATTGGCCATGCACCTCAAGGGAAGGAGACAGGTGGGCATGATGACCCTGCATGGGGATGCCGATAATGGGGACTTCAGAGAGAAGCAGCCTGGGCTGAATCACATGGCGTGGACAGCAGCACCTGACTCGCGCTGTGATGGTTGAGCCTCAGCACCAAGTGAAGTAACTTTTCGGCCTGTATATTCCAGCATGCCATAATAAATACAACTTGTGAAAGTGAAAGTAGGACAGGCACGTGTTTATGGCCTCGAGCCTTCGGGTTGGTGAGGCTGGTGTTGCCCTCCACCCCAGGGGGCGGCTCTGTGATGGTTCTGCAGTTTGTTGATCAGTGCCTCAGATACAGCTGAGATGGGGAGAGGGTTGAGCACTGTACAGCAAGAGGCCCTGTAGGATTACTATTGCCTATTATTCGGAGGCTCTGGCAGTGCACTGACCCCTGGCAACTACAGCACGGTATGGCTAACGTGTAGCCTGAAGAATATACCGAACAGTTCGGAGAAGCGTGGGGACTGCAAAAAATAAAGATAACTATCCTAAGGCAACCTTGCCCATCCTGGTGTGAGCAGGATGTGTGCGGGAAAGACTGACCCAAAACAAAAGCAAAAGCCACAGTGATCAGAAGGCTGTGGAATACTCGATGAAGCATCCTAAACAATGGTTAAAGATAGGACTCCACAGGGGTGCAGCCGAGCAAGATGGGCTGCTCCACGGAGCTGCCAAGATTGGCTCCAACATCTGAGAGGTGGGTAGAGGGAAAAGAACACAAGCGCCTTCTTGAGCACAAATCCTACAGGTCACTCAGAACTCCCTCAAGGGAGGCAATGGATAATAAGATAGACATAATCCATACTGAGTTGAATGCTCCCAGGATCTATATGAGTAAGTGGCAGAGAGGATAAAGCACAGTGAGACAACTGTACAACAACTGAAGTAAGAAGTCCTGGAGTTGAAGAACATAGTTAATATCAGAAAAGGCATTTGCAGTGGAATCCGGGGCAGAAGATGCAAAAAGGAGATCAAGAGGGAGCAGCCTTCAGTTCCTGGGATTCCCTCAAAAAGCAGAGGCAACCCTGCCAAGTGACACGCATCTTGTGTTAGTATAACGCATTTTAGGTCAAGCCCATGCATCACCGCAAGTACAGAGATTGTCATGCAAATCAGCTGTTAGTTCTCTCTCCTTGCATTCCGTGACCAGTTCTACCATTTTCCTTCAGCTGATAGTAAAACAAGACTGGCAGGCTTGCTGCAGCCAATCGAGGATCTGGCAAGGTATGATATAGCTGAACCCTGTAGACAGTGGTATTCTGTATCCCCAACCAGTCTGACCTTGTCCATGGGATTGCAGATTGTTTCATATGAGTGAGTAGCAAAGCATAAAAGAGAAGTGCACGAATGTGCTGCTGCAAAGAATTCTCCATCAGTTACCTTAAGGGTAACATGGTACTGACGACCAGCCATGACAGCGGTGCAGCTCCTGCTTGGGGCTGTCCCAGAGATGATTGTGACTGGAACTGCAGCTGCATCTGAGAGTCTGCACACGTTGTTGATCGGGCCGGTGTAGGAATCTGCTCCTAACACAGTGGTAGATGCAAACCGACACTTTCCAGAAGTTGTGCTGCCACCTGACAATAGTAAGAGGTGAGACTAAATACAACTGGGTGTTCCAGGCGAGGGAGCTTGATGACTCCCACTGACTTTAGTACTGTGTAACCTGTGAATGTCACCGTGAAGAATAGAGACTGGACTGAGTGCCTGTGGCCTGAGAAGCATATTGCAGAAATAACTACAGTCCAGTTTTAACAGCAAAAATGAAAATATGGTTGTCTTTTCCCCATTCAAACCCAGCAAACACAAGTATGTGATTATATGTGTGCTAGTTTTAAAAAAGGTTATGAAATCCTTATGGGGAATGAGGCACGGGTGATAACTGCAGCTATAACATAGCGCTGTTTCTGAAAGGTGTTTAGCAGTGACAGCATGCTGGTACGTACAATGCAATCTTTTAGTGAAGTTGTTAAAAAAATTTACCCACTGATCATCTGGAACTTTGTTGGTTGACTTGAAGTGCTGTAAGGGAGTAGATCTCAACAATACATGTGTAGCTTGTGAAGTCAATGTGATTCCACAATAAGGACCAGGAATCACCAAATATAGTTAAACTGATTTCATTTTAGGATACTAATCATTCCAGTATACAAGCAGAACAAAAATAAGTTCAAGAGATACAGCAATGCAGCAGGTAAGCTGAAATATCTCATAACATTGAGCCGTGCTAAAATGAGATACAGAATAGTGACAGCCACAAGAATAATGAAACAAATCATAGTAAACAGGTGTTCCATAAAGAAACTTCCCTACTCTCTTTTAAACATAGATCAACTATAGGATCATATATCTAGTAATTCTAATTAGGGAGCATAGAAGGTGTCAGCATAATGGAAACGTATGTAAAAGTCTTGGAAAAGGGAATAAGTGTTTAGCCAAAAGCTTCACACTTACAGGAATAAGGTAAGCAGAGAGATCTCTACCTCTCCAGGTCTAACAGGAATCTGCATCTCTAATAGTGGGAACACCAATTAAAACACCAGGAGATTCAGAAACATAATTACATCCTTATCTCCTTTCACACCACCAGGAGCCAACCAAATTGTTACTCGAGAGGAGCATTTGCAACCTCCTTAAGTTTCCCATTGCATCGAAACCTGGACTGTAAATCTCAACCTTGAACATCTCGCTGTCCTGGTACATGATGGACAGAAGGCCTATTTTGTCCGTTAATTCTCCAGGTTCACTGCCACATTCTTCTCTTCAGCTCTCACTATCAACAGTCTAATACAAACAATATACCTTTCTCTAACTAACAAGAAACATTATAATGCACCTGCAAAAGAAAAAAAGAATACACTGGCAGGGCTAAATGCATTTTAATCGATGCCTGTAATTAGGGTAAGTTAACTCAGCAATTAATATGAACTTTAAATCCATGATTATACATACACAAATATAACTCAAAAATAAATGCAAAGCATGAATAAAGAATACATGATTACATGTTTAAACTGAAAACTAGTGCACTCATATGTAAATCACTAATCCTTATAACGATTACATTTTTATTAATATGTTTAAATGCTTTACACACATTAATGGACTTAATGCACACAGTTACTGTAATGTCAGTTATGAGTATATAATTGTAAACTTGTGACAGGTAATGGTGGACCCTAAATTACGCTGCTCCAATCCCCCCTCTGATGGCGATGTTAGCCATCAAAAAAACACATGAATCGTATCTCATGAGACCAGCTTGAAACTTTGATGTTTTCAACATTTTACATCTGGAGTTTTCTCAGTGTTTCATTTCCTCATACAAACTACACTGTCTCTCCTCTAGTTCCTTTCTCTTTCTTTTTATTCCCCTTTCATTCTGCTGTTTCCTCTCTGCCTTTATACGCTTGTGCCCCTTAAAGATTGCAAACAAACAAATGGTATAAATGTCAATGACTACAAGGTGGTTGTAGGAAGGTGGAATCTGACTGCATGGTTCCCCCCACTTTTTTCCTGGTGTTTTGCTGGTTTTTGACTAGTCTGACTGGGATCCTGCTAATCAGGACCCCAGTCTATCTGCTTTCTCCCTAAATTGGTTGTTCATGTACTTTAGGTACACTCCAGATTGGATTCTGGGGTACCCTTATAAGTCCCTAGTATATGGTATACTATGTACCCAGGGCATAGGTACCCCAGAGGCCTCCCAGGGGCTGCAGCATGTATTATGCCACCCCTGAGAGACCATTCAAAATTACACAACAGGTCTGCTACAGCAGCCTGTGTAGGGTGGTGCATGCACCCCTTACTTAGATATAGGTTCACTATATCTATCCTAATCACTGCACATATAAACCTATCAGTCACCCCTATGGCAGGCCTTATCAATCCTGAAGGCAGGGTGCTGGGATTTATGTGAGAGGGTGCCCATGCATGAGCAGAGCCCCTCTGCAGCCTTCGGAACCCATATTCCGGAATTGTTTGTGATGCAGCCAACCATATATACTTAAGTGCATTATAACCTCGCGGTAAATGCTAACTTTAATATGGCTGCATGGAAATATGTCGTGTTTGGTGTCAAACACCTTGGAATCATACCTCCACACCAGTAACTGGTGTGGGAGGTATGATCCCACCCTCCTAGAAGGAGAAATATGACAACACCGGTACACCCGGTACCAGCTTTCCTGACCCTGGCATCACAAGATGGATGCTGTCAGCCACAGACACGAGTCTGCCCTCCTGCTGCTGGACGAAACTCTGGCAGGGGAAGGTTTGACAATAGGTTTCCTGTCACAGGGAGGTGTGACCACCTCCCAGACAGGCTTTAGTGTATTGGGGCTGGGTGGGTGCACTCTGAGAGTGCTTTGATGTCTGCACTGGGGGCACATTTGGTGTCCCTGTGCATAGTCCAGCTCGAACCGGTTGCAGGAGCCATTTGCTCCTGCTCTGGCGTGAAACTGGACAAAGGACATGGGTGTAGCCACCCCTCTGTCCTGACCCTCCCATAGGTGGGTCCCCAGAGTTTGTCCCACCCCTTCCTTGGGTATAAAATAGGAACCCCTGGCCACAGGACTTTGGATTTACCTGGACTAAACTCTGCTACAGAAACCAAGTACTTTTGACGATCTACACTTCGTTGGACGACAGAAGAATCTCCTTTGGAGTAAAGGAGTTACTCCCCTGCTGAGCATGCACCTAAACACATCTGACCGGTTTGCATCTACGAAGCTTCTGAAGGACTCTGAAGATTTCTACAACACAGGAGGTGGGTTCCCAAGGTCTCCAAGGTTGATCTGCGCTCTCAGCAATCCTGAGGCCCGTATCCCTCACGGGGACCGTGAAACCCGTACCCCTGGGCACCGTGTACATTTGCAGCAGCATATGCTTTTTGGCGATCCCTGATGCTGTGCTTTGGACAACTTGTAGTCCTGACCCCGAGCAGTAATTCCACTGAAGATTTCCGGCCTACACTCCAGGAGTGTTCCGTGGGCTGGTATTTAGTGATTCAGCTTGAGGTCCCTTTGCGATCCCTGGTCCGTTGGCCTGTAGCTCCCTGTGAAGGTAACTTTAACTTTCAGTGGGCTTTCCTGGTTGCTCCAGACATGCCCTGACTCTCCATCACTTGGAGAGTCCCCAGGACCTTGCTGGTCCTCACAGAAGCATCTTTCCTCTGACCTTGTGGGTTGCAGTTGCCAAGGCTTGTTGGTGTTCAATCCGAACACTGACCCCCCAGCACTCAACATCCTTTGTGGGACAGCTCGCCTCCGGACTGTGGTTGTCGTCGACGCCTCCTGGTCCCCGTGGCTGCAGAGTCAAGCTTCACCTCTTCTCACCTGAAGCACCCAACATCGGTGGGCATTCGATTGCTCCGCTCCTGGTCACGTGAAGTGACCCAGACTTTGTCTCCTCTGCTTTCAGGTTCTTCTCATCTCCGATCCAGGCTTGGATCACACCAGACACTTTTCTTCTCCACGGCAGCAGTACTTTTTCGCATCACGCCATTGAAAACGACGAGGGTTTCCGACACCACTTGACCCCTATGCAACCGGCTCCTCTGGGATAGGTAACACGGGTACCTCGGTACTCTCAAGGGTGCTGGCCTTAGAACCTTCTATGTTTAGCTGGGTTTGCTGAAAGTCCTCTCCTAAGTGTCCTTAATCTTTAAATTTCCAACCGCGACTTTCCCATAGAGTTGTACGCAGCTCCCGTCTGTGTTCCCACACTGCACCCGTCCTCCGTGGGTCCCCTGTGTCACTACCTTGGGTGGTTCCTTGGGGTCCCAGCGATTCTACGTGCTCTAGGCACTGTGTCTAGTCAAGTCGTGGTTGTTATACCACTTTCTTAGTATATGGTTTGGTCTCCCCTGGAGCCCACTGTGTATTGTGCTATTTACTGTCGTTCTAGTGATTTAATATTGTGTGCTTTGTTCTCTAATCTCATAAAGAGGTTAGTAGAGAGTGTTTAGTAATAAATACATATATTTTATATATACCTGGTGTGGTTCTCCTTTCATTTGGTCATTCAGGAGGTTATATACTGGTAAAACAAGCTGCTTTACATTCCTTCGAGACTTAGCCTGAAGGCTGCTCTCCATAGCTACCACTAGGATAGCTTTCAATAAAGGTTGTCTTTTACCTAATCATCAATAAAGGTCGTTTGGACTGGTGCAAGGTGCCCACTTTAATTAGTGGACAGCATATACCAGGCCAACTTCTCACATTGGTGTGCAGCGGTTGGGATTCAAGCTTGCTATTGTTTTACCAGATAATCTCATTGAGTGACTAACTGAAAACCACTAAAGGTACTTAGGTACATATAAATCAAGACTAGAATAAAGTAAGTTCTACTGAACTTAGAGTTGGGTAAGTCAAGGGTCTAGCACACCCTTTCTCCAACTCAAGAGAGTTTCAGTTCCCACTAGGGTAGGTAGGTGCATACACCACACCACACTAATATGTCTTCTAGGCCTGAAGCCAGTGGCTCCTTGCCAACTAAGTATGACCATCTCTCATTCCAAGAATTGAGAACCATGTGTACATCTAGGAAACTGAAGACAGGGAAAAACCCAAACACTCATCGTCTCATAGAGAGTTTGATTTTAGATGACCTCAGAAAGACCCCAGGGTCTGATGAGACAGGCAAGTTGGGTGGGGCAGCAGAAGAGGAAAGGCCAGGAAGTGAGAACTTCTATGACCTGGACTCTGATGCTGGCCAGGAGGATTAAAATGATTCTAACCTGGACAATCCAATTCTTCCTGAAGGTGAGGAAGGAGGCCTCAGTGGACCTCTCTTTACCCCACCTGGAAGGGTTAACAGTTTACCAAGAAGATCAAGATCTCCTTCTCAGGAATCTAATCATTCTGGTGCATCTGTAGGGAGCTCTGTTTCTCATAGGGACCTCTGCCTCTCATAAAAGGGAGTCCTCTTATGAGAGGAAGTGCCAACTGCTTGAGTTTGAGAGAGCTAAGCTCAGAATCAAGAGAGAGCAATTGGCCTTAGATAGGGAATCCCTGGAGCTTCAGAGAGCTTCTAAAAAGTTGGGGCTAGAGCCCCATGGTGGCAGCAACAGTGTCCCTAGAGGTAGAGAACATACTCATGACCATAGGAACCTGAGCAAGATTGTCCCTCCCTACCAGAGTGGGGATGACATCCACAAATGGATAACTGCACTAGGGAGGGCCTGTAAAGTACAGAGGGTCCCTCAGGAGCAGTGGGCAGCAATCTTGTGGCTCTCCTTTGCAGACAAAGGTAGAGACAAGCTCCTCACTGTTAGAGAAGAGGATGCTGATAATTACAAAGTCTTGAAGAGTGCTCTGATTGATGGGTTTGGCTTAACCACTGAACAATACAGGGTCAAGTTCAGAGATACCCAAAAGGCACAGCCTCAAGACTGGGTTGACTTTGTAGATTGTGCTACTAAGGCTCTGGAAGGTTGGATACATGGCAGCAAGGTGCATGACTTTTTAGGATTGTACAATTTGATTATGAGGGAGCAGATCCTTAATAATTGTCAAAACCAGCTTTTACACCAGTACCTGGTGGACTCTGATCTGACCTCTCCCCAAGAATTGGGAAAGAAGGCAGACAAACGGGTCAGAACCAGAGTAAAGCCAAAGAATCAGGGTGGTGACCAGAAGAAAGATTCTTCCAAAAACCAAGAGAAAGGTGGGGATAAATCAAAAAACAAATCCACTACAGGGCCCCAAAAGTCCTCTTCTGGGGGTGGGTCCCAAACTCCTTCCTCCCCTGAAAAGAAACCTTATTGCCATATATGTAAGAAGCCTGGCCACTGATAAAATGACCCCAGTTGCCCTAAGGCCAGCAATAAGGAAAATGTTCCTCCCAGCACTACTACCACTCCTCCTGGCATTACAAGTAGTAATCCCCCAGGAGGTAGTAATGCACCCAAAAAGTTAGGTGGGTTCTTATGGGGAACTGAGGTGGACCATAATTTAGAAAGGTCCCCCTCACAGGCCTCCTCAGTCTGTGATGGTGGCATGGGATTTGCCACCTTTACTGTCAGTCCTAATTCTTTGAGCAAGTACAGACAGGAGCCACTGATAAATGGTCAGAAAGCGTTGGCATTCAGGGACACGGGGGCTAGTGTCACCATGGTGACAGGGAAACTAGTCCCCCCTCAACAGCTTTTACCTGAGTTTAAGTACCAGGTGACCAACATTGATGGTATTAGAACAGATCATCCCATGGCCATAGTCAATCTCAGCTGGGGAGGGGTCACTGGCCCAAAGAGAGTGGCAGTGTCCCCAAACTTGCCTGTAGATTGCCTGTTGGGCAATGATCTGGAGATTTCAGCCTGGGCTGAAGTTGAATACCAGGCCCATTTAAGAATGTTAGGCCTCTCTGAGAAAGTTTGTTGGGCTCTTAGGGCCTCAGCCCAATCCCAGGGAAATTGTGGAGAGGTGGAGCCTGAAAGAATGGCCCACTCTACTCAACAAGAGAGCAGAAGGGTTGAAGAAAGGTCTTCTTCCCCCCAGACTATAGGTAAGGGTCAGCTTCCTCAGGGATCTGATCCTACCCCTAGTGAAGGAACTGCCCAGAGGTGGTCAGGCCTGGCCTGGTAACACCCCTGATGGCAAGGGACCCTTCCAAGGTGGTACCCAGTCTGGAGCAGGTATCCTGCCCCTCTCTCCCCTACCTCAATCAGCCTAGGGCTGCAGAGGTCAGGGAGGTAAGTGGACCCTTAAGGGCCCACTGTCCAGAGGAACCCCCTCATCCACAGATTAGGGGCACCCAGTCTAGCAGCCCTAGCCAGGTGAAAATTCCTCAACCCACTGAGGGATCCCTCTTACCATTGAATAGGGACCACCCCCAGATGGACTCTGTTGGGCAAAGGCAAACCTGGGACCAAGTGGTTCCAAACCTACCATGTCCCTCCAGTGTTCCAACCAAAGGGACCCAACCCCCAGCTGTAGGCAGCCAGAGGTTGACCCTTAGGGCCAGATACAACTCAGTCATGGAAAGAAAGGCCTCCATGGTGACCAGTGCTCTGAGGAAGCTGAGACCAACTTTATTAGGGCCTCACTTCTCTACTCAGACACCCCACCAGCCTTTTACTTTGCCAAAACACCCTACAGGTAGAAATCCCAACTGTTGGAGACCATCCCATACCCTTAGGGGTAGGGACTGCTTAGTGGACCATAAGACAGGGGGTATCCATGCTAGTGCAGGATCTTCCTTATATGGCCACTTAGTCAATAAAGGCTCAGCTGGACAAGGTTAGCCTTATCTCCTTTCGTTTGGGGGGCATTATATAGGAAGGTGGAATCTGACTGCATGGTTACCCCCACTTTTTTCCTGGTGTTTTGCTGGTTTTTGACTAGTCTGACTGGGATTGTGCTAATCAGGACCCCAGTCTATCTGCTTTCTCCATAAATTGGTTGTTCATGTACTTTAGGTACACTCCAGATTGGATTCTGGGGTACCCTTATAAGTCCCTAGTATATGGTATACTATCTACCCAGGGCATAGGTACCCAAGAGGCCTCCCAGGGGCTACAGCATGTATTATGCCACCCCTGAGAGACCATTCAAAATGACACAAGAGGTCTGCTACAGCAGCCTGTGTAGGGTGGTGCATGCACCCCTTACTTAGATATAGGTTCACTTTATCTATCCTAATCACTGCACATATAAACCTATCAGTCACCCCTCTGGCAGGCCTTATCAATCCTGAAGACAGGGTGCTGGGTTTTATGTGAGAGGGTGCCCATGCATGAGCAGAGCCCCTCTGCAGCCTTCGGAACCCATATTCCGGGGTTGTTTGTGATGCAGCCAACCATATATACTTAAGTGCATTATAACCTCGCGGTAAATGCTAACTTTAATATGGCTGCATGGAAACATGTCGTGTTTGGTGTCAAACACCTTGGAATCATACCTCCACACCAGTAACTGGTGTGGGAGGTATGATCCCACCCTCCTAGAGGGAGAAATATGACAACACCGGTGCACCCGGTACCAGCTTTCCTGACCCTGGCATCACAAGATGGATGCTGCCAGCCACAGACACGAGTCTGCCCTCCTGCTGCTGGACGAAACTCGGGCAGGGGAAGGTTTGACAATAGGTTTCCTGTCACAGGGAGGTGTGACCACCTCCCAGACAGGCTTTAGTGTATTGGGGCTGGGTGGGTGCACTATGAGAGTGCTTTGATGTCTGCGCTGGGGGCACATTTGGTGTCCCTGTGCATAGTCCAGCTCGAACCGGTTGCAGGAGCTATTTGCTCCTGCTCTGCCGTGAAACTGGACAAAGGACATGGGTGTAGCCACCCCTCTGTCCTGACCCTCCCATAGGTGGGTCCCCAGAGTTTGTCCCACCCCTTCCTTGGGTATAAAATAGGAACCCCTGGCTACAGGACTTTGGATTTACCTGGACTAAACTCTGCTACAGAAACCAAGTACTTTTGAAGATCTACACTTCGTTGGACGACAGAAGAATCTCCCTTGGAGTAAAGGAGTTACTCCCCTGCTGAGCAGGCACCTAAACGCATCTGACCGGTTTGCATCTACAAAGCTCCTGAAGGACTCCGAAGATTTCTGCAACACAGGAGGTGGGTTCCCGAGGTCTCTGAGGTCGATCTGCGCTCTCAGCAATCCTGAGGCCCGTATCCCTCGTGGGAACCATGAAACCCGTACCCCTGGGCACCGTGTACATTTGCAGCAGCATATGCTTTTCGGCGATCCCTGAAGCTGTGCTTTGGACTACTTGTAGTTCTGATTCCGAGCAATAATTCCTCTGAAGATTTCCGGCCTACACTCCACGAGTGTTCCGTGGGCTGGTATTTAGTGATTCAGCTTGAGGTCCCTTCGCGATCCCTGGTCCATTGGCCTGTGGGTCCCTCTGAAGGTAACTTTAACTTTCAGTGGGCTTCTCTAGTTGCTCCAGACGTGCCCTGACTCTCCATTGCTTGGAGAGTCCCCAGGACCTTGCTGGTCCTCACAGAAACATCTTTCCTTTGACCTTGTGGGTTGCAGTTGCCAAGGCTTGTTGGTGTTTAATCCGGACACTGACCCCCCAGCACTCGACATCCTTTGTGGGACAGCTCGCCTCTGGACTGTGGTCATCGTCAACGCCTCCTGGTCCCCGTGGCTGCAGAGTCAAGCTTCACCTCTTCTCACCTGAAGCACCCGACATCGGTGGGCAGTCGATTGCTCCGCTCCTGGTCACGTGAAATGACCCAGACTTTTTCCCCTCTGCTTTCAGATTCTTCTCATCTCCAATCCAGGCTTAGATCACACCGGATACTTTTCTTCTCTACAGCAGCAGTAGTTTTTTGCATCATGCCATTGAAAACGACGAGGGTTTCCGACACCACTTGACCCTTATGCACCCGGCTCCTCTGGGATAGGTAACACGGGTACCTCAGTACTCTCAAGGGTGCTGGCCGTAGAACCTTCTATGTTTAGCTGGGTTTGCTGAAAGTCCTCTCCTAAGTGTCCTTAATCTTTAAATTTCCAACCGCGACTTTCCCATAGAGTTGTACGGAGCTCGTGTCTGTGTTCTCACACTGCACCCGTCCTCCGTGGGTCCCCTGTGTCACTACCTTGGGTGGTTCCTTGGGGTCCCAGCGATTCTACGTGCTCTAGGCACTGTGTCTAGTCAAGTCGTGGTTGTTATACCACTTTCTTAGTATATAGTTTGGTCTCCCCCTGGAGCCCACTGTGTATTGTGCTATTTACTGTCGTTCTAGTGATTTAATATTGTGTGCTTTGTTCTCTAATCTCATAAAGAGGTTAGTAGAGAGTGTTTAGTAATAAATACATATATTTTATATATACCTGGTGTGGTTCTTCTTTCATTTGGTCATTCAGGAGGTTATATACTGGTAAAACAAGCTGCTTTACATTCCTTCGAGACTTAGCTTGAAGGCTGCTCTCCATAGCTACCACTAGGATAGCTTTCAATAAAGGTTGTCTTTAACCTAATCATCAATAAAGGTCGTTTGGACTGGTGCAAGGTGCCCACTTAATTATACCAGGCCAACTTCTCACAGGGGTCTCAAAATGGAGCCAAATATCCCACGTCCATGGTTTACAAACCACTTGCAAATCCATTTGCAATCGCTTTCCCAAGCACATATAGCTTCCAGCCTTTCTAAATATCCCTTTAAGTCTGTAATGTTCTTAATGTATTTCTTTATCTTCTTACTCCTATCAGGAATATAAGTACAGCATTGCTGAACTTTCAACAATTTACAGACTCCGCCCTCCTTCGCGAAAAGTATATCTAACGCAAGGCGGTTCTGCTTCACCATAGATCTTATAGGTATCATTTAAGTGTCCATGGCCAACAATGAATTTGCGGTAGTGGTAGCTAACTTATCAACTGTAGTGGATAACTTTCTAATTTTGAGATCATTCAAAACCACTCCAACAGAAGGAATCATTGCACCAACTATATCTCCAACTATTTCAAAAGCACTGCTGCTTCGTTTGGTTCTCACTTGAGATCCTCACACTGGATCATCCAGATGTTCTACATGATAAATCTTAAGGAATACTATAGCCAAATAACATGTGCCATACCACCCTTGGGGCTATGTAAAATATACATGCTCCTCACAAACAAAACAGACTCCAGGAATAACAGGATCCTGACCTCCCATGAATAAAGGCTAATTTCCTCCATATTCAAAAATGTGATTACAATCACTCCTTCCCATCAATGATTTACTTCTATGCATACATAGTCCCCCCCCTTGTGTTTCCAATCTAAAATTAGTGCAGGTATAACTCCTGATTCTTGATGCTCTAATTCTTCTTTAGCCCACTTAAACTTATACTTTTGATCCTTTCCTGTTCTCCATCTTGCATCCATTGCCCTTCCAATGAATCTAGAAATGTATTTTTAACATCAGCTAAGGAACAAGTCAAATTATGCCTACAAGCATAAGCAGTATCTAACGTTGCAATGGGTTTGAAGTAACAATCAGCTGTATCCATCTCTTTAGCATTGGATAGGCGATTCAAAGGTTTAAACATAGGGACTTCAGGAAAGACTAAATCGTAGTTCGAGAAATAATACTGGAAATAACCTTGTACATCTAAAAGACTCAATAAAAGGCTACAAATTATACCATACGTAAGAGGAATATGGTGATTGTAATTCCTTCAGCAGCTGAAACAGGTAACTGCATACAGACATAACAGTCCTTAGCCTCCATGGTATCAATATATTTATAAAGTAGCTTAAATAAGCGTTAGAGGAGAAATATACTGTTGATTAATCTACATGTAGTTCCCTAAAGTTAAATGTATGCAAACTAATGTCAGTGGGAATTAGGGTTCTAGGGGTAGTCTTAGATCCAAGTTCAATTGAGTTGGAAAGTGTATGTGAATATAATCCTAAAAGCAAAACAATTAGTCCTACAACAAAAGCTATTAATATGCCAGCTAATATAAACCTGTATCTATTATAAATACTAGTTTACATTACTTCACTAGAATCAGACCGTTGAGTAGAAAATAGCAGTAAATGGATTTCCTCTGTACGTTTCTACTTGTGCAAATTACAAACGCAAGTTCATGTATCGTATGATGAAATTATTTACAAAGTCTTCCCTAACCCTACCCAGTCTTATTCTAAATGACACCCTTATGCTCCTTCTGCAGCCTGGGGCCTAGGGAATCTTCTTTATTCTTTTAAACAAAGTTCATTTAATTGTCTTTAGCCAAAATAAATATCAAAACTCAGTTCAAAGACCATGGCAGTTGCAGCTCGAGTCAGTACATTTAATGGTAAAAGCAATTTAAAGCAACGTTCAATGACAAACTCAGCTTCATGGATGTTCAACTGGTATGTCACTACTATCCTCAAAATCACAAGTTCTCCTGTTGCTGTAATTTGCTGCAAAGTATGTCCATTCAGGGGTTGAGTACCTCTGACAAGGTACTATGGCTCTTTTTGATCTCCTGAGCGTAGATTGTTCGTCTTCACTGCCACTCAGATCTGAATCCTCAGTATCCTCTGGGATAGTACGTGGTACACGCTCTGCTGGCAAACTTAGGGGCACATTTATGAGCGCTTTGCATCATGCTTGCATCACGCAACGTGGTACATGTGTGACGCAAACCCCTAAGTCATATTTTTGAAGCTACGCGAAGCCACTTTTTGTGGCTTTAAATGGCCTAAAAAATATGAAGTAATTCAACGCAGCTCAAATCGCTGCATTGCATTAATCTGCGCAAGGGAGGCTCTCCATGGGCATTGTGGTGGGTGTTCCCACGCAACTCCCATGGCTTTTGATGCATTACCACATTTACCAAACCTGTTAAACCTGGTAATGCGCCTAAAAGATATGCCTCCCCAGGGGAGGCATAACAAGGAGAAATATCTTTACTTCTCCTCATTTTTTCCTCTTTCTATGTGTGCTGCATTTTGCAGGAAACATAGAAAGAGGAAAAAAGGTTCTCAGGATTGTTTTAGTGAGTTTTTGTCAGCCAGTCCCTTGCAATGATCAAGAATCATGTAATCTGTAATGTTTACAAACACATTTGCAGGCACTGCAGGCAGCCTCATTGCTCGACCCATGATGTTTTCATGTGGAGACAGTCCTGTCCTCCTATAAGGTATGCTGCGACAACTCATTAACAGAAAAGGCAATGCACTAGGCCACTTCAGAGATGTTGATGCACACACCTTGGCCAACCTGGATTTTATCATGTCATTTACCTGTTTCAAAATGCCTGAAGCCTCAAGCCGATAACTGAAGTGTAATCTCTGCTCCGCTTGTAATGCTGCACACATTTTCAGGACCTCATTATTGAAATTAGCTCCTCGGTTTGACTCCAGCGAAGTTGGGAAACCAAACCTGTAGATCAGAACTTAGTTATTGTGAGGCTATCATTTACCCTGGTTGGGTATGCTTCAACCCAACGTGAGAAAATACGCACAATCACCAGGACATATCTCAGCCCATTGCACACAGGCATTTCCATGAAGTCCAGCTGCATCCTGTTGAATGGCCCTCCTGATCTCCCTATGAGCCTTAATGTCACTGATGTTCTCTTCCCTACATTCATCTGCTGCTACACAACACATAGACACAGTCCTTCAGCCATCAATCTGAATCAGGGGTTAATCCAATTTTGTCGGATCAACCTGACCATGGCATTCCTCTGAACATGTGTGGGACCGTGAAAATGTCTAGCCACTGGGGACAGCAAGCTATCCGGCAGGACAGGTCTTCCATCAGCCAAAACCCGGATGTCATCTTCTCTTTCAGCACAACCCTGCTGTTCTGCCTCTGTTACTTCATCCTGCAAGCTTTTCACTTCTTGCCAAATATTACCTGTTGTTAAGAAAACGTTGTAATTGGTCTCATCTTCAGATTCATTTCCATATTCTTCGTTAAATGTTGAGGAACCATGAGCACAATATCGTGCAACCTCATCAGCATATCGGTTGCCAACTGTTGCATAGTCGCCTCTGCTCCTATATGCTAAACACTTTTCAACTTCGATTTTGGCAGGTAACTGGATGTTCCCCATTATGGGTGGGGTATCCTCATGGTGTCATAAATCACCTCTGTGACTATAACTGTCCAAAGTCATGAACAACACCAAAGCCATGCTGACTGCCAGTACAAAATGTCACTGTCAGCTGTTCACAAACACAGCAAGCTTTAGTAGGAGTGATCTGTTTGGCCACTTGTGCAGAAGACACCCCTAAGAGCCAGGAGGCTTCCACTACCCCCATGACTGTACAAACTGTGTATACAACTCTTAGGGTTCCCCCATCGTCTCTTAGGCAAGATCCATCCACAGACATGTAATCGGACTCTGCCAGTGGCTCATCTTGCATATCTGATGGCTTGGTGCATAGCTCAGTGACATGTAGCAGTGTTCAAGGAAGCACACAGAATCAGTGTTATGTTTTCTGCAGCAAGTATAATCTGCTCATATTTGGTCATTTGGATATTGGTCAAGTGCTGACTGCATGTGCGTGTCAGCAGGTTCTCCACTGAGTGGGGCATCATCACAGTAAGAGGGTGTCTCATGACAATACTCACATCTTTCAATGCTGACACTACTGTTGCTGCAGCTTTAAGGCATCCGGGCAGTCCTGCGGCTACAGGATCTAGAGTAGCAGAAAAATAAGCCACAGGTCTCCGTGCATCCCCATGCATTGGTGCATGCACTGAAAGAGCGCATCCCTCCCTCTCACTGCAGAAAAGCATGAACATGTTATTATAATCAGGCTTTCCCAGCGCCAGGGCATGACAGAGACTTTCTCTCAGCTCTAGAAAGGTATTCAAACAATCGTTATCCCATGGTACTGGATCCAACACACGCTTGTGTGTCAGCCTCTGCAAAGGTTTGGTCATGAGGAAAAAGTTGGGCATAAACTGTCGACAGTAGCCCACCATTGCCAAAAACATCCTTTGGCTGGTTGTCGGATTCATTTTTAGAATTGCTCAGATTCTTTGTTGTGACACCTTCTTCGCTCCCTTCTCAATGTGATGTCCGAGGTATAGAACTTCTCTCTGGCAATACTGCAACTTACTTTATGTCCATTCTCAGCCAAGTGGTTTAACAGTGCAATGGTGTCTTGTTTACAAGCTTCTTGAGTATCTGATGCTACTAATGTACTGATCCAAGACCTAGTTACAGGGCATTATCAGGGGCTCAAGGTTCTGCTTAAGGATTTGATTAAAAATCGAAGCACTCTCTGTATACCCTTGTGGGACTGGGCACCATGCAAAAACATAGTTCTGAAGCAGAAGGCAAAAAGGTACTGACTGTCCTCATCCAAGGGTATAGAGAAGAAACCCTGGCATAAATCGATCACAGTAAACCACTCAGCCTCACATGGAATCTGAAATAAAATAACAGCTGGATTCGGCACCACAAGACAACAGGGTACAAAAATGTTATTAATCTTTCTCAGGTCCTGCACTATGCGGTACTTACCGCTAGGTTTGTGCTGGCCCATGATGCGTGAGTTACATGGACTCCCCATTATCTCTTCCAAAATGCATTGTTGTATCATTGACTCATTTTCCGGCATAACCCCGGCTATCGTTTCGGGAGTCAAAGTGTACTGAGGAGTTCTTGGAAACTCAGCATTAGATTTAACATTTATATGGACAGGATCAACTTCCTTTATGAGACGTATGTCCTTTCCTGAAAACTTCCAAACTTCAGGCTTCGCAGTATCTCTGAGATCCGGTGGTAAATCATCCGTCGTCACCAAAGGGTACAGTCCAATGTCTGGCCCTTGCCTTGGCAATTTGAAATCAACATCCTCATTATGGGTCTGGAATTCCACACCTTTCTGTGTGCAGAACATGGTGTAATTTAGCTTGCACAGCCAATCACTTCCTAAAAGATTCACAGGAGTAGAATCATACACCACAAACTGATGGCTTTCCTCAAAGGACCCTATTCTAACAGGCACTTCTTGTGTTACAGTGTTTGTCATTAGATTATTTGCAACTCCTACAACTTGGATTTTTTTCCCGGGAGGGGTAGGTCTGGAACTTCCGCTGTTTTAACAGTGGAACGGGTAGCACAAGTGTCAATCAGACGTTCGACACAGTCTCCAACCGCACCCTAATACGCAGACTCTATGACGCAGGAATCCAGGACAAGGCCCTCGACTGGATCCGCTCCTTCCTCTCCGGCAGGATGCAGCGGGTCAGACTCCCCCCTTTCCTCTCGGATCCCACACCTACCACCTGTGGAGTCCCCCAGGGCTCCTCCCTCAGCCTTTCCGCTCCACCTCAGACAGACAACATCGCTCCCCATCTTCGCAAGAAACCTCAAAACCTGGCTCTTCGACAGACCCCCTCCTTGATGGAATGGAACCTGCATCTTCAATTTCTTCTGGTCTTTCTTCTTCATCCATCTGCCTTCCCACTTATCCAAATCACTCCATTTCCAGATGCGACCAACTAACTCCTTAATTTTCATTTTCCTCCCAGACCTCCTCATATTAGTTATATCACATTCATCAAAACATGCACAATAACTTTTCTGTAAGGATTTATTCCTACTTAAATTTTCACCATATACTCGAGCTACATCAGAAAGCTCATCATGAGCTTGTACAGCCTGCCTCGTAACATTCTTGCACATGTACATAAAATAATATTCAGTATCTAAGCAGGCAAAAACGAGGTTTCCTAATATCATCTCTTCCAATTCTAATTTTAATTTGACAACATGCACTGCAGTCTCCCTTCTCGGAGACTGGAGTTCCCATCTCGATTCGAACCCTCACAATCTCGCAGTGACCCATTGAAAAACCTAATCAAATCATCAAACTCCCATGAATTAACACCATTTTGGACTCCAGAGGTATTGGACATTATCCCTTCCTGGGGACTACTGCTTGAAATACACTGAGGTAAATTCCAAACAGACAAGTGAGAACCTTGTGACCTCTGAGTGGGTTCCTCTACAGGGGTGAGTTCTGAGTTAATCATTGTCGATGATATAGGAGCGACTTATGGTGGAGTCACCTTATTGGGGACCAAAGGAGTTCTTCCCATCCCTCCCCATGCAGAGGCAACAGGAACAGTAGTTGACGTGTTTGCTCCAGTAAGAACCATCAAAGCATGTGTCGCAGTGCCTGCCGACTCAGGTTTATCTAAGGGAACTGCGGGACCAATAGTTACCGGAACAGTTAATGTGTCTGGGGCATTGGAAACAGAACAATAAACAGGGGTACAAATCTCCAAATTTTCTCCCATAGGGTTCTGACTCATATTTACTGGGGCAGTCAGCGTCTCCACTGATAACAGCACCACTCATCCCTTCAGACTGGGTCATGTTATAAGGCTGTGGGCGTGCTGACAATAACACATTCAGAAAGTCATCACTAGAATCACTATCACTATAACCATTTTCGCCTGAGCCCTCTGTACTCTCTTCTCCTCCTGGGGTTCCTCACTCGTCAATGCAGGGTACAGCCTAGTTCCCTCAATTATTTCAGTTTGCCATTTTTGTTGTTCCACATCCCACCTGGCCTCAGCACAGCTGCGCACTGCCTTCCAGACTTTACCCTGATACCTCTCACTTTCCTTAAAATGAGCTGCACGTTCCCAGGCATTAAGAGCCTTATATTTTGCAGGTTTATGGGGTGGCTTCATCTCGTACAATACCCTTTCCAGATTTTCAATAATTCTCAAACTAAATGTGCCATGACGAGGAATCCTTAAAGCACCTTCATTTTAAGTGATCTTATGCCACTGACTCAGCCAAATGCACACGAGGAGCCCCTCATTTATGGCCATATGATGACCTGCCATCCCTTCTGGTGGCGCCTCTTCTCCTTCTCGAACAGGAGCTCTCACATTTCTCATAATCAAAGCTCTAATAGCCCTGAAACATTTCATTTTTCAGCAGTAACATCAGCAATCACAAAGCGAATTTTTGTTTCAAACAGGAAATAGTCTCTTTAACCACAGCTCTTGTTTGGCCCCAACAGAAAATCTCAGCACGGTACCTCTTGTTCCATCCAATCATAGCGCGGCTCTCTATAACATAATCAACCAATAACAGCACAGCACTACCACCAACGTAAAACAAAACACTAAGCGATTTCAACAATGGTCCGGAGTGACGCTTTCCAACCTACCCAGATACACACTCGAGTGAAACCTCGACCAAAGGGGAATCAAACTGATTAATGCAGTTTCTCCTTTGTGCACCAGAATCCACCACACCAATCACAACTTATTCTCACACAAAGTTATATGTGCCTATCTCAATTGCACAGCCAATGGTACCTCACAATTGACACCACAAAACCTAGCTGACAAATTCCAACGCAATGTATTCTCACTTATCCTGGGATCTTGGGCTACGACAAGTCCGATAACAACTTCAACTGCTCAGCATTAAGCACTTCCTCATCTACACAACAGCTAAAACATCAATGCATCACACAACAGCATCTTAACAAAATACCACAAGCTTGACATACACAATTACAACACGTGACCCTATTAATACTCACTCCACCGCCGTTACAGCTCTTTTCTGATCCACTGGAATGCCGCTGATCCCCCAAACCGAGACAAGGGCTACGACTAGGTTTGGGCAAGTCTAAAGTTCCTGCAGGGGTATTCTATCTTCCTTTGCATCAGTAACTAGCCATCTGGCGTGCTACTATCTGACAGTGTGCTGGTACTTACTACTCAATCTTTTAGTGCAGTTGTTAAAGGTTTTTCCCCATTGGTGGTATGGACCTTTGTTGGTTGACTTGAAACGCTCTAAGGGAGTAGACATCAACAAAACATTTCTAGCTTGTGAAGCCAATGTGACTCCACAATAAGGACCAGGAATTGCCAAAGATGGTTAAATGGATTTTATTTTATGATACTAATCAATATAATAAACAAGCAGATCAAAAATAAGCTCAATAGATACAACAATGCAGCAGGTAAGCTGAAATAGCTCAGTAAGTTCAGCCGTAATAAAATGAGATGCAAAATATTGACAGCCACAGCAATAATTAAACAAATCAAAGTAAACAGGTGTTCCATAAAAAAAACTTCCCTTCTCTCTTTTAAACATAGATCAAACTACAGGACCATATTCCTAGTAATTCTAACTAGGGACCATAGAAGGTGTCAGTATAATAGAAACTTCTGTAAAAGTCTTGGAAAAAATAAATAAGGTAAGCAGAAAGGTCTGCATCTCTCCAAGTCTAAAAGGAATCTGCTTCTCTAACTGTGGGAACACCAATTAAAATACCAGGAGATTCAGAAACATCCTTATCTCCTTTCCACCACCAGGAACCAACGAAATTGTTACTCGAGAGGATCATTTGCAACCTCCCTTCATTTCCTGCAGTTTCCTGTAGCATCAAAACTTGGACTGTAAAGCGCAACCTTGAACATCTCGCCATCCTGGTACATGATGAACAGAAGGCCTCTTTTGACCATTAATTCTCCACGTTCACTTCCAAGTTCTTCCCTTCGGGCCTCACTATTAACAGTCTAATACAAACAATATGCCTTTCTCTAACTTACAAGAAACATGATAATGCACCTGCAAAAGAAAAACAAGAATACACAGGCAAGGCTAAATGCACTTCAATTGAGGTCTGTAGTCAGGCTAAGTTAACTCAGCAGTTGATATGAACTTCAAATACATGATTTTACAAACACAAATTTAACTCAAACAAATTTAACTCAAAACATGAATAAAAAATACACCATTACATGATTAAACTGAACATTAGTACACTCATATGTAAATCTCTAATCCATATAATTATTACATTTCATTAATACATTTAAATGCTTCACACACGTTAATGGAATTAAGGCACAAGTGAATGTAATGTCACATACGAGTACATATTTGTAAAATGTTGACAGATATAGGTGGATCCTAAATTACGCTGCTCTAGCAGCTATGGTGTCCCTGAACACCGACTTTACTGCTTCTTGATGATGAAGTGTAGTAATATAGTCACCTCCTCACTTGACATGATATAATGCCATTCTAAAGCAGCAGTCAATAGTTTCTGGTAATGGAAAAGTGGGTCTTTATTGCTTGATTGATGGTGCTACCATCTAAATAGAAAACTAACTGGAAAAATTAGTACAATTCAGAGTGTACGTACAACGGTAGAAGACATAACTCCTTCGTTCTACTCACTGGAGTGTCACTCAAAGTGTCACTCAAAGTGTCACACATAAGGCACTGCAATATCACACACAAGAACACTGAAAACATAGAAATGTCACATAAGCAGGGCCACTGGAATTATGCTGCAGGGGAGGCCCAAATTATGCAGAAACAAAAGGCCAGTTATGGGGCACAATGCGGCACATTTTCTGATAGTATTACTTTATTTTTTTAATTTGTACACTTGTTAACACAGTCTGGGGTTGGTGGTACCTCATTAGTACCAGTGTAACTCCCAAATATAGCAATAAGCTACAAATATTTGATCAGTTGACCTTTGCAAAGGGCCTTCCATTGTGCAGCAACACGTGTTGCTGCGTTTTTAGTAACTTTAAAAGTCTTTGAGCTAGAAACAAACATATTTTTGTAAAAATCAGCAGATTATGCAGCAGATGAAGGATTATGTGGCAAATGCAGCAAATCTGTAATTATGGTAAAAACGCAGCAGCCACACAATCGCACAATTCCAGTGGCCCTGCACATAAGCAATCTGAAAACTTGACAGGTGTGCGAGAGGCCAGTCAGCAGAGCAGTTTCTGGAACAATGGATTATCAGGACCCTGAAGCCTTTGAGTCTCCTTCTACATAGAAAGAGCTTGTGGGTGTTAATGCTGTTGCCAATGGGGGCCCCACCAAGGTCTAAAGTTTTTAACTGTAGAGACATTGAGGCAATACTGCAGAGTATCAGGAAATAAGTCAGGCCCCAGTTTGGGAAGCAGGTGATTACAGTACAGTACGACTATACGCAAAAAGTGCAGATTCAGAGGAGGTTGTTTGTGGCAGTCAAAAAAAGTGTGCCGTGAATTTAAAATACATGCAGTTATACCCTGCTAAGCTTCAAGTTATTCACAATGGCATGTTGTAATTTTTCATAGTCTGTAAATGGCTGGACATGGAAAGTGGAGCCCAGCAGCGATCTAGCCACTCTAGGCCATGCAGGGCCGGTGGAGAGGGCAGCACAGATCGAATACTATGATTGATAGAACAGGGGCTGTGCTGGTGACAAACTCCTTGGGTGGTGGTTTAGACTGATGGAACCTTGGTGATGGAAGAAATGCAGAACATTAATTGGAGACCACTCTGAAACAGTTGGAGGAAGATGGAGGCCCAAGCACCTTACAGGAAGCAACAGATATGTCTCAAGGAAGGTAAAGTGCAGAACAAGGAAGTGAGGAACATGACACAGAGGCATTGGGACTATGACTCATGTTGATGTAATCTTTTTTTTAAAGTAAAGTTGAACATTAAAGTGCCAATGAGAGAGCGGAAGGAAATTAATGTAACATGGGACACAAAAAACAGGGATATATAAATACCAGAATGACACTCAGCCCCCCACCCCCTTGTGGGAAATTCTTGGGGGCATATTATCAAGAACGGCGTTAAAATTATCGCCGGTTTAGCGGCAGAAAACCACTGCTAAAGCAGCAATAATGGGCTTGATAATATGCCCTGGAGAATTCCAATAGAAGCCCATGTTCACACCAGAACATGGACTTCTATTGGAATTCTCAAGGGCATATTATCAAGCCCATTATCGCCGCTTTAGCGGCAGTTTTCTGCCGCTAAACCGGCGATAATTTTTAACGCCGTTCTTGATAATATGCCCCTTGGTCTTTCCCACTCTAACGTAGCATTGCTGGAGAGCCGGCACCAGGTTCTGTGCTGGGCTGGACGGCCCTTGAGCAGCCTGGGCCCGGCACAGCAACAGCGAATCTCATCTGCATATTGATTGTCTGTTTTTTTGCATGAAGCTGCCAAGTCAATAAACCAAGGGAATGTAGTCCATTAGGGAATTAGGTTGAGCATATAGCGCCAGTCAGACCACCAGTGTCGCTGCCTACAGCAAGGACCAACTAGCTAAAGTTTGGGTGGGTTGCCAAAGTTTACACGTTAGGTGACAGTTCAGCGTGGGAAACGTAAAGCAGCAGTACGTGTGTCACACTGACAAAGAGGGAACGTAGAGAATAGAGGATTGAGTGGAACACACAGATCACTGGCACTATGTGAATACTCACCTGGAAAGTGAAAGATCTCAAGGGGCATAGGGTATTAGTCTATTTAAAGCAATACAAGACAGAAGTTGCATTTCTACAGGAGACACATCTGAAAGAGGCAGAGGTAACCAAGCTAAAAAAGTGGTGAGATGGACTTTATTCAGCTACTTTGAATATGCAAGAGGTGTGCTGATATGGGTAGTGCTTGGGATGCTGTTCTACCACCATTTCACAAAGGCAAGGTCTGGGGGTCGATTGCTTGTTACAAGTGGTCTTCTGAATGAGAACCAAATGTGCATGACATATGGCAGGGATTTCTTTCAGAGTGTGTTGGAGGTGGCCTGGCCTGCACTGATGTTTCCATGCTGTGTACTGGGGATAAGAACTGTAGATCGAAGCGTGAGACTATAGACGACCTGCAAATTTGAACACAAAATCTAATTGGACTGCCTCAGTGCAGAATCTAATCGAAAGAGTCTGGTTGTGACTAGGAAGTACAACCATTACTCTATGATGCACAACACCTACAGCAGGTAAGATAGAATTTTTACAATGAAGGAGGACCAGCATCAATTTGCTGAAGCTATGCACCTGGGAAGGTTACAATCAGAGCACTCTTCATTTCCCATAGTGTGCAATGGGGAGCAATATCGTCAAAAGTACCTATGTGGCAATTTTGACAGGAGGTGCTGCAGGATGGGGCATTTCTCAGTAAAGTGAAAGGGGTTGATTTATAAATGGGAGGACAGACAGTCGTTCCTCCAGCGGGACCAAGTAAATTGGCAGGCCCCCCCCCACGCCTAGGGACGGGGGGCCCTTAGTGGCAACTCGGGCGGGAGTCGACTTCCGGTTGAAAGGTTGAGGGTGGAAGGGGGAGTCGTCAGGAGTGCAGGAAAGTTGGAGGGGCGTCACCTGGGTGCTGACGACCCTCCCAGAACAAAGGAGATAAAGGGCCGGGGTCTCGAGGGGGAAGCCTTCTTTGTCCCTTCACCGCGGTGTCCAGCGGACTGGAGCTGCAACGAATTGCGTGGAGTGTCGGCGACCGGTCGATCGGAGCATCCAGGCGAGGGGGCCATAGCTGCGTAGGTGACAAGTATATGTATGCGGTGCAAGCGTGTGGGAATTTGAATGGGTTTTGCGCGTTTGAAGTGTGTTAGGCGTGGCGCACGGTTTGAAGGAGGCACTCGGCGGGGGGGATGCTCTCTGGAGATTTGCGAGAGCGGTAGCGCTGTGCGGGGATCAGGGCACCCTGCATATGGAGAAGGTTTCCAGGCGCGAGACAGGCACTGGAGTTGGGGCTATGAAGCTGGTGTAGCGCGGAGCGGGGAGCGGGTCACGCTGCACTGGGAAGGGCTTCCAGGCGCGAGGCGGTATCTATGAGGACGGACTGCGGAGGCGGGGCCCGGGGGCGCGATCGGGAAAAACGGAGGCTCAGCACGGAGCGGGCATTTAGGCAATGAGGCACTGTTTATCCTTAATTTTCTTTAACGGTACCACCCTCTTAAATATCAGATTTCAGCCTCACTCATAAATCAACAAGTAAGAAGAATGAGTTGTACATAGTTCACTCATTGACCTTGTTATAAGCATGCTACGTTGGTTTGGCGAAAAGAGAATATTCTATTAAATGACTGGCTAACCAGGTAGTTATAATAAAAAATAACCACTGGATGTCGCTAAAAGACCGCTGAAGTAACTGGCAGATTTTATTTTTCAGAAGAGTATAGATGTAGATTCAGAAGTAGAGGCTTCTGGGATAAAAGGAAATAAGCTAATTTTGGTGCTAAATGTAATGCAGATGCTGCACAGGGTGTCGGGCCCCGGTTTCACTCGGGGTGATGGGCGCGCGCAGCTGCGAGCGCGGATGCAGGGAGGCTGCTACCTTGTCACCCCCCCCCCCTGGTTTCGTACATGTGCGAGAGGAAAGGGGGTTATGCGTAAAGGGAGTTTGACCATGGTATAAGGGCGGGGCAGGTGGACAGTGGGGAGCAAGGCAAGCGCTTCATACAAGGCCCGTCAAGAGGGCAAAGGGGAAGAACGCAATGGGCGCCTTGTAACTCTTTTTTGCTTTATTTAGAGGGCAGGATGCCACCAAAGCGGGCACGTGGAGCCAAGGAGGCCCCCGCTACACTGGAAGAATTTCGATCACTGTCGGCGTTGTGGGAGGTCGCGAAGAAAGGCGGCATTGACTGGGCCCCACAAACATTGACTCAAGGGGTCGAAGGGAGTCCACAGCAAGAGGCTCCATCGTCCAAACGCACAAGGAGGACGCCAGAACGTTTCCGAGATACGCAACAGGAGAAGGCGAAGAAGGTTGTTGAAGCGCGGGCGAGCACTTCAGGTGAGGCGTTGGCGGTAGGCCAACCCCTGGTAAACACGGACAATAGTCAGGCTTGTGGCGCTGCTGCGCAGAAGGGTCAGGCGAATGCGGAAACAATTCCGGTAGAGGGGCTTCGACAGAGCTTAGCACCCCCCACAGCATCACCGACAATACTGGCAGCGGCAGCCCCTGCCACGCAAATACAAGGAGAGATGGTGGTGGCAACAATACCGGCCATGCTGGCGCCCGCACCGGTGGTAGCACATCAAGGCAGTGGAGTGGCGCAAGTTTGGGTCCAGTCAGGTGGGGTGGCACAATCTCCCATGGTGGTGGCGGCAGCGTCACAAAGTCCAATCAATAATGCAGGATTGCCAGGGCCAATACCACCCGCACTGCCAGGTCCCCAAGGGGCGGTGGTATCAGGACAACATCCCTTAACACAGAGCCCGGGGATCTATGGTTCCTCGTCATTGGCGCTAGCACCGTCAGCAGGTATTACATGGCATGTGCCGGCAGAAACCAGAGAGAAGATATTCAGGGGAGAATTCATAGATGTATTTGATTTGATCAATGTGGGGGTGGTACCTGGGAAGAACAGGGCAGGCAAGGAGGGCGAAGTTAAACAGAAAAAAGTTTGGGTGGAATGGTCTATCAAGAATTGGATTACTGGGTTCGCAATCTACGCAGCAATCATGGTAGAGCGGTTCCCAGGGTTGGCGGCGCAGCTGATAAGCTACATGTCAATGATTCACGGAGCCGCATCAGAATTCCAGGGCTTGGCTTGGTTGCAATATGATAACAAATTTAGACAAATGAAGGCGGTAAGGCCAGAAGTGGCATGGGATCAGAGGGAGATCAATATATGGTATGCTGAGTTTCACTCGTCAACACCGGTTAGCAAGACCACTCACTCCTTTCTGTGACAGACAGTCGTTCCTCCAGCGGGACCAAGTAAATTTCTCTGTCCCCCTGGTGGAGGGAACGATCACCACATTTATAAATGACTGCCAATCAGGCAGTCATTTACAATGCATTGGCATGAACCGCTGTGCCGGTGGTTCCTGCAACTGCTTTTTGCTGTTTGCTGCATTGCTATGTGATGCTGACCCAGCCCTGCACCAAACAGTTTTCTTTTTATATTTTCAAACAGATAATCCCGAAACAGGATTTTCTCTTTGACAATAAAAAATGTAATGCTCCCCTGGCTGTGGGAGTCATCTCCCATTGTGAGGGGAGCATTAATACCATTTTACTTTCCCCCACTGCCAGGGTTTGCCTAGCGGTGATGGACCTCATTTAAATGGCTATATGTCCACCCATTCTAATTAGTTAGGTGGATATATAGCCATTTTTTCAACAGCTCTTAGTCCGTCAGACCGTCAGAGTGGTTTGGCTGTGGTAGTGATGGAGTAGTTACCACCGTAGCCAAACCTATTGTCAGCCTGCATCACATCGGGCGGGCGGATCCTTATGTTGGCGGTATGTACATTCTGTCACCGTTATGATGAAGTATACATACCACCAACATATAAATTAGGCCCTACTACTCAATTAAACTATAGTTTAATACCAAATGGGGGTCTACAGATAGGAGATTGACTAACTGCACTTGAAGCTGTTACACATCACCTATATATGGCACCGTACTTCACCGAGAACTAATGCTTTGAGAACAAGAGGAGCACTTGACTAGATTAGAAAAAATATTGAAGACTGATCCCATGAAGTAGAGAGAACTAATAGAGACCAAGTAGAAACTAGGTGACACTTGGTATCAGGTGCGGCCGGTACAGGTAAGAGGGGTGAGGTGGGGCAGGAGGGAAGTCGACAGACGACGGGATAGGGAAAATAAAATAAATAAATAAATAAATAAAACCACTTACCTTGCACTCGCCGCACCGCCGAGTCAGAACAGCCTAACCCAAACTGCCAGGCCAGGTCTCCTCCAGGTAGTACTAAAAGCAACCCCAGAGATTCTTGAACATGTAAACAAGCCCTCAGAGTGTGTGGCAGAATTCAGCAAGCATGCTGGCAAAGTCCTTTAAAAAGTATCAAAAGTCCCAGCAAAGCACTCTCCACCAGGGCTGGAGTGGGGAACAAAAAGCAGCCCTGACAAAAATGACAAAACCAGCCCCACTCCTTTAATCTTCTCATGCTATAACTCTCTTTCCAACTATCTATTCTTCCTCTTCTTTCTCTCCTCTCTACCTTCTCCCTCTCTGATCAATTTCTCTGCCTTCCCCTCTGTAGCTCCTCCCCAGCCTGGGTACCTGCCAATGACTACACCACATACGGAGCTTAGAATAACACGTCTTTATTCATCTGCATGTAACTTCAAACTCAACATTCTAAATCTGTATTCACTTCACTACGCTCGAACACTTATGTCACAGTTCTATGGAGTTCATCAGGAGCCAAAAGGGTTCTGTCATTGCTAACTCACATGTCACTACACCCTCCCTTCCGCTCTCTCTCTTGAAGACTTCCCGTGCTTCCTGCAATTAACCTCGGGGAGCTGGGGAAAGTGAAGGAGGCACCAGGAGCATCCCTGGGCTTTCAAAACCGTCCCCAAAAGCTCCAGCCCAAGGGGGAAATTCCCAGTGGAATAGAAGGTCTGCTTGGCCCTGTTCACCAGAGATTTTGCCAATCAGCTCTAAGAACCAGCCTGACTGGCTGCAAGACAAGGCAAACAGAGAAAACATGCTGTCTGGTTTTGACACAGATGATTTGTGACAATCTCTGAGCTTAGTGGTAATGCAGCAATTTACAGATATGCATTAGTCTAGGTGATGTGTAACCGCTTTACAGGCAGTTGCAAACTATCTCCTAAGCCGTTCTCTATTGCCTTTTGGTGCCCTGCTCCTTCCAGACATGTTTGGCAGTAAGCATGCAAAAACACCATCACTCAATATGACTGACACTCCAAACATCGAATGGCTGCTCTCTGGGCTGATACAAAATGGAAATGGCACATGCAACAAAGCAAGACTTAAGGGAGTTTACCCATTTCACCACTCTATGTATGCTGCCTTTGGGCTCATTTAATAGGTGAATGACATCTCAAGCAAAAAAGTGCAGTCGCCCCTCCCTATTTATTATTTGATTATATTTTTGCTGTTATTATTATTTTTTTTCTTTATTGCAAAGAATCTTCCAGACCTGAAAGATACAACCCTCATTATAGTTTTAATCTGTGCTAATTATAGTTTCATTTTAAATCATCTACTACAGACTTGCCGTGGACATAGATCACCCCTGAATGCTGGCAGGCACCCTTTTTCCGAATTTACAGGGCATTCTTACTAGTTACATTATTGTATCGTTCTGTAGGTATTACGAAATTGTGCATGTGTTGAAATTTACTGGAAGTAGATTTGCCTCGGTCTTTCAGGACACATAGAATCACCCTACCCACTGCTGCTCTATGGTCATTAGTGAGGGTTTTTTGTTGTATGGATGAGTGGGTGATCTAATATTCAACTACTGTGCCTTTTTGTTGTTTTGCTGATCACAAAGACTTCAGAGACATAATCCTTAGTCACTGTCATTTGAGTGTGACCTGAAGGGCACTTTGAACTTCAGCACAGTTAAAATAGCCTTCTTTCCCTCGGGATCTATATATTGAACGCCATTAAACAAAATGAAATAACATAATTAAAATAAATAATAACACCTATGGGTAAAGCTCTTACAAATAGCAAACTAAGATGCTAATTCCTATGTAAAAGTACAAGTTGTTATCAGGTAATATGCACCGTGGTAGTTAGGTGGGAGTAAGGTTTGCACTTGCTCCCTGGTGTTGTGTACTTCCTACTAATCCGTAGGATCTGCACATTGCTTGGACAACATAAACTAGGGGCTTGGTGCCAAGACTGATTAAATGTTGGCCTATAGACCAGCTAGCTCACAGTGCCACCATAAGCCCCCCTAACGTACAGGGAGCGAATGGTTTCTGGCAACCACTGAACATGACAACCTTGTCCTCTCAAGGCTGCGCACATTGGGGCATATTTATAAGCCCCTTGCGACACCGGAGCATCACTTTTTGCGACACTCTGGTGGCTCAAGCTGCAAAATCATTTTTATGAGGTCACGCAAAGCCACTTTGCGTGGCTTTCAATGGCCTCATAGATATGGAGTAAGGCAAGGCAACACAAATCGCTGCATTGCCTTACTCTGCCCTAGGGAGGCGTTCCATGGGTGTTGCGGTGGGTGTTCATACGCAACATGCATGGATTTTGATACTTCCCCAGATTTACAAAACCATGTATACCTGGGGATGCGCCAAAACCTTACGCCTCCCCAGGGGAAGTGTAACAAAGAGAAATAACTTTATTTCTCCTCCCAGGGTTGTTTTTGTGCAGTAAGGTGTCCCTTCCTGCACAAAAACAATCCTGCCGACAACACAGGCACTCGTGCACCATGGTGCCTTCTTTGGCGCTGGGCTGCCAAAACGCAACCAGGGCAGGGGAAAGGACAGGAATGCACCATATTGTATAAATATGGTGCATTCCTGCCCTACGACAAAAGCCCATAAATGAGGCCTTCTGGCTTTCTGAAACCTTTTAAAGCTGCGACTTCTTGGAGTACAATGGTGGTATAAAGTGCAGCGGATGTCAATTTCAGCACATAAATCTTTACTTCAATATCGAAATGTGACTCTTTTTTTATAAGTTTCACAAAGAGACATGCCGGATGTGAGTTACAAAGTATTCTTACTTGAGCAGGTGTGACTTATTCCTAAAAAAGATATTCAAACTGTCAGGAGGAAGTCAAGAGTGAGTCATACCTACTCATTAATGTTGTGAACCAGGCCTGTTGTGTCAAGCTAGGAGTGTTTTGGCAGGGTTGACATCGCAACAAAAAAAGATGTACTGTGGCACAACGATATTTTGTGTATGCCAAAGTATGGCTGTAATACGAACCACGCCCATAAACAGTAGCACTGTAGCTCAAAAAGTGAATTTGAAGGGCAAAATACAAAACATTTTAGTGCTACCTGCACATGCAAACTTTGAGCACATGAAATCTGCCACGTAAAAATGATCAATCATTTGCAAATGCCATGTAGAACTTGGGCCACTTTACGGTGGTGCCCTTAGGTGCTACAGGCGTTTCACTTTTTGCACATCCAAAGAACTTCCATGTTTCAGAAGTTCAGGTCTGAGTTTTACACACGGTCGTGGAGTACGTCAAACTCCCAGTTGTACAGCATGCTGCCATGTGCAAATACCTCTGTTTCTCTTAATATATGCCTCTCTCACTACTCTCTAGTTTCTACATCTCTTTTATCTACCACCATTATCTATCACTCTATCACCTTTCCCCCTCTCCCTACAATGCTTACCCTCTTTACCTCTTGTTGTCTCCCTCTAATTCTCTCCAACTTTGACCAATAGGCGCTGGAAGTAGGGCTGCGGGGGTTGCTGTAGCACCCCCAAAATGACCGTGCAGGACTTCAAAAGGTGAATGAGCATTAAATATAGTTTTAAATGTTATTTTTATCTTGTCTCAATTGTTTGAGTACAAAGATAGAGGTCAATTGTCAGGCTATGTGTCTTGAAAATTGCAATTTATTATTTTCATAAAGAGAGTGGTGCTTTCTTTCTCCGACTGCAAACTGAGAAGATTTTGTAATATGAACTAAGTGAAAATCTTGCAGGGATACAGGGAGCATAAAATGAATTGCATGTCCGTGCAAATCTAGCAGCCATTTCAATTGAGAATGTTCTTCTGTCTTTAAGTGTCAGTGTGCTACCATACCATGTTTTAGTAATATATTTGTGGCAAGGTGCTCCAAAATGCACCACTGGCTAGATAGGTTATTTTTACCTCTCTCCCGCTGATTGGGTATGGCTCATTTGCTAAACTTGTTCTTTGGGCAATGCCTGGATTTTTCACAATCCTTATGACTTCAATGATGAACATTGATTGCAGCACCCCCACTCTAAAAATTGTTTCAGCTCCTTACTCTTACCTCCCTGTCTATCTTACCTCTCTCTCTACCTCTCCCATCTCTTTCTATATTACCTTTCTCTGCTCCATATGTTTATATTTTTGCATCTCATCTTTCGGGCTGCCTCACCAATTACAAAACCTCTGCTCTTTTCTGTGCCCTGCTTCTCTCCCTGCATTCCTCTATGTTACCTCTGTCTACCACCATCTATTTCTCTTTCTCTGCTTCAGCTATCTGTGTCATGCCTCCCTCTTGACTTCAGATCAGCTCTTGTACCGCACCCCTATCTCTTTACCTCTCTCCACGTATCTCATTGTACCTGTTATGTCTACTCTTGCTACATCACCTGTCTTTGAATGCACCTCTCTCTCCCTACCCCTCTCTATGTGTCTCTCATGACCTCCATTCTCTGTATATCCCTCTCTACTTATGTTTACATTTCTGTCCCTCTCTCTACCTCAACTATCTCTACCTCACACCTCTATCTTCATCTCAATGCTCTGTTCGCATCTCACACCTCATTATTTCACCTCCATCTACGTCGCCTCACTTTCTTCATCTACCTTTACCTCTCTCTCTCTCGTAATCTCTCTATAACTTACAGATCTCTAATCTTCTCACCCCCTGACTCACCTCTTCCTACTTCACCTCCCATCCCTCTCACTCATTTCTCTGTCTACCTCACAATTCTCTCACAACCTTCAGTCTCTGCCCCAACTCTCTCTCTCTCTCTCACACACACACACTAACCACCTTTTAATTCACATCACCCTGCATTCCCTACCATACCTCTCCACCTCATCTTTGCCTCTTTCTCAGGGGTGGCTCCTCCACTAGGGCAGAGTAGCGTCGCCCCACTACTTTCTCGCAGTGCGAGAAGCAGAAACATAAAATAGTAATAACTACCATTTTATGTTTCTGCTTCTCACACTACAAGAAAGCAGAAGGGTTTGGTTGCGGGCAGGTGGGCGGGGCTGCTCTGAGCTGGGCTGGGCAGGAGGGGAGGAGTGGTGTGGTGTGCCCACTCCTGCACACCTGTGGGGCCGCCCAAAAAAGTCATGCGCACTCTGCCCTTTCTCCATGCAGGCTGCAATGCAGCCTACATGGAGAAAATGGCCTCCATGTAAGCCCCTGGCTGGGCGGCATCCCCACCAATCACAACGCTGCCATTGCAGCGTTGTGATTGGCTTAGGGGAGGGAGGCTGCCTGCACCCAGTTCCTGCAGGAGCAGGCGGTGAGAAAAAGCGGGACCTGGCCGGGGAACAGGTAAGTCTTTTTTTTAATTATTAAATTACCCCCCCCTCCTCCCCGCGCGACCCTCCCCCCGCTACCCCCCGCCCCGCCTGCGATTAATGCCAGCCGTGACTGCTCCTTCTCTTTCTGATTCCTCTAACTCACTCTTATCACAACCTTACTTCTGCCTTGCTCCCTCTCTTTCTCTAACACATCCTCTCCTTCTCTGTCTCCTCCTCCACGCTCTCCCTGTGTACCGCCTTGTCTACTTTCACTGATCCTCTTTACCAGGGCCGGACTGGCTACCGGGCGTTTTGGAATGCTGCCGAGCTGGGGGCTGATTTCGTTGATGGGGACCTGCGTGTGCTGAACGAAATCCGTTTTGCTTTGTTGATTTCGAAGCACACGCAGGTCTCCATCAACGAAATTAGCCCCACCGCAGTGACATCAGCCCCCAGCTCGGCAGCATTCCAAAACGCCCGGTAGCCAGTCCGGCCCTGCTCTTTACCCCACCTCTCTTGCCCTCTCTCTCTTTGTACATCTCCCATCTTGACCTATCTCTACCACTTTATAAGCCTGAACTCTCTTTCTATACCACTCCTCTAGCTCTATTCTTCACCACTTACTACTCTCTCAACCTAACCTGTTTTCTTAACGTACTTCTCATTCTAGTCCTCTCGCTAGCAAAATCATTCTCTCTCTACCTTGCATCTTTCTATCATTCTCTTACTACCCCGTCTCTCTGCCTTTCTACTGCAACATTTATTGGGCTCTATCTTTCTCTAACTCACCCCTGGATATACCTCCTTCTTCCTCACTCTACAGTTCCTTCTCTGAATCTCTTGCTCTCTCTACCTCACTATTTAATTCTAAATCCTTACCTATCTCCTTACTTATTTTTCTCTATCTACCTATTTGTGTCTTTTTCTTGTTATCTTGCCTTCCTCTCTTCACAACTCTATCTCACCTGAACCTCATTTCGATCACTATCTCTTTGCTCCCTCTATTTTACCTCTCTTGCTATGCTCTTCTCCTATCTTTCGCCTCTCTCCTGTCCCCTCTCATTTCTGCTGCTCACCTGAGCCGAAGGTCACTGTTTTACAGGGGAAGTTTACGCATAGAAAGATGAGAGGAAGAACAATGTAAGAGAAAAGAATTAAGGAGAGAATTATAAGATTTTTTCGCATGGGATGGTGAAGATCGTTGGGCCAGTTTTTTTAATTCTCTTATGCAGCAAGAATGCCATCTGTGAAGAGGGATTTATCTGAAATTATAGGTATCTGGTAATTAAATCTACAATTTGAAGCTCTTGGTACATATTTTTTATCCACTGGTCCACTAAACACCCACCAAGTCGCCATTACCGTGCATTTCCTACAATGGGAGGACCAGGCCATTTAGAAACTGAATTCCACATAAAATATTGTTTTTGCAAGACGAAACGAACTAGCTCCAAATACAAAATGAAATTACTTCATCAATGCTTGATCAAGCTTTCTTTTGCTACTATTTGGTTGGTTGACCCTGGGAAGTTTAAGCTTTTGGCTGCCTATTTGCTTAACATTCAACATTGTTAATCATAATGAGTTCTTGAATTATCTAAAGTGTGTAGTAAATTTAAAATTGTTCCGAATTGTGCAAGGAAATATCACCGGCGCAACAAAAATTGCACTCGGACCTATCATTACACTAGCACTTCTATGTTATGTTAAATTGCATTTACTGAGATTAGGTATTTTATATTATCGTTGTCTAGCGACATCTAGTGGTTTCTCGTGTACATTGCTGAACGGTGTTATCAGAGTCCTCACTCGTTCATATTCGTATAAAATAAAGTATGCCTGTGAATTAAAATGGTAAACTTTTCCAGTAGTTTGTGCTCTTTTGCTATTCTTGCGGATCCATTTGTATTTAACTGCGGCTGAATGTACTTGTTATCGTTCCCTTAAATCTCCTTCTCGTGTTAATATCGCCCATAGCGAGAAAATCCAGCTGACTATTTGTATGAAAAAACTGAACACAAACATATCAAGTAAAAAACATACACGGAAATCATACCTCTCCTAACAGCAGGCGCTCCCATTTGCTTCCGTTTCTTCTGAATTTTCTAGGAGGGCGCCGCTTATTAAACAGGACACTTCTCAAGGTGACTTTCGATTGTTCAAACTTTAGAACTACAGAATCTCCACTCCACCACAAAAAGGTACACATAGCGCCACACATAGTCCCACAAATCCATGTAAAGCTTGTATAAAACTGTAATAGAAGTTTTGGAAACCAGCACGCACCAGCAAGGACTTGACTTGGACGAGTTTTGGCATCAATACGAATATCAAATTAAAGTTTATTTCGCTTGCTTCGTGAAGCGCACAAAATCGAATTATATAAACGTCTACTAATATATAAACTCTTAATATAATATATTTACATCACATTAGTCGCTGCCATTTTAAAATACAAAGAATGGATTATTTACTTTAATTGCATTTCATTTGTCTTAGTAGTAGATGCAAGTATTTTCTTTGTGTCATCGTCTGTGTTTGTAGTGGTAGCTTCCAAAAAGTGATAACTTTTCGTCAGATTTTATCATTACTTGGCAATGAAACAACGTGTATTACAAATGGTCTAATTTTCTTTCGAGCAAGGACAACATGTCCTGTAAAAACGTCTCATGCACGCCCGTGCCCTTCTAACCTCTCAAAACTAAGGGGCATATTAGCAAGGAATAGCAATATTTATCGCTAAACGCGCTTAGCGCGAATCCTGTTAACGCCGCCTATCGCTGGAAAATATCGCTGAGATAACACCCTATTAGTAAGGTTTAACTCCATAGCGATAATATTTCCAGCGATAGCGGCAAAATGCGAGAATATCGCTGGATAACCAGCGATATTCTTGCATTAACGCTAAGGTGGATTCAGCATTAGAATCCACCTCCTATACCTTAAACAGGTAAGTCATAGTCAGTAGCAGGTGTTAAAATCTAGCGATAAACGCGCTTAGCGCGATTTATTTTATCGCTTCGCCTGCCTTGATAATAGGGGTTAGTGGTGTTAGCGACTGTTTACAGTCGCTTTTAGTGGGAACGCCTACCTTGCATGTCATTAGCGATAAATATCGCTGACATGCAAGGCGATGTAATTCCCGGCCTCTAACGCCTGAAAGCTGTCGCTAACGCCTGTTTGCGACAGCTTGCTAATAGGGCGTTAAAAATATCGCCGATTTAGTGGCAAAAGTGCCGCTAAATCGGCGATAAAGCCCTTGATAATATGCCCCACGATTTGCTTAAAGAGAAAGCTTGCACCAAGACCTGCCAATATTATACAGCACGGAATCAGGGATGGACAGCTTAAGAGGAAATACAGGGGCATATTTCCTAGGATTTGCGATAATTATCGCAAAGCGCGCATAGCGCTGTTTTTCTTATCGCCGGCTATCGCTGGATTTCATCGCGGAGATAACATGTTATTATCAACGCTTATCTCCAAGGCGATAAAAAATCCAGCGTTAACGGCGAAACCCAGCAATAGTGCGAGTAATCCAGCGATAAAATCACTGCGCTAATGAAAAGCTTGCTAATAGGCAGGTGAGGACTTAACCTTACAATCCACCTCCCATTGACAAGAATGGTTAAATTCAAGTTTTTAGCAGGTGTTAAATTCCAGCGATAATCGCGGTTAGCGCGACTTTTTTTATCGCTTCGCGGGCATTGCTAATAGGGGGAAGTTGTGTTTGCGACTGTTTTCAGTTGCTTTTAGTTGGGAACGCCTACTTTGCATGTCATTAGCGATATATATCGCTGACATGCAAAGCGACACCAAAACGGTCGCTTTCGCCATAAAGCTGTCGCTAACAGCTGTTAGCGACAGCTTGCTAATAGGGCGATAGAAATATTGCCGCTTTAGCGGCAAAAAGTGCCGCTAAAGCAGCGATAACACCCTTGCTAATATGCCCCACAGTTATCACCAAAGGCTAGTAGTTAGACGTGTTCGATTCTCCTCAGAAGCCAAGTTTTTAGGTTCTGAATCGTGTTTTAAACTGAGTATTTGAATCAACCGGGGTGCTCCTGTATTCATAGGACCCATCTCTGCTACCAAATTAACACAAACTTTATTAGACTTCCCCAAAACAGTATTTGTGTTAGTTATATGTTATGTTATGTCATGTCCTGTTACTTAATTAAGCTTATGAAAATCGCTGTTGCATGAAGCTCTCCATATAGCAGGATGATTAAAGAGGCACAGATTGATAAAGAGAAACCCTTGGTGTCTCCTCACAACTTCTTCTTTGTGTTGATTTTCATCACACATTATAACTGCTGCTTCTATGTTCCTCAAACAAGAGCACGAGCAAAAGGACAAAGTAGTAAAGCACAATTTGCCTATGTTAGTCCGTAACCCAGAGTCTTGAGAGCATTTGCCTAGCTCCGGAAGTCACAGTAGAAGCTTTTAAGTGCTAAGCCCCACATCATAAGAGGTGCCTCAAGTCAGCAGGTAATGGAAAAATGATGGACCCCCTAAACATTTCCTATACAGTGTTCAGATTTGACTAACACATTGTTAGACCTGACAGCCTTAGGGTGGTCTTCCTCCAAACGTTTTGCCAGCTTGACTTCAATTTTGCTGAATTTTGCTTCTGTTGGCATTAGGACTCTGTACACTACCACTGCTAACCAGTGCTCACTCACCTGAATGTGGTTTGATTGGCAGATCCACAATTGGCATATATTTAATTTACTATAAGTCCCTAGTAATGTGCAGTACCTGTGCCCAGGACCTGTAAATTAAACACTACTAGTGGGCCTGCAGCACTGATTTTATGGCATGACACGGAGGCAAATATTATGCAATCTCCTTTTATTGCCAGCTCACTGCAGCAACAATTAGAAAGAATTTAGAACTTTTAAAACATTCTAATCATCTATAAGGCACAGCAACAAGCAGCCATCTTCCTTCTTTTGTTGCTGCTGCTCACAAGATAAGTAACCTTTACTTTACTTGTCTAAAATGTATTGTTTAATTACTATTACTGCGACCTATGAGTTGACTGTATTCCTGTTATATTACAAATTACTACTTGGTCATCTGTAGCCCCTTAGGGATTTCAGATGTAAATTGTTAAGCTTTTTATCCTATTTATGTTTATAAGTTTACTTCATAGACTTTGCTTAAGCCTGTTTGCCTTTGTATTAGATTTAATTAATAATAAGATTCCATTTCATTTTTAATCAAAATATGAAGACTCTCCCAGACCGCAAAGCAGTTTTCAATCACCACCAGCAGGCCCGGGCCCGCATTCAAATAACGCGCCGGGGCCTCGCGCTCACCAGCGCGACCCCCGCGCTCTGCCCACAGCTTTCCAACTATGAGGCTCACGCGACCAGCAGCAACGCTACCAGCGTGTGCGCGAGCCTTGTTTTACAAATTAAACTTACCGAGGGGGAATTCCCAGCCTCTCCTCCGACGCCGACTTCCCAAAAGGGGGGCACCACTTCTCACCTCTATCCCGGTGTGGCCGCATCTGCAAACGCGACCACACAGGGAGCTTTTCTCAATAACGAGGAAGTGAAGCCTTGTTTCAATAATTTAGAGGAAAGTACCTTATGCTTTCATAAGGTACTCCACAGAAACGTCGTTTCTTTGCCAAAAACGACAGTTGTAAGGAGTTTCAACGCGACGGACCACCGAGGCTGCCCCCTGCTGCCCAAATATTTACTTAGAGCCTGAAATTAATCAGTGTACACGCCCACCTGCTTTTTTAACCCCTTATATTTAGGGAATCATTCCTTTACTTTTATATTTATATATATTTAAAAAAACAAAAATGTCTGATGAACAATTTGATCAACCTGGGTGCTCTTCTTGGTCGAACAAGCCCCAGAGAAAAAGACCATCAGGTGACAACCCTCACAAAAAAACTAAAAATCAAAAGGAATAATTGAGAGTTTGCCGGTGATGGAGTCAGTGTGTACGACACTGTGGATGGGCATGAAAGAGGCCCGGTTGTCCCAATATTTAGTGAGTCTGATAATGACGAGACATATGAGCCAGAGCTGGAATTGTCCTGCTCTTCAGAGTTTGACTCTGATTATGAAGTCTCTCCCACAACAAAAAAAGGGACATCTGATGAGGCATCAAAGGCCTTTGGGTCTAAGATGGGGATTCTAGACCCACTAGGGGACAATATGTTTGATTCCCTCCTTATAAAGCATCCCCTGTCACCTGAATGGACCCCTTCTCAGCATGTTGCCGAATATATTACCTTCTGGCTATGAAGGGAGATTCCTAAAGAACTGAGGTCTCGCCTACGCTCCGAATGCCCTCGGCCATCCCTCGATGGTAAAATAACTGTTACACCCGAACTAGACCCAAAGGTTGTAACCTTCATTAACAAAGGGGGAAAAGACCCTAGAAGAGGCATAGATAGAGGTTTAAAGTCCTGCCAGGACCGGCTGCTAGACATCATTGGCCCTCTTACCAAGATCTTTGAGATGGCCGAGACCGCTTACCTGAGCGAAACACAGGTGGACCCCAAGAAATTGCGCGAGTGGGCGCAGAGAGCAGGTTGCCTTTTAGGAAACGCAAACACGGCTCTTTCAGAATGAAAGAAGGAAAAGTATCCTCCTGAAGCTCGACCCCAAACTAATGGAGCTTGCCAATAAAGAAGGAGGACCATACTCCCAGGGCCAACTTTTTGGCGACGCTTTTATAAAAGAGATGGCAAAGTATGTGGGCATTTTCAGTTCAATCCAGAAATCTCAAAAAGAGATAAGGAAGGTTTTCCACGACAGAGTTTTTGGAAGGGCCGGGCTAACAAGGGGTCGGTCCTCGGCTGAGGTTTACCTTCCTCAAGACCCTTCATGGCACAAGGCAACAGATTTATTCAACCTGCCTATGGTTCATACCCAAATTTCTACCCCAAAGACAAAGAGGTTGTTTCAGAAACACCAGAGGTGACAGAAGACAAAAAAGCTTTTCATCAGGTAGGTCATATGAAAGACCTTTTAGATTCCCCAATAAAGGTGGGAGGGAGACTGGCCCAGTTCTGTGGGAACTGGAACGTAGTGACACAAGACCCTTGGGTGTTACAAACGGTCAGGGATACAAAATAGAATTCATAGACACGCCTATTCAAACCAAAACTCCAAGGGAAATTACTTTTTCGCAAGAGCACTCAAAGTTGGTAACAAAGGAAGTAGAGGACCTACTAGCCAAAGGCGCCATCAGGGAGGCACTCAATCCAGGGGTTAGCTATATCAGCAACATCTTCTTGGTAGAGAAAAAGTACAAAGGGATGAGACCGGCCATAAACCTCAAAGATTTAAATGAATGGGTGGTCTAACGACATTTCAAAATGGAGGGAATATATCTGTTAAGAGACATCCTAAGAAAAGGGGACTGGTTAACAAGATTAGATTTCAAGGATGCTTACCTTACTATTCCGATCTGGTCCCCTCATCAAAAATACCTCCGCTTCACATGGCAAAACAAACTTTGGGAGTTCTCGAGTCTCCCCTTTAGTCTATCCTCAGCACCTTGGTGCTTCACAAAGGTACTCCGCCCAGTAGCAGCTTGGCTCAGAGCAAAGGGGGTAAGGTTAATAATATACCTAGATGACATCCTGATAATGGGTCAGTCCAAGGACCTTGTATCCCTGCATACTCAGTGGACAATAGAGATCTTAGAGAAACTAGGATTTGTAATAAATCAAAACAAATCATGCTTATCTCCAGCACAAGACACTCAGGGGGATATTCTCAAGAACGTGCGAGAAACAGCGCCAAAATAGGTTAACGCAAGTTTCCATATCGCGGGAAAATAACTCTGGTATAACGTCGTATTCTCAACACGGCGGTAACATGCGATAGTCTCCCGATAACGCCTCAAATGTCCGCGATAACACTACCGGGATGGCGATGAAAATCCAAACCCGAACGCGAAAAAAGTTGCGATGGGCCCAACCGCGATAAAAAATCCAGCGAGAAGCAGCGCCAGGCCTGCAAGTCCCACAAGTCAGGCTGCAAAAAGCACAATAAAAGCGGCAACACAAAACACAAACAAAACACAAACAACTGCGAAGCACCATGGAGGTAGCCGTAGCAAGCACAGAGGGCAACCAGAACCCCACAAGCCCCATGGAGGACCAGCCTGGGACCTCGGGGTCAGGGAAGGGCAAGGAGAAGAAGAAGAAGAAGAAGAAGAGGAAGACGCGGTTCAGTCCGCTGGAAATCAGGATCCTGATCACGAAGGTGTTAGAACACCATCAACAACTGTACGTCACCTCCACTGTGTCATTGGCAACAAAAAATACAATATGGCAGTCCATCCTGGACAAGGCGAATGCAGTCGTAGCGCTGAGGAGGACAATGGACGAGCTCAAGAGGCGCTGGAATGATGTGAAGCGCAAGACCAAGCAGAAACTCGCAGACAACCAGAAGGCAGCAATGCAGACTTGAGGTGGGAGACCAGCGCCACAGGAGGAGCTGGATGAGATGGAGGAAATGGTGACCACAGTCATCAGTGTGGAGACAGTGGCAGGAGTTGGGGGACCGGACACTGCTCAACATGACCCGACACAACAGCAACAGGGTGAGTTACCACCAGGGACTGGGGGGACGGGGAGATGGGCACAATGGCACACATGCACAATTAAGTAGAGCACATCTGCGGACAAACCATGCCCAAGAGTCACAACACCAACCAAGAGCCCAATTCACCCAAGTCTGCAACAACACAGCACTGCATAAGCACAGAAGTGAAAGCCACACTGCCTGAAAGGGATAAGGGCCAGCAAAATCAGGGCTGAAGGGGCAACTCACCTACAATGTAGCACACACACATAAGATCCAGAGCACCTCAACATTTACAACAATGTTGAACAAACAGCAACACCAGCACAATAGAACAGAGGACACAACTGCTGCCGCTCGTGTGCGGAAAATGGCCATTCGCATGTGGCACAACAGGATACTGTGAGATGATAATGTACTAGTACAACCCCACATCCCTGATGGTGCAGTAATGCATGTATGGCCGTGACCCAGATAGGCAGTGAGACACACATTGTCATGCAAATCAACACTCATCACAGTTGAATACAAGTGAAGGTACGTAGACTTTATTAGCATATGCGTGTCAGTACGGCCAAGATAAGTGCCACAACATGCAGACCAATGCAGCAGTATGTCAGAACGTGGAACGTTGCCAAGCGCCGCTGTCCACTCCGGAGGAGTGCCTCACCTTTCACAGGTGTGTGTTAACCCGTGTGGTTGTCCGCTCATGTATTCGGAGTCTAGGTGAATGTAGACATGTCCACTGTCGCCGTGGGAGATGTGACCAGAACCCCAAGTTCCAACAAGTTGTCGGGACATGTGCAATGTGTTCCAAACTGTTGTGTCTGCAGGTACGTAGTTACACGTCCATGAAAGCTAGTGCAGCCTCGTAGGCAATCATTTCTAACATGAGGTCGTCGTCGACTTCATCGAACAGGACGGCGAGGCTAACCATTAGCAGGTCCAGACAGATGTGCTGCGTCCACCCCCTTTCACCAATTAGCACTACAGCCCAATAGGGGAGCAGCTCAATTTGCTCACTGCACACGAGGAGTTCTGCAATCTCCCAGGTCCAGCTGCCAGCATGTATGCCAAGTATCCAGGCATCCCATAGACGGGTATCACGGTGACACTCATGGTCGTGGGCCAATAGGGGGCGCACACACATGACGAAATCCAGTTCGGCTACCGTCCTGTTGGATAGGCAGACATCCATGGGCCACTCGAATATGCACGAGCGACAATGCAACACAGGCTGCACGCAGGTGACATTGGCAAGGCAGAAGCTCAGCCGGTAACTGATCCGCAGCACCACCAATGGCAGTGCCCCCAGTAAATGCAGCATACGTGCACGGTACAGTTCCACCTGACAGGGGTTGTGCAAGTGTCCGTGACGGTCTGCCATTGCGTTAGTGGCTCTGGTTGAAGCGGCACTGTTCTGACCTGCGCCAGTTCTGTGGATGAAATGCCACAGCTCGGATCAATGAGTTGTTATAGTGTGCAACGGTTGTACGCCTGGGTTAATGTGGGAGTAAGTGTGAAGGCCATTCCATGCAAGATAACTTCGAGCAAGGACTTCTGTGTGTGGGGTGTGTATACGTTGGTCTCTCGTCGGGCTGTGCGTAGTGTGGGAGTCGTCATCAGCTGCTATAGTATCTGTCAGGGGGTGCCGGGCACATGTAATTCCGAGCTCGGAGGTGCAGATGTGCTTTCGCCTGATAGCACAGACAAAGGAGCATTCATCCCTAATGTTAGTTTCTCATCTGCTTGCATTCAGGTACTGTGAAGTGGCTTGTTGGGGGTGGGGTGGGATGTGTGCGACTTTGGGATTCATGTTCAACATGTCTTGCATGTGGCAAATGAGCGGCATCACTGTGTGTAACGTTGCCTCATAGCTGCTCCTCCCTCCCCCCGCGCCTAATTACTTGTGTGCGCTGCGCGGTTGCATCACTGGCACTCCTACGGCACACCATTGTCATGCATGTCTGCGCATGTCCACAAGCCTGACAATGACACTGTGATGTTGGCCGTTGGAGGGGGGCGGCCACGTGAGTGTAGGCCTGTGGGAAGGATAGGGCGGACACAGACGTAGAGTTCATGCCTGGCTGAACTCGCGCTGCGGTTAAGGCTAGGCATTTGGCTCATGCTGCGGCAATACAGATACACACAATACTTGGCATGTCTGAGCCAAGACCCTGAGCGGTCTTGCGCTCCTTCATTTCCCCGTTCATGCGAGCCCGCCCTCTGGGTGCATGCTACATTGCAACATTGTCGATTGCGGACTGGGTGGCGCCGACACTACAACAGAGACACACGCATTAGTTACTTCCTTGTCCAGGCCAGAACTGAACCACGCCCAGAGCCCCGGGCAAATCCTTCACACCCCTACGCTGGCTTGGCGAACGCCGGCCCAGCCCACTCCGCTTACGCTTACAGGGGGAGGGGGACAAAGCTACGTGTCCACGGTCGTACCCACTGCCTGAGGTGACATGGTTGCGTCCGCTGACCACAACACAATGTAATGTGGTAGGGCCGTGGCCCATCATGCATACATAATGACCACACGGACACACTTAGTTAAATAGTTGAACTGGCTACGGGCACGTGCGCCCGGCCACCTTTTATTACCAGGGTCACATGTCCAGTGACGCCTGTGCTGGATGGGTGTGGGGTGGGTGTATGCCAGCCCTCAGGGAGTGGTTGGTGCTGGCAACAACTAGAACAGTGATCATCGGATCACACACACAGATTCAATCATAAAGGGTCTATGACTTGCAGTGCACTGAGGTAGGGGCACCAGAGCTGAGCGTGCTCATGTCAGGAATTGTTAATGATTTGGTCCCTTCAGGATATTCCTGCTGCAGCTGCAGTGGGGTATGGTACACCTGCCTCATCTTCATCATCATCGTCCCAGGTCTTCCCCACTGCCTGAGGTGACATTGTTGCGTCCACTGTCCACAGCACAAAACTCAATCATGAAGGGTCCATGTGTTGTGGTGCACTGAGTTAGTGGCACCTGAAGAGCTGAGCAGGGGATCAAGCTGATGATGGCATCCAAGACAGATGTGAGCAACTTAGATGGGCTGGCTGTGACACTCCTCCGACTCTGGCAGTTGTTGGTTGGAGGTGGTCCTGGCGGTGGTGGCGGGTGTGCAGCCAGCGATGATGGCGTGTCCTTGCATGTCAGGATTGGATTTGGTTTGCGAGCCCTGCTGACCGCAGTGTAGGCTGGAGGCAGCGGTCAGAAAGGGCACACAGCCACGTGACGATGACTTGTGGTGCACTGAGTTAGTGGCACCTGGAGCGCTCGGCGGGTGCGCGGCCTGCACTGATGCGTCGTCCGGGCGGCCCGCCCTGGTAGCAATGTCTGTGGCCTACTGGACTCTGCCATAAATGAATCAAGACTCATTTTGATTAGCGAGCCTTGCTGACCGCAGTGTAGGCCGGAGGCAGAGGTCAGCGAGGGCCCACATCCACGTGTCGTCGGCTTGTGTTGCACAGAGTCAGTGGCACCTGGAGCGCTCAGCAGGTGCACACTCTACGATGATGCGTTGTTTGACTTGGGGGACCTGCTGACCACAGTGTAGGCCGGAGGCAGCGGTCAGCGAGGGCCCACATCCACGTGTCGTCGGCTTGTGTTGCACAGGGTCAGTGGCACCTGGAGCGCTCAGCAGGTGCACAGCCAACAACGATGTGCCATCAGTGCGGGCCGCACTGGGTGCAATGTTTTACGCCTACTGAAATCTGCCTCAATAATGCCACGTGTCGTCGGCTTGTGTTGCACAGGGTCAGTGGCACCTGGAGCACTCAGCAGGTGCACAGCCAACGACGATGCGCCGTCCGTGTGGGCCGCACTGGGTGCAATGTTTTTCACCTACTGAATTCTACCTCAATATTGCCACGTGTCGTCGGCTTGTGTTGCACAGGGTCAGTGGCACCTGGAGCGCTCAGCAGGTGCACAGCCTACGATGATGCATCGTTTGACTTGGGGGACCTGCTGATCGCAGTGTAGGCCGGAGGCAGCGGTCAGCGAGGGCCCACATACACGTGGCGATGACTTGTGGTGCACTGAGTTAGTGGCACATGGAGCGCTCAGCGGGTGTGCAGCCGACGATGATGCGTCATCCGGGCGGGCCGCACTGGGGACAATGTCTGTTGACTGGTGGTTTCCTCCATTAACAGAAATGTGGCACGATTTGAATTGTGGGACCTGCTGACCACAGTGTGGGACTAAGGCAGTGTCCGGCACACACATGACTCCGTGTTGCTGTGCCGCTGGATGCGCTGGGGGCCTGTGTCGCGGAGTCTGGAGGTCACGGCGGCGAACTCGTGGCAGGGTGAGGTGCGCCGCCCTGGCAGACGAGTTGCCCATCACGGAAGAGAACCACGCCCAGGGCCCCGGCTTTTTTATCAGCACTCCTATGCTGGAGTGGCATACGCCAGCCCAGCCCACTGCGCTTACGCTTACAGGGGGGACGGCACAGTTACATGTCCAGGGTCTTCCCCACTGCCTGAGGTGGCATGGTTGCGTCCACTATCCACAAAACTACACACACCAGCAGTATATGTCCACATGGACATGTCTGTGCTCTGCATTCTGTGGTCTGTCCAGCACATCACCGCCACACTTGGCATTGTGTACATTCTTCTTCATGGGTGAGTTGCCTCCTTCACAAATACTTGGTTCCCACCTCTCCCCACATTCTGCAATTGTGTGGCTGAGGGGCCATGCCGTTTTCGGACGGTCCGCTGTCTTGTCCTACGCTGCCTCGGTGGTAGTCCGGGGGAGGGGGTCTGGAGGGGGGGTGGTCCTGGGGGTGGTGGTGGTGGGTGTTGTGGCCCTCTTGGGTCTCAGGGCTGCATGTTCATTGTCTCCATGGCATCTGTGGGTCTTCAGATGTGGCTCTGGGCTGGGCTCCCTTTCACACTGCAGGTAGTCGTCCTGCTTAGCACCAGCAGAAGGCAGGTGTTAATTCCCTGCTGCTAACGCGCCTTATCGCCTGTTTTTGGGTCGCATCGCAGATCTGGCTGGTCATTGAGAATATCGCAAAGTGGAGTTTTACATGTGTTTTTGCACGGGAACGCCTACTCTGCATATCATTAGCGTTAGTTGTCTCTCTCATCCGTGGCGATGTTTTTTGCGGCAGCTATCGCTGGTAAACTGGCGATATGGGCAGTTTGCACCAGCTTGTGAATAGGGCGAAAAGTCTATCACCACTTTTGCGGCGCTAATGTGCCGATAAATCGGCGATAAGTCCTTGAGAATATGCCCATCAGTTCCTGGGGTTCATCGTAGACACTCTTCACAGAGAACTACGCTTACCCTACAAAAATTACGCAAAGAATTAAAAAAGGTCTTATCAGAAAAGATTATTACTCTAAAGACTCTAGCAAGAATCCTGGGTCTTCTATCCTCAACCATCTAAGCTATATTCCCAGGTCCCCTCTACTATCGAGCCCTCCAAAGACTAAAAAGGAAATGCCTTCGCAAAAAATCATTCATACTCTCAAACTTTGTCCCTAGATCAGGAATCAAGGGAGGAATTAGAATGGTGGCTCAAGAATGCACAAGCATGGAACAGGAGTGCAATCTTCGGGGAGGAACCCGAAATAGTGATAGATTCAGATACAAGCCTAGAGGGATGGGGAACGAAATGCGGAAGTTGTTCCACAGGGGGACATTGGTCAAACCAAGAGAAGAAAATGCACATCAATTGCTTGGAAATCTTAGCGGGCTCCTTTGCAGTCCGCAGTTTCACGCAAGAGAGGATGAAATGTTGTGTAATGCTTTGCATGGACAACGTTTCAGCAGTGCAATATGTCAGCAAGATGGGGGGACCACACTCCAAAGACCTAGCGGACTTAGCAAAAGACTTTTGGGGTTGTTGTTTGAACAAAGGAATTTCAGTTGTAGCACAACACATTCTTGGTTTGAGCAATGGAGTAGCAGACTGGTTCTCGAGGAACTTCAGAGACTCCAGCAATTGGAGACCAAACAGGGAGATATTCCTAAATATCCAACACATATGGGGTCCTTTCAACATAGATCTTTTTGCAGACAGATTGAATACTCAACTGACACAGTTTTTCAGCTGGAAACCAGACCCTCAAGCTGCTGGGGTAGACGCCTTCCTACAGAACTGGAGAGGTCTAAGGCCATATGCTTTCCCGCCTTTTGCCATGCTACCCAGATTCCTTCTACAAACACGTAGATTCAGGGAAATAGTAGTAGTGATAACCCCACTTTGGAGATCCCAAGCATGGTTCCCAATAATTCTGGAAATGTCAATAGACTTCCCCTTACTAATACCGAATTACAAGACCCTAATTCTAGGCCCTTGAGGAGAAAAATCATCCCCTAATGGAAGAAGGCTCCCTCACTGATGGCATGGAAGATTTCCGGAGACAATGGGAAATCCCTGGCCTTTCGTCAGATGCTTTCAGACTCATATCTGAGTCGTGGGCATCTGGCACAAGAAAAGCATAAAGACTGGCGTGGAATATATAGATTCGTTGATGTGTTCAATGGGGTTTCAATCCCATTTCAACTGGTCTAGTTCATATAATTAATTATCTAACAGAACTATTTGAGTCAGGTTTATCATACAGGACGGTAAATGTCTACAGATCAGCCATTTCTGCTGGTCACTGTTTGATAGATGGACTACCTATTGGCCAAAATGCATTAACAAGGAAGATAATGAGAAGCATTACGGTCCTGAAACCACCCACACCAAAGTACACCTCTCTTTGGGATGTTAAACTGATCCTACAAGTATTAAAGAACTTGGGTGATAACCAGTCTTTATCGCTAAAACAACTCTCTTACAAACTCACAACCCTCTTATGTCTGGTTTCATTTAGACGTACATCTGATGTTAGAGCCTTAGATGTCACCAGTAAAGCATATCAACCTGAGGGAGTATGTTTCTATATTAAAAGAAGAACTAAGACTCTTTCCTCAACAATTTTCTACCCTTATTTCTCGGGAAACCCAAGACTGTGTGTGTTGCAATGCTTGAAAGAATATGAAAGGAGAACTCATAATCTGAGAAATGGTGTGGCTCAACTATTAATCTCTCACAAAAGGCCTCATAAAGCTGTTTCCCCCCCCTACCTCAGCTAGATGGGTGAAAGATGTGATGAATGAAGGGGGTGTGGACATCTCTATTTTTGGAGCACATTTACTTAGAGGTGCCTCAGCCTCTAAAGCTTTCATCTTGGGAGGAGGTTTACAAGACATTTTAAAAGCGTCTGATTGGTCCAACGAGAGCATGTTCAAAAGTTGTTACTTTAAACCAATGTCTAGTGTAATTGATAATAATAACGTATTGAATGCACTTTAAACTTGCATAATATTGGCCTCCGTGTCATGCCATAAAATGTAGATTTTCCACAGCCTGATGAGCAGAAAATCTGGATTTTATTAAGGACACGGAGGCTAAGATTATCCCACCACTGATACCCGCCCGGGTAAATTAACTTCTTTTTATTCTTTCTTTCAGAGTAACACGGTTTGGATTTGGATTTCCGCTTACGTTTATTCTTCTGGATACATTCAACTGGAATTTTATTGGACTCAAAGTTTATCTTGTTCGCAGTGCAGAAAGAAGGAATATGGCTGCCTGTTGCTGTGCCTTATAGATGATTAGAATGTTTTAAAAGTTCAAAATTCTTTCTAATTGTTGCTGCTGTGAGCTGGCAATAAAAGGAGAATGCATAATCTTAGCCTCCGTGTCCTTAATAAAATCCAGATTTTCTGCTCATCAGGCTGTGGAAAATCTACATTGTGCCACCCACTTAAGTAGCCCTTTAAACATGTCTCAAGCCTGACATTGCAGAGCATGTGTCTGCAGTTTTAAACTGCCATATCAACCTGGCAAGTTAAACCTCTTGCCAGGTCCAAACATTCCTTTTAAATACATATGTCACCCCTAGATTAGGCCCTGGACAGCCAGAGGACAGGGTGTAATGTATTTAAAAAGGAGGACATGTACTTTTAGGTTTTACATGTACTGGAAGTGAAAAACTCTCAAATTCATTTTTCACTGCTGCAAGGCCTATATCTCCCAAAGGATATCATTGTGATTGCCTTATTACATTTTATAAGCGTAATTTCCAAATGGGAAGATATAACTGTTTTAAGTTCGGTGTCTCTGGAATAACAATTTAAAATCCAAACTTATGGTGAAATCGGATTTTAAATTGCAGATCCGAAAATACCACTTTTAGAAAATTGGCATTTTCTTACTTTAGCCATTTGGTGCCTGCTGCCTGTCTCTGATCACATGTCTGGGGTGGGTGACAGCTAGGCTTTATGTATTCCCCCTAGGCAGCCACACCCAATTGGAGGTTAGGTGTGACTGGATGGGCCATCCTGGCAGGATCGGAAGAAGGAGCTGGGCCAGCCTCCCTTACACCTGAATATGCTGTGTTCTGTCCCCACAAAAAGGGCTGCATACCCCCCTGTAATGAGTCTGGTGCAAGGGCAAGAAGGACATGGTCTCTGTGCACTTCAAAGGCATGTCTTTGAAGTCTCTCCCACTGCAAAGGCAACATTGGGTATATGAACACAAACATATCAAGCAAAAAACAAACATGCAAAATCATACATCTCCTAACATCGGGTGCTCCCATTTGCCTCCGTTTCTTCCGAGTTTTATAGCAGGGCGCCACCATTAACCATGATGCTTCTTAAGGTGACCTTCGATTGTTCAAACTTTAGAACTACAGAATCTTCCCTCCACCACAAAAAGGTACACATAGGGCCATCATATTAAAGTTTATTTCGCTTGCTTCATGAAGCACACAAAATCGAATTATATAAACGTCCTGGGAAAAGTACTGCACCTCAGACACCCCCACTTCAGTACACTTCTGGTACTGTGGATACCCTGTCAGGAAGAAGGACTGCTGTGCTGCTGAAAGACTGTCACTCTGCTGGACTGTTACTCTGGAAGAACTGCTGCCCTGCTGTGCTGACCTGCTGCCTTCCTTGCCTGGATGAGAAGGACTGGGCCCGCATCTCTTGAACCCAGAACTCAGAGTGACTCCAAAGGCTAGTTGGCTGGCCTCCTGATCTGAAGCGTCAGGGACATAACAGGCTTCCAACAACCTTGCATCTGCACCTGGGCTCTACCATCTGTGAGTCTACCCTGCCAAGTGGTGCCACCCCAGTCCTGGACCCTTGGAAGTGGGCCTAAGGAGCTTACCAGCAGGACCTATGCATTTTCTCTGCTGAGCAGTGCATCCTCGAACCGAACCAATGCATTGCGGCTGTTGCATTGATGGGCCCAGCGCAGAAGGTCCTCATCAACCTAGCATCTTCAGAACCGAAGCATCGCCAGCGGTATGGTGCATCTCCGACCCAGGTCCTCGCATCCCAGACTTGCAGCTCCCCAGAACCGAATCATCACCTCAGCTGTGTGCCACATCATCAACGCCCGGACTTCGCATCGCACGCCTTGTCGACAGGATCCTCGATGTCGGCACAACCGGACCTTACACCGCAGCCTCGCCCCATCTCATAACCAGAGCATCGTTTCAACTTCGCAACGCTTAGTTGCCTCGGATCCAGGCAATGTTCCACAATCAGGATTTAAGGTACTTTGTTCAGCAGGCCTAACTTGGTCCCTGTAGCCGGCCTGCACTCCATCGCGGTCGGCATGAACTTGTGTAAGTAAGTAAGTCAATCTTTATTCAGTTATGTTCATAACCATAAAAGAACATCATATCACAATACATGCATTTCAATCTAGGGAACAACATAAATACGATATAAATACACATTGTAAAAAGGATAAAAACAACCGATAAAACTTTAGCCAAGGTATGGGCTTCCACCTTAGAAGATTTCGATCTGGTGGACCAAGGGCCAACTACCATCACATAAGATTTAGTAAAATTTACTGTAAGGTTAGACTAGCCATAAAGCCAACACATGTATCGTGTAATAACTGAAAACCTGCGGCGGTTCGTGCCATGAGGACCACATCGTTGGCATACTGTAAGACTGGGAGCGATCTCTTCCCCACCCTTGGACAGTCATGCTTAGCTGAGAGAAGGGCTTGCTCCAATCCATTAATATAAAGGGTAAACAAGAAAGGGGCAAAAATACACCCCTGATGAACCCCCTTACTGGTTCTGAAAGATTGACTACAAGCCGAGCCCTGAGAGTGCCGTACCGAGGCTGAGGTGTGGGCATATAGATCACTTAAGAGAAGCACAATGTCCAGATCCACCCCTATCGCAAGAAGCAAGCCCCACAAATTATCTTGATTGACCCTATCAAAGGCCAATTTAAGGTCCATGAACGCAAGGTGAATTGACTCTGGCCGGGCTACAGTCTACTTGCTAATAATTAAATACAAATTCAATCATTTATCCTTTCTCGAACTCCCTGGTTTAAAGCGATATTGAACTTCAGAGAGTATGTTGTTTTCTTCTGCCCACAATGACAACCTAATTAAAAGTATCCTCCCCAGGGCCTTCATCACGGCGTTGATCAGGGAAATCAGTCAATAACATTGGGGAATGCCCTTGTTCCCATTTTTGAATACCTGGACAATTACAGCAGTGAACCACGAGTGTGGGTACACTCCCTCACAGCGGCATTAAGGACCAATGTCAGGAAAGGATCCCAGATCTCAATGTCATCCAAAAGCAGGTCAGGGGGGATCCCATCAGGGCCTGGGGCCTTTTCACGAGATAACGCCAAAATGCCCAGGGTAACTTAATCTAAGGTAAAAACCAGGTTAGCTCTGCCCCCAGAAATCCACCCAAGTCCTCCTGACCTTCACTAAACCCTTAATTATAGACCCCTTCAAAATGCTCTAGCCACTGTTGCTCTGTAATGTGGTGATAAATGACGGAGCCTTCGTACTGGCAAAAGAAGGCTGGTTTATAACCCGCCAGAATAAAGAAGTGTCTTTGGTGGAACAGGCCTGAACAAGATCATCCCAAGTTCTCTTCCTTAAGAAAGCTTTACAGTTTGCGAGTGCCTTTTTATACCCCTTATGACAGGCAACAACATGATGCTTGTCTCTAGGTACCTGCTTTAAGGCAGCCTTCAAGAGTCGAAGGGCCTTGGAGCAAGTACTGTCAAACCATTTTGATTCCTGTGCACTAGTGTTAGTTGCAGGAGCCTTGAGAAGTGTTACTACCTTCAGTGAGATACCAGCATAAGCCTATAAAATAAGCCCCATTTGAGTCACACTGGTCCAAACATGTAGAGGTCTCTTGCCTATGTCCTGAAAAAAGAGACACCTTAAACTGCACGGGTTACACTTTAGACCATTTAAGTATCCTACTTCGATCTATACGGGAGAGCACACCCTGTGCCTCACACAAGGTCCTCACACCACCATTTAACCCACCATTCACTAAGGACTGGGGGTTGTGGTCTCTAAATGGACTGTGCACTATACTAAAATTGGTAATAAACATAAACAGAATAGCTGGCACAAATATAAAATCTATTAAAGAAGCACAGCCCCTCCCTCTAAATGTAGGTAAGATACGGGGATTGGGGGACTTAACTAATTTCTGGAGAAAACAAGGTTGTGGAAGCTTAAAATTGTGTTTAACTTGGAGTCCCTCTTTCGTGTGAGCCATATGAAGCCCCTCTGCCAACATACATTTGGGCTTGCTATTAAGTAGATCTAAAGGACTGTCACACAAATGGCAGTTGAATTAATCAACTAGTATAACCGTCTCCTTCCCTTGTCCATTCCCTGATAAAGATGCAATGGCAGAATTTAAGGGGTAGAAGTTAGAGGGCTCGTTGGACCAGGCTTTTGCATTTTAAAAATTAATTAGTGCAAAAGATATAGAACCTGGAAAAGTTATCTTCAGGACATGCATGAGATGTGAGTCCAGGCAAGATTCTTGGGGGCTTATTTATAAGCCCTGTGCGCCGCCGGTGTATCACTTTTTGTGACGCTCCGGTGGTGCAGAAGCCTGCTCCATATTTACCAGGCAGCACTAAGCCACTTTTGTTAGCTTTATGCTGCCTTGTAAATATCGTTCCCTTTCACACAGTTTTCTGCGTTAAAGGGGCGTGCAATGAGTGTTGCTGGGGGCATTCCCAGCAACATCCATGGCTTTTTGACACTGCCCCAGATTTACGAGAAATCATAACTCTGAGGCAGTGCCAAAAACTTACGCCTCCCCAGAGGAGGCGTAAGGGAGGCACAACGAGGAGAAATATCTTTATTTCTCCTCGTTTTTCCTTTTTCTATGTGTGATGCATTCTGCAGCACACATAGAAATAGGAAAAAGCCTTGTGATTGTTTGTGAAACCTTCCTGCACAAAAATAATCATCCCCGCAACGCAGGCATCCTTTACCATGGTGCAAAGGTGCCTGCGTTGGCTCACGGCAGCCCATTGTGTGCCAGCACAGGGGAAAAGGACAGGATTGCTCCGTATCTGATAGAACCGGTGCATTCCTGCCCTTTTCTTTTGCCGTAGGGCAGCGCAGCAGGAAGGCCTGCGGCACTGCCCTACGGAATCTGAAAGGGGGAGGTGCACAAGGGAGCAGGAGGGGACACAGGTAGAGCCGGAGTGCTAAGTCAATCACAGGAGCCAAGGTTATCCAAAGAAGCAAATCTATTAATTGTGCGCAATACTGAGGACACAAGAGGGGCGGATAAGCGTCTTCCCCAGGAGACCTGCCCCTGGGGGACCTGCTTCTGCAGGGTTTGACAAACCTTCTCTGGCTTATGAAAGAAACCAAGGGGAAGCGCCTGAATGTTAGACGTTTGAGAGGATCTAAAAGACCCTAAAGTGGTCAAGACGTGCAGCAATGGTGGGTTTATTAAAGTTTCCCACAACACAATCCCCTGCCCAACTCTTTACATCAGCCTCCAGCCATTTCACCCTTCGCACCATATTAATAGATGTATAAATCTGCATGCCCAGATTAGGATGCAAAACAAACCAATGAACCACTTTATTTTTCAGCTCCTCGTAGGTTTCCGACATAGGCTTAGTCGGGGGTGGGAAGTTCCTCAAGACCACCACATACGGGGTGGCATCAGGCGGTAAGTTAATTAGAACCCCTGAATCCATGGGATTCAAATACATCACTGATGAGCCTGATAGACCTGCTGGGCCTGAGGACACATGAGAGACATTTTTTGTGGGCTGAGATATTTCAGGGCGAGGATCTGATGCACTAAAGTGCTCTTGATGGCTCTGTGGCCGGACAGGGACAGTCTTTCTTAATCGCAGCACTCGATGAGGTACTCAAACCAGGAAATGGGTCTCCAGCATTTTTCAAATAGTCCAGGATCTGCAAAAGTCTGGATTCAATGAGAGTTTACCTTGCTTTGACTAAGCCCATTTTGGCATTAAAAACCTTGTCGAAACTCCCTTGAATAAGCCTCAAGCAAAAATCCCCCCCACCCTGGTTAAAGGAACATTTCATTGACTTGTTTGCGCACCTGCGTGAACATGATTGGCTCCATGTTTAGGGACTGCCGCCCATTTCCTGCACTTGCTCCTTGGACTTCAGATTGCGCTTGACTGGATACGATCAATGGCGAGGCTAAAGACACTGGGGCCCCACCCCGATCACCCTCTAGAGGGCTGGGTGCATTTCTAATATGAGGAGCTGTGAGCACCATGGGATCACCAAGCGGGGGAGTGTATTTGGAAATGGAAGTGGGGGCATCCCCACTGAGAGACAGCCTTCTCTCTGCCAGCTCGATCGCCTTTGAAACTACTCCCAGCCCCAGTGCCAAAAACCATCAATGCTTGTGATTTGTGGGGCACCTGTGGGGATGATGGCTTTGAGGTGACTGCTTTTCTTTTCCCCATGCTTTACTGAGGCACTACAACACTATGTGCAGAAAACAGCACCCCCCAACAGGATCAACCACAGCCGGGTATAACGAGGAGCACTGAGACAAGGTCTTGTCCTCCACAGAAATATAGCTGAGGTGAAAGATGCTTGAAAGCAAACCACTAGTTGACCCCAGCTGGAGGAACAAAAAAGAACTTCTGTATATACAACCCCAATCTTTTGCAAAAAGTTCTCCCCAAACACCTTGGACCTTATTTCTAGGCCACACCGGCAAGGATAGTCCAGTTAATACCCCAATAAAAGTTCAGCAAAAAGATGTAGTCAGGGCCAACTCCAGGAGGTAATGAACATATCTGTGTGCAAGGGGCATGTGGATGATAAACTTGGGGGGGCTTGACAACATCCAGCTGTAGAGCCAAGGGAGGTGGCCATGCCCTGCTTTGTCCTGGTGCTGACTGGTGCAGGATGGGCCCACACTTGTCCCGGGCTTTGCCCAGGCATGTCCCACGTGCACCCGTGCCACAGTTGAAAAGAAGGTGCTTTCTAGCGCTTCAGCAGCAGGAATCGGCAGATGGCCCCTACTCCTGCAGGCTCTGGGATTTTGGGACAGTGAGTCCCTTGTCGCAACCACCAGCAGCAACCAGCAAATGGCAAAACCCACGTCGCAGGTGAAAAGAAGGTGCTTTGTAGAGCTCCAGCAGTGGAAATCGGCAGATGGCCCCTCCTCCTCCTGCAGGCTGCGGGATTATGGGACAGTAAGTCCCTTGCCACAACAACCAGCAGCAACTAGCAAATGCCATGACCCGCGCCGCTGGTGAAAAGAAGGCAGTTTGTATCGCTTCAGTGGCGGGAATCGGCAGATGGCCCCTCCAACGTCTGCAGGCTCCAGGATTATGGGACAGTGAGTCCTTTGCCACAACCACCAGCAGCAACCAGCCTGAACTAGTCACTTTGTCCCAGTCCGGTGCAACCAGATATCCCATGTTGGTGCTTTGTGCTTTTTGGTGTTATTTCACCCTAAAACTTTAAAATTGAATATCTCCGGTTTCCTTGATAGATTTTTGTCATTTTGGTCTTGTTTTATTTATTAAAATATTCTCTATTTTTCTAAAACGTGGTGTGGAATCTTTTTGTGTGGTGGTTTCACTATTTTTACTGTTTGAAGTGCTGCACAAATACTTTACACATTGCTTCTAATTTTAGCCTGACTATTCTGTGCCAAGCAGCCAGAGGGTGAGCACAGGTTAATTTAGGATTTGCCTGCCTCTTACCCTGACTAGGATTGCAGTTGCTGCTTGACCAGGGCTCACGCCCCAGTCAAACACTAACTCAATTTCCAACATACGGGCTTTGGGGAATTGTAGAACATGGACACCTAAACCTGCTTTATATAATTAATTATTTTCACTGACTCCATAACTTGTGAACGGGGAGTTCTGACCTAGGAAAGTTCTCATACATTTAAATAACTGGAGAAGGCCATGGCTTACCCTTTGTTATGGCATGGCGTCCATTTATCTTCACCTGGGAGCCTCGCATGTGCTCATTAAACCCACCGCACACAGGCTGCCTTCACCGGGGGAGTGTCGGCGTAATGCGGACCTGCTGAGGTTATTTCAGCTCCCTTACCTGGCAGTGCCTGTCTCACTGCTGTGCCAGTGCCCTCCGGGTTCACGGAGGGCTGGCGATGAGGCCAAAATGTCCTGATATTCCAGCATTCAAGGGGTCAATGATTTTTGTTCTATTCCAAACCCAGATAGCAGCTATCGATCTATTCTCTATAAAATGCAGCTCAACTTGGGTTGAGAAGTAATAGATTATGGAGTACTTTCTGAATATTACCTATAAAATGATGGGACGTAGTACACTTTTGTTGAAGTTAAATAGAATAAGAAGACTCCACACGAGGTTAGGGAAACGGTTCTTTATTCCAGTCAACCACTCTCCTAGAATCATAGTGGTCACAACATTCTAATGTGAGCTCTAGGCAGGAGATTCCAATGCTAAAATGTGGAGGGGGGGGACCATGTTATGGGGAATGGTACAGAAGGCAACACAGGTAGAAATAATATATACAAGGTGTAGGAAGATTACAACTTTCTTGTGCAGCAACGCATTCAGAAATGTTTATTTTTTTGTTGCGTTGATCGGCCCCTGGTTCAATTTTTGTCCCAGGCTTTTTCTTCTTCATTCTTGGATTCCTCCTTAAAGATCTCTGCTCAAACATCTACTTGCCTCCAGCTCTCTTCATCATTGCCACGGACCTCCAGCTTTGAAGATTTCTATTCCTCACTGGTCTCAAGGAGGTATTTTGCCTTCGGACTTTTCCTCCTTTGGGCTCTTTCTGAAAGGTACTAGTTGTTGGCCGTGTGCTCTGTACCAGCTTCATTGTGGCTACTGGAAGAGGTCGTCCTTACCTCTGGCAGACGGCAACACGTAAACTAAGAGAAACTCGATGCCCAGCTCTAGACACCCTTAGGTTTGCAGAGGCTGCCAAGTGTCCTTAAATAAGAATTACAAAAGAGCAGTCATGCCCAGCAGCTCATGCTTAAGTTTTTGCCATAACCTGAAACAACAAGCATTTGCAATGCAATAGGTCTCGCATTTGTGAGAGTTAGAGCTACTGGCGTTGTAAATGATCATGTTTTTTACCTATGTGTTTTGTTTTGGAGTGTAGTGGATGTATATGGTGTGGAGCGCAATTATGTGGGTTGCATTGGAATTGTTAGTTGTGGAATTGTGTGGTGTGGAAATGTGTGTTGTGGAGTGGATTTGTGTAGTGGAATTATGTGGCATGGTCAATAGATAGTGGTGAGAGCTGCAGAGAATAGATAGGAAGATTGAGAGGGATAGATAGTGTAGGAAGTGGTTATTGAACTTCAGACAGGAGCAGAAATAGTGTGTGAGAAAGATAGAACTAAAGGGAGAGCAGACCATAGACGCATAAAGAGAGAGGTTTTGTGTACGCACCCTAAGAAGAGGAGGAGAGCGTAGGTTTGAGGGATGGAAACTTTGAAAAGTCACGGGATAGGAACGGTGCTTGAAGACCTGATGTTAACCACACGAAAGAGGCGGGAATAGTGCATGAGAGAGCGAGAGAGGTGGGTGAGAGAGAGAGGGACAAGTTGAAGGGGCACCTGGAGGGGGAGGCTATAGGTGGGCTTGCGCATAGCGTGCAAAGGTACAGGACGGTAGCATGTGTGAGTAGGCCGTATAGAGAGGGAGACAGGTAGTGTCAGGGAGGGCTGAGGGGGCAGTGGTATTGCGAGATGAGAGTGGGTAGTGGGAGTGTGAGAGAGATATGAGAAGGGCAGTGCATCTGTGGGGTAGAGATGACGGTGTTGGAGAGTTGGTAGCAGTACAAGGGAGAGATGTGTTGTATTGGAATTGTTTGCTTTGGAATTGTGTGGATAATTAAATCGTATTAAGTGTATTGGACTTATGTACAGTAAGAATGTGTGTTATGGATTTAATTATGTATAATTATGTGGAATGGTATTGTGTGTTGTGTAGTGGCATGTTGTGGAGTTGATTTATGTGGTGTGTTAAATTTTGTGGCATGATGTGGAAATATGCGGTTTGTATTTGATGTATGTGGTGTGTTGTGGAATTGTGTTGTGTATTTGAAATATGTGGTTTGGTGTGGAATTATGTGGTGTGTATTTGAAATGTGTGGAGTTGAATTGTGTGGTGAAATTATGCTTATTTGAATTATGTCATTGTGTGTAGTGCATGTATGTGTATTGTTGGTATGGGGCATAGAGTGCATTTATGTGGGGTGCATTTATGTTGTGGGTGTGCAGAATTGTGTGGCATTGATTTGTGTTGTGTGGGATTATGTGGCATGGTTTGCAGTGGTATCATGTGGCATGGTGTGGAGTGGTATTCTATGCTGTGGAATTATGTGGCATGTTGTGAAGTGGAATCTTTTTTGTGGAGTTTAATTATGTGTTTTGGATTTTAGTGGGTATTTGTGCAGTGGAAATATGTGGTTTGTATTAGAGTGTAATTATGAAGCAGAGTGTTATGGTTTGACAGTGAAAGATATGTAGCAAATATGTAACTAATGCTTTTGATGGAAAATGTTCTACGGCAAGTGTTTTTCCTCTTTGAATGCAACCCTCCCATTAAACAAATTGAAATTGTATTAAGCTGTTGTTCTGTTATGTTCTTGTGTAGAGAGTTTCAATGCAATTTTGTGTGTGAATCGTGTACATTTGTGCCTCTGAATGTCCGTTTTCACTTTGTGCTCGTGTATTTTTGAAAGAGGATGTGTGTGGAAGAATGTGGCGTTGCCTTTGTATGTGCTACTGTTTCGTGACTGTGTGTGTGCACGTGTCAGCACCAACACTAGAATACACAAGAAATACTCTTCGTGCTCCACACAAAACATTAACGGACCTGGTGGCTGCGAACATCCACTCCCTGCACCGTCCGAGCTCCGGGTGTTGAACAGATGCGGAGACTTTGAGAAATAGTGTTTTGCACAAAATAAAGAGACACACACCAAATCAGATATCTAGAATCCCCCGAAACATTTGTAGCGCGAGGAGAAAAGCACACGGGAAGAAGGCGCAACAAGTCCTTGGCAGTCTTCAATTCCTATGAACAACACAACTCCCACCCCCTCTGCAGGCACAGGGACACATTTATTTTTCAAGGCAAGGGAAACAAGTGGTGCGCGCGCACCACAGAGGAGCGGGGGCTAGAGAGCGCGGCAGCAAAAGCGAGATGAACGCGCGCTGCTGCGCGTTCTGGCCACCGTCGGGAATGGGCGTGGCACAGCCGGCGGGACATGCGCCCGCCTTTGCCCAATCGCGTGCCGTTTTTTCTAAAAAAACGCGCGCTACAGCCAATGAGGGCTTCTGAAAACAAAACCACACGTACGAGCGTGTGGGTCGTTTTCAGAAGCCCTTTCTAGAGGTCTCGCGCTGTGCGAGCAGTGCTGCGCACTGCAACGCTAGGCGCGAGACCTAAAAATTAGGGTATTCGTTCTGAATATTCAGAAACTGAGGATGTTGATAAAAAATAGTATTGGTTTTTAACTGACACCACAGTAGCCTTGGTAGACCATTACAAAAATAGTTGATGAACTCTCACCTGCATGCAACCAGCACAGAAAAAGTTAAAACTTTTAAGTTATGAACTGCATCAATAAATATTTGATTCTATATCAGGAACTCAGTTACAAAACTACAGTTCTATTACAGACTCCACAGAGCATTAAGGCTTACTTTTTGTTCATTTGTCCAGGGTAATGCCAAACGTTTTTTCTTTCTTTGAGGGAATTTTAATGATTTTCAGAAGCAGTAAAATCACCTCACACATAGAGGATGTACCATTACACCACAAATCATTTTAAATGGTAATGTGTGCTGTAACTGGTTTATCACACAGATTTATCGTTTGCAGCGTGTTCTATTTGAGCACCCAATTGTTTTAATATGATTGTCCCCCTAGTTTATATTTGTCAGTGCTGTTTTTTTAAATTTTTAACCAGATGCAAATGTACTGATAGCTGATCATGACAATTACTAAGCAAATGGAGAGTGATCTTGTGTTTGGATTGGAGAGATAGTAACTACTTTTACCTCATTCATTTTTCTGAGAATTAAAATCTCTGCATTTGTAAAGACATTTATGAGGAGAGGTCCTTAAAAATACAGAGGATTTCATTGCCTTTTTTGTTTTTATAGTCCGGCTTGATATCGCAGCTGTCATCAGACAATTATGAAAGCATCACTATAGAGGGGCTTTGGCTCCGCCCACAAGTTGGGAGCCAGGAGTACATGATTTGATTGGGCAGAAGTTGTGTGCTTCCACAAAAAAGGACTTGCTCACCTCGCAGCTGTGATCATTATGTTTATTTATCCAGCAGCCTGAGCTTGAACTTCCAGGGAAATACACATGGTATTGTAATGCTATTAAAGTGTCTTAAGATAACTAGATAATATATGATATTTATCTTTCTCTGGCAGCAGATCAGATGGGAGGAGGGCAGTAAATAACCTACATGGATTATTAGGTCTGCCTTGACAGCACAACTGTCAACTGACCTTTTAACCTACACTAATATCATTCTACAATTATTTGCTTCCACAGAAATACATATTCATTCCCATTCCATCTAGTTGTAATGCTTCACGTTATCATAAATATTCCTTTAAAACCAGTCCTATTAGCATTGCCAATGCTTGTTTGGTTGGGGAGACCTAAAAGGAAATATTTGTTATCCACAAGCTTGGGAATGTACATAGCCCCACACGGGGGCATAGCAAGGGTGCAAAGGTCTTTAAGGCAAGCAAGGAAAAATGGCCAGTTTGAAGTAAACATACACTTGATTAGGATGAAGAGGTTCCATCAAGCCAATGGGCCTAAATTCCACTGTACCTGTCGCTCTATGTACATCTACTGCCCTTTCCCGCACAATGACTTGTAATTTTTTTTCCTGCAATTCTCCATGCCCAGACCAGTGCGGGGGACCTCTGTGTCAGTTGTGTGCTGCAAGAAATGTTCATCATTTCTCGACATTTAAAAAAATAACATGCCACCAATGCGATTTGATTACGTATTTCAACACTCCTTGCGATTTGATAGCATGTTTCAACACTCCTTGCCCATGCTGGAGTGGTGTTATATCGGTGGCTGCGGTATTCTGTAGCGTATGCCAAACTTGCCAATGCGAGTTCATGTATGGTTCTTCAGTGCTTTAGGGCACCACTGCTGACTTGTGTCCTTATGTCATCACTTTCTTAGCCCAGATTGTCGCCTAAGACGTATGTTTCTGCTGTGTGTTGTGACCCGGGGCGGCTCCTCCACTAAGGCAAAGGAGCGTCGCCCCACTGCCTTTCAGCAATGCAAAAAAGGAAAAATAAAATGATAATAATGCGATTTTATTACCATTTTCTTTCTGTGCTGGGGCAGTTTTGTGGGGCAGGGCTGCGCAGAGGGCAGGAGTGGTGACACCCTCCTAAGTGTGCATAAATGTTTGGCCGGGCCTCTGGGGCCGGCCAAACATTCATGCGCACTTAGCATGTTCTGCACCCAGCTGCATTACAGCCTGGGTAGAGAACATGACCTGGGTTCCATTTCCCATCTGAGCCCCAAACCACAGTGCTCAGACCAATCACAAGGCTGCATTGCAGCGTTGTGATTGGCTTAGGGGAGCCTGCATGCTTACCAATCACAACTCTGCATTGCAGCATTGTGATTGGCTCAGGGGAGCCTATCCTGCTTCCTATTCCATCAGAAACCCGAAAGAGGACAGAAGAGAGGCGACTGACAAGTAAGTGATTTTTTTTCTCCTCCTGCCTTCACCGCCCCCGCACCGCTACTTATTCACAGGACCAGCCGCGACTGGTTGTGACGACTCTCCAGTCGAGTTCAGCTACTGGTTCTCGATGCCCCTATGCCTCTACAGAGCTACAACGTGCCACTGAACGTCTTGGCACATTGTGCCAGCACTTTTCCTGGCCCAGACTGGAGTGAAGGACTTTTGTGTCTGCCTCATGAAGTAACGACTCTCCAGTATTTCTTGTCATCTACATAAGTACAGCACAACTACAGCACACAACTGGCATGGCTTGATAAATTGTTTCTGCGCTTTTCCTGCCCCAAACTGGAATGAGGGAAATTCCATGGTTGCGCTGTGGTGGACCAACAACTGTTCTGTTAAGGGTCCCAGATGTTCCTGGACTTGCTTGGTCCATTGTTTCATGCAGCCTTTTTGGGCTGCCTTCCTCTGTGATGACACTACAGCCTTTTTACTACTGGTCCACAATGACCCCCTTCATTCATGGACAACACATGCCTGACCAGCAGCGGCTCCTGTATAAGGGTGCAGGGGCTGCGTCTCCACTCCTTTTATGCTTCTCAATATAAGCTTATTTCAATAAACAACAGTAAAATTAAGTTCCGAAAAGTATGAATTGTTTTGCATTTTTAGAAGGTCTTCTGTGCCTGCGTGAGCTTGTACATGATTGAGCACTGCTAGGGCTTATTCAAGCACAGCCCTTGTCTTTTCTCAAAGCGCTGTGACGTCTGTAGGAGAGTAGGATCTGCCTCTTATGGTTACCCCCACTTTTTGCTGGTGTATCACTGTTTTTCGACTTTAGTCTGGCTGGGGCCCTGCTATCCAGGACCCCAGCCTAGCTGCTTCCTCTCTAAATTGATTCAATGTACCTTAAGTACACTTCAGATTGGATTCTGGGGTACCTAGTATATGGTATACTATGTACCCAGGGCATAGGTACCCCAGAGGCCAACCAGGGGTTGAAGCATGTATTGCGCCACCCCTGGAAGGCCCTCCAAAATGACACCACAGGACTGCTACTGCAGCCTGAGTAAGGTGGTGCATGCACCCCTTACAGAGATATAGGCTCACTATATCTCACCTATCACTGCACGTACAAACCTATCAGTCACCCCTATGGCAGGCCTTATCAATCCTGAAGGCAGGGTGCTTGGTTTTATGTGAGAGGGTGCCCATGCATGAGCAGAGCCCCTCTGCAGCCTTCGGAATCTCCTCTCCGGGGTTGTCTGTGGTGCAGCCTGACCATATACTCTTAAGTGCATTATATCTAAACGGTAAATGCTAACTTTGGGATGGCTGCACGGAAACATGTTGTGTTTGGTGTCAAACACCTTGGAATCATACCCCCACACCAGTACCTAGTGTGGGAGTATGATCCCACCCTTCTAGAGGGAGAGACATGACAGCACCGGTATACCCGGTACCAACTAAACAGCGCCTGGCATCACAAAATGGATGCTGCAGCCACAGACACGAGTCTGGCCTCCTGCTGCTGACCGAAACTCCGGCAGGGGAGGCCTGGACAATAGGTTTCCTGTCACAGGGAGGTGTTACCACCTCCCAGACAGGCCTTAGTGGATTGGGGCTGGGTGGGTGCACTCTCTGAGTGCTTTGAAGTCCTGCACTGGGGGCACATTTGGTGTCCTCGTGCATACCCCAGTTCAAACCGGTTGCAGGGGCTACCAGCCCCTGCTCTGGCGCGAAACTGGACAAAGGAAATGGGTGTAGCCACCCCTCTTTCCAAACCCTCCCATAGGTGGGTCCCCAGAGTTAGTCCAACACCCTTCTTTAGTATAAGTAAGGGAACCCTGGCAACAGGACTTTATATATCCCTGGACGAAACTCTGCTACTGAATCCTGGAACTTCGATGCTCTACTAAAGACTAGAGGACTGAAGAAATCTCCCTTGGGGTCAAGGAGTGACTCCCCTGCTTGGCAGGCACCAACAAAGCATTTGCCGGTCTGCATCTCCGAAGCTCCCGCCGGACTCCGAAGTACTTGCAGCCCAGGAAGAGGATTTCCAGACATCTCAGAGGCCGACCCGAGTCCCCAGCAAAGCTGAGACCCGCAGCCCTTGTGAGTAGCGTGGAACCAGAACTCCTGGTCACCATGCACCTTTGCCAGTGCATCAACTTCTCGATGACTCTTGAAGTCCTGCTTTGGGTTACTTGTAGCCCAGGCCCCGAGCACTATTTGCACTGAAGATTGTGAGCCTGCACTCCATGAGTGTTCCGTGGGCCCGCTTCCTGCATTTCCGCTTGGGGCTCCTTTGCGATCCCTGGTCCGTCAACTGGTGGGTCCCTGTGAAGGCAACTCTGATTTTCTTTGGGCGTTTCTGGTTGATCCAGATGTGCCCTAACTCCCCATCAAGTGGTGAGTCCCTCAGACCTTGCTGGTCTGCTCCAAAGCATCTTTCTCCTTTCTGCGTGGGTTGCTGTTGCCAAGGCTTGTTGTGTTCAATCTGGACACCAATGCTGCAGCACTCGACATCCTTTGTGGGACAGCTCGAATCCAGCTCCTGGTTGTCGTGGACGCCTCCTGGTCCTCGTGGCTGAAGAGTCAAGCTTCACCTCTTTCACCTGAAGCACCCGACATCGGTGGGCATTCGACTATCGTGCCCCTGGTCACTGGCAAGTGACCCAGACTCTGTCCCCTCTGCTTTCAGGTTCTTCTCATCTTTGATCCAGGCTTGGATCTCTTCGGACACTTCGGATCTTCCCGGCAGCAGCACTTCGTGGCAGGCTGCCATTGAAAACGACGACGCGACCCGACACCATTTGACACCTATGCACCCGGCTTCCCTGGGTGAGGTAACTCGAGTACTACGGTGCTCCCGTGGGTGTTGACCCTAGAACTGTCTAAGTCCAAGAGGGTTTGGTCCTAGTCCAATTCTAAGTGTCCCTAATCTCTAAAACGATAACCGCGACTTTCCCATAGACTTCAACGGAGCTCGCGGCTGTGTTCAACCACTGCACACAGCCCCCGTGGGTCCCCTGTGTCACTACCTTGGGTGGTTCCTTGGGGTCCCAGCGATTCTACAGGCTCTAGGCCTTGTGTCTATTTAAGTCGTGGTTCTTATACCACTTTCTTAATATATGGTTTGGTACGCCCCTAGGGCTAATCGTATATTGTGCTAATTTACTGTGCTATTTGACTTGTAACTTGTGTACTTTGACCTCTAGCCTCATAAAGAGACTATTGGGTAGTGTTTAGTAATAAATACATATATGTTATATATACCTGGTGTGGTTCTCCTTTCATTTGGTCCTTCATGAGCTTATAACTGGTAAAACAAACAGCTTAACACTCCTTCAAGACTTAGCCTGAAGGCTGCTCTCCATAGCTACCACTAGGATAGCTTTCAATAAAGGTTGTCTTTAAACCTATCATCAATAAAGGTCGTTTGGACTGGTGCAAGGTGCCCACTATAACTAGTGGACAGCATATACCAGGCCAACTTCTCACAACGTCAGTCTCATTTCTCCACCTTCCCCTAGAGCAGAGCTTAAAAACAGCCTCAGGCGTTTTGCTTCCAAGCCCGGGCTGTTCAAGTCTGCATGCCACTCAGCAGTAGTTACTCCATCCTTTACCATCTCTCCACAGGGCGAGGTGTGGCATGCAAGCTTCACTGATCACACCCACCTTGTGACGTGATGCGAAAGGGTGGACTTAGGAAGCATGTGAAAGACTCCAAAGACAAACATATTTCGTCAGTCTGTGGTGTCAGGTCACCTTTTATTTCGTGTATTTCAAATCAGAAAAGGAGCCAATTTTAATTGGTACGAGCACGCACATGAATCCTAGATTCTGTCGTGCTGTGGTGACGTGACCTTTTCCAAAATCATGACCAGATAAGCAGCTGCCTCCAAAAAGACAAGTAAGCTGGGAGAAGAGAGTAAAAATCTCTTTTCCTTTCACTTTCTAACTGCTGCTCTCTCTCCTCTGCAGAACCAATGGGGTCAGGGTTAAACTCTTTACTGCCACCACAACAACATGTGGTTGTTTTATCTCCAATGCAGGTTATATTTGCTTTTGCTGGGGCAGTGGGAAATCTAGATGGATTCTCCAGGGAGAATAAAACCAGCACTAGCAAAGTTATTGAATGTGGAGGGTTGATTGGGTGTGTAGGTAAATGGGTTGACTGGTTATATAAATTGGGTGAATGATAGTGGGAAGCTTGATGCGCATGGGTGGATATGAGTGGGTAGGTTATTGATGTAAGATGAGTGAAAGTGAATGAATGGTTGAATGTGTATAGGTTAGTGTGTATAGTGTGTAAGTCAGTGAGTGATCTTGAGTAGTTGAGTAAGTAACTGAGTGGATGATTAGGCATGATACAGTCGGTAGACAAAAGCTCATTAAATCACCATGAATTGACTGAAATATAACCTGCTGCCTACAATCATATATTTTAATAAATGAAAGTACAAGAGTGAGTGGGTGAGGTAGTGTTAATTAGGTGAATGAGTGGAAGGGTAGATGAGAATGCATGACTGAGTGTGTAAATGAGTTAGAGGGTGAATGGCAGAATGGGTGAGTGTGTGGATGAGAGTTTATGGTTCAGTGGGGGAATGAGAGTGTATGGGTGGAGGGCTGAATGTGAGTTGATGAGAAATGGTGCGAAGCATGAACTGGTAATACTGATGAAGGTTTGAAGGGAATTTAGTCCATCACAGTCCTCTTGCCTCTTAGCTGGGTCTGAAGGCTCATTGGACTAACGCATCTACTAAGCCTTCTGACAAGGCTGATGATCTGTATGTGACCCCATGGTTTGAACTTTAGCTCCCCACTCAGCCTTTCGTCCTCTTAAGGTCGATAAAAAGATGACTATTGAGTTGGGTAACAATGAATATCTATTTTACCTTCCCGTCTCACCACTTTTTGCAATCAGCAGCCGCCACTGTGCCTGACATTATTTGAAATAGTGTCACAGCTTTTCCTGACCAAACCTGTGAAGATGTTACGTCATTGGTTGTCCTGTGCTCTGTCGTATCTGCAGACATGTTTTTCCACAGGTCCTGGATGCTCCTGTAGATTTGCAGAAGTACAACCTGCCTGTAAATTGGCTTAATACAAGTTCATCACTTTTTCTGTTCCACTTGGAGACCTCCGTGACAACATTGCACAGTGACCAATCTGCAACCAAGAATTCAGAAACTCCTCTTGGATACTAATAGCCTCTTACAAAATGGTAGTGTCGCTGGTGCAGCATCCAACAGCACACCTGTGACATGCAGTGCATTACTGCAGTCCTACAATCAGGATGAAGGGTCAGGGCCAGAGCTGCAGGTTTTTCACATTACATCACTTCCATGAGTTCTTCAATTCTCACTCAGTTTGACTGTGGTACCTAATCTGCTGATTGTTTTCAATAAACTAACTCAATAGCGGTCCAGAAATAAAAACTTTCCTCACTAGAAAAAGCGCACCACAGTCCAGTATTGCAGCAAGATCCCGTAGATGGATCCTCTGCCATGGAGAATGTGGAGTTGTTTGAAGTTAATATTTGACCAACAGCTGTGACGTATACAAGTGAATCCCAAAAGTGGAATGGATACTTGTTGCCCCAGCTGCCAAGTCTAAGCTTAAGAGTATTTAAAGAGGAGGCTTGAAAACATTGGAATCGCTAAGCAACAGTGCAGATGAGGTATTGTCCAACATATACAGCTAAGAGAAGTGGATGTAAGAAATGACTAGTCGCACAGAAAATATGTGCAGACATGTCAGGAAAATGCTGGCGTCATTATATGTGCCCGAGCGGTACTTTATTACAGCAATCAGATTTAAAGACTCAGTTGTGAGGTTCTAGGTGGACAGCTTACAGAATGCCCTGACAACATTCAAAGATTGAAAGGACGATACTGTTTGTAAAGTCAGCAACGCATTGACGGCAAAGTAGACGCGTTTCCAAGTTACTGTCAGCCTTAATCAATAATTAATTTAGAAAAGCTGTTCATGAAAACGTTCAAATACAATTACATTTGAGATCTTCAACACCACCCTGCCTCAAAAGACTTGAGCTTGTATTAATTGACCTGTGCACTCGTGACAATATAAACTCCATCAAGTATTTCTGCGACTTCATGAAAGCATAAAATAGTTTACTTTCGAAAAATGTCATGACGTATTCGAATGTATTTGCAAAATCGACCAGTCGATGCCTTGCGTTTCTTTTTTAAGAATATCAACTGCCACCTGTCTCAGAGCTTTCAGCAATGACAAGGTCACATGTAATGTAGCGGAAATCGCATTTTATTTTTAGGGGTGCATTATAATCACACATGTTGAGCGCATCCGCATATAATCCTTTCCTGCATTAACATGAAATGTTAGAATTTGACATGTATTAACCTGAAACGTGATGTGTTTAGGCTGTTGAAAAGTAACTTGGAGAAATTAACGTAGAAAGTGAATGTAACTAGCAGAAAACATTAACATGAAGAACTTGTGTTGTGAACTGACAATTATTCATGTATTAAATGTGTTTATTAATTGCGTCGCTTTACATGTAGGTAAATGTATTAATTGAAAGTGCCTTATTTTCCATGCAAATTCGTAAAAGTTCATATGATGCTTTCTTATGCTAGCTGAATCTCTTAGGCCTGAAATGCAGTTCCCTGGAAACTCTTGCTTTAGAATTAACAGTTGAATTTCATGTGTGCTGTGGAATTTATTTTTTCTCACGTTTTGTGTTGCAGGTTTAAGAAGCACTTGTTAGCTAGAATAATGTCTTTGTTTTACTAGTCAGACAAGGAGAGAAGAAGTTATAATTGTGTGGCTTGAGTCGATAAAGGAAGGTCGTTGTGCTTCACACAGGAGAAGGCCTGGGAACCAATGACAAAATATATTGAGGAAAAAACACAATTATCCCATGGATAAACACCTTCAGGATCGTACCCAGAGCAGATGGCGTGACTCGCAATGGATTTTGGGAATGTTACCTACGAATAATGTGCTGTTGGGAGTAGGGAAAGCACCCAAGCATCTGAGAGCAAGCTCTGTCTCAGTAGCTTGATGCTACATGAATCATTGATTGTGGAGAGACTTCTTAGGAAGAATTCACATGCTGACACCTTTTACCCTCCTTCCTGAAGATGCTTGAGTAGGGATGTCACTTTAGTGTTAGTGTAGGGATAGATTAATGCTTTTTACTCATCAACCCTCGATGCAGGGAAACTTGGACTCATGCTTTCTGATCCTCTGCATTCTGCTTCTTGAACTAATTGTATTACTTATGCTACACCGTCTCAATAGGATACGCAGATTTGGCTTTATGCGGACTCCGATGTATTTCTACACTCTCAGATTGAGGTGTCTTTATGTTCAGTTATTTTTGGCTTTGTAATAAATCAAACTAACCTTACGTAGTTGTCTGTGGTTACTATGTGTCCAAGCTGATTACTGATTAATTTATTGGCTCCCAAACAACTTTTCTCCCCTCTACGCTCTCATGCTGGGAAAAAGAACCATCAAATTGTGGCTCTAAAGGAAGTCCAGAACATATGGGTCTGGCCCTTTCACATTGAAAAATACTTGTTACAGGAATAAGTAAATCATTATGCAAAAGATCTTGGCCAATTAGGTAATTATAAACGCTCGAGCTATGTAATTAAATTACTTGGATTCTAACATCGATATAAATATGAAAAGAATGTTCTTGAGATTTTGATTACTGTATATTCCTCTTATGCCTTTTGCAGGGTTCGATAATCTAATTTTCATAAGAAACAGAGTTAAGTTGACTATGTGAGACCCAGGCCAGACCTTTGATCACATAGTTTGGAGCTTATTTACAAGCCTCTAACGCCACCGGAATGTCACTTTTTCTGAAGCTCCGTTGGCATTGCTCTCTACCTCATATTTACAATGTTAATGTTAATGTTAATGTTAATAAGGCTTGTAAAGCGCACTGCTACCCTAGGGTGTCCTGGCGCTGAGAGTTGCCGACTTGGTTGCTGGATGAGAGAAGGATTCAGGGGAAAAGCCAGGTTTTCAGCCCCCTTCTAAAGGAAAGAAGCTCGGTGGCACTTCTGAGATGGAGGGGAAGGCTGTTCCATGCTTTTGCCGCACCGCAGAAAAAGCTCCTGCCCCCCCAACTAGCTGTCTTTGCCCGTGGAACTTTTATAAGTTTTGCCTCGGCAGAGCGCAATGCTCTGCCGGGAACATACCATTGAAGATGTTGTCTCGTGTAGGCTGGGCCAGAACCTGTGAGGGCTTTAAAGACCGTGCAAAGGGCCTTAAAATCCACCCGTTGTTTCACCGGAAGCCAGTGAAGCTTCCCAAGTTCCTTCTTAACCGAGACAAACCTTGGGATCCCCAAAAGAAGCCTGCCTGCCGCATTCTGCACAACCTGCAATCGGCTAAGATGTCTTTTCTGGATGTTAAGATAAAGGCCGTTGCAATAATCCAGGCGAGAAAAAATAAGAGCAGTAATTACTGTCCTGAGGCTATCTTCGGGCAATAGAAACTTGATTTTCCTCAGTATCCTCAGAAGATGAAAGCAGGAGGAGGCAACTCGGCTAATCTGGTCTCCGAAAGATAATTTGACGTCAATGATCAAGGTGGCGTTAAGCCACTTAAGGTGGCTTAACGCCACCTTGGAAATACGCCCTTTACCTCAGCAGTCCGCTGCGGCAAAGGGGCAGGCAATGGGTGTTGCTGTGGGTGTTACACCATAACACCCATTGTTTTTTGACACTGCCCCATATTTACAAGGATGGGGCAGCACCAAAAACTAAGGTCAGGTAAAACCTGGTCTTAGGATGGTGATACGAGGGGAAATTAGTAATTTCTCCTCACATTTTGCTCTTTCTATGTGCGCTGCATTCCGCAGCACACATAGAAACAGCAAATCGCCTTTAAAGATCGTTTATGTGTCTTGGAAGGTGTCCCTTCCTGCACATAAAACATCACCCCTGCAGCGCGGGCACCCTTGCAACATGACGCTAGGCAGCTTTTTTAGGGCCAGCGCTAGGGGAAACGCAGGGGTGCACTATATTTTTGTAAATACGGTTCATCCCTGCACTTAAAAAATGTCTGAGCGCGGCGCTACCAATTTTGGAGTAACACCGCGATCTGAGATTTCATTGTAAATATCCCCCTTTGTCTGAGCCCTTATATATAGGAACGCCGGAAAAAAAATACCTTTGAGCTTTTTTGGTCCAACGACATAAGAACTATACATACTGGACCTAACTCACAAAGTACACTTAAAATAAAATCCCATAGGAAATAATGTTCAATTAAAAAAATTATTTAAAATAGTTAGTAATATGAATAAATCTACATTAATGTTAAAAACCATATAAAAATAGTACATAACGATTTTTATTATTTCCCTAGGGTTTTTATTTTAAATCCCTACCTCCATTATTATCAATGGGAGGGTGTTGCAGTACCAGTGGTTAGGCACTTGTAGTGCTGGACTTACTACAAAAGTTTAAGTTACTATAAAAGTGCAGTTCGTGAATACCAAAAAGCAGTAGACTTACTCAAAACGTAAACTCACTCAATGCACTAAGTTACCTTTGGGAATCAGGTCCAAAGCCTCTCAGATTGTTTTCTGAGGATTTACAAATAGAAAAATTGGCTGGACTATTAATTTCCTTTCCTTAATTTATAGTTGTCTGGGGGTTAGGTTAGTTTTACATTTCTTGCAAGTGATATGGTCAACATAGTAAATCTGGCTGAAGAAGGAATGTTGACTCCCAAAAGTATAAAAAGTGTAATCCAGATAAGAAGGTGCCACAGTGGGGTTTATGTCATAGAGCCTTGGAGATCAGGCTATATTTAAGAAAGTTAGGGCCTAATTTACGAGGCCCTAGCGGCACTGTTGCACCGCTGGGGGAGTCACTTTTTTGACGCTCCGGTGGCACAATGTGCAGCAGCATATTTACAAGGCCACGCAAAGCCACTTTACGTGGCTTTACATGGCCTTGTCAATATGTGCCCCTTTCACGCAGAACACTGCGTGAAGGAGGCGTTCCATGGGTGTCACTGTGGGTGTTCCGACGCAACACCGATGGAATCTGAAACATTCCCGGATTTACAAGGAATTGTAAACCTGGGAATGCGTCAGAATCCTATGCCTCCCCAGGGGTGATGTTATGGAGGCGCAACGAAGAGAAATATTTCTCCTTGTTTTTTCCTCTTTCTATATGTGCTGCATTCTGCAGCACACATTGAAGAAGGAAATTGCCTCCATTGATTGATTTTGTACAGGAAGGTGTCCCTTCCTGCACAAAATCAATCATCCCCGCAACACAGGCATCCTTGCAACATGGCGCAAGGGTGCCTGCGTTGGCGCCACCCTGCTTTTTTAGCGCAGGGGTCAGTACAGGAATGCACCGTATTCTTGTAAATACGGTGCATTCCTGCACTCTTAGAATGACACAACACAGCGCTGCTAAATTGCTTGCGGCACCACGCTGCACAATTCTATTGTAAAGGAGGCCCTTAGTGTGTGAGAGAGTTAGGAAAACTGTGTTTTGTTGAGTGACGGTTTGGAAAAGACATGTTTTAAATAGCGAGAGTTCTTTCTTTTCTATGTTCAGAGGGAGGTCATCAAGTATAATGATTGGAAAAGTAGGTGAAAGAGTCAGAGGTAGCACCAAGATCATTGAATCAACAACCAGGGTATCTGTATATGACTGCAGTTAGTGCCTGAGAGTGGGCAGGGCAGTGACAGCACGTTCGAAGAGTTCAATGGTCGAGCAGGAGGACGGAGGAGATGTGAGTGTTTCTGTGATGTGTAGTACACAAGCTACAGGTAGAGGCACTGTGCTGTCAGTAACCATGTCTGATTAGGTTAATCCATGTATCTGTGATGGCAATGAATCAGAGGACATGGTTGAAGGGCAAAGTGGTCAATGATGAATATGCCTTTGTGGCAGAGACCTTGCCTTCCAAAGACGGAATGATGCGATACATAGGGGCGGTGAAGCCTCCTTGTGGGCGAGTGTTGGTTGGCAATTCAGAATTTGTGGGCAACGAGATTGTACATATGAGCCTTGTCAGTGCAGCAGTGGCCGATATACATCAAGAGAGCTCAATTCTCCACCTTCTCTGCCTAAATAAGTAAGATATATTAACGGGTGAACCACATATTACGTTGAATTTAAAAATATAACTGGACATTCACTTTTACATCCACGTGGTCTCCCACCAGCCTACGAACAAAGTCACCCCCAGGCACTCGATTCCGTCGTAGACCCCTGCCACCTAAAATGCGAGAGGATCTCTGAGAGGTTACTCTGTCTTCTATTTTACCAACAGGTCTAGGAGCAGACTCATGGCGAGGAGGAATGCCACAGTGGCACGCTACCCTACTCTGGAACGCTGGGCCCCAGCTACAAAGTAATGTTCAGTGTACGAGCTTGGGGTGAGTATGTACAATGTACCAAACCATCAAAAGCCTTGTATAATTTTAATATGGTAGGCAAATAGTCAACAATTGGATAAAACCAGTGAGACGTAGCTGAGAAGAGAAGCGATATGGTCATACGACTTGTGGTTTCTTATTTTGTTTTTGCTAACTTTATATGCTAATTCGAAACGTTTATGCATTAAACACCCCACCATTATTAAGCTCTGCACTCCTCGACTAGGTCTTTTCATTACTACGTTTTTCTCTTTTTGTTTTCACAGATAATCGGGGGACGCCTCATGTGACTCCCTCATATCAGATGGTCTGGATTATTTCGCTCATTTTCACACTGTCAGCCTTTGCTGATCATATCGACTTAAATATATTACTTTCTGTTATGTAGGCTTCACCTCTGCTGTGCTGTTTTTCACTTTCATATTTACTTTGGGGAATGGCCGTGTTTTCCAAGAGCTACATATTCTTCTGAGTGCATGTTGTCCCACCTCACTTATGTTTGTATTTTTGGCAGTGCCTACATGTCACATTCCCTGGCACTGCAAGTAATGTAATTCTACATTCGCATCTTAATCCGATGAAATTTATGGACATAAAAACAAGTTTTTGTTGACTTGTGAATAGTTATTTAACAGTCCAAAAATTATTTACGCTTTATTATGAAAATAAACATGGAGTTTTTAGCATTTTTCTACAATGTGTCTATTTTTTTCTAAGTGGGCTGCATTTAGAATTAATGGCAGGTCAGCTTGCTCTTAATAGACTGAGTGGCTTGACTTTTACCATTCCTATGCAATATTTAAGGTAAAGATATTTTTGTATCGCAGCTCGCTAATGCCTGAGCCACACTGAAAGTATCTGCAGTCTCTGTTCAGATCGAAAGTAGCAAGTTTTTATCATTACATGTTGGATATTTCTTTTAATGGCCTCTGCTTAAACCACTAGTCTTTTAATGGAGCCATCCTTGACTTTCTTCAGACTCGCTTTACACAGTACAGGACGCCTCACCAGCTCTGCTCGGCCACAGTATTTCTGCTCAAGGCCCACATAGTGCAGTGGGCTCAACAAGGAGGCAGTGCCTTTTCTTTCAAACCTCCAAATTTTGGAATTCCCTTCCCCTTACACTCTGTGGTCAAGCCAATCTTGACTTATTCATGAAATAGCTGAATGCCTGGTTTCCCATCGCTACCTTATAATTATATTTAGCATGGTCTCATGACTCGCGGTTTGCACTTTAATGTCGGTCACTCTTTCCACTCTGTATATCTTTCTTCCATTCACGATTCTAGCCAGGAATTATTAGGGAGATGATGGGTAAATCTAAACCAATCAGCTCCCACACCATGATCAATAACCTTTAATTCATACTACCGATTGTGGTAGGAAATATCAAAGGCAGAATATTGAAGAGTCACAACACTGTGACCAGAATATCAAGGGACAAAATATCGAAGTTGCATGTGCCAAGAGAGAGGTCTGGGTTTAAAATTCTGAATTCCACATCTACATACTTCTAAGATGTGTATATATACATATATATATTACCTACTGGCAGTCAGCCAGCAGGTATTTATAGTTAGGACCTAGTTTCCATAGGAAAGCGTTTTGTGACTTAATTATAGCTTTGGCGCCATTTGATGAATCTTCACAAAAATTTCCAAAAGAAGTGTCCTACTGTTTTTAGTTCTGCATGGAAAGTTTCAGGGTGATCCGTCAAGCAAGGGCTGAGAAAAAGGGGTGGTCAAAAAAGTGCATTTCCTATGTTAATTCCCACAGAGATTAAGGCATGACTACAGCCCGAGCTGCTGAACGGAATTACAATAAATTTGGCAGAAAGCTAGATCTTGGTCCAGAAAATGTGCTTTTTGTGATTTGGTGTAAATCCATTCATTAGTTTTTTAGATATTAAAGGGAAACCACATTTGTATATCTAGGGACGCAGATGCTCTGCAAATCCTACCAATCTCTAACTTTACCCAGGAAGTGTTGCCTGTCACCTTGGGACTCGGACTTAGCCAAGTCCTAAAAAAAGAGAGGAAAAAAAGAGAAGGGGGAAGGGTAGGAATACTTAGACCCCTAGGCCTGGTGGTGGGGTCCCCTAGGAACCCCAACAGAGCCTAAAAGTATTTTTTTAATAGTTTTGTGGTGAAAATTGAGACAGATTCGAGGATTGCAATCAAAATAAATTTTTTAAAAACAAGCACAGTCTCCTATGCTTGTTTAAATATGGGCCTTGGGGGGGGCAGGTCCCAGGAGCTTATATATTTTATAAATAAGGGGAGGGGGCGCATGAGGCCCCCCTCCCCATGCCAATGTTGGCCCCAGTGGCTGCCACCTCCCAGGGGCACTCCGATTAAAAAAAGAACCGGAGGAGGTCCGTGCAGCCCTCCTTGTGAGGCTCTTATAAACCCCGGGGACCACCACCTTCCCAGGGCTTTATTAAGGAAATTGGAGGGGGGACCAGGTGTAGCCCCCTCAATTGCCCTTTAAAGGCTCCGTGGACCACCACCTCCCAGGGGCCACCAAAGAACAGAGAGGGGCCATGCAGCCCCCTCCCGGGCCAATTATGGCCCTGGGGACTACCACCCCCCCTAAGGCTTTCTAAATATTTTAAAAGAAGGCGGGCACGCAGCCCCACTCACAGGCCACTCTCGGCCCTGGGGACCACCGCCTCCCCGGGGTAGGCCCTTGGAAACAAAAGGAGGGGGGCAGTGCAGCTCCCCTTCTGCAGCCATTAATGGTCCTGGGGACCACCACCCCCACTGGGCCAGCTTCCTATGTCCCGGGGTGCCCACCCCCAGGACATAGCTGTTTGCTGTAACTTGGCGGGAGCTTTGACAGCTCCCGCAAAGCGAGAACAAACAGTAAGTCCGCTTACAGCGAGCGAGAGCAGGAAAACTGCATCCGCTCGCTGGGAGCAGAATTTTCATCTGTTTTCCTGCCCGAAAATAGATGAAAGAATTGCTCTCACATGCAGGGGGCATTCAGTCTCCCTCCGTGGTCACCCACATAGCACACTGGGTGCCCTAGGTGGGCTTCAGGGCACCCAGTAGCAAGAGGCCGAGCCCCGGGATGGGGTCCCCAGGGCCAAAACCAGCCAAGGTAAGGGTGCCACAAGTCGCTACAAAATTGCAATTTGCAAGTCGCAAAACCTGACGGTCATACATGTGGCCCCAGATATGGAAGGCAGCTCAGTGCCTGCTCTGTCAGGACATGAGATTCCGCAGGACAAAGTGGGACAAGCGTTTTGCCGGAAAATAACAACAGAAAGGTGCAGCCATCAGGATCCACATGAGGGCACTGTCTCTGCTGGTGCAGCAGGTCCAGATAAATGTTTATTCATAGCTACTAAGTGTTCATCTTGCTTGTGTGTGACATTTGTGTGTCTTCAGTGTGATTTTGTGTGACTTTTCAGTGCCACAGGTGTAACACTTTAAGTGACACTTTATCATGAGTGGAGCAAAGCAGTCATGTAACTAGTTAAATTTCGTAAATTACTTTTTGTTTGCACTGTTATGATCTAGGAGCAGTTTTTAAAAAGCTGCAACACTCCCGAAGTATTTATCACGCAGAACAGTTTTGTTTGACCTCATAAGCAGTGGAAATTTTTTTAAATTTTTTTTACGGAGTTTTATATAGCTCGAACTTGACCCGAAGGTATCGGGTATCAGAGCGCTTTACACGAGCACCAGTTACGTTACATGAGGACACATTCATTTTTGTTATGCACAAGGAGACTATGTGATTTGCCCAGAATCACAGGATGTTATGCTTCCTTGCCGAGACTCGAACCTGGTTCTCTAGATTTGTGGTCAACCGGCCTAGCCGTTAGGCCAACTCCTCTCCCCAATTAATTACTTTATGATGAAAAAATTGAGGTGTCGGGTGACAGTTTGAGAAGAAATCTACAGCGCTTAGAAATGGAAGGCGAGCACTAGAAATCACACTATAAAAAATAAGTTCTAAAGTGTGGGTAATTTTCCACATTGCATAGTCCGTCAGTTTATGGCCATGAGAATAAATGCACAGCCTAATACACCCATCGATTGAAAGTTTGCATGGCACAGCCGAGTGTGACACACCTACTTGCTACAGCTGGAGCTGTAGAAGAGGGACAGTCGTTAGCTTTATTCTTTCTTCTCAAATATTTTATGTTTCACAGTGTGAGTGAGATTCATTACCTAAATTGTATGTATTTAAATCTGAGTCAATCGTGTCATATTCATCAAAGACTAAGCAGTGTGATTGAAAAAATAAGTGTAATAACATAAGGTGAACCTTTCATGTCATTGGAACATATGAACTGTTAGACAAATCTTGGATTTTGAAAGGAGTTTGTAACAGGAAATGCAAATTCGGGTCTCCGGCTGCTTAGCGGGTCACAGGCTTCTTCAGCAGCATTGAAAACAAGTTAATTACTGTTCCAGTCTGTTTTAATTACCTGGTGTACTTTACCTTTTTCATGGTAGCATACTCTGAGTTCAGCCAAGGGAAGTGTCCCATGCACACTGTGTGCTGCTCTTCACTCCGACCCTTAGAAACCTTGGGAGGAGCCAGCAGCATGTGCAGCACACGTGGGCACATACCATCCAGTTACTGTCTATGGACGTCAGAGTTTTGTCTGCTCAACCTCCATCAAGAACAACAACAGGCACAGATAACATATAGCGAGTGTTATCAGCTCAGCATATGACATTATTGACGATAGATCATACAAATGACAATTCATTATCCATTACCTAGGCACCAGTATTAAGAGGCTTACTGACAATAAATGGAAGCATATTGGAAGCGCCTCAGTTTGTACTGCTCCCATATTTTCTGGACCCACCTGCTGCTCTCTGTGAGCGAAACACAACAGATGACATCCCAGATTGGCCCTTAAATGTCACATTCTCCATAATTGGCATTGAGAGAGCAAGGCTGAAATAAGAGGTTGCATCGCAGTTTATCATGCCACTTCTGGGGTTTACATTCTACCATTTCTCTCAGCACATCAACTTCACTGACAGAGTTAATACACAGGTTAACCTGCGTGGTGGCTCCAGGGGCCGAATCCAGGGCTGCTCACACTCATGCCCCTGTTAAAGCAGCTTGCCTCAGGAGGCGGTCATGCAGCCGCCACGAGTGCCCCCAGCTGGGGCCCTCATTGAGCACTTGGACGCAGCGTTGCTGTAAGTGCAGCCAGCTCTTCTCCGATGGTCGCAGTCACTCTAACTGCTTGCAGCTTGACCCTCACAGCGCACAGGTGGTCAAGGTGCTACAAATGCATGATTAATGCATTTTAATGTGGTGATGCAGACCACCACATTAAAATGTGTTAGTCTAACGCCTGATGTGTGGTAATTGGCAGGGCTGCCTCCCCTTGGAAAAAAATAAAAACAAAGACCATGAGCCTCACTTTTAATTACCATGAGTGTGCAAATTCCCAAAATCATCTGTAGGCTTCGTGCGTTTGCCCACCCGCCCATTTCCCACCGACTTTGGTGATGCATTCTTGATGCAGAGGAATACAAGGACATCTCCACCAGACAAAGAAGCACTTACTCTATATAGTTAAGAGGAAGTACCTCTGTTTGGTGGAGATTCTCCTCTTTGTAGACTTGCCATGTTCTCTTGGCAAGGATTCATGTTATCACAGATTTGGGGATGAAGACGCTGCAGGAACAATCTCATTGCCGAAGTTACATGTACACAAGGTCAATGGAGACATTACCTAGTGGTCCTTTATGCAGCTGCAGTGTAGAATATGCACTAAGCATTTACTCAGCAAGGTAGCAATCATTTACTAATTAGCCAGGAGAAATTACTCCAGTTGGGTAGACATTTTAGGCAAAACTGTGGACTCTTCTTAAAAAAATGAGGTTCCATTATGGCCCTGATGCTCATTTCACAGATATTAAACCTCAACCGGAAGCACTTACAAATATGAACACAGCAGGTGCCCCAGTTGAAGCTCCACTTACGTAAAGCACAAATCAATCAATCAATCAATCAATCAGGGATTTGTGAAGCGTGCTACTCACCCGTGAGGGTCTCAAGGTGCGGGGGCGTGCAGCTCCAATTCAGCCAAAGAGCCAGGTCTTGAGGGTCTTCCTGAAAGTGTGCAGCGTGGGGGAACGTCTGATGTTGAGCGGGAGCTCGTTCCAGGTCTTTGCCGCGATGTAGGAGTAGGCTCTTTCGCCCGCTCTGCGGATGCGTGGGGTTTTCGTGAGGGCCAGGTCGGCGGAGCAGAGGTTTCTCTTGGGTACATGGAAGGAGACTCTTTTGTTGAGGTATTGGAGTCCTGTGTTGTGGAGGGATTTGTAGGCGTGCGTGAGTAGCTTGAAGGTTACTCTCTTCTCGACGGGGAGCCAGTGGAGGTCTCATAGGTGGCGAGTGATGTATTCATGTCGTGGGATGCCGAGGACGAGTCTGGCAGCGGTGTTCTAGATGGTCTGGAGTTTTTGGAGCAGGGATTTGTTGATTCCGGCATAGAGGGCATTTCCGTAGTCCAGTCTGCTTGTTATGAATGCATGGGTGACGGTCTTTCTGGATTCGGGGGGATAAACTTGAAGGTCTTGCAGAGGATGCGGAGGATGTACAAGCACGCGGAGGATACGGCATTGATCTGTCGGGTCATGATGAGGGAGGAGTCGAGTATGATGCTGAGGTTCTGGAAGTGGTCCGTGGGAGTGGGGGGGTTGCCAAGTGCAGTGGGCCACCAGGTGTTGTCTCATGCTGAGGGGGTGGGTCCGAGTATGAGGACTTCTGTCTTCTCCGAGTTGAGCTTCAGTCAGCTGCTGCGCATCCAGGATGCGACGTCTTTCATTCCTTCCTGGAAGCTGAGTCTGGTGGTGTCGGGTTGCTTCATGAGGGAGAGGATGAGCTGGGTGTCGTCGGCATAGGATACTATGCTGAGTCCATGCTGTCTGACGATGGCGGCAAGGGGGCCATGTAGATGTTGAAGAGCGTGGTGCTGAGCGAGGATCCTTGGGGTACTCTGCAGTTGATCTCTGTGGATTCAGAGAGGAAAGGCGGGAGTCTGATTCTTTTGGTTCGGCTGGTGAGGAAAGAGCAGATCCAGTCGAGGGCAGTTCCCTTTATGCTGGCAACGTGGAGTCTGGCGGTGAGAGTGCGGTGGGAGACGGTGTCAAAGGCTGCAGAGAGGTCTAGAAGGATGAGGGCCACCGTGTGGCCCTGGTCGAGGAGGGTGCGGATGTCGTCTGTGGCAGCGAGGAGGGTGTCTCGGTGCTGTGGTTGCTGCTGAATCCGGATTGGGAAGAGTCAAGGATGGAGTTGTCTTCGATGAAGTTCGTGAGCTGAGTGTTGACGATCTTCTCAGTGACTTTGGCCGCGAAGGGGAGGAGAGAGATGGGTCTGTAGTTTTTTAGGTCCGTAGGATCTGCAGAGGGCTTCTTGAGGAGGGGCTTGACTGCTGCGCATTTCCAGTCGTTGGGGAAAGTGCCGGATTCGAAGGTGGCATTGATGGTGCGCTGTAGCTCCGGTGCTATTGCGGCGATGGCTCTGTGGAAGATGTGCAGCCGGCAGGGGTCCATGGGGGCTCCTAAGTGAATGCTCTTCATGGTCGTGGCGGTGTCTTCGGTGGTGACCGGGGTCCAGGCGGAGATGGTAGGCTGGCTGGCGTTGCTGGTGGTAGGTGTGTTTTCGGTGTCTGGTGTCTGTTCATTGAAGTTGTCATAGAGGGACTTGATCTTGAAATGGAGCCGAGTTTGTTGCAGAGGTCCTGGGAAGGTATGACGTCTGCGGCTTCGCTGGGGGGTTTGGTGAAATCCTGAATGATGCTGAAGAGTTCCTTCGAGTTCCTGGAGTTGGCGAGGATTTTGTTCTGGATGAAGGTTCTTTTGGTGGATCTGATGTGTTGGTGGTATGCTGTCATGGCATTCTTGTAGGTGGTCCGAGCTTCTGGGGTTTAGGTGTTTCTCCATACCTTCTCGAGACGTCTGCAGGTGCGTCTGGATTCTCAGAGGTAGGTGGTAAACCAGGTGGCTTTCGTGGGGCGATATATGTCGGCGTTACGGAGGGAGGCGAGCTTGTCTGCGCCGTCGGTGATCCACCTGTGTAGTTTGTTGGCTGCAGAGTTGACGTTGGTCGTGGGGGTAGGGGGATCGTGGTTGAGGATGGAGTTGAGGTGTTCCTCGGTGACATTGCTCCAATTCCTTTGGGCAGGGTGTAGTGTAGGTTTGGGAGTGTTTTTTTCGAAGGAGAATTGTACGCAGTGGTGGTCTATCCAGGGGGTTTGCGTGGTGTGCCTGAAGTGATGTTGTTTCCTCCTGCGAAGATGGGGTTGAGGGTGTGTGCTGCCTTGTGGGTACGGGTGGTGATGAGCTGTTTCAGTCCGATGTTGGCGAGGTTGTCCAGGAGGGCGGTGGAGTTGGGGTCACTGAGGTTGTTGAGGTGGAAGTTCAGGTCTCCCAGCAGTATGTAGTCCATGGAGGTGATGGTGTGGGGTGCAATGAAGTCGGTGATGGTTGTGGTGAACGTCGGTTTGTGGTCCGGGAGGTCTGTAGGCAAGGGTGCCGCATAGGGTCGTTCTGGGGCTGGTCTGGATCTGGAAGTGGAGGTGTTCCGTGGGGGACGAGGAGTCGTTCGTGCTGGAGGTAGTGAGTAGAAGGGAGGTCTTGTGCGCAATGGCGAGTCCTCCTCCTGGGCAGTCCTTCCTCTGGATCTTGTATCCATCGTGGATGGCGGAAGCGTTGTCAGTGGAGGAGTTGGAGTCTGTCCAGGTTTCTGTGAGGAAGGCAACATCTGGTGAAAGGGTGTCAAGGAGGTCCCAGATCTCTACTGCGTGTCTGTGCGGGGAGAGCACGTTGAGGAGCATGTACCTCAGGGGTTCGGGTGCAGTGGCGTCTGGAGGGTGGGCAGTGGCCGTGGGGGTTCGGAGGTTGGTGAAGGTTCGGCGGCAGTGTCGACAGGAAAACTGGCCGTAGGTGGTGTCCCGCATTGACAGCTTGCAGTTGTCGTTTCTTCCGGGGGTGAGTGTGGCTGAGTCATAGTGGTGGGGAGTCGGAGAACCAGGGTTCCTGGCGCTGGTTGCGGTCGGGTCATGGACGGGCGCAGACGGGCTTGCCTTTCACTCGCCAGCGGCGCGCCAGCAGCGCACCAGCGGCTCTGCCGCACAGCGACCGCCATTGAGTAGAGGAGGGAGCGCAGCTGGGAGGCAGGAGCGGGAACCGGCAGGGGGGGAGGTGCCACGGTGCCAGAAGCGGCGGGAAAAGGGCAGAGGAAACAGGCACAGGACACTACAGAAGACACAAAAAGGCGCAGAAAAAACAACAAAAATTAAAAACAGACAGACAGAAAAACAGGCACAATAAACAGGACAGACAGAAAAAACAGACAAAAAAACAGAAAGACAGAGGTTGGGTGAGAACACTTACCTGCAACCAGAGAGGTGCTGGGGGCAGCGGCGCAAAGACAGAGCTGCACGAGGGGGAGAGCAGAATTTCCTGACCAGGAGGTCAGAGGGCTTGCTCAGCCTGCTCATGCAGCGGCTGCTATTAATTAGGGGACGGGGGAGGGAGCGCAGGTGGGAGCCGGGAGCTGAAACCGGTGGGGGGAGGGGCCGTGGGGGCAGCAGCGGCATGAAAAGGGCAGAGGAAACAGGCACAGGACACAACAAGGCACAGAAAAAACAACAAAAATTAAAAACAGACAGACACAAAAACAGGCACAATAAATAGGACAGATAGAAAAGACAGACAAAAAACCAGAAAGACAGAGGGTGGGTGAGAACACCTACCTGCAACCAGAGAGGTGCTGGGGGCGGCGACGCAAAGACGGAGCTGTGTGAGGGGGAGAGCAGAGTTCCCTGAACCTAACTTCCTGAGCTTCGCAAAGGCAAAGCAAGTGTGTTTCCTTTCGTATTCCACGTTGAAAAATAATATGAAATCCTTAATGAAGGTGAATTCATCTTTGATCTATTGGAGCACAATCTGATGTGTTGTGACTGTGATCAGTGGTTTCTTTCTTGTTGTCTCCTGGTGAGAACAGAGTCCATGGTTCTCCCTTTTAAATACCCTAGGTATGCAAATGCCCAAAATCCATAGCACGACTCACACAACCACTCACAGACATGCATAGGCACTCACAGACCCACTCACAGACCCACACAGGCACTTACACACCCACTCACACACTCACATAGACACTCACAGACCGACTCACAGACCCACACAGGCACTCACAGGCCCACTCACAGACAGATACAGGTACTTACACAGGTACTCACACACTCACTCAGGCACTCACTGACCCACTCACAGACCCACAAAGGCATTCACGGACCCACTCACAGACCCACACAGGCACTGACAGACACACACAGGCACTCAAACACCCACTTACACAGGCACTCACAGACCCACTCACAGACCCACAGAGGCACTCACAGACCCACTCACAGTGATGTCACAGCTTAGCTTGCTGTCTCTACCCTCCTTCCCCCACCCTTCAATGTCTGTGTGTATGCCCCTGCTGCCTCCTTTTTTCTAACCATGTTCAATTGACCAGACAGTGCCCCTTCTATCTACTCTAAGTGGTCTGTTGAGCTGCCACTGCCCCTCCCACCTGTCTAGCATGTCAGATGACTGCACCCTGTCCCTACCTCCTTCACCCTGCATGTCCAACTTTAATTCCCCTATCCTCCCTTCTGTCCTCCATGGTTCATTTTGCTGCCACTCTCTTCTGCCCTCCATGCTCTGTTGTGCTGCAACTGCTCCTCATGTGGTCTGTTGTGAAGCCCCTTCCCCGGCCCTCCCTTGCCTGTGTCCAGCCCCTACTCATCCATTCTGTCCTACATGGTCCTTTGTGCAATGCCCCTGGTCCCTCCCTCTTGCCCACAGTGGCCATTGTGCTGCCACTAACCCTCCCGCTTGCTATGCATGGCCTTATGTGCTGTCACAGCCCCTCTCACCTGCCCTATTTGATTAGCTTGCTGACCCAGACCCCCTCCCACCCTCCCACATTCCCTCCATTGTCTGTGTGTATGCCATTATAGTCTCACTGTTGCCCTCCATGGTGTGGTGTGCTTCCAGTGCCCATCCTGCCTGCCCTTGATGGTCAGCTTGCTGCTCCAGCCCTTCCCTTGCCCCCGGCCCCTGTTTTCCATGGGCAGGCCCCATCCCCTCCCTCTTGCCTTTTCTGGTCAGTTGTCATGCCTCTGCACCCTCCTTCCTGCCCTTCATGGCTCATTATCCTGCAACTGTCCTTCTTATCTGTCTGATATGGTCAGCTTGCTGCCCTTGCCTCTTTCTCCTCTGCTCTCCGTTGTCCATGTGCATGGCCTGTCCCCTCCCTATTGCTTTCCATGGTCTGTTGTGCTGCACTGCCATCCCGCTTGCCCTGTTTTGGTGTATTGTGCTGCTGCAATCCCTGACATGCCTGCCATGCAAGGTCAGTTTGGTGCCCCTGCTCATCTCCCTTCTGCCCTCTGTTATCCAAGTCCATGTCTCTACCCCATTCCTCCTACTCTCAGTGATCCAATGTCCCATACTTGCCAACATTTTGAACTTGGTAAGAGGGAGATTTTGAAAAAAAAGCTGAGGAATTATTTTTTCCATTCACTTACATCGCAAAAGTGGAGATTTTAGGCCAGAGACAGATAAAAGAAATCCCTTTTAGGCATAAAAACATCCGGAGTCTCCTGCCTGAATCGGGTTCTGTTGGCATGTTTGGTTGTACTGCCACTGCCTCTTCCTTCCGCCCTCAATGGTCTGTTATATTGCCACAGCCTCTCTTGTCTGTTCTGCATGGTTGGTTTGTTGTCCCTACCCTTATTTCCCTGCCCTCCATGGTCCATTGTGCTGCCACTGCCCCTCCCGGCTGCCCAGTGTGGTCAAGTTGTTCCCTCTGCACTTTCCTCCTGTCCTAAATTATTTGAGATGTCATTAGTGATGTCACTGACCATGTCATGAGTGATGTAATATGTAAGGTCATAAGCAGTGCATTGTGTGGCGTAAGTTATAGTCACTGGTTTTGTACGAGGGAAATCTGCCTAACTACAGCGTCCCTGTAACCTTTGTTTTTTCAGTGAATTTCTACGTTTTTTAAAATTCTATTTCCTAACTATAATGTCCCTGTAACCTTTGTTTTTTAAAGTGAATTTGTAATTTTTTTTATTTTATTCCCTAACTGTAAACACTAACCTTTTACACTGAGTGTATGAGTGAGTGCATGAGTATTTCAGTGGGTGTAAGAGTGTCTGAGTAGGTTTTTAAGTGGGTGTGAGTGAGTATGAGTGGGGCTGTAAGTGTGTATATGAGTGTCTGAGTGGGTCTGTGAGTGGGTGTGTGAGTCTCTGATACGGGTGGGTGGTAAACTCCGCTCTGCCGGTAGAGTTTGTGGAGCTCTGCCACTCCGCTCTCCACTTGGAATGCAGAGTTTGGCAAAAACTCCACCAACCGCCAGCAGAGCAGAGTTTACCGGCATGCTCACCCCCAGACTTCATCCTCTAAAAGTAGTGTGCCAGGAAGCGACTTTGCAGAGTGGTTGAGAAAGGGGGCAGGGCTTCTGACGAGGCCTTAGCAATCCGGCTGTGGGGGACTTACTTGTGGCAACAATAGGGGTTCTTGGCCCCCTACAACCCTCAGCAACCAATGTACTTCATTCCCCTACCAGTAGTGCACCAGGAGGCGCATTTGCAGAAGGATTGAGAAAGGGGGCAGTGGCTCCAACAACATCTGAGCAATCCTGCTGTGGGGGACTTACTTGTGGCAACAATAGGGGTTCTTGGCCCCCAACGACCCTCAGGAGCCAAGGGAACTTTATCCCCCAACCAGTAGTGCATCAGGAGATGCATTTGCAGAGTGGTTGAGAAAGTGGGCAGGGCCTCCAACGAGGTCTGCGCAATCCCACTGTGTGGGACTAACTGGTGTCAACAATAGGGGTTCTTGGCCCTCAATGACCCTCAGCAGCCAAGGGGACGTCATCCCTCAACAAGTAGTGCACCAGGAGGCGCATTTGCAGAGTGGTTGAGAAAGTGGGCAAGGCCTCTGACGAGGTCTGAGCAATCCCACTGTGGGGGACTTACTTGTGAGTGTTATTTAGCCCCAGGGAGGTGTTGGTCCCCTAGGCTGAGAAGGGTCCATGCAGCCCCCATTAATTTTTCTTTAGCCCCGGGGAGGTGGTGGTCCCCATTGGTTATCGAGCCTATGAAGAGGGTCCCCGTTTGCCCTTTTATCAATAAAGCCCCATCCAGGTGGTGGTCTCCGGGGCTCAATGAGCCTTAGGAGGGGGGCCCATGGACCGCCTCCTTTTTAAAAAAAATGCCCCTGGGACCAGTATTCAAAATAAGCGCAGGAGCCCGCACTTGTTTTTTTAAAAATGTTGCCACAGATTCGCAGCACCGTCGTATTTCCCAGCAAAAACTTTTTTTAAAATTATATTTTGCCCTGTTGGGGGTCACATGGGGACCCTGCCACCACACCTAGGGGGTGAGGATATTCCTACCCTGCCTCCTTTTCTTTTATTTAAAAACGTTTTGTGGGACTCGGCTGAAGCTGAGTCTCAAGATGGCTGCAGGACACTTCCTGTTTGAGAGGTTGGCAGCCAATCAGATCTCTCCATGAGATCTGTGCTTAGGCTTCGCCCAGATATCCTTTTTTGCTTTCCCTAAAATGTCTCAACAACTACCAAACAGATTTACTCCAGATGAATGAAACCATGATCTGTGAGACAAAATCTACCTTCCTGCCAAATTTGGTGTAATTCTGTCCAGCTGTTCGGTCTGTAGTCTTGTTCAAAGCTCCTATTGGAATTAACATTAGAAATTGTATTTTTTCCGACCTCCCTTTTTCTCGGACCCTGCTTGATGGATCACCCCAAAACTTTCCATGCACAGCAAGACTCTGTATGACACTTTTTTTTTAACATTTCGTGGAGATTAGTCAAACGGCGCCAAAGATATAGGCTAGTCAAAACACTTGTTCAATAGAAACATGGTCCAAACTATACCTACCCACTGAAAAAACCAAAGGTTACAGGGATGTTATAGTTAGGAAATCGAATTTAAAAAAACTTAAAAATTCACTGAAAAAAGCAAAGTTTATAGGAATTTATAGTTAGGAAATAGAATAAAAAATGTTTTTAGAAATCCTCTAAAAAACCAAAGGTTACAGGCACGTTATAGTTCGTTTCAGATTTTACACGCACAAAAGCATAGAAATTCAGCTGTTATAGTTATAGTTATTTCAAGTAACTATAACTCGTGCCCTCAGGTAACTATATCTCACACCCTCACCATACACTGCTATTTACCCCAGATATTACATTACTCATGACATCTACTATGACACCATTGATAATATCACTGTAACATTTGCAGTAAGATTATTAATGAGAAAACTATTTAGTTACCTTAGGGCACAAGTTATAGTTACTTGAGATAACTCTAACAGCTAAATATCTATGGTTTTGTGCATGTAAAATCTGAACCTAACTAAAACGTCCCTGTAGACTTTGTTTTTTTTTGTCAATTTATATATATACGGAGACGAAACGGAGAAGATTGGCAGCATTGGCTTACCGTAGCAAGGAGGAGATCTCTGACGCCTCTGCCTGAGATGAAATGGAGTCGTAATACCGCAAGTGGAATAACAGCGGAAAGTCTGAGGTAAGCGGGGAAAGTGACTGTAAAGTACGGCTGAGAGAAGCGGGACTATAGTGGAGAGGCCTGTATGCTTCGGAGGGGGTGTGGGGTGGAAACACTGTTTTGGTCTCCGGGCCCAGCGTATACCTTAATGGGCACCAGTACCCGCACACCCGCAGACAGGGGAGCCGGCTTGTAATGATCTGGTGACCGGATACAATGGTTACAATATACTAGAAAGGCTCCTATAAACGAGATTATAGGAACAGGGAAAGAAGAGTGTGACATAGCTCGGCAGCTCCAATGGTGGACAATCCGAAAAGGGCAGCAGTGGCCAGAATCACACCGAAACGAAAATAAAGAAGTGCAACACAGGGATTTCAGAGTTCTTTCTGGAACATACTATGGCAGAAAAAGGCAACAAACATTTCAAAGAGCAAGTGAGCTCTTGAATGACAACAAAACAACAACGGGAAACATAATTACAAGTCAAGCAGAGGACAAAAGGAGAACCAGTGATGATATTATATGGGAACTAGAACATGCCCGCACTAATGAATTAAGTGGTGGGAAATTATATCGCTACAGAAGTATATCAAATATAAAAGAATCCCAAAAGGACTAAGAATATTAATATTACCAACCTGAAATGATTTGGATGAGGATCTCATAGAAAATTGGCAGGATAACACAAATAAATGCTCGTTCAAGTTAATGCGTACCTTAATATTACATGCAGAAAGAAAATTGGAATTGATCATTGCTAAAGTAAAGGAATTAGAGCAAGAATTGGAGAAGCATGTAATGAGTGATGATATAATGAAGGCACTTGAACAGATGAAAAATAGAATAGATAAACGTGAAATTGATATAGAAAAACGAGAGGCAAGGAAATTCAATCAAGGCAGAATTGACTACCAGAATGGACGCAAATATACATTTGCTTGAAAATATGATGGGCTGAGAAGCAGAGCCCTGATGGATAAAGCTTTGGAGACAAGGGAAGCTTCAGAAACATCAGTTGATAGTTCTGAAGCAAGCTCAGCGTTTGAAGAACCATAGCAACCTGGATTTTTGGGGGGACTCCGACTGGTCCGCATGAACATGAGACAGAAAGGAAGAGGAAGGGGAATACATTTTGGAGGGGGCAGGGGGAGAGGAAAGCTAAAACCAGAAGAAGCAGAGAAAGAGAAAGAGAGAAAAACAAAAGTAAGGAAATAAAAGAAAAAGCAAAACTCAAACAAATAGTAAATCAAGAGAATCTAACCGTGAATTTATCTAATAAAGTATTAACTGAAAATCAGAAAAAAATTCGCAATATAAGTTAAGCAGAATTTTGGCTATACATCAACATGCAGTCCGGGCATGGCCATAACCGGTGAAACGGAGTTCCAAGTCACACGTGGATTAACTATGTGAAAACACTCTACAGCAGGCCTTCTTACAATACTCTTCCAGACTATCAACGATCATTTACAAGCACTAGCCCGCACTATGTCACTGGTAACAAAATCGGTGCAAATCAAACAATCACGGAAGAAACAAGCAAACCTCTTGACGTGTATAACCGTGGGCTAATAATATTAAAGAACATTAGAAGCAGCGGAGCCCCAGGGCCCAACGGCCTTCCTGGACACCTATTCAAAGAGGACCACGTATTCTGGGCAACTGTACTCACCCCATTATACAAGTTCTGTATGATTAACTCAACAATCCCCGAAGCCTGGAATGGCTCCCTACTGCAACCAATCTATAAAAAAGGTGGCACTAGAGATCCAACCAACTGGAGGATGATCTGGACATCAAGGCAAAGGCATACGCAAGTCTTCTTTTACAAGATCCCAAAAACTGGGCTAATGAGGATTGGATACTACCAGTCTACCAATCTAGCTTCAGGGCAGGAGCATCAACAGTGGATAACATTCTAGCCCTAGCCTACCTGGTAGAACAGTCCACCCGGGAAAAACAGTGCCCCCTTTTTGCATGCTTCATTGACTACTCTGCGGCGTTCGACTGTGTCAAAAGAAATTTACTCTAGCAAAAATTTAAAAACTGGGGGATCCCAACTATGCTGCTGTACGCCATCATTGCCCTCTACACCAGAACCTGGGTACGCGTCAAACTAACCCGGAACACAGCAACAAAGAAGGTATACAGGGATCGAGGGCTGAAACAAGGTTGCGTATTGGCACCTTTACTTTTTAACTTATATACTGCAGACCTTGGCAAATTAATATCAAAAGCCATAACGTTTGCACCCAAAATTGGGCTGACCAGACTGTTCTTAATGCAATACGGTGATGACATGGTCCTAATGGACTACACAAAGACGGACCAGCAAAGAGCATTGGACGCTTTAAGTACCTACAATGATGAAAATGAATTGACAGCAAATGCAAGTAAAACAAAGGTAGTTGTCTTTGGAAAATATGCTAATAAACTCAAATATCAATGGAAAATGGGTAACCTGAAAATAACTACAACAACTAAGTATAACTACCTGGGGGTTTGGATCACGAGCAATGGCAAGCCGACAGCACATATCGCATCTATAGATTCAAAAGCCAAGGCGGTGACATATCCTCTCTGCAAACTCAACTCCAAACTGTGCAGCGCGACAACCGAGCCAGTCCAAAAGGTTATAAAAGCCAAGTTACTTTCCACAGTTTCCTACGGGCAATTAGTCTTTCCTGGGGCACTAATTAACATCATGGAGTCTGCCAATTGCCGAGCATTTAAACAGATTTTCCAGATACCTGCCCATGCCCAGAATGCTTTAGTATGGCTGGAATTCGGTCTAAGCAAACAATCCTATGAACACTGGGCATCGATCATCCGTTATTACCGAGGTACATGTGCAGCCCCCACCAAACACAATGAAAGCAACCTTGAAAGACATTTTCACGAAAGGCAAAAATCCTTGGGTAGACACCCTATCTACTGCCTTCACTGAACTGCACCTTGATTTGTCCAACTGAGGTTATTTTATTCATCAACCGGGATCGCTAAAAGCCATTTTACAGAAACAAATAAGACTATTATCCAAGCGAGACGACTTGGGGGTCATAGAGTCCTCTAGCAGCAACATCGGGATTTTAGCCAGCTCTTACAAGGACAAATTGAGGTAGCCATATTTTGAATCAGCTCAGAACAAATCAATGCTAAAGCAAATCCTGTCAGTCAGACTAATGGTCATGCCAATAAAAGACATAAACATTCGCTGAAAATCCCTAGAGGGGGTCACCTCTTGCAGATTGTGTCATCAGTATGAGGAGTCTTTGGTCCACCTAGTTTGTATCTGCCCTCAACGGAGTCACGCACGTTGCACTTTATTAAAACCTCTGTTTTTAAAATATGGCGTCCGTACCTGCCTAGATGCAATTAAACTTCTTTTTAACTTAGAGATCCCCATGGAACTGGCCAGATTAGCAAAATTTGCACGTCAACTTAAAGAATTTATAAGCAAAGATCGAGCCTTGGTCTAAAGGCAGACCACAGGCCCAAATCAGCGAGCATATATAAAATTTTATGGATCCCTATTTTTGCCCTGTGTAACCGTTTGAAATGTACTAAATGAAATGATACGATGATGTTTTTATTAATGACCAAAGAAGGTGCGTGGAAGGACTCTCGTTCTGCCCAGATACAGAAATGGATTTTGAAAACCTAAGAATAGATCTGTGTAAATTTACACGTAAAATGAAATTATAAAAACATTTTCTAATTAATTTCCGTGAAGAAATTGAAACAGCACAACAAGGTGAAAATGTCTCCAACATAACAATAAAGGAAATACTATGCCTAAGAACCTTGACATATTTGGAGGAAGAATCAAACTGCTCAGCCTGCATAATTTCAATGGAACAAGAAACATATGTACAATTTTGTGCTGAAATGGGCATTGAAATCGGAAAAAAGGGGGAGATAGTGGATTAAAACCATCTTCCACATGTTGCCCTCAACTACCACAGACCTATTTCATGAGATGGTAATTGAAGATTTGAATAAACTTTCTCAAAGAAACCTTTTGGAACAGAAAAGCAAAAGAAGCATCACTATTGGAGAAAGAATGGCAATAAAAGAACTAAGAGACGACTCAACGATTTTCGTTAAAGCATCTGATAAAGGTAGAAACATTGTTATACAGGACTGTGACAAATGTCTAATGGAAGCTGATAAACAACTTAGAAATAGACAACACTATGAAAAACTGAAGGAAAATCCATCTTTAAATGACTCAGGAATATCATGAAAATCTACAGAAATGGTACCAGCAAGAACTTATTGATGAAGAGGAGTACAAATATTTTAAAACTCTACATCCAACAATGCCAACAATCTATTTTCTCCCCAAAATTCATAAAAGCTTAGTAAACCCACTGGGATATCCAATAGTCAGCTCAATTAATTTGCTTATGGAGAACACTTTGACATCTTTATAGCACAGCTCTACCTTCTTACTTGAGGGATTCTATGGATTTTTAAATAAAATCCAGGATATACCTTGGAAGGAATCATACATAATGGCCACAATTGATGTAACATCACTCTATACATCTATCAGACATATTGATGGTATAAGAGCAGGGAAGCACTTTCTGCGGTATAGACCAATTAACAACTTGGAGCACTCAAACATGCTAATTGAAATGTTGGACTGTTGCCTAAAACATAATATCTTTATTTTTAATGAAATCCATTATTTGCAAAGGCAAGGCACTGCCATGGGAACGTCCTTTTTCTCCAACATATGCTAATTTATTGATGGGATACTGGGAATCTGAAATAATCTGGACAGAAAGAAATCAAACGACCCTGGAAATGGTGAAGATATGGACTAGATTCATTGACAACATTTTCATAATTTGGGAAGGGGAAAGTAAGAAACTGGAAGAATGTATTCTATCCCTTAATAATAATGATTTAAACCTAGAATTCACTTATATCATCAGTTCTGAACAAATTACATTCTTAGATATTGAAGTTTACATCAGGCATGGATACCTTTGCACCAAAATCCATAGGAAAAAAACATAATATAACAGTATTTTGCATGGAAATAGTGGTCACCCAAAAAGACTCAGTTGGAGTATCCCCTATGGAGAAATGTTAAGAGCAAGGAGGAATTGCTCAGAAGATCAGGACTGTAAAGTGGAAATGAATAAAATGAAAGATAGATTTTCAGCTAGGGGATATCCTCTGTAGGTAGTACAAGATGCTATGTAGAGAGTACAGAAAAAACAAAGAAGTGAATTGTTAATACCGAAAAAGAAGAATTTGGAAGAAAAAGATGAGAAGACATATCTTGTTACTGATTATAATATGCAACACAAGGAAACTAAAAAACGAATCCAAAGGAACTGGAAAATACTTTGTTGTGATGATACCTTGAATACAGTTCTCTCGAACCATCTGAGAATCACATACAGTTGCTTCATTAGGTGACCAGCTAACTAAAAGCCATTACTTGTCTGAAAATGAAAGAGAAAGGAAAAAGAAAAAGAACTGGCTAAGTCATCCAGGCTTTTGGAAATGTTTGAAATGGAAAACCTGCGAACATGGAATCAATCAAAAAGAATACAGAATGTACAATAGCAGTATTGAAAATATCACAGAACATATCACCTACGACACAGACTTTGTAGTATATGTTTTAGTATGTCCATGCAAAAAATACTATGTGGGAAGCACCATAAATAAAGAACGAATAAGAATCTTGCAACACCTTCAAGCTGTGAAAAATAGAGATTATTCTTATCCTATTGCATAACATCCCTGGGAGGAACACCAAGGTAATGTCAAAGAATGACAGTACTTTAGGATCAAACATATAAAGAAGAATGAAAGAGGAGGGGATCGACAGTTGCTACTGAGAAGAATGAAGTTGAGGCTCATCATCCAGATGGGAACTGAGACACCTATGGAACACAACTTGGATGCTGCGTTAGATGTACATTTATAACATTTTGGCAGCTGTTCATATTTGTGCACTTTCATGCACTTTGCATCTTAATATGGTATATGATTGCATGGTATATAAAAATAATTTTTGGAAATGTGTACTTTACAATTTGAAAATTAAAATATTTTTATTATCTACTGGCGGTTGCCAGTAGATAGTTATAGTTACAACCTATTATCCATAGGAAATCCGCGACATTCTATTTGAAATAACTCTCTTGCCGGTTGACGTATCTTCGCGAAATTTTCAAACTTCGTGGGGCGCTCCGGTCCGCTCCTACCCTGAAAGTCTCGGGGTGATACGTCAAGCGGGGGCCGAGAAAAAGGGGGTCCCAAAACACGTTTTCCCCATGCATTTTCCCATAGGAAACTTTAGACACGGCTACAGCCCGAACTGCTGAACGGAATTACACCAAATTTGGCAAAGAGGTAGTTCTTGGTTCAGAAAGAACCCTTTTGTTAAATGGTGTAAATCCGTTCAGTAGTTGCTGAGAAAATCAAAAAGTAAAAGTACATATATATCTATGGGCACGGAGGATTCGCGCACCCTCCCGATCACGAGCTGCATGTTAATTGGCTGTCAGCTGGCTGTCAACATTCCGATTCAGGAAATGTTGGCAGCCATTTTGTCCCTCGGTAGAACCGAGGGACAGAAACAAGTGCGCAAAGCGCACAAAGGGGGAGGGTAGAAACACCTGACCCCCTAGGTTTGCTCAGGGGGTCCCACAAGGACCCCCTGGGCAAAAAAAAATTATTTTTTTAAAAATCGGCAGGATGCGCTCAGGAGCGCGAACCCTGCCGAGAAAATCGAAGCGCGGTCTCCGCGCTTCGATAGCAATTGGCCCCGGGTGGCCCAAGTCCCGGGGGCATGCTGGGGGGTTAATTTTATGTGTGGGGGCCTCTAAGGGCCCCCAAGCCCCGGGGACCACCACCCCCGGGGCTTTATGTACAATGGTGCGGGAGGGCTCTGAGCCCTCCCGCAGCCCCGGGACCACCACCTCCCGGGGCTTCTTTTTTATTAAAAACCTGTGTGGGGGGCTCCAGCCCCCACACGCCCGGGACCACCACCTCCCGGGGCACTAAGAAAATTACAATGGGGTCCGTTTTGGACTCCCAGAGCCCCGGGACCACCACCTCCCCGGGGCTGTGCACTGAATGGGAGGGGGCCGCGCGCCCCCTCCTGGAGCCCTTGATGGCCCTGGGGACCACCACACCCCAGGGCCGGCTCCTGCAGTGTCCCGGGGTGGCTACCCCCGGGACACTGCTGTTTGCAATGACAGGACGGGAGCCTCGCGGCTCCCGTCCTGTCATTGCAAACTTGCTTGGATATTGGAAGAGAGAGCAGGAAACCTGCTCTCTTCCAATATCCAAAGCCGATTGCTTTCCACATGGGGAGCTGCATCTTAGCAGCTCCCCATGTGTAAAGCAATGCCGGCACCCTAGGGACGCGGGGAGCCGGCGGGACTGTGGGGGATTGGGGACCCCCACAGTCCCCAACGAGAGGGCCAGCCCGGGGGATGGGGTCCCCGGGCAAGTAGTGGCCCGGGAGGGGGCCACGCGGCCCCCTCCCCCAAAAAAAAATTTAAAAAACAAAAAAACGATCGGGCCCGCAGGCCCCGCCCCTTCCTTCACCACTCTGCAAACGCGCCCCTGGCGCGTTTGCAGAGGGGAACGAATTCCCCTTGAATACTGGGGGTCCCTGAGGCCAACTAGCCCACCAGGAACCTCCAGTATGTGCCAGGGGCTGCCTTGCAGAGAGGTGTACAGAGGCCACGCCCCTTTTACACCTCTCTGCAACGCAGCTCTATGGCGCTTTGGAGGTATATGGTGGGCTAGTTGGACTCCGGGGACCCTCAGGATTCAAGGGGACTTAATCCCCCAACTTAAAACGCGCCACGGGCGCGTTTGCACAGTGGTGAAGGGAGGGCGGGGCTTGAGGTGACATGTGTGCAAACAGGCCCCATGGCGCGTTTTAAGATGGGGAATTAAATCCCTTCAATCCTGAGGGTCCCTGGGGCCAACTAGCCCAACAGGTACATCCAGAAAGCGCCACAGAGCTGCGTTGCAGAGAGGTGTAAAAGGGGTGTGGCCTCTCTACACGTCTCTGCAACGCAGCCCCTGGCGCATATTGGAGGTTCCTGGTGGTCTAGTTGGCCCCTAGGGACCCTCAGGATTCAAGGGAACTTAATCCCCCAACTTAAAACGCGCCACGGGGCGCGTTTGCAAAGATGTCACCTCAGGCCCCGCCCCCTCCCTTCACCATTGTGCAAATATTCCTCTAAAATCAGCCGAAATAGGAATTCCGATTTACTCACCTGTTATAAGGAGAGACCTCAGTGCTGTATCTTTCAGCCCAGTACTGGTCCTGAAAAGTAATTTTAACCGTACTTACCGGTAACTTGAATTTCCTTCATAGGCTAACATTGACTGGTTTCACTTGGAAATTCTTCTAAGTGTGGAGTTTTGGAACTTTAAAATATTCCTCTAAAATCAGCCGAAATACGAATTCCGATTTACTCACCTGTTATCAGGAGAGACCTCAGTGCTGCATCTTTCAGCCCAGTACTGATCCTCAAAAGTAATTTTAACCGTACTTACCGGTAATTTGAATTTCCTTCATAGGCTAACATTGACTGGTTTCACTTGGAAATTCTTCTAAGTGTGGAGTTTTGGAACTTTAAAATATTCCTCTAAAATCAGCCGAAATACGAATTCCGATTTACTCACCTGTTATCAGGAGAGACCTCAGTGCTGCATCTTTCAGCCCAGTACTGATCCTGAAAAGTAATTTTAACTGTACTTACCGGTAACTTGAATTTCCTTCATAGGCTAACATTGACTGGTTTCACTTGGAAATTCTTCTAAGTGTGGAGTTTTGGAACTTTAAAATATTCCTCTAAAATCAGCCGAAATACGAATTCCGATTTACTCACCTGTTATCAGGAGAGACCTCAGTGCTGCATCTTTCAGCCCAGTACTGATCCTGAAAAGTAATTTTAACCGTACTTACCGGTAACTTGAATTTCCTTCATAGGCTAACATTGACTGGTTTCACTTGGAAATTCTTCTAAGTGTGGAGTTTTGGAACTTTAAAATATTCCTCTAAAATCAGCCGAAATACGAATTCCGATTTACTCACCTGTTATCAGGAGAGACCTCAGTGCTGCATCTTTCAGCCCAGTACTGATCCTGAAAAGTAATTTTAACCGTACTTACCGGTAACTTGAATTTCCTTCATAGGCTAACATTGACTGGTTTCACTTGGAAATTCTTCTAAGTGTTGATTTTTGAAACATACAAATATTCCTCTAAAATCAGCCGAAATCCGAATTCTGATTTACTCACCTGTTATCAGGAGAGACCTCAGTGCTGCATCTTTCAGCCCAGTACTGGTCCTGAAAAGTAATTTTAACCGTACTTACCAGTAACTTGAATTTCCTTCCATAGGCTAACATTGACTGGTTTCACTTGGAAATTCTTCTAAGTGTGGAGTTTTGGAACTTTAAAATATTCCTCTAAAATCAGCCGAAATACGAATTCCGATTTACTCACCTGTTATCAGGAGAGACCTCAGTGCTGCATGTTTCAGCCCAGTACTGATCCTCAAAAGTAATTTTAACCGTACTTACCGGTAACTTGAATTTCCTTCATAGGCTAACATTGACTGGTTTTCAGCAAAAAGTTTCAAAGTGTTGATTTTCACAAACTACAAATATTCCTTAAAAATCGCCTGTATGACTTAAACGCATTCTTTCAACTGTTTACAGGAGATGCACCAGTGCTGGATCCAGGATCCAACACTGAGTAAGAAAAAGTAACGATAACAGTTTTTACCTGCTAAGTGAATTTCCTTCCATAGGATAACATTGGTGATTCTATGAGAAAAAGTTTCAAAGTGTCAACTTTTAAAATACAATAATATTCCTTAAAAATCACGACTGTAACCAAAACGCTTTTACTCAACTGTTTACAGGAGATGTACCAGGACTGAATCTAGGATCCAGTCCTGTGGTTACAAAAGTAATCCATAAAGTAACTAATTGCATTTAACTAGAAATTCACATTGAGCTGAATGTTGCATTGTGTTTGAAAATGTGTTGCCCATTGCAACAACTGTAACTACTGTACTTAAAAGTCTATTGCCTATCTGCAAAGTATTTAAACTAAAGTAATTCATTCTGAGAAAGTATTTTTGTAATGTAATGTATAATGTAATTACAATGTAATTTTGACAAATAAAATATGTAAAAAAATTGTTTCTAAAAATGTAGTAAATCAGTATGAAAAAATTAATATAACAATTAATACATTTAAAAATTGTCATTTACAAAACCTTTGAAATTCACTGAAAAACCGTAGGTTTCAGGCACGTTATAGTTAGAAATTAGCATTTAAAAACCTTTGAAATTCACTGAAAAAACCATAGGTTTCAGACACGTTATAGTTACAAATTAGCATTTAAAAACCTTTGAAATTCACTGAAAAAACCATAGGTTTCAGACACGTTATAGTTACAAATTAGCATTTAAAAAACCTTTGAAATTCACTGAAAAAACCATAGGTTTTAGGGACAGTTATAGTTACTTGGACATTGCACTCGTACAAAACCCGTGAAATTCCCCGTTATAGTTAGTTCAGCTAACTATAACTCGCGCCCGCAATGCACTGCTGATGACGTCACATATTACATCACTCATGACATGGTCAGTGACATCACTGATGACATCACTGATGACATCTCAAATGACATCAGTGATGACATCATCCACGTGATAATCTGATGCACCTCCTCACACCCTAATATAATCTTTGATACACCCACTCTAAATTACAGACTGCCATTCGCAAAACCATAGACACTCCAACACCAATAACTACATACCCACTCACTGATTCTTAGGTCTACACACACACATCCACTCACTCACCCGTACAGTCACTCATACTTACGGTCACTCAGTACAGGACTATCATATGCACTCTTACTCCTATATAGACACTCAAACAACGCCACTCATCCATAGAGATACTCACACACCTAGTCAGTCATGCAAATAATTAAACACACTGCCATTTACTCACCTATACAGTTATACACACACCAGCTCACTTACTCATACAAATAGTAGCACATTGTTACGCTCTTATACAATCACTGATACAAGCACACAATCATCCATACAGCCACTATCACAATCACTCACTCTTGCTTATAGCTATTTATATACTCCAACACACATATATACTGCCTTTCACATATGTAGTTACTCACACATGTACCACTGGGACATACATTCACTCACTAACACACTCTTACACACACTTACCCACCCATACAGTCTATCACAGATGCACTCTTGAAACCATCCACCCAGTGAATCACCCACTCACACATCTATGCACAGAGTTGCACACACCCCTCCCACACAAACACTCAGGCACCCATACAGATACTCAGACAAGCATTCAATAACTCATATAGAAAATCATTTAGCTATTCACAAACACATGCAGCCACTTACACAGCAACAGACAGACGGATACAGACATACACCCAGTTTAGTCACTAACCCATGCATTCAGTAAGATACGTTAAATCACTCACTTATAGAGTCAGTCACGCACCTACTAAATCATCCATACAGACACTTAGACACCCACTCATTCTTCAATACGTCTTTTCCTATATATTTTAAAAATATTTAAACTTTACAGAAACACACAGTCACTGGATGATGTCATCAGTGATGTCATTTGAGATGTCATCAGTGATGTCATCAGTGATGTCACTGACCATGTCATGAGTGATGTAATATGTGACGTCATCAGCAGTGCATTGCGGGGCGCGAGTTATAGTTAGCTGAACTAACTATAACGGGGAATTTCACGGGTTTTGTACGAGTGCAATGTCCAAGTAACTATAACTGTCCCTAAAACCTATGGTTTTTTCAGTGAATATATATATATATATATATATATATATATATATATATATATATATACACACATACATATGATCGCACTTGCACTTTTACTGCCTTTCCTCTTTCTCTGAATTGGTCAAAATTAAAAATGATATGTTGTTTTTCTGTTTTGTAAAAAATCTCACAAACTAATGAAATATGTATATGCATTTAGTAATTGCCTTCCTTTTAAAGAAAAATTAGAGCAAAGAGTTCTTTACTGTGATTGGTACATAGTACTGCATAGTTTATGAGACGATGTCAAGGAACAATAATTAATAATTGTGTACTTTATATTTACTGTGTTAAAATAGATCAGTAGGGAGTACTTGACACAAAGATGAAAAATATGTGGTCTAGTTGTTCCTTATATATATAAAAAAAGTAGAAAGTAAAGATGGAAATAGGCTATGGCCACTTTAAAAACGGACAATCTGGACGACAGGACTTTATGGTCCTGTAGAAGGCAAACGCCGAAACGCGTAGACTGTCTCTGTCAATTTGCATGAAATGGTGAAATAAAACTGGAATTATTGAGCCCTGCGGTGCCGCTTGACTTTTAACCGCGCTGAGTGGATAGCAGTAAATAATTGTGGACATATATATATATATATATATATATATATATATATATATATATATATATATATATATATATATATATATATATCTATATCTATATATAGATATAGATATAGATATATATTCAGTACCAGCCTTTGTGTGGGGAACAATCCCTTGCTTACTCCCAACCTGGGTCAGGTCAGTTCTTCCCATGGGTTTGGCTCCAAAGTGTCTATGGTGACAAAGGCAACAGCTGCCTGGTGCCAGGTTTCTTAGTTGTGTGCTGCAGGCGGGGTCCTTTGAAGTGTAATCAGGGCAGGGCACAGCTCCTCCCCAGCCATCCTGTCAGGAAAACTCAGTCCTGCTACACCCAGGCCCCTTTTGTCCCCATGTCTGGACAGAATACAACAACACAACTCAGGAAATCCATTCACAGTCATGTGACCCTTGACACTGACAGAAAGGCACATTTGGTTTAGGCAGAAAAATGCTGACTTTCTGAAAGTGGCATTTTCAGGATATTAACTTAAAATCTGACTTCACCATTAAAAAGGATTTAAAAATACCATTCAAATGAGTGGGAGAAGCATTTCTCTGTTCCCAAAATGAACTTATCATGTATTAAGTACAATAAGGTCACCCAGTGTTATTCTATGGGAGATATATTATTAGAAGAGTGAACATAAACTGTTAGAGTTTTCCACTGCCAAATCATTTAAAACTTAAGTACACATGTCTTACTTTTTAAATGCCATGTACCCTGCTCTATGAGCCTTTAGGGCCTATCTTAGAAGTGACCTATGAGTATTAAAAAGCAAGGTGTAGGCTTGGCAAAAAGCTGTGTTTGTCAGGTCAAAATGGCAGTTTAAAACTGCACTACAGGCTGAAGGCCTGAGACATGTCTTACAGAACTACTTTAGTGAGTGGCTCAATGACTGCTGCAGCCCACTAGTAGCATTTAATTTACAGACCCTGGGTGCATGTAGTACCATTTACTAGGGACTTATTAGTAATATAAATGTGCCAATTAGGTGTATACCAATTTTAATGTGTTTAAGGGGGACAGCACAAGCTTGCTACCACTAGTTAGCGCCGGGAGTCGTAATGCCAAAAAAGCGAGTTCAGCAAAACATCGGAGGTGAAGGCAAAAAGTCTGGTGGAATACCAAGCCTAGGATGTCAGGTCTAATATATTTAAAATTATTTCAATAAAAATAATCTATTATGATATTTATCAAAATGGTGCAGTGTTCCAGAGAATGAAGTCAGTTAGTACAAGTAAAATGTTATTGTGAAAACCTAATCCCAGATTATGGGGCAACAATTTAAATGCTGAATTTATGCTTGGCATATGTTTATGCCTATGTGTATGCAGAAGTTCTCCCAAAACATAATTTCAAAACAAACCAGAAGAACCTAAGGCAGGCATAGACTTGTACATATCTACCCCACTATGCTCTTAAATATACAGGTTTACATTTTCTCAGTAAAAGCTTATTGTTGGAGCTATTCCTGCTGGAAGTCCAGATGATCACAAGTGTATGTGTACACATAATTAGAGTAGTGATAAGAGTCCATGTCAAATTGTATAGCCAGATCAAGTGTACTGCTTGTTTAAAAACGTATGCCTTTCAGCCACTTATCACGGGCATGTTTTAAAATGCTGCTGTGGCTGCACGATTAAATGAGATAAATTAGTCTGAGAAATATATTACAAAGGCAACGAAGAACCGAGTTCTCAAACAATAATTTAGATTAAAATTTACACAAGGCTTACACGTATTCATAGTTGAATTATGCGTACATATATTTCTGTTGTGAGAAATTACCATGATTCTCAAAATTTACACATGTGAAATGACTTACTGGGAACAGTAAAAAGTCTCTGATAAACTGTTGTAGGCAAAAATTCTGCCAGGGGTACACCAATGTGTAATCAACCAAATACATGCGTACACAGAAACTGCACTCTTACGCATCCTCCTTTTTAAAAACATTTGACAGAGTGCTGAGACCCACACCATTGGTGGATCATGGACATAAAGTAATGGAATAGAAAGAAAAGTTTTACAGATGAGGACGCCAAAGCCATTTTGAAACTTCTGATGTTGCATTTTGCTGTCTCCACAGCGAGTTACCCACTTAACTTGAGCGCAGCTGCAAAAGCAGGCCATATAGATCAGTATCTCAAGTTTAGTAAATGTGCTGAAAATGCACACCATGGGAACATAAAAATGTGTCAGGACAAGAAGTTGCGGGTTAAATAGAAGGTTACCGGAATGCATGTAACACTTGTTTTGCATGGGGTTGGCTTCAGGACCCATCTCAGACTCCCTCCTTTTGAGCAACAAACACAGATTATCTTTCTTCTCAGAAGATAGAATGATCATCATTTTAACATATTTATGAGTCTCCGTGTGCCTCTGTTACTCTATTTCATTTCCCTTACAGAACTTCACATCCTGTTCTCCTTTGGCCCTGTTGGTTAGCCACTGGGGTAAGTAAATCTTTGATTAATCCATTACTGCTATTTGAGAAGATCATTATTTAATTTCATATGTTGAAGTCTCCCTGAACATTTTTGCAACTTAACATCTTTCACTGATAAACACTGATTTTCCCCAATTTTGACAGCATTATGGAAATTAATACTGATGAGTCTTATATGTGAAGGTATCTTCTGTAATCACATAATATGGTTATGGGCAGATTTCATTGATAATGTGAAATTGAATTCTTTATGAGTTAAGATATCTGTGAATTCCATAGAGCTGTGGGGATTTCACTGGCATATGTTTGAACTCTGCTAATTTCAAGGAATGGTACCAAGGTTAGAGAGTTCCTATTAAAACAATTACTGTTCATGCTGATTGGATCCTTTTCAGCTGATTCACCTTTGTTAAATAAATTTACCTATCCTAGAAGGTTTTTCAATGATTGACTTTACATTGGTTAACTTCCGGCTGTGGGATTCTGCGCTGCATGTTAATATTTCCCTTACTGACACGGTGACCATTCCTTTACTATTATGACTTTAGGCCTCATTAATTAGTGTCATCTTGATTTTTCAGCATATACAGGGCACACTTGGAGATTGGCTTGGTCTAATAACACTGAGGCTATTGATTTTTCCTAAGAGTTACTTATCCAATGCTGTACCAGGTTGGTAAAGGTTATTTGAAGCCATAGCAAAAGGGGATGGCTTTCTTTTGTACTCAATAACTTTCGAAATTTTATCAAAGGAAGATTTTTAAGATCACAGATCATCATGGGGTTGTTTGATCATAATTGTAAAGAAGCAATATCTGTCCTTGCTAATAGGAATTGTTAATTAATTCACAAAGGTGACTTTAGTGAAGCAGGAAAGGAGAGCAGAAGGTCCCAATGTTGTGAAGATTCAGGTATATTTCCGCTCTCAATGGCCACTGACGTCTGAGATCATTGAATAGTTTAGGAGGTGGTTGCTAATAGGGGAGTGTAATCCACCTGCTCTGCATGGTCGCTCCAGATGTTTTACTTTTTTCTGGGCCTTTCTTGTTACTGGTTTTAGAACTCTGTGCACTTTACCACTGTTAAACAGTAGTAAAGTGCTTGTGCTTCCCCTCTAAGCTATATGCTGGCCATTAGAAGTGCCTATTTGGCCTATTTAACTTCCCTGTAAGTCCTCGATTTGCATTCCCAGGGAGACTGTGCTTTGCTGTATCCAACACGGCAATGCAGCTGGGTTGGAGACAGCTCAATGCGCATGTCGGTTAGGCCATCCTGAGACTGCTGCAAAAACAACAATTGATGGACAGAATGCAGAACAATGTCATACATTCACCCCAGTACAGAGATCTGGGCCTAAATCCATCGTTTTTTTGCTCACCATGCAATTCCAGTTTGAACCCAGCCATATGCAAATCAGTCTTGACCCTGTGCCCAATGGGAACAGTCCAGCCCGAACTGCCAGGCCAGGTCCTCCCTGGACTGGAAAAAAGCATCCTAGGACATGTTTCAGGGTTTCACCCCTCATCATCCAGGATGGCTTGACTCCAGTGGCATGGAGAGCACGGGACCCACGTCTGGGCACACCCGTCCCACTCGGGGTGACAAATGCAAAAACAACAATTGATGGACAGAATGCAGAACCATGTCATACATTCACCCCAGTACAGAGATCTGGGCCTAAATCCATCGTTTTTCTGCTCACCATGCCATTCCAGTTTGAACCCAGCCATATGCAAATCAGTCTTGACCCTGTGCCCAATGGGAACAGTCCAGCCCGAACTGCCAGGCCAGGTCCTCCCTGGACTGGAAACAAGCATCCTAGGACCGGTTTCGGGGTTTCACCCCTCATCATCCAGGATGGCTTGACTCCAGTGGCATGGAGAGCACGGGACCCACGTCTGGGCATACCCGTCCCACTCTGGGTGACAAATGCAAAAACAACAATTGATGGACAGAATGCAGAACAATGTCATACATTCACCCCAGTACAGAGATCTGGGCCTAAATCCATCATTTTTTTGCTCGCCATTCCAGTTTGAACCCAGCCATATGCAAATCAGTCTTGACGCTGTGCCCAATGGGAACAGTCCAGCCCGAACTGCCAAACCGACATGCGCACCGATTGCAGTGCACCTACCACCGCGAGGCCCCGCCCTCAAGACTCAGCCTGGCCTAGAACTTGAAAATTATAAATGATAATAAACCTGTTTTATTATTGTTTTATTTTTCACATTTTGGAGGCTGCTAGCAGGGGGGAGGGAGTTGCGCTCCTCTCCTATAGTGGACTAGATGCCGCTGACATGGGTAGACGGCATTCATACACTTTTTTCTTAGGGTGGACACCATCCACTATTTAAAAAAGTTGGACCTCACTGAAATATATAGAATTTGTCCTGGTGCAATTTTCAGACACCAGAACACATTCAGCAGCACCTTCACGCTGTCTATTTCGTTTTGAGCAGCAACATGCAGGCAGGCAAGGTGACTTTTCTATTTCAGCTTCCAGCTGGGCCATAAGAAAGCACCATCAGGCCTCCTTTTGTTTGAGAATCCTTGCACGGAGCTATCTGGAGCCTCATACCTAGATGTAAATGCAATGGAGGGGAAACAAAGGCAAACAGCATGTTATCACTTCACAAGTACTGAAGAGAGGCATGCTTTTAACTTTGTTCAGTCCCTGTTTATAAGAGATATGCATGCACTGTAAGAATGTTAGATGTGTTGGTATGTCCCAGTGTTCACACAAATAGCAATTTAAATACCGATATTTTGAATTATTTCTTTTATTGCGCTATTCATTCCAATGCAGAGTTTCGGGGATCTTACATCACACATACACATTATACACTGACAATAAGTCATAGAAGTGTGTAAATCAATGTACATGATGTGTTACATAAGACAGTGAGGGTTACTAGATGTAGGAGTCTCATATCTTCCTTCATAGCTCACTCTGCTATATAAGATGAACTGCAAGTAGCAAAACGATCTCTGTGTTAAAAACAATAACCACCTACCTATCTACATAAAATAAAAATCTGTCATTTGCGTGCTTAGCAGGAGACACATTAACCCTCTACGCTACATTGAGTCAAAACTGTGACTAGACAAAACGCAGGTCTCTCCAGCAAATGCGTTACCCACCAGAGTTATTTTAGTATTATTATTATTCCCTGAGATTTAATGGGCACACAAAGATCTCAAAGCAGATTTTAAAATACAGACTTTTCAACCAATTAAGCAGCACAGATTAACTGTCTTATTTCTCCTTGTTACCAATTTCTTTGTGGCAGAGGTTTAAAAAATAAAGTATAAGTTGCGGTCTAGATTTTGCATCAGGATTTTGTCACTCTTTTGGCACAACCCTCACCCAAAATCTGTTTTGGGATTTACAGTGCCACACAAATCACGTTTGCATAACTTTATAAATAAATAAATAACATAAGGCAGAATGTTGCACTGCCTTGTGTTCCCTTGTGTCAGGCAGGAGTTACGTACGTGGTCCAGGGGTGTTCCTGCGCACCCATCCATGTATTTTGATGCAAACCCATATTTACAAAGGCTTGTAAACATAGGTTTGCTCCAAACTGGAACGCTTTCCTGAGGCTGGTGTCACAAGGAGAAATATCTTTCCTCGTTATTTCCCATTTGCATGTATGGTACATTCTGAGGCACACAAACAAAGAGGAAATAGCCTCATATGATAGTTTTTGCATGGTTTTGTAAAAAAAAACAAAAAAAAAACTAACAGAGCAGCACATCACACTGCCTTATGTTACTGTGCATCAGGCATTACATGGGTGGTGCATGGGTGTTCCCATGCATCCGCCTATGTTTTTTGTGTAGAAATAATAAAATAAACACAGTCTTCTTAAGGCAGGTGCACTAGCGTTCCCTGGGCCAGCTTTCAAGTTCCATTTCCCTGTCTAAGAATCGAGGTTATTCCCCATTTACATGAGGCGAAATTCAGCTTGCCCCACTAATAAGTTCAAGTCTTAGAAGATCCACATTGGCTTTTAGAAAGTCAAACTGTCTCCATGCCATAGTGCGTCAGTCAGAGCAAGTTGCCCCCGAGGCCTGGCGGCCCAGTATCCAGCCTCACTTGCTCGTGCTGGAGTGGCAGTTCGGAGTGCCTTGGCCTGCATTTGCGGAACGGTGGTGAGCAGAACTGTGGATGCTACATTAGAAGTAGTGGGTATCCACGCACTCAACTGGCTATGGGATAAGCCTACCTGAATTCGGCGGCAGGTCTTGGGTACTCCTGGACTGTTGGGTAGTTGAGTCATTGCTTTTCCTCCGCTGGTCATAGCCTGCTTCTCCTTCATGGCTGTATGCTGCTTTACAGCGACGGCCCTCTCATTTCACCACGGCCCCCTCCTGGCATACGGGTGTCTTAACAGTGCACACTAGAACACGGTCCCTTCAGGTCACAGCAGTGCACAGGACGAAGGCTCTCTTCTCAATACAGCTTCGCACCAGGGAGACAGCTTTCAATCTTCACCTGGCATACGTTGGTGACGGGCAGCACAAAGATTTTCTGCCTTCACTTTGTGCAATTCAGCCACTAGATGATCATCTCTTTATTTCTCCTATTTCGCATCAAAAGTGAAAGTTTTGTCTTTGGCGCATGAGGTTAGAGTATGGCTCGCAGGCAGAAGCCACACGAAAGTCAAGTGTATACTAAATGTGGCCTAGATTCTTATTTTACATGGTGCAGCATTACAGCTTATTAAATCAAACACAAAAAAAGATTTGCCTAGCATCATACAATTTGGTCAAGCTGGGAAGCCAGAATTGATCCCAGGTATTCTGCTTTCACATTGTTAATTTCAGGCACTAGATGGATATCTCTTTATTTCTCCTGTTTTACATCAAAGGTTAATGCTTTGTGCTTAATTTTTGGCACATGAGGTTGGAGCGTGGGTGGGAGGCAGAAGTCACATGCAAGTCAATTGTTATGTGCACCCTGTAAGTGGCCTAGATTCCTATTACACACGGAACAACATTACAGTTGATTAAATCGCTCAAAAGAGTTAAATGCTTACCACTCATAGCTAAGCCCCAGTTCGACTTCCAGTTATTGCTGGATGTTTGTGAAAGTGCATTGATCGATGTATGTATGTTACGCTTATCGACTTGAACCGATTATTTCATGTTTGGTCAGCACCACAGATTGATGAGCACTTATTTGCCAACTTTTAGAAATCGTGTGTTCGCTTCATTTCTCAGTCATGCTGCAACAGTGTATTTTTCACTTCAATAAGGGCTATCTCATCTCGTACAATCCTGCCTGCTCCACCATGACCCAAATATTTCAGTTTTGTGCAGAAGTATCTAAATTTGTCACAGAGCAACAAATGTTTTCAAAACATTTGAAACTATGTGCTTTATTTACTAGTTACAATCTCGTATAATCCTGCTTGCTCCACCATGACCCAAATATTTCAGTTTTGTGTAGAAGTTTCTAAATCTCTCACACTGCAACAAAAAATGTTTTCCAAACACTTGAAATTATGTGTTTTATTTACTAGTTCCAATCACTAAATGTTGAAGAGCTGTTTTCCTTGAAAGGAAGACAAGTTGCTTTTTTGTAGCTCTTGAATTTAGAGTGCACTGGAAATGGCTTTTATTGCGTTTGCCAAGTTGTTACCCTGTCAAGGTATGGCTGGTCTTGTTCTTTGCCCCTCTCACACCTACCTACTGCAATGATGCTGCAAAGTTTGTGATGTATTGTATTATCACACAGGAACACTGTAGCTTTGTTGTTACAGTGCTCTTAAGTCTGGCAGACTGATGTAATTCAGAGTTATGGTATGTATGAGATGAAAAATTATGTGTGCTCACACAGGGCTGGCTTCTTCAGGATGAGGTTACAGTGAATAGGAGAGCCCACACATCAGTGTTGCTGTAAAACAAGTAGGTCAAGTAGGCCTTCTCCAGTGCACCATGTTGCCAGTGTAACATGTCTAGGATGTGCATATTCTTATTAGCGAGTGTTGTCTAGTGTAGATTCAAATTACTGGGCATAGTTTTTGGTGTCTCTTGCTGTTCCTACATCTCCCCACTTGTGTCATTTTTCTACGCAAACCACCAATATTTTATTATGAAGGTCAATATTTTATTGAAAGCGTAAGTTGGGTTTTGGTAGTACGACCAAGATGGAGCCGGTGTAGGCCGCGAGCTCGCGTTGCTCTCCTGTGTGATTCCTCCGAGGTGGAAGGAAGCCCGCGTCGGACACCGGAGTATGCTGTCCGGCTTCTACCTCCACGACTACTGTACGTGGGGCGTGCTCGGAGCCGAACCTCGGACCCGTCGGGTGCTCCAGGCAGGGGCTGGTCCAGTTAAAAGTACTCTGTGGCTGCTCCCTTGGATTCTTTGTGTCCGCTGAGGTTGTGGATTAACGCGCAAAGAAATTAAGAATGCCAGGCCGCGGGACCAAGAAAACTGCTGCGGCTGCCGGCACAACGGGTGGACCCCCTCCCTCCTCGCAGGACTCTGATAAGGTGACAAGGGGGGGGGGGAACCATGAAGGGATACCAGATAGGGGTAAACCCAAATCTAACAGCTGGAACAGCGGAACCAGGAATGTAAAACGACCTGGAACGACAGGCTTACTAGGCGATTTAAAGGGATCTCAGCCGTTAATCTCAACCCTATTTTCTGGTAGCAATAAAGGTGACACAACGGATCCCAAAGGACGGATCTCAAACAGTGGGTCCGAGATTATACTGCTGCCCCATTGGAAGAAGGAAAGATGGATGTCTCCCTCCCTCCGCGACAGAGGAACGCAGAAGTCCCAAACAACTTCAATGTACCTCAGAGTGAAGCGTCACCCCAAAATATTGAGCTTCACACAATACTAGAGCCAGGTGATGATTTGCTAAATGACGCGGTTTTAACCTCAGCCATTAATCATGAAAGAGTCACCGGAGATGGACCTAGTGTTAAGGGGCAGGACTGCGACTTGGTAAAACAGTCACAGTTGAGTGCTTATCATCCAGAATCCCTGTATGCAGGTCAACCCGCTCATATGGAAACGCAAGCTATCGAGGCCACAGGGGGTGAACCTGAAGCCACTCTAGGCCAGAGCAGGGTCATCAAAGAGAAGCTCCCAATATCCACAGCTAAATCTCCCGACATGGGGGTGAAGTTCTTTTCTCTCACGGACGAATCTGACCTCTCTAACTTGGAGGAATCATCATCTTCCTTGAGTGATGAGCCAGCCTCCTATTCTTCCTCCTGCGACGCTCTGGATAATACCACCTGTATAACCCAACGCAAAGTTTCAGCGAAAGTTGAGCGGGGGGAAAAAAAGAAGAAAAGGGGAGTTGGCGGTGAAGAGTCTAACGCCAGCAGAAAAGCGACCTCCATGGAAAATTTGCATTGGGACTATTCAGCAACACATTTGGCCTTCTCAGGAGAGGAATCTGAAGGAACCCCAAAAGAACTTAATGGTGCAATAGCGGGCACGCCCACGCAACCGTCCACTGCTGAAGGATCACTGGCAGTAATTTTGCAAACAGTCAAGCAGGTGCGGAAAGAAGCCAGGAACTCGAGTCGCCGGGCCAGGCTAGCCACAAAAAAACTACATGGAACTATCAAGAAAATTAATAAAACTTGCTCAGATATCTCTGGCAAAATTTCAATGGTGGAGGAACGAACTGAATGCCTGGAAACCGAAGTCAACGCTCTAAAAGTACAGGAATCTTCACATGAAGCAGCTATGGCCGACATCCTCTGGAAGCTCAAGGATCAAGAGAATAGACAGAGACGCAATAATCTGAGAGTCTTAGGAGTTCCTGAGGGAGCCAAAGGAGATGACACTAGAGCTTATATTGTTAATCTATTAAGGGGTGCCTTTCCAGAAAAAGCAAAGTGGGATTGGGAGGCGGAAATCCAACGTGCCCATAGATTCCCCTTAATGCTAAGGAAAACCCGGTCCAATTAAGTGGAAAGACCTAGGGCCATTTTGGTCTACTTTGGGAATTTCTTGCTGCGTCAAGAAATCTTCAAACAAGCCCGACCTAATGCGACAAAGGAGTTTGGTGGTGTTACGTTCTTTGTCAGACCAGATTTCGCACATGCCACGGTAGAGAGGCGATGGCGGCTGCGGCAACTGTTTAATCCATTTCAGCAAATTGGGGCAGAAGTCTATCTTCAATATCCAGCCTGTCTGAAAGTGATATATAAAGGGCATACCCGTAGTTTTACTTCCGAGTCTGTGGCGCAGGAATATCTTAAAGAAATTATTGGGGGTCCAGCAGCAAGAGTATAGATAACATAATTTTAGGAGGCCACAGGTCTACCTGGCTAGACTAAATACTAGGAAGTAGGCTGCCAAGCTAGCTGAAAGCACCTTCTGAGTCTAAAGCCTTGATTATTTCTGGTGTACGCTAGTTAGTATGCCTGTTTGGGGCGTTATGTTCTGCTGCTCTAACACTTTTTCTTGGGGGGGGGTCACGTCAGGGGAGCGACCGAGGGGGTGCATGCTTCCACAGGCGCCATCATTCAGGCTTGTTGCCTGATTGCTCATTTTGTGGAGGGGAAGGGGGAGGGGTCTGTGGGAAGGGGGGCACGGGTGGTGGGATTGTGGGGATGCTACACAAGGAGACTAATGGTACAGATTCATAGGAGGGGTGGGGTATAAAGGGAAGGATGATTCAATTGGGTGGTCAGCTTAAAGATGTGGGTACGAAGTGTTTAAAAAAGGATCTTAAAGAAGGGAGGTGATGAGTAATTTAAGACTCACCTCAGTGAATATCTGCGGGCTTAACGATCAAAAAAAGAGGGTTAAGGTAGCTTTAGAATTACAAGCCTTAGAGGCCGATATAATCTGTCTCCAGGAGACCCATATTGAGGGAGCTCAATTGTAATTGTTGGATACACTTGGTTCTAAACTGATCGGAGGTACTCTGCAAGGTACCCGGACCTGTGGGTTGGCAATTTTAGCTAAAAGAAATGCTATACAGTTCGTTATACAAACGCACACAGACAGATTTGGAAGATGGGTCATTACAGAATTCCACTCTCACGCTCGTAGATTTACCCTGTGCTCTGAATACGGACCAATCTTAGACGACCCGGGGATATATGACTGGTTGACTAATGAATTGGTATCCTGGCCAACTCCCATAGTTTTCTGTGGAGATTTTAATATTAATTTTCCTACTAGCTGGTCTTGTAAGGAGCAGTACAAATATTGTGGAAGGAAACCAAAAGTATTTCAGTCTCTCAAAAGCGTTTGTAAAGATCACATCCTGATGGATGTCTGGCAAACGAAGAGACCTACGGAACTGGGGTATATCTTTTTTTCCTCTCCTCACCAGTCGCACGCTCGACTAGATTTTTTCTTTGTATCACATTCTATAATTCAAGAGTGCAATATTGAAATTTACCCCCAGGTCATGTCTGACCATAATCCTCATGTGTTGGTGATCAAAAAGGGAGGGGGTATTCTAAAATTGGAGCTTCGAGCGAGCTTTACTGGTTAACAATGACTATATAAGTCATATGAGGAACTGGATACCGTTATTTCTCAGAGAAAACCTAGGCAGTACCTCCCTGGAAATCGTCTGGGACACGCTGAAAGTGCGGATCGGGGGAGAAACCCTTCAGTTTACGTTAACTCGGGGGAAGAAGGAAAAACAGAGAATGCAGGAACTATATGCCACACTAACTTTGGAAGAGAGGATATTAATGAATGCCGCGCAACAGTGAAAGAATGTTCAAGAGGTGCAGATGATGGTCACGATAGCAAAAGCGGCCATTAATGAGATTACAACAGCAAAAATAGCAGACAAATTTACAGTCTGGTGGAAGCAAGCTTACGGATGTAGTGAGCAGGTCAGTCATACCCTTGCCATAAGGGTGAAACAAAAGGGTGGTCCAAATGAAGTCAGAGAAATATGGGATCCAGTACAAGGTATCATATCTGACCCGGTAGGAATAAGGATGGTGTTTAAAAGATTCTATCACTCATTGAATTTAGAAACCAACAGGGGGGGGGCACCGACATAATCAGCTTTCTGAACTCAATACAACTCCCGAGATTTGGTGAAGAAGAGCAGCAGGGTCTAGAGGGGAGTCCCCTGTGGGAAGAGATCTTAACCGCAATCCTCTGTCTGGCCACTGGGAAGGCTGCTGGCGTCGATGGTATCCTGGCAGAATTTTACACGGTATTTGCGCCTGAACTGAGGGACAGCCTAACCATCTGTTTATACATATTTTTAAAGGCAACAACCCCCCACCCTCATGGTCGCAAGCAAAGATTGTGGTTTTCCTTAAAAAAAAAAAAATGGCAATGGAACTCGGGTCCTACAGACCGATTACCTTGATTAATGGGGACTATAAAATATACTCAAAAATTCTTGCCTCCCGATTGTCCCCAGTGATCAGCAACGTAGTAACAGGACGGCAACTTGGGTTTATACCCAGGAGAAGTACTACGGATCACATCATACGTGTAATCACTCTATTCGATGCAGCCCAGGTAGCGGGAGACCCTGTGGCTTTGATTCTGCTGGATGCGGAGAAAGCTTTTGATAGGGTCTCCTGGCACTATCTGTGGACTGTGCTGGAGAAGGTAAACATAGGACCCGAGTTTCGGCTAGCTATTAAGGCTTTATATTTTAAACCAGATGCCAGGGTGTTTGAGGCTGGAGAACTCTCGGATTCATTCGAGATCTCAAGGGGGGCTAGGCAGGGGTGCCCATGCTCCCCACTCCTCTTTGCCCTCTACATAGATCCATTCATACGCAGGCTCGAGCTTAATGTTAGCATCCCCCAATGGTCTTTAGTGGTTGGGATACAAAAACCCTTGCTTACGCTGACGATATAGCCATAGTCACACCCGAACCATCTACAGCATTAGTTGAGATAGAGAAAGAGGTGGGCGAGTTCGGGTGTATCTAGGGCTACTCGTTAAACAAAGAAAAAACAGTAATCTTGACTAATAATAAAATCTCCCTGGTGGACTCTTGGGTAGCCACAAGTGCGGTATATCTAGGAGTCTCCTTTGCCCCCGACCTGGAGGCTATTATAAAAGAAAACTTTGAGCCCTTTATTGCAAAATCCCCAAAAGATTTATACAGGTTAAATAACCTACACCTATCTTTGGCCGGCCGATGCAAAGTTATTAAAATGATTCTTTTACCTAAAATCCTTTATTTTTTTCGTGTTATCCCTCTAGAGATAGGAAACCTCTGGTTTAAAAAACTCGATGAATTGATTTCCCGATTTGTCTGGGCATACGCAAAACCAAGGAGATCTTTAAAATTTTTGTCCCTTCCTAAAGATCGAGGCGGGTGGGGGCTACCAAACTTAAAGCTATATTACTGGGCCTCTATTCTGCAGAATTTAGGACCCCTGCTACAAGAGAAGCCTCCGATGCAAACAGGAGCTGAGTACTTCCCCTCTCCGTCTGAACTACTGGTAGGTGAAGAGGTGTGGGGAAACCTATGGAGGCAAATTGAGCTCAACTACTTTAAGAGAGTTTGTTTTAAGACTTTACTGAACGCTTTCAAAGTCTGGTCAACGGTTCATAAACTAATGGGCTTGGGTAGACTAAATTTCTACACCCCATTAAGCGATAATATGTACTTGCCAGAACGTTTTGGGGATCAGCATACCCTACGTTGGGTTAAAATTCTCAGGACAAGCGCTGGAACCAACCACCCTGTGAACTCCTCAAATTGGTACAAGGATTTTGTTGCTGTCTGCAGACTGGGCGTGGGGCCTTGGCTATATAGCGGTCTTGAGAACCACTGAACTGACCTCTGGTAGATGTTACGGGCTCTGACACTGGCATGTGGCAATAGTTTGTGTCTGGGCTATGCAGGGGGGGCCACAGGAGTTTCCGTCTTTTAGGCACCCTTCTTTACCTCCATTAGGGGTGGGGGCTCAGACTTTAGCTGCATCAATCTTGGCTCAATTTTAGCAGGGGTTGGGGCTGTTGTGCAGTGGGTATTAGTCTCAGCCTATGAGGGAGAACTAGTGGTGGTTAATTGGGCCATGGATGGCAAAAGCATTCAGGACTTGCTCTTCTAAGATTGCTTCCTCAACGTTTTACCAATGAGACACATGGAAGTTTCTCAAATCAAGATGGCACTATTATTTTTTGTGATCTGTTTTTGACTGCCCCCTCCCCCCCACATGCTTACACCTGCTATGTAAAGAAAAGAGACTCAATTCTCTACATTGCAAGGTATTCAGGAGTATTTTTTCATAGTCTTTGCACACTGCTTTTCAGTTCTCCAATCGTTTTCTGCCTTGTCTTGGCCTGCTGTGCTTCGGATACTGTTATTTATACCTGGTACTGTTCTGCTCTCAGTTCAATGTTGTCTAGTGCCTGGATCTCTCTTGCATTATTCTACTCTTCAGCTATCACCCAACAAGTCCTTGCCCCAAAGGTTTTTATATCTGCTTGGCTTTTTTTGTTCTAGTGAGACACATGCCTCTCTCATGCTTTCTAATCTGTTTGAAGAGACACAGTGGAGGAAGTAGCCATTTCAATAGGGAACCAAAGAACTAAATAAACGAATACAAAAATTAAAGAAAAACACTTCCTGGGAGAGCCGAAGGACCCCAAACCAGGAAGTGATGTCCCTGGAGAATCCTGATCAAAATTGACAGCACATAGCAAGGTGCAGCAGCACAGTCCAACACTGCAAGCCAGCCAAGCACAGTAAAGCAAGATGTCCAGCAAGTCCAGTGAGAAGGCAGGGAAAGAGAGGCTGCGCAAACTCAAATTCTCTGAGAAGGAACTGGACATATTGACTGAATAATACTGCAACAACCACGAGCAGCTGTTCGGGAGGTTATCACATACTGTATCAGAAGCAGAGAAAAGGCGAATCTGGTGAGATATACAGCTGCGTATAAATGCCCTTGGTGTGGCTGACCGGTCCATGGACGACATTAAGAAAAGGTGGTACGACCTGCACTCCAGGGCCAAGGAGAGGGTGGCAGCATGGCTGCATGAAGCACAAGGAACAGGAGGAGGCCCATCCAATGTCCTGGAAGCTTCAGCAGCAGAGGCAATGGTGGAAAGCCCCCTTGAGAGAGAGACAGTAGTGGGATTTGGGATCCTCAACACATCTCAACCTCCACCACCCCCAGGAAATGTGTGCAACAATATGTCAAGCAAAAGCCAGCTCCCCACATGCATGCCCCACACCCAGACCCAACTGCACCTACATGCTCCATCTACATGATCCAAAAGTCACAGTTGGTGCATTATGGGAAATGTAGTAAGTGACATAAACAGTGCAGTCAGGGACTGACATGAGTTGTGAACATAGTACCACCACTGAGATAGTGACTCAGAACATTTTCTTTATTTACCCTTTTGTAACATAGATACACCTCTGGGAGAAGAGCCAAGGGGAGATGTGACTGATCCACAGCAGGAGCAGGTCCAGATGCAGGAAGGGCAGGATGAGCCAAGTTGTTCACATGTCCTGGAAAGTGCTCCAGCGCATGACACACCAGCAACACAGCAGCAAGCACCATCCCCTCGCACTCTGGGCACAAGGGTCTGGGTTCAGCGTCCGACACAGCAGTCAGGAAGGCGGCTTCTAGCTCGGATGCACACTCCCACCCACACCAGAGCAGGCACTCAATTGGCATTTGGTGGCCTGGAGCAATCCACGTGGAAGGTTCAGCACCTGCAACAAAAACATCAGGCTGATCAATTCAAAGTTTAGCCAGGGGTTCCTTAACATCACCCAACAAATGGCTGACAACCAGGCCCGCATTGAGGGGAAATTTGATGCCCTTACAGTGGCTATTGGGCAGCTGTGCACTGAGTTGAAAGAGGAGAGAGTGCAGCACAGGAGAATGGAGTGCAGCAGGGCACTCGGAATGCACTCCATGACCAGGGCAATTGGTAGGCTGGCAACAGCTACAACGCAACATACCAAGCACACCCTGGCTCTGCAGATAGAAATGGGCCAATACAGTGGTGACGTTTCAAAGGGGCTGCAACAAATTACAGCTGCAGTTGAGGCAATCCAGACTAACATGGACGCTACTGGAGGAGCCAAAGAGACATCTGACAGCGAGGTGTCCAGCCGCAGCAGTGTCTCTACTGCAGATACACCTATGCAACAGCGAAGCAGCAGTCGACAGCCAATAATCCCACGTGCCAGATTCCCACATGCTGGACTTAGAGGCAAAAAATTATTTGTTGTGTAGTGCCTGTTCTTTTTTGGGTGGTGCAGTAACCACTTGATATTTCTACTTTCATTTGGTTATGTGATTGAGCTGGACAGGTTGTCCAGCATTGTCCAATAGCATGCCCTTCAAATAAAGGGAAATTAGATTTTTCAGATTAACATTTTGTGATGACATTTGTTGTTTGGAGACTGTGAATGGTAATGACATTGAAAAATAATGTCTCGCTATGTTGTCCCTGCTCATTTTCCCCTCTGCTGCTGAGCTTCCCTCATTTGGCTGTTGTGCTGGTGGGCCAGGGTCTTCATCTCCCGAGTCTGAATCAGACACTTCCATGGGCAAGCCATGCCTGCAGTAAGGGCGGGCGGAGAACTCCGCTCCGCCCGTGGAGATTTGCCTACTCTGCGTTCCGCGGAGAATAGGGCAAACATCCGACTCCGCGGTGGAGCTGAGTTGGCCAACACCCGCCTCCACCCCCCTATTAATTTTTTATAGTGGGGTGGAGGCGGGTGGCGGAGCAGAGCAGAGCGGAGTTCCACGGAGTTTGTTCCCAACTCTGTGGACCTCCGCGTAGTCCCGTTCCGCCAGCTCCGCCCGGGGTTAGCCTGCAGGTAATGTTGTGGAGTATGGCACAGGTTGCCACAATTTTGCAGACTGTCTCAGGCACATACTGCAAGGCCCCACCACTCTTGTGAAGACACCAGAATCGTGATTTTAGGATGCCAAATGTGCGCTCTATGACTGACCTGGTGCGTCTATCTGCTCTGTTGTACCGCCTTCCAGGTGCGTTGGTGGGGGACAGGTACGGTGTGAGGATCCATGTACGCAGGGCATAGGCACTGTCACCTGGGGGAGATTCATGATGGTGAGACAACATTTAAGTGCAAATACATTTCACTGTGGGCATGGAGATTTAGTACCTAGTTGGTATCCTTCATCAAAGTCACCTCTTTCTAATTTCTGGTATATGCCACTGTGTCTGAAGATGTATGAGTCATGGGTGCTTCCAGGATATTTGGCAAGAATGTCTGTGATGATGTTGTTTGCATCACAGACAACTTGGATGTTGAGGGAATGTGTGCTTTTCCTATTCCGGAATATGTATTCTATGCGTGAAGGGGGACATATGGGCACATGGGTCCCATCTATGCACCCTACGACCTGTGGGAAACTTGCTATTCTATAAAATTGCATTTTTGTATTTTCAAGTTCCTCATCATTCCTGGGCAGGTAGATGTGTTGATGGATGTGTTGTAGCATGGCATCTAGGAAATTGTGGAAGAAACGCGAAAGCACACTCTGCAACACACCTCCGGCCACTGCAATGACATCTTAGGAGCTACCAGTGGCCAATAGGTGGAGGGAGCACAACACCTGCACATGTGTGGGGTTTGCATTGCTGTGCATGGTTCTGCTTTCCAATTGTGGCTTCAAGCTGTCTATGAGGTCCAGCTACTCAGCCTGTGCTGGTCATAAATCTCTTCCTCTGTCTTCTCAAACAATGTCAGCCTGACTCTGAAAATCCACTCCTGTCTCTGCCTCCTTTGCTGAGCAGCAAGTATCCGCATCCTCCTCGCTATCACGTACAGGGCAGCCATTTTGGAAAGATTTCAGATGCATTCTGGGCCTATTTTTATAGGTTGGGCCTGTTTACCACCTGGTTCTGATTTGTGGTAATTTGCTTGCACAAATGGGCAAATTTGCGAGTTTTCGCTATTTGCGACTGCTCTGTACATTGTGATTTGCGACTCACAATTGCAATTTTGTGAATGCAAAAACCTGTCGCATTTTTTGCTAGTCGGTATGCGTCCGCATCGCAATTTTAGGATTTGCGAGTGCCTTTGGTACATTGCGCACGGCCATTTTTGCATGCACAAATTGGTTTGCGACCGATTTTGCACTCGCTAAATGGTTGTACATCTGGCCCAAAATTCATTAATCCCATGAAATGTGCAAATGCCTTTTCTCATTCTTTATTGAATAAAAAATGAGGCCAACTTCTCCACAGTTTTCCATACTCACCAACTTGTAACCCTCCAAAATGCATATAAACTGGCATAAAACTTCAACTTCACAAATTACACTAGGGTGGCATTTAACAGACTAGATCAGATATGAAAGGAGAACTTGCATCATTTTTTACTGCACTATCGAAAATGTTCCCTTATAAGTCGTTGTTAGAACTGGGAGTCTCTAGTTGGCAGAGGTTTGTACCTTTGTCCAAATAGGGACCCTTGCTTCTAGTCAGGGTAAGGGGGATACACACTTCAGATAACCCCGGTTTACCCCCTTGGTAGCTTGGCACGAGCAGACAGGCTTATCCCAAAGGCAATGTGTAAAGTATTTGTACTTAAAACACACAGTAACGCAGTGATAACACCACAAATGGACACCACACCAGTTTAGAAAAATAAAGTATCTTTATCTAAACTCAAAACCCAAAACGACAAAAATCCAACATACATGTAGCAAAATAGCACTTAAAAACAGTTATTCACAAAATAAAGCTTGAAGAAAACAAATTGCTCCACCTGGGGCTCTTACGACATCATGACAGCAATAAATCCCAAGTATGGAGACGCCCGCGAGGTGTGCGGCGTCGGGCATGGAGTCACACGGACCCCCCAACAAACAGTACCTTGGAAAACGAAGTCTATGACGATGCATGGCGCCATGGAGGTGAGGCGTTGGTGCCGAGGTTGAGGCCGGCTCCCTGGCTGCCACGGGGGAGGCGAGGCATCGTGTCCGCGAGTAGGCGACGTGTCCAATCCATTACAGGGAAAGTCGGTTGCGTGTACGGTGAGGTGTCAGTTCTGGTGAGGCGATGCAAAGTCGGCGAGTTCATGGAGTCACCCTCAGCAGTTATCGACACCATAATAACAGGATGCAGGCACTGGCAGTGATGGAGTTGTTGCAAGCGCTGGCATCGGGAAGGCCGATAACTGCAGGCGTTGAAGGGCGTCGGAGCTGGAGTGCAGGCCAGGCGGTGCGTCGTGCACTTCACAAGCGTTGCCACTGGACTTGATACAGGTCGCGGTGTCAAAGCGGCTTCACTGACGGTGTTGGAGATGAGTTTTCTTGCTTCTTTCAAGTGGCTTCCAGCTCCCAACAGCAGTAATAACCTCAAGAGGCTCCTAAACTGGAGCAGGCACCAATTGGCAGGTCAGAACTCTCAGCAGTAGAGTTCAGGGGACCTGAGGGTGAAGTCTTTGTGTCCCTGAGACTTCAGAATAGGAGGCCAGCACACACAGGCCCTTGGAGATTCTTCTTCAAGCAGGATTCTTAGCAAAGTTCCAGTCTCTGTCCCTTTCCTTGGCATAAGTAGCAACTGCAAGCCAACCCCACACAGCACACAGCAAAGGGACAGTACTCCTCCTCACAGCTCTCCAGCTCTTCTCCTTGGCAAATGTTCCTCTTGAGTCCAGAAGTTATTTAAAGTTATGGGCTTTAAGGTCCACTACTTATGCCCCATTTTGTCTTTGTTCTTCTTTGTGCAAGGGTCTCTGAGCCCAGTCCAAACCAGTTCTGTCCTCACTGGTGCAGTATGACCACAGGGGGTAGGGACAGCATTGTGCAAGAGAGACAGGCCCTATTCAGGTGCAAGGAAAACTCCTCCCACTAGTCTACATGCAGCCAAGGTCTATTCAGCTCAGCTGTGAGTCATCCAGGAAGGGCCAGGCACACCCCAATTCCCCCAGCGGCTGTCTACAGTGAATGCACATCCCCAGCCCCTGTCACTGTCACTCCAAAAACAGACAGTCAATCCACGCAGAGGCACACAGAATGGTTAGACAAGAAAATACCTACTTTAGAAAAGTGGCATTTTCAAACACACAATTCAAAACCCATCTTTACTAAAAGATGTGTTATTAAATTCTGAGTTCAGAGATCCTAAACTTTATTCCTTAATCTTATTCCAATGGGAAGTTATACTTGTAAGATGTTACAAAATATCTCCCATGTTAGCCTATGGGGCAGATAGCCTCTAAATTGTGATAAATGAATTTGACAGTATTTCGCTACCAGGACATATCACACACACCAGTGCATGTCCTACCTTTCACATACACTGCACCCTGCCCATGGGGGTACCTTGGCCTACCTGAGGGGTGCCGTACCTGTTAGATAAAGGAAGGTTGGGCCTGGCAAGTAGGTGCACTTGCCAGGTCGACATGACAGTTCAAAACTGCACGCAGACACTGCTGTGGCAAGTCTGAGTTACATTTGCAGGGCTACTTAGGTAGGTGGAGCAATCAGTGCCGCAGGCCCACTAGCAGCATTTGATTTACAGGCCCTGGCACACTAAGTGCACTTTACTAAGGACTTACCAGTAAATCAGATATGCCAATAATGGAGAACCAATTGTAATAACAATTTGTACAGGGAGCACTTGTAGTTTGACACTGATTAGCAGTGGCAAAGTGCCCAAAGCATGTAAGCCAGCAAAAACTAAATCCAGCACAGCATCAAAAATACAGGAGGTAGAGGCAAAAAAAGTCAGGGGAAACCACGCCAAAGATGCCAAGTCTAATAGTCGTTGTCTTGCCAACCTCCAAGAGCTGGTTACTCTCAGCCCATAACTTCAAAATTGATACAGTACGGAGAAGGAACAACTAATAGTCTCAAAGTCTACACAGCCCATAAAGTTTCAATAAAATGCTCTTGATGGAGTAGTCCATATTTGCTTTATTTTTTTTTACATATTAAGTTATTGATCAAACACCAAAATACATCCATCATGTTTTACTCTTACAGAAAAGAGATTATTCAGTGCTGTCAATCACAAAAAGAGACTCATATAAAACATTAGATTTTTCAAATACAAATCCACATATAATTTTATTGAAAAAACAAACATTGAAAAAAGGCGACATAACTAGAATGTCCATCATATACAAACAAACGTGTACACATGAATGGGTATCTCAGGAAAGTCATACCACAACGGTGTCAGCGAAAGATGATTCTCAAGTCTTAACAATAAGTTTTGAGTTCAAAATTTGCACACTGATAGGCCTTCAATTCCAATGGGGTCGACAATAGGGAAGAAAAAACATCAAATGTAGCATTTATTTACAAGTGGGAATAAGGGCTAAATTGCACCATATCTTGTGCCATTCTAGCCCCATCTCTCTTGTAAACATACTTTATTACCTTGATTGTGTCAATCAGTCATTTCTAAAAAGCCTATGTGCCTTACAGAGTGGTGAAAATAGATGTGTATTAAGTCTATGGCTTCATCCAGCTCTGTGATTGTAATTAAACCTACTGTGAAGTCCTTACTCTTTAAATGCATATGGTCTTTGCATTTCTTTTTGTGTGTGTCTCGAAGATCTTGACTTCACCGGATTCTATGAATGGAATGACCTGTGAAGTCAAGTGGTGGCAGTTAGAACTGAGAGGCAGCTGAGGCAGAATAAAAGATCGTCTCTACTTACTTCTGGGAATGTGCTGTACTTTGAATCATCACAATGGCAATGAGTTATCTTTGATGATATATGGATACTCCTGCCTCAATGTGCTCAGCTGGTAGTTTGTGGAGATGCAGGGACAATGTCTCAAAAGGAGCTGAAGCGACAGAGTTGTAACCCTGTCAGACCACTTAAATCATTCAATAAGGTGTGGTTTGGGCTGTTAAAGGCAGCTTGAAATTAAGTGTTCTTGTGACGAAGTATAGCTGGGGCAAATGTTGATGAAGCACGTTTGATGACAATCATAAGAAGGTCGGGGGACCAGTAGAATCTCTACCGCCTTCTGAAAAATGACACAGCGCATATTTATAATATTGTTGCCCCATGTTGGACACCATTTAGACTAGTTGGGATGGAAGCTTAGAAGCAAGCCTCATCGGCCAAAAAAACTCATGCACCGCACGCTGTCAGCCATCTTTATTGGATGAGCAAAAATGAAGCTGATTTAAGGAGCAACAAGGTGCTGTTCTGGTCATGTGCCGCGACGATGTACATAATTAGGAGGAAACAGTACAAGTTAACCCTGGAGAGCTGTTTCTAATCACATTTGGAAATTGCACATGTTTGTTACCAGTGATAAAGTTCTTTGACTGGAACAGTGCTGCGCAAATTATTCAGGTGACTCTTCTTTGTTTTATGATGTTTTTCTCCCTGCTTGAAAGATTAAAAAATCCTGGGTATTTATCTGTTTTCTTAAAGTTTTTTTCATTTATAAATAGACATTTTGAGGCTTTTTGGTGAATTTTTTTCCCATACATCATTATGCAGAATGGTATGCCTCTGAGTTTTTACCTGAACAGCCCAGGAGAACCACCAATACCATAGGCAAAATGGAAGAATAGTATTTGATAGTTATGCCAGGATTTGCAGGATCAGTTTGAGTGTGGAGCCTGTATTGGCACTATTAATGCATACACTGGGTGCAGAGGGGCAAGACTTAGGGGGTCATTACAATAGCGGGCCGATCGCCATATTCCACCACCCGCATGCCAATTCCCCCTCGCCACATTACGATGGCAGGGAGGACCCCGGCGGATAGATAGACCGTCCGCCGGTTTTCCGCCGGTCTGACAGGGGACCGGGCGGAAAAGGGCACTAATATGGTGGCGGTGTCTGCAAGACACCGCCATCCATATTAGGATGGTGGCAGAGAGCAGCCTTTCCATGGCGGCAACGCCGCCATGGAAAGGCATACGGTCTTTGCTGTTGGGGGCCCGTTGCGGGCCCCCCAAGATGTTGGGGGGGTGGAGGGTGCACATGGGGGGTACCTATGGTATCCCCCTGCATTTGCGTACACAAGGTGGCAGGCACCGCGCAGTGCCTGTCACGTTGTGCATGCAAATGCACAACATGCATATACTGCATTGTGGCGGGTGCTGCTTACAGCACCGCCCGCCGCAATTCAATATATGCGGGATGCCACCGCCACCGTGGCGGTGGCATCCTAATGCCTACAGCGGGACCGCCGCTCCTCTGGCGGATAGTCCCATTCACCGTTACGGTGGCGGGCGGACTTTGTCCGCCCGCCATCGTAATGTGCCCCTTAGTGGAGAATCTTCTAGAGGTTGGGCAGGATGATGCCCGTGGGCGTAATGAGTTCCAGGTTGTGATGAAAAAACTAGATTTGCATTACCTGCCACATAGAAGTACTATTTTGGAACGTTACCATTTTGGCAGACGTGTGCAATAAGACAATGAGACCATTGAAAAGTGCATGATAGAGCTACGTAAATTGGCAGCATCTTACAAGTTTTGAACACTACTGTAGGAACGTATTAGGGATCAATTTTTGTTACATTGTAAGTGTGACAGAACAAGAGAGGAGTTGTGGATGAAGGACGAGCTGCCATTAGAGGATGTCTTTGCCATTGTTAAAAGAATACAGCATATGCTAAATTGTGTTGAGGAACTGCACAAGGAAAATACAGTAAAAGAAGTGGTAAAGGTGGTTGAAGTCAAAACTCTGAACAAGGATTTGGGAAAGGTAAAAGGAAAGAGTTTCTGGTGTGGACAATTTGGCCATATGGCTAACAATACTAGTTGTCCTGCTCTAAATGTTATGTGTAAACTATGTGGACTCAAGGGTCCCTTTTCCAATTGTTGTCTCACTTCAGAGAAAGTAGTTAAATCTAATGACAAGTCTAGTGAAAGAAGCGAGGTGAAAGAGGTTGTGGTGGAGGTGGGATTACAAGCAAATTATTCTGTGGAGAATGAAGATGGAAAAATAGTCTTACAGGTGGAGAGGAAGAGTACGAGCTAACCCGAAGACAGAGTATTAGTGAATGATGTGGTAGTGAAAATGTAATTTGATCCTTATTTTAAACTCACTATTTTTTCTGATTTGAAGTATGGGAAGTTCTACCAGGAAAATAATCCATTACATCATATGGACATCAGGCCGGGTGCTTATGGTGGGTAGGAAATTAAGATGAGAGGGTATTTCATGGGAAGTGTGGAATATGGTGGTCGCATAATTTCTGGTAAGGTAAATGCTATGCTTAAAGGTGATAATATCCTGGGATGGCCACATCAGAAAGAATTAGGGGTCTCTTTTGATCCCAGTGCTAAACAACACGTTATAGTGATACAAGTCGAACATACCTGTACTGACTTTGCAAAATTTAAACTGGAGCTGTTCCTGTTACAGGTTAAGTAAGGAAAATTCTTTTAAGTGTACATGAAGACGTTCCTAAAGAGATGATCAGGGTAGAATCCACTGTTGTTGTCACTCCCATTGAGGCCAAAAGTGGTTTGTGCCTATTGTTGTCACACATAAACCCACTGGAGTCATTCGCCTGTGCATGGATTTGAGGGATTTAAACAGAGAAATTGTTGCAGACAAGTATCCTTTACCCATCATCTTTGATATGATGACCACTTTGGTAGGTGCAAGATTTTTAATACCCTTGATCTGGCATCTGCTTTCACGAAATTCGGTTACATCCTTGTCGCAAGCTCTGGCTTTATTCACAACACCTATGGGGGCATACAAATTTCTGAGGGTGCCATTTGGGAAAGCATCAGCAGCCTCAGTGTTTCAAAGAATTATGAATTCTATTCTCTGCAATATGGATGGTGTTTGCAGCTTCCATGAGGATGTATTAAGATATGGAGAAGCCTCGGAAGAGCATAATACCCGGGTTGTTGGAGTCCTTGAAAGATTCGGCAATACAGGGCCCACCCTCAATTTATATATTTTCATTGTTGAGTTCTTTGGTAAGTTTATAATCAATCTTTCTAGTAAGACCCAGGAAATGTGTAGAATTTGAATCTGTTAAACATGATTTGAGACAAGCAACTCATCTCAAAGCATTTGATGCAAATAGGCAGACTTAATTTGTCATTGATGCTAGTACTAAGGGGTTGGGTGTTGAACTGGTACAAATTGTGGATGGAGAAGAAAACACTATTGCATGTGCATCAAGAACTATAAGAGGTGCAGAGTCTAATTATTCAATGATCGAGAGAGAAGCATTAGTGGTATGCTGGGCTATCAAAAAATTCAAACAAATTCTTTGGGGGAAACCTTTCATGGTGGAAATAGACCACAAACCCTTAAAGCAAATCTTTTTGAAGAAAGGGTTGGAAAGTGTGTCAACAAGAATGTGTAAATGGGTCATTGAGTGCAAGAGTTTACTTTCACTGTGGAGTACATCACAGGGGTACATAATTCAGCTGACTGGTGTCAGTATGTGGAAATGTGGAGGAAACATCAGAGACGGTGGAATGGTCAGATGGAAGTGTATGTGTGGTTGCTGAAGGGGCAATCTCAGAGAAAGAAAGGAAGTTAGAGGTCAAGCTTGATGAGGTACTTGAAACCTTTCATCTTGAATGGCTATAAATTGAGGAACGAGTTAAATGAGAAGGTACGCCCATTTTAGATGATAAAACATGAATTATCATTTCAAGATGAGCTTGTTTTTAGAGAGAACTGTTTGGTGGTTCCCAATAGCAACAGAGGAAGAATCATTAATTTGGTCCATGAAGGACACTTGGGTATTGTCAAAACCAATGAGAGAGTGAGAACTGACATTAGGTGGCCAGGCTTGGATTTGGATATAGAAATGAAAGAAATACATGCAAGTGCTATGAGTGAGAGACAGTGATAAGATCCATAAGGTGAGGTGTGTTCCAACGGTGTGTAGAGGGTTACCTAATGGTCCTCGTCAGGAATTTGCCATGGATTTGGTTGGCCTATTGAGAGAGGAAAAGGTTACTCCTTATCTGTTAGTGGCAATTGATTTGTTTTCCCGTTGGCCTGAGGTGGTGTGTGTTGGTGAAATAACAACAGGTGCTGTTGTCATATTTCTTGAAGGCTTGTTCAGGAGAGAAGGTGTTCCCAGAAGTATATTAACAGACAATGCAATTTTTGTTCTAAAGAGTTTGAAGGTTTTCTCAATAAATTAGGAATAAAACAGAAAAAATCTGCACTTTATCATCCTGAATCAAATGGTATGGTGGAGAGATTCAATAGGACTCTCAAGGAAGGATGTCAAATGGCAAAATGTTCTGGGGTGGATTGGAAGAAAGAATTGCAATAACGTTTAGTGTCTTATCGCCTCTCTACACATATGACTAATGGGAAATCTCCCTTTTTATTTAGAGGAAAGAAACCCAATTCCATGCTAGATCCAGGGTGGATGGATTGGTATAAGGGCTGGAATGTCTCTATTGGGGAAGATTTGAGAAAAAGAGAGCAAAATTAAATGGCAGAGAGGAAAAGAGACTTTGATGTCAGACACTTGATTAGAGAAATGAGTGTTGGAATTGGGGAGTGGATACAAATTCGAGCTCCAGTTGGCGCACGACCTGATTCTAAGTTCAAAGAACCTAGAAAAGTTATCAAGTTATTTAGAAATGCAGTCAAGACGGATGATAGCAGAATTTAGAATTTGAGCAGGGAGGTTCTATTAAACAAAACTACTTGTGAACCTAATAATATGAGCCATAATAAAGAAGAAATGAAAGTTGCTAATAGTAATGATGCAGATAAAGGCAATGGTCCTGTTCATAGCGATGTAGCCAGGCCAAAGGGAATTTGTAAAACTCCAGAGTACTCGAAGAACTTTGTAAAATTATAAACTATAGTGGTTTGTTCTTTTATGTTTTCATATCGATATTTTGTCTTTTTTACTTTACCCTGACAGGCTGATTTTCTTTTTTAGGTCTTAAGGTGGAAGTTGTGTGATGTCCTCATTCTTTAAATGCTTATGGTCTTTGCCTTTCTTTCTCTGTATGTCTCTATGATCTTGGCTTCACTGGATTCTGTTAATGGAATGCTTTGTGAAGTTAAGTGGTGCCAGTTGGAACTGACAGGAAGGTGAGGCAGAATATAAGATCATCTCTACTTCTGTGTCTGTGCTGTACTTTGGATCGTCAGACCTTTTAAAAAGAAACCTAATTAAAATAGATACAATATTATCATGGACATTATCTTATCTAAACTTATTAATTGAAAGCTTAGATGTGTTACAAACAGTTCTGCAAAACTCATTAGGTTTATGGAAAGTGTCGCTGGTCACAAATAGCCCGAGTCCTATCAAGACTTTGGGAAGCCTGACTATCCGTAGTGAAAAGTTGAACAATCAACAGTAGCCATTTGGGGCAAACTGTGACAAGAAGGATATCCAAACACCAGCAACAAACTTGGCACACTTCCAGACGAAGATGTCTGTCTGCAGGAAAGTAGGATCTGCTTCTATGGTTACTCCCACTTTTTGCTTGACGTAATGCTGTTTCTGACTAGTCTGACTGGGATACTGCTAATCAGGACCCCAGTCTCTCTGCTTTCTCCCCTAAATTGTCATGGTAAGTACTTAGGTACATCCCAGATTGGATACTGAGGTACCCTTATCAGTCCCTAGTATATGGTACTAAGGTACCCAGGGCATATGTACCCCAGAGGTCCCCCATAGGCTGAAGCATGTATTATGCCACCTATGGGAGACCATTCAAACTACCTCTACAGGCCTGCTATTGCAACCTGTGTAAGCTGGTGCTAGCACCACTTACGAAAGATATAGGTTTCCCTATATCTGAGGTCACTGCACTTAAAACCTATAAGTAACCCCTACAGCAGGCCTTTTCAATCCTGAAGGCAGGGTGCTTGGTTCTAAGTGTGAGGGTGCCTACAGCCTTCAGAGTCCACTCTCCCAGGTTGTAAGTGAGACAGCCACATAACATATAGAGGGACACCGCGTCATTACGCGATGACCATCTCGAAACTGGCTGTAACGAACCCTGTCGGGTTTGGTATCAAACATGTTGGAATCATACCCCCACACTGTAAATGGTGTTGATGGTATGATTCCAAGCACTGTAAAAGCCCTCCGTTAGGCCCTCAGTGCTCCCGGTACCAGTCTTCTAGAACCGGACAGCACAACATGGCTGCTGCCGACCAGAGACTCAATTCTTCCCTCCTGCTGCTGAGCCAAGCTTGAGCAGGGGAAGGCAGAACAATAGGCATCCTGTCACAGGGAGGTGTGACCACCTCCCAGACAGGGTTTAGTGTATTGGGGCAGGGTGGGAGCGCTTGCCAGCGCCACATAGGCTGTGTGCAGGGCACATTTGGTGCCCTCCATGCATAGTCCAGCTCAAACTAGTTCAGGGAGCCGTTGGCTCCCGCTCTGGCGCTAAACTGGACAAAGGACAGGGGAGTATCCTCCCCCTTGTCCAGCCCCTCCTTAGGAAGGGAGCCCTGTTTCATCTCAACCCTTTCCTTAGGGTATTTAAGGGCTTACCTGATGGTGGGTACCTAGATTCGTCGTGGGACAGCATACAATTCAGATACCACTTCACCTCCGACCGTCTGGGGACTCTGGACTTCGCTGGACTTTGCTCTGGACATCAAGGCTGCAACCGGGAGGACTCCTGCTGCGCCTGATCTCCTCGCTCTGCTCGTCTGCTCCAAAATCCATGCCTGTGCTCCATACAGGAACCAGTCCAGGGACTGTGGACATTCAAGACACCTGAAGGAATCTCCCTTGAAGTGAAGGAGTCACTTCCCTTCATCTGCAGGCACTGCAACCAAGCTGATTGGTCTGCTGATCCTGGGCTCCTACAGACTCCGAAAGGCCCAGCAACACAGGGGGTAGTTCTTCACATCCCTCGAGGCCTGCCCTCTCCTCTCACCAGGTTTGAGGCCAGTATCCCTTGTCGGAGCCGCAGGGACCGAACCCGTGTGCACTGTGTCGACTTGCAGTTGCAAAGGCTTGTTGGCTTCCTTCCACCAAGATCTTTGGGCTCCAAGTAGCCCCAACCTCAAGCATCTTCAGTGACCAGAATCTTCTACCACACTGCATTGCTTGCACCATGGGCCTGCTTCTTTGGTAGCTGCGTGAGGTCCTCTTGCGACTCCAGTGCCTCCGGCCTGTGGGTCCTGTCGAGGGTCACATTTGAATTCTTTTGGGCTCCCCTGATTGCTTGGGGCCTGGCCTGACTCCCTGCTTGTGGTGAGTCTCCTGGACCTTGCTGGTCCCAGCATTGCACCTTTTTCTACTCCTTCGTTGGTTGCAGTAGCCAAAGCTTGTTGGTGCTCCCGCCGGACACCAACCCCTCAACTCTCGACATACAACATGGGACAGCTCGTGTATGGCTCCTGGTCTTCCACAGTGTTGCCTGGTCCACGCAGCTGCAGTTTCAAGGTCACCGTCAGCTCTCCTACAACACCCGACATCGGTGGGCATTCGTCTTCCCTGCTCCTGGTCACTCCTGAGTGGCATAGACTCTGTCCCCTCTGTTTTCAGGTTCTTCACATCTTGAATCCACCTTTGAGTTTTACTGGACACTTTCACCTTCTCCAGCATCGCCATCTTTCTGAAGTCTCCCATTGAGTTCGATGAAGGTTTCAAGGTCACTTCACACCTATGCACCCGGCTTCAGTGGTGCAGGTATCCTGGTTTCTAAGGTATTCACAGGCGGGGTGGATATCCAACCTCTTGACTTCCATGGGGTTTCTTCAGGGTCCACTGGGAAGGGTCCTCTTTCTTTAAAATTGCAACCGCGACTTACACATTGATTTGTACGGAGAACGCTGTAGTGTTCCTACACTGCACATGACCTCCGGGGGGCTCCTAGCTACTCACCTTGGGTGGGTGGCACTTCTACGTCCTCTGACTATTGTCTTGACTCGAGTCGTGGTTCGTATACCACTATTTTAGTATATGGTTTGGTCTCCCCCTGGGGACCACTGTGTATTCTGTGCTACTTACCTGTTTCTATTACAAAGTATAGTGTGCATTGTGTATATCTCCGGCTAGGAGATATCTGTATGTGTTAGTGAGTGTCTTATAATAAATACATATTGTTAGACTTGGCATCTTTGGCGTGGTTTCCCCTGACTGTTTGCCTCTACCTCCTGTATTTTTGATGCTGTGCTGGATTTCTTTTTTGCTGGCTTAGATGTTTTGGGCACTTTGCCACTGCTGATCAGTGTAAAAGTGCAAGTGCTCCCTGTGTAAATTGTTGTTACAATTGGTTCTCCCTGATTGGCCTATTTGATTTACTGGTAGGTCCCTAGTAAAGTGCACTAAGTGGGCCAGGGCTTGTAAATCAAATACTACTAGTGGGCCTGCAGCACTGATTGTGCCACCCACATGAGTAGCTCTGAAACGGTAACTCAGACCTGCCACTGCAGTGTCTGTGCGCAGTTTGCAAGCTGCTATGTCGACCTGGCAAGTGCACCCACTGTTTGAAGTGGGGCAACCTCTTGCCCCCAACCAGATGCACAGCTGAACACCGCCCACTTTGGCGATCATGTGTACATTATTTCCATCCATGTAATCAATTTCAACCCATTGTAATCTTCTTAAACCTTCATTTCTCTTCTTTTTTAATTCGAATCCACGCTCGGAAAGTATTGCCTTTTTTCAAGTTTCTAATATTCAAACTGTGTCCATCCGGACCTCTTGAAAGAATACGTGCACCCACTTGCCAGGCCCCAACCTTCCCTTTTCTTACATGTAAGGCACCCCTATAGCAGGCCCAAGGTACCCCCCTGGGGAGGGTGCAGTGTATGTGAAAGGTAGGACATGTACTGGTGATTGTAGCATGTCCTGATAGTGAAATACTGCCAATTTCGTTTTTCAACATTGAAAGGCTATCTTGCCCCATAGGACAGAATGGGAGTTGATTTGTAACATCTTATAAATATAACTACCCATTGGAGCAAGATAGAGAAATAAAGTTTAGTATGCCTGAACTCAGAATGTTAAAATGCATCTTTTAGTGAGAGTGATTTTTACATTCTGTGTTTGAAAATACCACTTTTAGAAAGTAGGTATTTTCTTGCTTAGCCATCCAGTGTGCCTCTGCTAGGATGTGGATTGACTGTCTGGGTTTGGAGTGTAAGTGGCTGGGGAGGAGCAGTGACTCCAGAGAGTCTGATGAGTCAGGTGGAGGAGATTTCCTTTCACCTGAATGGGCCTGGTCTGCTTTCCACAATTCTGTCTCCACCCCCTGCCAGGAAGCTGCACCAGAGAGGACAGAACTGGTTTTGACTGAGCAAAGGGCTATTCTCTGCACAAAGAGAACAAAGACATTTTGGGGTACAAGTATTAGACCTAAAACCCCTGAACTTTAGACTACTTCTGGAATGAAGAGGAACCTTTGCCAAGGAGAAGAGCTGGTGAAACTGAGGAGAAGTACTGCCCTTGCTGTGTGTCTGGGGTTGGCCTGCAGTTACTGTTTCTGCCGAGGAAAGGAGATGGACTTTGCTGTGTGCTGTGTCCCCTGCTTGAGGAAAGTCTTCAAGAACTTGAGTAGAGCTTGCCTCCTGTTTTGAAGTCTCAGGACACAAAGACTTCACCCCCAGCGCCCCTGAACCTCCTTGCTGGGAGTTCTGACCTGCCAAGAAGTGCCTGTGACTGTGTGGAGCCTCTGGAGGTTGTTTCTGCTGCTGGGAGCTGGAAAGCAACGCAACAACAAGAAAATCGACGCATCACTCTTCTTGTGACAGTTTTCCAATGCAACGCCGTAGTGCGAAAAGAATCTCCATGCAACGCTGCGCCGCTACTGAAACTGACGCAGCGCCTGTCACCGCTGCAAGAATCGACGCAACAAGGGATCGCGGCTGAAGAAATTGACGCAGCACCGCTCAACACCACTGCATCGTTCGCCAACGCATCCTGGATTTCCACACATCGTCCCTGTGCGGCAAGTTTTCCCCGACGCATCCCCAGCGGATCGGAGTATCTCAGAATCGACGCATCGCTTCCCCCTACGGACCGGAGCCGACACACCACTCCCCTGTGCCCAGTGGAACTGTTGCATCGCATCCACGAAGGTCTCAGGAATCAATGCATCTCTTTGTTTTTTGACGCTTCCCATCTCTGCAGCTGTTTGGCTTGGTGAATTTTGTCGTAACGACAGGTACTTTGCAAGAAATCACGCATCCATAGTTTTCTACGGACTCAGTTGCTAAAACCTTTTGAAAGTCATATTTTTAACTGTGTATGTTGCATTTCTGTCGTTTTGGTCTTGTTAGGTTTAGATAAAGATACCTTATTTTTCTAAATTGGTGTGGTGTCTATTTGTGGTGTTATCACTGTATTTACTGTGTGTTCTGAGAACAAATACTTTACACATTGCTTTGGGAATAAGCCTGTCTGCTCCTGCCAAGCTACCAAGGGGGTGAGCAGGGGTTATCTAAAGTGTGTATCCCCCTTACCCTGGCTAGAATCAAGGGTCCCTATTTGGACAAAGGTACCTACCTCTGCCAACTAGAGACCCCCATTTCTAACACATATTTTTATAAATACACTATGTGGTTCTTTTTCACTTAATCTATACCTATAAGATTGTGTTCTGGTACAACAAGCTGCTTTATACTCCTTCTGGACTAAACCTGAAGGCTGCTCTCCACAGCTGCCACTTAGAGAGCTTTCTAAGGTTGTCTAAGACCACTAAAATCACAGTAAGGGTTGTCTGGATCAGGGCAAGGTGTCCACTTTCATAAGTGTACATCATATACTAAGCCAGCCTCTCACACTGTCTATAGGAGAAAGTGTGTATATTCAAAATAGTGGAAATTAAAAGAGTAAAAACTCTGTTGTTAGACATCGTTACGAGGTAACTGAGTGATTAACAATCGCCATTTTAGAAAAGGCAGACTGAATGTATATAACTAACATCATCATGGCACAAATCAATTCCAGATATATAGTATATATATAGTATGGCAAAAGTAATTCTTGGCTTAATCAGCACAGTATAGCACAGTTTGTCTTAATACCGTAGTGAAAGGACTGATAAACAGCTAACAATGTGGCAGTTGCCATACTAGACAAGACAAACTTCAAGCATGTAACAGTCTCTATATTAGGACTAACAAGCCCTATATGTAGGGCAAGAAGATCCCTAACAGGATCAACACAATATCTTGTGCCATGAAATACTAAAGCAAAATAAAAACTCAGACCAGTTGTCTGGCAACTATCAAACTAGACTAACTCACTGCATCAAGCAGTCAATATATTAGAATATACAGGCTCTAACTGTATACATCAAAAAGCACAGCATAATTAATTTATTATGGCATTGCTGCCGTTGGAGAAGGCCAATACAAACACTAAAAAATCCCCCCCATAAACCCTCATTCATATCTGACAAGGTATCGGTTGCCATACTTGAATAGGCAGACTCACAATATGTAACGGTTACCAACAACAGAGCTCCATAACTAAGAAAACTATAACACATATTATTCCATTGGGGAAAAACAATATACATGCTGTGCTAACGCACTCCATGTAAAACTCAGAAATTTCTAACAAGGTAAAGCGAAGAGCCCTGCTAGGTTATTAAATTCTAATTCTTTCTGGTAAGTAAAGAGGGCCTCTTTTCTGTAGGGTTCAATAAGTTATTGTTAGAGATTTGAATTTAATTCTTTGCTGAATCAGGAGCCAATGCAGTGCCTTCAGCCCACCCCTGATCGATTGTATAATTGGCTGTTCAAAATGAGGCCTGCTTCTGCGTTCTGCACCAATTGAAGCTTATTTAGCAGACCCTCTGGCGCCCCGATCCAAATGTCCCGTATTAGTTGCTTTTGAGCCCACCTCCAAGGGCTGGTTGCCTACACCCATGAACTTCAAATTGATACACTACGGAGAGGCAACCACTAATAGCCTCTAAATCCACTCAGCTTTATTCACAATAGTCCTTAAAGTTTCTAACAAATGCCCCTGATGCAGTAGTCCTTATTTGCTTTATCTTTATTTACATATTAAGTTCATGACCAAGCAACAAATTACAGCCAAAGTAGTTCGATCTCAGAGAAAAGTGCTTTTCAGGGCTTTCAATCACAAAAAGGGAATTGTACAGAACATCACATTTTCAATTAAAATCATACATTTATTTTTAGACAAAATATACATTAAAAATGGTGACATAACTAGACTGTCCATTATAGACATACAACTGTGTACCCATGAATGGGTATCACAGGGACAACATACCACAACTATGTCAACGAAATATGATTCTTAAGTCTTAACAATAAGTGTTGAGTCCAAAATGTGCACACTGATAGGCTTTCATTTCCAATGGGGTTGACAAAAGGGAAGAAAAGGCAATCAATAAACATCAATTGTAGTATTTATTTACATGGGGGAGTAAGGGCTAGATTGCACCATCCCTCTTCCATCCCAGTCCCACCTTTCTTTACGAAATATAAATATACTCTACACCAGTGGTCTTCAAACTTTTTGATGTCGAGACCCCCTTGTCAAACCTTTTTAGGCATAAGGACCCCTTCTGACAAAATTTTCTAGAAACTGGTTCTCCTCATCAACATCTATCGACAACCATAAATGCCCCTGTTAGACCTGGCATCTTTTGGCATGTTTCCCCTGTTTTTTTCCTTTCTGACCTAGTTTTGGCTCTGTTTTTGCTGGTTCAGTGTCTCTGCACACTTTCTCACTGCTTTTCAGTGTTAAAGTGTAAGTGCTCCTATTGTAAATTGTATTATGGATTGGTGTTTCCATGATTGGCATGTTTGACTTACTAGTAAGTCCCTAGTAAAGTGCACTGAGGGTGCCAGGGCCTGTAAATCAAATGCTGGTGGTGGGATTGCAGTACTGATTGTGCCACTCACCCATGCAGCCCTGAAAAGGGTTATCAGACCTGCCACTGCAGTGTCTGCGCGGTTTGTAACTGCCATAGTCGACCTGGCAAGTGCACACACTTGCCAAGCCCTAATCTTCACTTTTCTTACATGTAAGTCACTCCTAAGGTAGGCCCAAGGTACCCCTGTGGGCAGGGTGCTGTGTATATTAAAGGTAGGACATGTACTGGTGTGTGTGAGACATGTCCTGGTAGTGAATTACAGTGTGTTTCGTTCTTCACTATGGAAAGGCTATCTGTCCCATAGGATAGAATGGGAGTTTACCTATAACATCTTATAAGCATATCTTCCCATTGGGACAAGATAGAGAAATGGTGTATCCCTCTTACCCTGACTAGAAGGAAGGGTCCCTACTTGGACAAAGGTGAAAACCATTGCCAACTAGAGACCCCCATTTCTAACAGCCCCCAATTACCACAGCAAATAATTTTTACGGTGGGGAAATGATATTAAATTAGCAAACCAAAGGTCATTGAGCGTAGGGGTGTAGCCAAAGGTGTAGCTAAAAACAAAGGGCCTCATTTATGAGGAATTGGTGTAGGGCAGCGCTGCAAGTCTTCTTGTGGCGCTGTCCTATGCCAATGTGAAAGGGCAGGAATGCACTGTAATTATGAAATACGGTGCATTCCAGTCCTTTTCCCTTCACAAATTGCTAACTAGCACCAACGTAGGCAGAATTGTTTTTGTACGGGAAGAGGCACCTTCCTTCACCAAAACAATCTTGAGGGGCGTTTTCCTATTTCTATGAGAGCTGCAGAATGCAGCACTCATGGAAAGAGGAAAAAACTAGGAGAAATGTTTTAATTTCTCCTGGAGAGGCGTCAGTTTTTGGAGCTGCCCCAGGTTTACGTGATTTTGTAAATATGGGGCAGCATCAAAATCCATGGGCTTTGCGTGGGAACCCCACGCAAAGCCCATGGAACACCTCCTTGACGCAGAGTAAGGCAACGCAGTGACTTGCGCTGCTATGTCTTACTCCATATCTATGAGGCAATGCAAAGCCATGCAGGGTGACTTTGCACTGCCTCATAGGTATGGTTGGGATGCTTGCGCCACCGGAGCATCAAAAAAAGAGATGCTTTGGCGATGCACGCCTCTCATAAATAAGCCCAAAATATTTTTTAGGTCTTTCACCTTCAGGTATCTACATATAAAATAATGGGCAGCGTAAATGAAAAATAAATTAAAAAAAGTTATTACTCAGTGGGAAATACATTATGAAACCTCTATTAGTTAATGCACTGCAAAGGTCTGTGTGTAACCAGAGAACCACAGAATTAAAACTTAATTGGTGCAGTGGAGAATAGTGATGTGTATTTTTAGTGCTACGAAGTCACAGCCTGTGACGGAAAGCACTGTGAATATGTAAGTCAATTTTTTATACTTGCATTTCACACAGGGTAAGATAGAATGCTGCAAAACGTGCGCATAGTTTTACAATAAAATGGCGCTTTCAAAATGTAGGTTTTAATAATACCAGAGCGTATGTAATGCAGTTTTCTTTTTTTACATAACTGTCCCTTCAACACCTCTTTAGGGGCACTAAGGGCTGTGTAAATGCAGTTAAAATTAAAAGCAAGTACTTCCCAGCCCAGTAGTTAACTCTTTGCACTTCCACTAAAAAAACACGCATCTTTGCCTTCACAAAGAGCCAGAACTACCCCCAAGAATCCTTTACACTTGCAGATTACCAGATAAGGCGCATTTGCCTTTCATTCAGGCAAGCCGCTGATAACGATCTCAATTAGCCGTCCCAGGACGGCTGTATTTTTACAGGGACAAGTGAAGCTGGGGAATCTGCGACCCCCTTCCTAGGACTCCACGACCCCCCTGGGGGTCGCGCCCCACAGTTTGAAGATCTCTGCTCTACACAGTTATATGTGTATAATTCAAATTCTCTCGGAAGAGGCAGAGCTGAACTATATCTTCATTCCAAATCCAAGTTGGTAGGTGAGGTGGATTCTTATGGGTGCTTCCCCATCCAACATGGCTCCTGCACTTCCTGTGATGGTATTTCCTGTTTTTTTTATAATCTTCTACAGTTCTCCAGGAAGATGCAGAGCTGGTCTATATCATCATCCTCAATCCCAGATGATGGGAACAGTGGCTTCCTCTGACTGCTTCATAATCCAAGATGGCTCCTGTACTTCTTATGATCTCGTTTCCTGTTTCTTTAGTATAAAAGGGTGATGAATTTAGGGGAAGGTACACAACATCAAAGCCAATAGTGTTTCTTGTTGCAGTCTTCATCCCTTGCTCTAGATTTTGTTCCATTGTTTTTCCCTCAGGATTTTCCTTGGCTTCAAGAATATCCTGCAAGTTTCCCTTGGAAGTTATCTTATCCCTCGTTACTATTGTTGATGCCTAACTCACTCAAGGCATGTTCCCATGAGCACTTAAAATAGACTTGATCCTTTCACTCCTAAAGAAACCTACAATAGACCCTAATGACCATCACTCGTTACATTCACCAGCAAGATCACTGAAAAAGCAGACTAGGTTGCACTCCATAATCACATTAACGCTAATCATCTCCTGCACAACTACCAGAATGGGTTCCTATCACACTGCAGTACAGAGACTGCTACCTTACACATTGTAGACAATGCCCTCCTGAAGGAGATGAAGATGACCCCTGACTCCTGATACTGCTGGACTGCTCAGCTGCCTTCAACACAGTTGACCATCCCACCCTCACATGCACCCTGGAATCAAGAATGGGATTTACCAGCAATGTCCTTCACAGGTTCACCTCCTATCCTCCTATCTTTCTAACCAACACCAGTTTGTTCTCATTGGCACCTACAGGTCCCAAAAGATCACTATCACCTGCGGAGTCTCCCAGGATTCCATACTGTCCCCTCTCATCTTCATCCTCTACATCGAGCTACTTGTTGCTCTTCTCATAGATAACAGCATCAAGATGCAACAATATGCTGATGATATACAACTCTACCTGAAAGTCTTCTCTGCTTCAGACATTCAGCGCCACAAACACTGCCTGTACATCTTTCAGACCTTGATGTTCAGCGTCTATGGTGGTTCTCGGCACACTTGCAGCCATCAGACTGCAGAGTAAAAAGTGGAAAAAAGAAATAAACTTGGTTGAAGGCCTTTTCCATCTATGCACCCAGTATCTGCAACAACATCCCCCTCTCCATTAATAATGCCTCAACTTTCTTAAATTCAGGGAAGAGTTGAAGATTCACCTATTTAAAGAACACTACATAACAAAGCATTAATAGTAATCAAACCAGCTAGCTCTCCTATACCTCATTGACTTTGACGATGTACAGCATTCCGCTGCCTTTTGGTTATGCTATAGAATGAACACATAGAGACATACAAGTCTCTTCTAAAAGCCTCCTGATTCCAGATTCTTTGCTTCTTAGACCTCCTGATTCCGTCTTTGCATCAGCTCGTGATCTGTTTCTCTAAACGTCTTGCTCCATTTTGACCTGGAGGTTTTTTTCCTTCTGGGTTTTTCATCCCTTGCAAACTTTTCTTTCGGCTTATCAGCTTACCACACATTGCTGCTCTGCTCACATGGCATCGTAGATAGAGTCAGAAGCCTCTGTCCAGTCCAGAACTTGACAGTTTGTGGCACCAGCTTGGCTTCCAGTTATGTATCTATCATGAAATCCAATCAAACCACTGCTTTGCACTCAACAAAAGGGTAGATTCATACCATTCAATAACAAGTGAAAGAGCTACAATAATTTGGAATAAAAGCTTTGCCATACAGTAGACATTATCTACTTCAGCACTGGCTCTACCTGTAGCCACATCTTGTGCCCCTCCCTTTTCAGGTGACCAGTTGAAGTTAAAGGAATGTTTGGTTTCTTTAACACTATTTTGCATTTTGTTAAGCTCAATTTGCACAAGACAACTTAAAAGTGGGTTATATAATAAATTCCTTATCTGATGCTGCACTTGTCTAGGCTACTCCTCTTGTAACTTCTTTTGACCTTTGTTTATCAGCTATTCTGCCTTTGTGAAGGCTTTCAAAAAGGTGTTTGAATGACCAGACTTATGGTTCTCTGCCATAAAAGGCTTGAATGATATCCAACTACGTAATTCTGATGTTCTTACCTACATTATTCATTTTCACCAACTGGACAGAAAAACTACATCGAAAGAAAAAGCTCAAATGACTATATTACAGAGGGGTTTAAAGAAAGAAATCAAAGATAAACTAATGCATTCTTCGACAGCTACTAGTCTCACTGACTTAATCGATATGGCGCTCTTAATTGAACATCACCCGAAATAAACAAGAGTTCAGAAGAGAAGGACTTGAGATATTGTACCAGGAAAGGCTCCTCAAACTTTCTCTTCTCCAAAGATTGAGAACATTCTTGCTGGGGTTCCAATTTCTCAAGAAGACCATATGCAAATTGAAGCAACCAGTGGCCCTTTATCCCAGTCCAAGAGACATCGCTCCCAAAGATCTGGTCTCTGAATGCATTTTGGTGAGGCTGGACATCTAGTTCATGCTTGTACTGTAAGCCCCCAAAGACTTTAGGTAAATGCCAAGACCACCCTTTTTAAGGGAGGAGAGAAAAGTGTACAAAAACTTCCCTTTGAAGCACTTCTTAAAATACTTCTAAATCTCATCTTTTTGTCCTGTGAGTAATAATCTACAATGAAGATGGGTTTGTTTACCAAGTTCAGGCTCTATTCAATTCAGGAATCCCCAAGACGGAACCTGAGCATATTCAGACAGTTGATGGTTCTTCTAGACCAATCAATCAGATGACAACTCCCCTCGCTATGATCTTCAGTGAGCAGAATTAAACTTTGCCTTTTGATATCATTGCTACACCTAACTATGTGGCTTTTTTTGGATTGCCTTGGCTAAGAGGGCATAATCTGCATACCAATTGGAGAACCATATCATTCTTCAGTCAGTTTTATAATGACTACTCTTTTAGCTGGTGGTAATTGGTCTCTAAAAGATGAGATTATTTTTAAAAGCATCAGTCAAAGTAGTCACAAGTCTTCCACTGCAAGCCATTATCAGTGCTTCCTGGATGCCATTGCAAAGCATAATTTTTAATGTTAAAGGAGTATGACTGTGCAATTGCATCAAGGATCCCTACCCTCTACAGCTCATTAAAGAGATCCTTGAGTTTGTGAGTTGCCACAATATTCACTAAATGAGATCTTCAAGGGGTTTATCATCTTTTACACATCAAGCCTGGTGATGAATGGAAGACAGCCTTTCATACTTCATTTGACACTAGGAATATGGTATTATGCCCTTTGGGCTTTGTAATTGTGAGAAATTGGGTTGTTGGTTAAGGGGAGTGGGAGCCCTTCTTAAGGAACAGTCACAATCCATTTCAAGGTGAACCACAAACAGACACCTGTGCTTAACCCTCTGTGCTTGGCACAAAACCAGTCAGGCTTAACTTAGAGGCAATGTGGAGTATTTATGCAGCACACAAACAGTAATACATTGGAAATACAAAACAAGAAACATCACACACCAATTTAGAAACATTGAGTAAAATGTATTAAATTATTTGACACCAAAACAACAAAAATCCAATCAGTAGAACCGGAGATTTGCAATTTCAGAAAGTAAGTATAGCGCCCAAAAGCATAAAACACTACATGTGGCGTTTTGGTTGTGCGAGACCGATTGAAAGTAACAAGTTCTGGCTGACAGCGATGGAGCAGGTTAGTCCAGCTGACAAAGTTACCTTCTAAAGTGCAGCGCGAAAAACTCAGTTTTCGGTAGAGGAGGCCGCAAGGAGCATGGAGAGTGTCACCGATAGTCGGTGCTATAGTGTGAAAAGCAAGCTAGGCATTATGCACGGTCATTGGTGTAGCACGAACATCCTGTCAGGCATCACAGAAGGTTGTTGCTGGTGATTCGTGTTGGTGGTCACAGCTGGTTGTCAAAGCTGTAACGCGAAGTGCAGATCTTGCGCTTCTGGTTGTCGGTGGTAGTCGCTATAGCACAAAGAGTTAGGTTTACTGGCGCTTCACGTTGGTGGTCGTTGTGGGTGGCAAGATCTTGGTGCGAACAGGCCTGTTCACGGTCACAAGAAGCCCAAAATACAGTATTTTTCTTTTTCTTTTACGAGGAGCTCAACTGATGCCATACCAAGGGTCCAGGACCTAGGAGGCTCCTCTTGGGGATCAGGAACTCACTGGAGCAGAGGCCAGCAGGATCCAGGCAGGTCCAGTTGCAGGACCAGGCAGGTATAGTACAGCAGGTCAGTGGGGATGTTGCAGGGAGACCTCTGGAGCTTGTTGTGTCCCTGTAGCTCAGAACAAGAGGTCAGTCAACTGACCCTTGAAGTCACTTCAGCCTGGTATGAAGGGTGCAGATCCAGACTTCCATCGTAGACAGCAGGGCAGGCCTCAAACAGCAGGGCAGTCCTTCTTAGAGTGGGTCTAAGGGTCCCCTTTTTATATCTGGTGCCCCCTTTCAAGAGAGAGAAGTTTCTGGAGTTTCTCCTTACAGAACTACTTTACCAATAAAGAGGGTTTTAAATTACAATTCCTCAGACACCATGCCAGACAAAAGTTATCACTTACAAAATGGAATACAGTAACCCAAAGTTATCCTATGAAAGAGATAGGCTTTGCAATAGTGAAAAATGAATTTGAGAGTTTTTCACTACCGGGACAGTACAGTTCCACCTTTTTAAATACAAGGCACCCTGCCTTGGGGGCTGTTTAGGGCCTCACCTAGGGGTTACTTATATGTGTTAAAAAGGAAGGTTTAGGCCTGGCAAAAAGGTTAGCTTGCCAGGTTGAAATGGTAGTTTAAAAAAGCAGGCCTGAGACATACTTAAAAAAGTTACCTAGGTGCTTGCCACAATAAGTGCTGCAGGTCCACTAGCAGCATTTAATTTATAGACCCTGGGTACATGTAGTATCACTTTACTAGGGACTTCCAAGTAACTTAAATGTGCCAATTGGGTGTAAGCCAATTTGACCATGTTTAAATGAAAGAGCAAAAGCACTGTAATATTTATTTATTGCATCCTTAATAATTCCTTTACAAATCAAGCTAAGATAAAAACAATGCAAGGACGGAAAAAGCTAAAAGGGTCTCATATAAAGTTCAAATCTACTCTAAAATGCGAGATAATATATAAAGTGCCAATGTGCCTATATAAGAAATTAAAATGTCAACGAAAATAAGTCCACTTATAAGAATCGATTATGCGCATAATGGCAATTTGAGTTGCTATATATTTGAGGTAACAAGACCTAAAACATGGAGCAATATTTGCATAGAAAAATAGAACGCACCTCATAAAAAACTTGTTTAACATAAAAATGTTATTTGCAATGATGCTACAAGTACTGATTAGCAGTGGTAAAGTGCACAGAGTCCTAAAAGCCACGATGGGTTCAGAAAACAGAAGGGATGAAGGCAATAAAGTTTAGGGGTGAGCCTGCAGAAAAGGCCAGGTCCAACAACAATGAAACAGCAATCCTTTAGAGGTTTACAGATCACATCTTCGCCGACCAGCCTCAGAAAACAAGGAACAGTGTACTAACCAGCGTTTGCCAACACCCGTTGTACTGGTAACCAAAGAAACTAAAAGTGGAATATTTTGGCTATTGAATAAGTTCTCAAGTGCATCAATGGATTGAAGACGATGTCTGTGATACAGGATTAGCCTGCTCCCACTTCAATGGCAGAAACGCAATGCTTTTAAGATTCACAAATTCCTACCACCAGTTCATTCAACACTGTGCCAATTTAACCAATCAGATCACATGAGCCTTAAAGAAAAAACATCTACAGAAAGCTTTTCATTGGGACAAGCAAGCAGAACAAGCCTTCTGTACACTCAAGGAAGCTTTTACTCAAGGAGCCATTTTCTGCAATACATATCCAGACAAGATGTTAATTGGTGAGATTGACACCACTGACAGAGCTGGGAAAGTAGTTTTATTTAATTTTCAGGATGATTATGGATTAGAACATCCCATATTCTACCTTTCTCACATTCAGAATGGCTGAGAACAGAACTATTCGGTCTTGGAAAGGGAACGTCTGGTAATGAAACTCGTTTGCACTGAATCGAGGCATCATTTAGTTTGAACAGATGAACCTTTTGAGATTCAGAATGGCTAAAGAAATCTACAGTGTCGTCACAAACTACAGTGCAGGAACAATCACCAGGCTTGATGGGCTTATTTTTTCACTCAGTACGACTTTGCCATTACCTATAGTCCTAGATGCAAGAACATTCTTGCTGATGCTCAGTCTTGAAGGTATCCAGAGACTCCAATTACTTTTGATCAAACCATAATTTAACCTCATCTGATTTTTACACTGTGTAACAGTCTTACATTGCTTATGCCCCACTCATTCTCAATTGAATCTAAAGGTTCCTGAAGGCCTAACTATACCATTGAACGGACATGAAGAGGCTCTGTACATTGCTACCAAGGAACTTGAAGAAGAAATACTGCAAATGTGCCATCACACCACCATCAATGGTAATAGAGGAGTTTAGACCACTCTGGAATTAGTACTATGATCTTTCTGGTGGCCATCTATACATAATGACAATGAGCAGTATGTTTCATTCAGTTCAACTTGTGCCCAAGGGAATCAGTTAATTCCAAATCATTTGGCTAGCTACAGCCTCTTCCAGTCCATCCTGAAGAAGGGCATACAATAATAAGTGAAGCAATCAACAAATAACCACCTTCTGGAAGACATCAAGTAATAATGGTGACTGTTGCTTTTTTCTTTAAGATGGTTCATTTTCCTACCTTTAAGGCTATACCATTTGCTTCCACCATGGCTAAACAATTCATCAATGACATCTATTGATTACATGGACTTCCTCATACCATTTCTTCTGATTGAGGCTCTCAATATATTTCCAGTGCTGGAGACTTATGCAAGATGTTATAAAGCAATCTGGCTCACTCTTCTGGATTTTAGCCCCAGATTACTGGTCAGACTGAGTGCACTAATCAGTTTAGAGCAGTTCCTACTTTGCTACTGTAATGCAATTCAAAGCGAATGGATTTCCTTTCTTCTGAGTGCAGATCTCTCCTATAACAATTCTATTCACAATACTGCCAGGGTCTCTCCAATCTTATGCATGCAAAGATTTAAACAAAGGTCTTTCAATCAACTCCTCTCGTCTCTCTGTTTATCAATCATCTACAGAAAACAGAGACTCAATATCATGGAATGTTTATTTCGAGCTAGGGAAAAATAAAGGAATATTTTGACAATCACAGATCTTCTGCATCAAACTATTCTGTTGGAGATCATGTCTAGTTGCCTTCACACTTTTTACCATCTTGGTCCTCATCTAATAATCATTTCCATTGTCCTTTCTGTATTACTCAGTGCATTAATCTAATAGTCTTCAAGCTTTCTCTTCTGTTTAATTGGAAGATTCATCCCATCTTTCATGCATCCCAGTTGAAACCCTTCAACACTGATGTATTTCATCTCTCCTTTCCTAGACCAGATGCTATCACTGTTCAAGATCAAACAAAATATCAAGTTAATGGGATTTTAGGATTCACAGATCTACTGTTGAAGACTTCATGTTCTTGTTAAATGAAAATGTTACCCTTCTGGTGAGTGCTCTTGGAAACATGCCTCTTCTGTTCATAAACGTGTGTTAATTTGTCACATTTTTAGATTTGCAGAGAGACCCGGAGTTACAGAAAGGGAGTATTCTGATGTGCCTCGAGGATGCTGAGAATGCAATCACAGTGTTAACGGTTAGCAAATCTGCACAACTTTTCCCTCTAAAAGCCTAAACGTCTGCAAGAAACATCTTGTGAGGAAAAGGTGTTTTGGAAATCGTATTTATTTCAAGAAGCCATTTACTTACATTATGGAGTCCTCGTTGTTGCCTTCTCTGTCCCGTAATTCTACAGGAAGATGTGGATCTGCACTTTACCATCATTTCTAATCCAAGATGGTAGGTCCAGTGGATTCTTATGGCTGGCTCCCAATCCAAGATGGCTCTGATATTTACTGTGATATCACTTCCTCTTTTCTGGAATCAACCATGCCCCATAGCTCTTCAGGAAGAGGTGGAGGTACACTATATCATCATTCCCAAGCCAAAATGGTGGGTGCCCTGGATTCATCTGGCTCTTTCCCCATCCAAGAAGAGTCCTCCCCTTGCTCTAGATTTTTGTCACAATGTTTCTTAGGATTATCCTTCAATTTAAGAAGCTTCTACAAATCTCTCCCGCTTCTGATTACGGATTCTTCACTACTCAGTGCTGGTAATTTACCATTCTGATTCTCATCTTCGCACAATTCGTGTTCAGCTTCTCTAAAAGTCTTCTTCCATCTGCCTGTAGATTTTTTTGCCATTGGTGCTTTCCTCTCTTGTGACGTTTCTTAAGGGTATCTACTTACCAGGCATTGTTGCTCTGCATAGGGGGAACTATAGCTAGAGGAAATAATGGGGGTAGTGTCAGGCAGTTATGAAGTCAAGACAGAAGCTTCAGTCCAGTCCAGAACCTGACAATAATAAAGACTCAGAAGACCCAAGATGAGCAGAAACCCTAAGCCCACCTTAACTTTAGTAGTCAGTAAGTACATTGAAAAAGTCAATGGTCACCACACTCATAAAAATATTCTAGGCCCAAAACACTTGAACAAGTACCGTCCTGTCTCAGGTCAAATGTGCAACTCCAGAATAGTGGAGAAATCAGTCAGCACGGTTTAAACCACATCCTCAACATGAACTAAAGTTCCGAAGCTCACAGCATGATGACCCTCCTTGACTTATCCACCACCTTTTGCATGGTGGATCAAATAACTGTTTGAAAGCACAAACACACATCATGAACCCACCACTAAAATGGTTCGGATCCTTCCTCATAACCACATGAAAGACATCAGACTAGTTGAGTTCTCCTCCCCTCATGCCCAATGACTTCTGCAATACCTTCTTGCTGTTATTGTCTCAAAGCCCTAAAACCCTAATGAGCCAAAGCAGCTTAAAACATAAATGACTCCAGAATTTAAATAATTGTTGTAGGCTGTTGGATCTGACAAACTTGGTGTGGTTTTACCCCCACTTTTTGCTTTCAATCCTACTGTTTTTGCTGACTTTGTTTGTGCTGTCTTTTGGACTGTGCGCACTTTAGCACTGCTTACCAGTGCCTGTGAGTGCAGCTTTACACTGTCATTTCGACCTGGCAAGGTAAACTTCTTGCCAGGCCCAAATGTCCTTTTTTAATACATATAAGTCACCGCTAGGGTATACCCTACACAGCCCAGAGGGCAGGGTGCAGTGCATTTAAATGGTTGGACATGAACTTTTAAGTTTTTAATGTCAATGAAAACCTCCTAAATTCACTTTTCACTAGTGAGGCCTACCTCTCCTCTAGGACAACATTGGGTTTCTTTATTACATTTAATAAGTGGTAACTTTCAATTGGGAGCAGATAGGAATGTCGAGTTAGGTGTCTATGTAATTGTAATTTAAAACCCTATTTAATGATAAAGCCAGATTTAAAGTCACAATTCTCAAAATGCCACGTTTAGAGAGTTGGCATTTGGTGCCTGCAGCCTGTATCCTGGGTCACATGACTAGGTGCAACTGGTAGTTGGTCTTTGTGTATTGCTCCAAGACAGTGAGACAAAGGGGAATAGGTGTTGGCAGGATGGCCCACCTCTAATTTGATGAGGGGGAGGAGCTGTCGCCTACCAGAGTTGCACATCACAGAGGCTCTGCTTGAGCACACTCATAAAGGGTCTGACACTAGTCTTTTGTGACCTCAGAAAAGCTGGAGCCAGGGCAGGTAATTCCAAGCACCTCTGAGAGTCGAAACCTCCAGAAACTTCTCATATTTCAAAATGGGCACCAGGTATCAATATTAGACCCTCAGACCCGACTCTTTAGTACACCTCTGGACCTGTGGAAGACTCACAAGGATCGCTGTTCTGTTCTGCATGAAGGACTGCTACTTGGCTGCCCTGCTACCTGAGTGAGAAGGACTAGACCTGCATCTTGAATGCAGGACCACTAGAGTGACTTCAGGGCTAGTTGGCTGGCCTCCTGATCAGAGCCTCAGGCATGGAAACGGCTCCAACCACCTTGAACCCAGCATCTGGACTCTGTCTGCTGAGTCCTACCCCCCAAATGGTGCGACCCTAGTCCTGGACCCTTGGAAGTGGACCTTAAGGCACTCTGCCAGCTCAGCTGTTGTCCTGTGAGCAGAACCAAAACAGTGTGATACATCTCCTCGTAGCTGCATCGTAATCATCGCATCACTGGCGCAGGACCTCACATCACATCCCACAGCTTCCCCGGAACTGCTGCTGCGCAATGCATCCTCAATGAAAGCCTTTGCATCACAAGCCCCTCGTTGATGGCATCCTCGAGGACTCCACATCATAGCACTGCAGCATCCTAGGAACTGCCACTGCGCAATGCACCCTCAACACGGGACCTCGCAACTCTCCGCAAACCAGGATTTAAGGTACTTTGTTCAGCTGGCCTATCTTGGTCCCTGTATCTGGCCCACGCTCCATCATAGTCGGCCTGAACTTGTGACTTTTGCCCCAATCCGGCACGACCAGATACCACCACTTTGTGCTTCTAAGCACTGTTTCCACTTAAATCTTTAAAATTGGATATCTCCGGTTCTAATAATTCGAATTTGTCATTTTGGCCTCAAATCATTTATTACATTTTACTCACTGTCGACCTCCGGCCCATTTGGACTACAGTGAATTCGCACCATCCCGACAAGCGTCAGGCAGAGTTATCCTCACAGGAAACTAAACAGGAAATTTTTATCACCTCCATAACCTGGGAAAAGGTACCTCCCCCGCTCGCTCCTCTGCAGTCTCCCTATGAGTGCAGATACCTTGCCTCACTCTCTTATACCGTCCCACACATGATGACACTGTCCCATCTATTCTTCCTCCAGCTAATGGCAGCGCTGGGACTCGGGCATAAGGAAGGATCTCCACCTCATCACTTACCACTGACTCTGATTTCTATCTGATGGCTACCCCCGCTGACTTATTCCCCAGGAGGGTGACTCGTCTGGCGGGACTGGAGCGCCTTGGTACCGGTCTCCACAAGATGTGGAAGTCGCTGTTGGACCCAGTTGGCCTATTGTTTTTGCTTGTTCTAACTTGTTTTCCCTTTCAGGTCATTTCCCATTAGTGGCAGGGTCAGCCGCCTCTTGCTGTCAGCATTCAATTACTCCGGGGCTGTGAGTGGAGCTTCTATGTCTGTCCCACATCCTACAGTTCTCCTTGCGAACTTCAGCATTATGGGCCCAACTCAGCCTTTCTTTTGGTTGCTACTCCCTCGGAATGGGCTGGGCAATAGTCGATTCTCCTCCCACCAAAGAGGTGCATTCCTTTGCAGCACCGGCTATCCGCATGTGAAGTAGCCAACTCACACCTTCCTCCTCCATGTCAATACTGGGAGACACTAAACTGATATCTCTAAATGTGCGGGGTCTTCATTCCCCAAACAAATGTAAGCAAATATGGCGATATATACTGCAGCACGATCCTGATGTCGTCCTCCTGCAGGAAACTCATCTGCTGGGAGCGGACGGAAACCGCATGGCTCACCCGAAATACCTAATGCGCTACTGGGCATACACAGATACTAAAACGCTCGAGCTGGGTATTCTCTGCAAGGCAGGTTTTAACACATCTGTAACCAAGGTGGTACGGAATGGGGAGGGTCAGTTCCTGACCTTACATCTCTGTTGGGGACATCTGAAATTTACATTACTCAACATCTATGCCCCAAATACCTCCCAGGGATATTTCTTGTGTTGTGTTTTCAATGTATTATTGTTTGAAGTGCTTCATAAATACTTTGCACATTACCTCTGAGTTACGCCTGACTGCTTTTGTGCCAAGTTACCAGAGGATTAAGCACAGGATAATTTGGGATTTGCTCATGTTTCACCCTGATGAAGATTGTGGTTGCTGCTTGAGTAGGTTTTCACCCCCTCAACCAGTAACCTAATTTCCTACATAGGCCAGCTCATGTACAAAAGAAGCCAGTTTTCAGCTGCTTCCTCCACCCTCTAGGACACTGACCTGTGCCTTAACTCCCCAGTAGGAACATGCTTAAATCTTCATTCGACCAATTAGAGGAGTGATGCAGAGTATAATAAACATTCTCGTTATCCAGTCTTGCATCAACATTCTAGAATGATTTTTTGTTTGATTATGTCTTCTTGGGTTTTGAGGCGTATTGTGACATTATTCAGTGGCTGGCCCCTTTAAAACTGCTGAAGAAGACTGCCATTCTGGCAGAACACCACTCCTCAGTGGTAAGAGCACTTGTCAAGTCCTGCCTCACCTCCAGCGCTCCAGGGTTGCATGCATCCTATCAGATAAAAAGATTTTAAAGAGCAGAAAAGGCAGAAGTGCCCCTAGTCAATGGGCTCCGCTAAAACAAGAACATCAATCAACAGCGGTGAAGCCTCCACTGATCGACAATGAAAGCAGGAACAAACTTTTTCATTTGCGTTTCACCTTTAGATGCCTTGAATGTTTAGTACGAGCATACATACGGAAATACATCGAGGGATTCGTTGCCCCAGAACCATCGGCTCATACAACCTGCCGTCCTAATGGTTACACTGGAAGACCGAAGGAGACAGGTGCTTCTATGAGGCTGAGTCTCGCTCAGGGAACAACTTCCTACCTCATCTGCTACCTGAATTACTCTAAATCAACATCTCTTTCCTTCCCTCACCTAAACACATCTTTGAGGGGGCCTAGAAGCAATGAAGTTATGCACTGGGTGTTACACAAATCAAACAAATAAATATCATTCCAGCCCCTTCCTCGCCCTAACCAGCAGTGAGTCTACTCTTTGCGAGTGAAGTTTGGAAAGCAGTAGCTGGCGTTTGGTTCAATCAGTCCGATGCGTAAGGAGTTAATTTTATACTTGCATTTTAAAGAGTCCTGGTAAATCCTCTGTCTCGTGAGTGATTTGTGCTGACAACTGTCTGGCTTGGCATTGTCGTAGACTACTGGCGTGCCAGCATAAAAGGGGCCAGGGAAGATGAGCAGCAGGTGGCGCAAAACCCTTCTGACAAACGGAAAGACTTCCAGCTATGCTCCCCTCCCTTCCAAGTGGAAAGAGGGCGGTGTTTACTTGATGCCCGAGCCCTCTGGGAACTAGCACGACCGACCGACTGCCAGGGAGCGTTATCAGACAGAGCCACTAAAATTAGGGTTCTCCTCATCGGCTCTATTCGCAGCCAGATCCCCCCGCATGTATATCAAATTGTGCTGCACATTGGCTTCCCGCAGTCCCGCTTATGAGCCAGTCTCTTACCCCCTCATTCCATCACAGGTGCAACAGTAAATAAACACAAAATTACTTATCTGGTTTCCTGAATCTACAGGTTCTCCAAAGACACTAAAAAAAGACATAAAAAAGACACAGTATTACTTCACCTTGTGACATACCTAATAACACAGCATACATTTGTCATGGCTTATGCAAACTTTTTTGTTGGTGGAGCCTCTGGGCCATTGCCACTATAAAACTAATTTCCTAAAGACCAAACATCTATCTTTGATCTCAAGAAGCGCACATTCGCATAAAAGCCCCTTCAACTTTGTGCGCAGGCGTGCTGCTTGTGAAAACACACAGTGCTATCACCAGGGTGGGCAGCACCCAATTATGTGACAGGGTTGACTAAATTATCAGGCAAGAAAAGGCAAATTATGCAGCATAAGGCGGCACATTTTTGCCACTTGTGTAGGGTGTGGCAATTTTTTTTCGTAAATGTGTTTTTTCCCATGGGGGGCACCATTGCCCCACCAAGGAAAAACACACATTTGATAAAAAAAATTTAAAAAGATGAGCCCCAAAGGGGGCCGACCCATGGCCTCAGGGCTGACCCTCTTCTACATTTATTTAATTTTTTTTTGATATGGGCTTTTTTTCATGGCAAAAAGGGCCCGCCTTCATCTGAGCTAGCTTAGAAAACTGAAACCATTAATCGGAACATCAGATCTCAAAATGGCAGTCCAGGCATTAGTCATCTCGAGGATTGAATACGGCTGCATAACACTATCAGGACTACCCAAGATCTCAACAGCTCCACTAAAAGCTTGTCTTAATGGGGCTGCAAGACTCATAACAGGCTCTAGAAAATTCAACCACATCTCTCCACACCTGAAGGCTCTGAATTGGCTGCCATATGAAGCTAGAATTCAACTCAAACTGGCATTATCACACACAAAGCGATACACTATAAAACACTGATGTACCTTGCTCAGAAAATTGAGATATCTGGAGGAGGCAGATCTTCTCGGAGTGCCAGAGATCTAGTACTGAAACCTCCGATCTTCCAGGAGAAGAAAACATACAATAGAGCGTTCTCCACAGCTGCACCCAGAATCTGGAATTCGCTTCCTCTAAACAGTAGAAGAATCCAGACAACTTCAGCATTCAAGAAGGAAGCTAAGAACTTTCTAATGAGCAAATTCCTATCATAACCAACAGCAGACCAAACACAACAATGTCTGCATAGAGATTGTCACATAATCCCACTGGGTATGTAATCTGCTCTATCCAGAAGAGTCCCAAGATGAATCATAATAGACCTATCCAACTTATCAAGGAGAGACTAACTAAGTACCCAGAGAGAGGCATATGCCGGGACAAGGTAGCTCACTTAGTGTTGCTGGTGTTAATCGTTCCCTTCCATTATCACGCTATTTTTAACCTGTGCTCTTTAACAAATTGTGCTTTTAAAAACGTATTTACTGAACTGTGCTTTTAACTTTGGACTGCTTTACACTCTGCCTATTTTGCACTCTATAAACGCTCACCGTGCCTTTTGCGTTCTTCTGTCTCTCCCTCTCCCCGGTCCACTGCAGCAGCTAGGCTGTTGTTTGAGTGGAGGGAGGATCTCCTTTTTTCTGGAAGAGTGCTTTTTACCCAATTCCTTTGGGCCATTATATGGCGGCCATCTTGAAGGTGAGACGCTCTAGTCTCCCTCAACTTCAATTAGAGCTTCCGGCTATATCAGAAGCGATGGTGCCGACGCGGAGCAAACACGCACAGCGGGCGCACCAGCGGCACGCCGAAGGCGTGCCAAAGGCAAGCCCGTCTGCGCCCGTCCGCGCTCGACCGGGGCCAGGGTAACAAAGGTTACAGGACGCTATAGTTAGGCTCAGATTTCACTTGTACAAAACCAGTGAAATTCAACAATTACAGTTACCTGAGTTAACTATAACTTTCCCCCACAATGCAGTGCTTATGACCTTACATATTACATCACTCATGACATGGTCAGTGACATCACTGATGACATCTCAAATGACATCACTGATGACATCATCCACAGAACCAGTCACATACCCACTCACACCACCATACAACCTCTCAAATACCCACTCGCACACCCACACAACCACTAACATACCCATCCACAGAGGATCCAGAGAATCCCTCACATATCCACTCACTCACTCATATAAGCACTCATACCGCCACTCACTCACTCATACAGTTACTCACACAACCACTCACTCACCCATACAACATCTCACACAACCATACACTCACCCGTACAGCTACTCACACTCAAACTTTAACAACCATACAGTCACTCACACAGCCAATCACTCACCCACACAACCTCTCAACAGTCATTCACTCACCCATACAATTGCTCACTCAATTGCTCACACACCCACACAACCACTTACATACCCATTTACACATCCATACAACCAATTACACACCCTCTCACTCACCCATACAACCACTCGCATAGACATTCACTCTCCAATACAGCCACACACACACCAACTCACTTTACTAAACAGCCACTCAGTCACTCACTCATACATCCACTTATATACCCACTCACCTACACATACACCCACACACACCCACTCACCCATACATAGAAGCATGCCATTCACACACCCAATCACTCACCAATAGAGCCATTTACACAGCCACTCGCTTACCCATACAGCCACTCATATACCCAGTTACCTACCCATAGACCCACTGTTACAGCCACTCATATACCCATACAGCCACTCACACATCCACTCGCTCACCAATACAGCCACTCATACAGCCACTTACTCACCCATACAGCTACTCCCACACCCACTTATTCACCCATACAGCCACTCACACACCCACTCACATACCCATACAGCCACTTAGGCACCCAGTCTCACAGTCACTCAGATGACATATATTAGAAACAGTATCACTCATTAGTAGTACAAAAAGAAAAGTAATTTAACTTATACAATATATATACAATATATAAAGATATATATATCTTTAAGTCTCAGAATCATTTACGAAAACACTTACACTCACTGGATGATATCATCAGGGATGTCATGAGTGATGTCACTAACCATGTCATGAGTGATGTAATATGTGAGGTCATAAGCAGTGCATTGCAGCGGCGTAAGTTATAGTTAGCTCAGGTAACTATAACTGCTGAATTTTACTGGTTTCGCATGAGTGAAATCTGATCCCAACTATAATGTCCCTGTAACCTTTGATGATGAATTTCTACAGTTTTTTTAAATGTTATTTCCTAACTATAATGAACCCTCTAACCTTTGGATTTTTTACTGAATTTCTACTGCTTTTTAGTTGTATTTCCTTACTCTAACCTGTAACCTTTGAGAGTGGATGTGTGAGTGGCTGCATAGGTCAGTGAGTGGGTGTGTTAGTGGCTGTATGGATCTGTGAGTGACTGTATGGGTAGGTGAGTGGATATGTGAGTTGTTTTGGGGATGTATGAGTGGGTGTGCGAGTGAGTGGCTGTATGGGTCGGTGAGTGACTGTTTGGGTCTGTGAGTAGATGTGAGAATGCATAATTGGGGTGTGAGTGAGTGTCTGAGTATCTGTATTGGTTTATCAGTAGCTGTGTGAGTGACTGCACCAGAAGGAAACCTCACCTGCCCCTTTATCCAACAAATGTCCACAGATTTGCACAAAATGTCTACCCAAGTGGAGTACTTTCTACTGGTTAATTAATAAGTGCTACCTCGTTGGGTAAATATCTATTGCATATGCTACACTACAGCTGCATAATGGACCATGAGGAAATGTGTCTAGAGACCTTGTGTACGTTTTGGCAATGTGATTGTTTCTCATGCGTCTTCATCCAGAAATCTGTGATAGTATGAATACTTCTATAGAGAAAACAACTAAACTGCAAAGAGTTAAATCTCCACTAAACAAGGGTATTTCGTCTTGACTATATGAAGTAAGTGCTTCTTTGTTTGGTGTAGCTGTCTTGATATTCCGCAGCATCAAGAAGGCATTACCAAAATGCACTGGGGGTCCTTTTGGTAAGTTGTCCATCATCCTGACAAAAGGAGGGAAGACTAATGCATACTACAAAGTTGAATGATGCTGGGCCAAACAGGTGGAGCTTCAGGTGATTTTGCAAATTTGTATACTCATAGTCATTTAAAGGGAGAACCATGGACTCTGCTCTCACCAGGTAAGGACAACAAAGAGCCCGCGTGTCACAGTCACTACAGATTGCGCTCCAACAGATCAACGATGCATCCACCTCCACGAAGCATTTCAGATTGTCTTTCAATGTGGAACTTCCAAGTAAACACACTTGCTTTGCCTTTGTCAACCCCAGGAAGTCAGGACCATTTGTCCTTTACAGGAGTAGAGCTTCAACTGGGGCACTTACTATGGTTGTATTTGTAAGTGCTTCCCTTTGAGGCTTAATTTCTGTGAAATGAGCATCAGGGCCAGAAAAGAACATCACCTGCCTGTTTATCCAACAAGAATCCAGAGATTTGCTCAAAATGTCTACCCAGCAGGAGTAGTTTATACCGGTTAATTAGTAAGTGCTATCTCGTTTGGTAAATGCCAGGTGCGTATTCTACACTATAGCTGCATAATGGATTACGAGGAAATGTCTTCTGTGACCTTTTCTGCGTTTCAGCAATGTTATTGTTCCTCATGTGTCTTCATTCAGAAATCTGTGATAACATGGATCCTGCTATAGAGAAGACAATGAGACTACAAATAGGTGAATCTCCACCAAACAAGGGTACTTTCTGCTAACTATATGAAGAAACTGCTTGTTTGTTTGGTGGAGATGTCCTGATTTTCTTGGGCATCAAGAACACTGCATTATTTTCTTCAGCATCAAGAAACAGATGTGGCTAATAGGCTTTTCTTTTCTTTGTTTAAAAATGTTTTTATATTTGCGAATTTGTTGCAAAAATGTGTGCTACGTATATTCAAGTATCTGGAATATTCACGAATATGCTGTGATTTTTAGAAAGTTTTAATAAAATATATACACAAATTGTAATTAATGTTTGAGGTCAGTAGTTCACTAATATAATACGTAAAGTGAGATTTTCATAAAGAATTTTATGATTCAACACTTGTTTATTCCAATTCAAGTTTTTGCTACTACATCGACATTCGCGGAGACATCAGCATTTACGAATATCACATGACTATGAAATAAAGGGATTTCATTGGGCAAGACACTTTTTATTATTCTAGAAAGAATACCTACACAGTTTTCTTTTCTTCACACTTGCAGTGCTTAGATTGGAAATATTTCTTGCAGCACTTGATCAGAGCCCAGAAATAGAGCGGTGAAGAAGATGCATCAACTTCAGGTGCAACACCGATTACGCGAGGGGAGCCTATTCCTGCAGATGTCTCCCAGAGACGTTTCCAGAGCTCCAAAGAATAGGCTCATGTTGCTTGGACTGTAAAAAAGTGCTAACAGTGGGGAAACAATACGTTGCTGCAGTTCTAGAGGCAGCCAAGAACCACAAGTGTTAATTCTTTTTTTTCATTAAATTGCATTTGTGACCCCAGTTTTTTCTGTTCATATTTTTTCCAGCTGCCATTTTATTTAAAAAATACAAAATGTTAAAAAACTAAAGAAAAAAGTTGCCGTTAGAACCACCTTTCTTGGTTTAAAAAAGATAACTGTATGTGTGTTTATCTATAAGAAAGAGTATGAATGACCGTGTTAGTGAGTAAGTGGGTGCATGAGTGAGTAAGTGTATGTGTAAGTGTTTCAGTGAGTGGGTAAGTGGGTGAGTGGGTGTGACAGTGGTGCATGGGTTTGTGAATGACTCGGTTTGTATGGGTACGTGAGTGGATAAATCAGTGGCTGTATTGGTGAGTGACTGCTTGTGTGAGTGGGTGTACAGATTTGTGAATAGGTGGGTGAGTGAGTGGATGCATGAATGTTTGTATGAGTGTGTGTGTGTGTTTTAGTAGCTATATGGGAGAGTGAGTGGTTGTGTTAGTGGCTGTATGGGCAACTGACTGTGTGTGTCAGTGACTATAGGTAAGTGAGTAGGTTTGTCACTGACTATATGGGTGAGTGAGTGAGTAGGTGTGGCAAACTACGGTTGTGTGAGTGTGAGTTAGTACATGTATTGGTGACTACGTGGGTATATGAGTGACTGTTTGGGTGAGTGAGGGGGTGTGAGTGGCTGTATAAGTGTGTGAGTGGCTGTCTTAGTACCTGTATGGGTGAGTGACTGGGTGTGTTAGTGACTGTATGGCTGAGTGAGTCGGTGTTTCAGTAACAGTATGGGTGATTGAGTGGGTGTGTCAGTTACTCTATGGGTTAGTGAGTAAGTGAATGAGTGAGTGAGTGAGTGATAGGCTGTATGGTTGAGTAAGTGTGTGTGTTAGTGGCTGTATGGGTGAGTGAATGGGAGTGTCAGTGACTGTATAGGTGTGTTACTGGGCATGTGAGTGGCTGTATTGGTGATTGAGTAGCTGTGCTAGTACCTGTAAAGACGAGTGAGTGGCTGTGCTAGTATGTGTATAGGTGAGTGAGTGGCTGTGTTAGTGACTGTATGGCTGAGTGAGTGGGCATGACAGTGACTGTATGGGTGAGTGAGTGTGTGTGTCAGTGGCTGTGTGGGTGAGTGAGTGGGTGTGTTCATGAATGTATAGTTGAGTTAGTGGGTGTGTGACAGGCTGCATGGTTCAGTGAGTGTGTGTTAGTAGCTATATGGGTGGATGACTGGGTGTGTAAGTGACTGTATAGGTGTGTGACTGGGTGAGTAAGTGGCTATATAAGTAAGTGAGAGGCTGTATTACTAGCTGTATGGTTGAGTGAGTAGATGTATCAGTGGCTGTATGGGTCTATGAGTGGGTTTCTGAGAACCTGTATGGGTGAGTTAGTGGGGGTGTCAGTGACTGCATGGATGAGTGAGTGGCTGTGTGAGTGGCTGTATGATTATGTGAGTTGGTATCGTAGTAGCTGTATGGGTGAGTGGGTGTTTTAGTAGCTGTATCAGTGAGTGACTGAGTGTGTGACTCAGTGTATGGTTAAGTGAGTGTGCGTGATACTAGCTGTATGGGTGAGTGAGTGAGGTGTCAGTGACTGTATGGGAGTGTGACTGGGTATGTGAGTGGCTGTATAGGTAAGTGAGTGGTTGTGTTAGTAGCTGTATGGGTGAGTAAGTGGGTGTGTTAGTGTCTGTATGGCTGAGTGAGTGGGTCTGCCATTAACTGCATGGGTGAGTTAGTGGGTGTGTCAGTGGCTGTATTGGTCTGTGAGTGGGTGTGTGAGTGCATGTATGGGTGAGTGAATGGATGTGGTAGTATATGTGTTGATAACTGACTTGGTGTGTTATTGAGTGTGTTGGTGAGTGAGTGGGTATGTGAGTGACTGAATGGGTGGGTGACTGGGCATATGAGTGGCTCTATTAGTGTGTGTCTGGATGTCTCAGTGGCTCTATGACACTGTACTTTGGTGTATACATTGACAATGTGAGTAGAACTACACAGAAAGAAGTAATTAGGAAATTACTTTACTCCAATAGATGGTGTCATTAATTTGTTTAAAAACATAAAGAACATAAATATGTTAGTATTACTTTTTGTAAAATTCTGTGACAAACTTTTAGTTTCTACAATGCATACATTCATACTATTAACCAAACACTAGACATTTCTTATGCTGTAATAGTATTTCACATTATAGTAAAACATTAAATTTTCCCTTTTTACTGGTCTCAGCTTTTATACTTGTACACCATAATCAATGTAGTATATAAAGTTTCATCCATGAACAATTGGGAAAAAGCAATCATAAAGATTGTAAAAACAACCTTTCTCATTTGAGCACCTGCTCTCTTTCTTTTGTAAATTAAATGTTGCTGCCTTTTCCATCATTTGCTAATAAAATGGCATCTGGTGGTAGTGAAGATCAGTTGCCACACCCTGTTGAACACCGTTCTTTGGAGAGGCAACCCCAGAAAGTGGCAATCAATTGCATGAGTTTTCACCATCCCCTCCAGGCAAAATAAAGTGGTGGCAAAGCATGTGAAGTGCTCTTTATGTGGCAAAATCCTCTCCAATGGTACATATATCAAATATTCATGTGGCACGAGTATGTTGAAACATCTAAAGATCCACCACTCCAAGCACTGTTGAAAAATAAAAGAACAAAAAAAATAAGTTAGTATTACATTTACAAACTTCCTGAATAAAAACAGTATTGCTTATGATATAATAATATATCACATTATAGTAAGACATTGAAATGTCCCTTTTTCTGTTCTCATCTTTTTACTTGTACAGCATAAAGATTGTCTTACCTCTTAAGCACATAGCACCCTGCCTTTTGGCCTACTTACTCCCTACCTTAGGAGTGACTTATATGTAGTACAAGGGAAGTTTAAAGCTTGGAAAGTAGTTTTTTAATGTCAACTCAACCTAGCAGGAGAACTGCACACAGTCTCTGCATTAGCAGACCCAACACATATTTTTAGGGCTACTTGTTTGCATGGGTCATTAGGAGTATTACTAGTTCAGGACATAGCTAAATAAGTAGGGGTGGGCAGAGCTCGCAGAGTTCTACTCTGCAGAATTCCACGGAGTTATCTAAAAACTCTGTGAGATTCCACAGAGTTTGGCGTGTGGCGGACTGCCGTCCGGTCCTAGTAAAAAAACACACAACAGGTAATTCACACCACCACCAAACTGTTGGTATCATATGATAGCTAATCAGAGAAAGTGTGCAATAGGAAATTATCATGTAGAAATTAAAAACTCAGCATATTTTTGCTAAAAGCAATCTTTACCCTGGACCCTCTAATGACACCCCCTGTTGTTAATATCCGTGACTGTTGAAGCTCTGTCGGTCAGCTTCTGAGCGCACTGCACGCTTTGTTGCATGCAAACAAAGGGGCTCTGTGCTGATTCATTTACCATCATGGGTGACTTCAACTATCATCTAGAAGTTCACTCTGAAACAGATACAGTGGCTCTTCTAGACCTAATGAAGAGTGCTGACCTCAGTCAACGGGTGATAGGCCCGACTCATGAGGCAGGACACACCCTAGATGGAATTTTTTCAAACCATTTACAACTCCATTTTACAGGTGTGGTGCCCCTTACCTGGACTGACCACTCTGCTGTGCAATTTGAGTTGGCTGGTTCAGTGCACTGTCAGAATAGGGAGGGGCCGAAGAGTCAAATTAAAAGCAGGGCTTGGAATAAAATTGAGGGCCCTGCGTTAACTAATGCTCTTTTAGTAAGTGTGGGCCAGTTTCCTCCAGGATTAGAGGAGGCCACCACACACTACACCAATTGGATCGAAACAGCGTGTAACGATCTCGCCCCGGAAAAAGTGCTGGTCCCCAGAAGATCCCAACCCACGGCCCCCTGGTATACGGAGGATCTAAGGGAACAGAAACTTATCTGCAAATCTCTTGAACAGATTTGGAGGAGAGATTATGAGGAAGCTGCTAAAAAAAGTTATAAACAAAGTCTTGCAATTTATAAGCAAATGATATGTAATGCAAAAAGGATTTCTTCTCAAGCCGCATCAGTCTTGCAGGCAACTCGGCCAAGGAACTTTTTAATATAGTGTCTAGCTTGGCATCCCTCGTCCCAAAAAAATTGAATCAACACAGGAACTATGTGAGGATATTGCCTTGTTTTTTCAAAAAAGGTCGATGTTATTTTTCGGCTTTCCAACACCCAAGTGTTTTGGGGATGGGGGCTTATTTGGAGGAAAGTACCAACACTTCTACCCCACTTGTTGTCTTTGATAAATTTGAGCCACTTTCTTCTGTGGAAACAGAGAAGCTCTTGGTGACAGCAAGGTCAGGCTCCCCCTATGATCCCTGCCTGGTATCGGTAATCAAACGGGCTTCGGGACCGGTTGCCCGTTCACTTAGCTCCCTATTCTATTCAATGTTTGAAGTAGGGGAATACCCTAAACGGTGGAAGATCGCCTCAATACTCCCTCTATTAAAAAAGCCTAACTTGGATCCTAAAGATCCTAACAATTTCCGCCCAATATCTCGCCTTCCGTTGCCAGCTAAATTGGTTGAAAAAGCTATGAATGGACAACTCGCTGCTTTTTTAGGCAAGACAAAAGGCTTAGATCCAACTCAATATGGATTTCGAGAGGGCCATAGTACAGAGTCCGCTCTTATTAAATCCACCGAAGAGATTAGAGAAGTTTTGGATAGGGGAGGTAAGGCCGCTTTGATTATGTTAGATCTATCAGCGGCCTTTGACACGGTCCATCATGATTTATTGATGGACCGGCTGTCAACATGCGGGGTCCAGGGCAAGGCCTGGAAGTTGATAAAATCCTTCCTAACGGATAGGTCTCAAATTGTGGCATTGGATGAATTTTGTTCCAGACCCTTCTCCTTGCCCTGCGGAGTGCCACAAGGGTCCTCCCTTAGCCCAACACTTTTTAATATTTATGTCTCCTCCTTGGCATCTTTAATTGGTTCCTATGGTCTTAACCTTACCTCCTACGCAGACGATACACAAATTGTGGTTGCTCTGCATCCTGGCCAGAGAGCGAGAATAGAAAGTCGGTTTCATGACTGTATGGAGGCGGTAGGGAGGTGGATGGCGCAAAACTGTTTAAAACTTAACTCAAGTAAGACAGAGGTCATTTTATTTGGAAATGACCCTAACTTCTGGGCCCCAAGTTGGTGGCCAGACACTCTGGGCACTCTCCCCACACCTACCAGGAAGGTAAAGAATCTGGGAGTGATTGTTGATGAGAAGCTCAATTTTAGTGATCAGATAAATGCTGTAGCTTCAATCACCTTTTACACTCTCAGAATGATAAAAAAAATCCTACACTTCTTGCCGGCAGACAGTAGGCGGACAGTTGTCACGGCACTCATGTCTAGGTTAGATTACTGTAATGGTCTCTACCTAAACATACTAGAACGATCTATGAATAAGTTGCAACTGCTGCAAAATGCAGCCGCTAGATTGCTTACTAACACTCCCAAATTTATGCCTATTGCTAATGAAATAAAAAAAACTCCACTGGCTGCCGGTGAGGAAAAGGGTGCGCTTTAAGGCCCTGTGTACAGTGTACAAGGCTTTGCAGGGCACTGGCCCAGAATATCTTAAGCAGCGACTGCAATGGTACCAACCCATAAGAACACTACGCTCCTTGGGGGCAAAGTTGGTATCAGTACCAGCCATAAAAAAAGCTTTATGGGGTGGAAGAAGCTTTATAGCTTGTGCAGCAAGAGCCTGGAATGATCTTCCCTTTTACTTGAGAAACTCCACTGATTTGCTACTTTTTAGGAAGCAACTGAAAACATGGCTTTTTAATTTATAACTTGTGTTTATATCTTAATGCCCAGAGGAAAGCAGTTAGCGCCAGGACACCCTTGGGTAACCGTTTGCGCTTTAGAAGTACCAATAACATAACATTACAACATTAAAATCCTGACCTTTGTTTTCAATTTTTTATAGCACAAACCTATTTGAGGTCAGAGGTCCTTATTAACACAGAGAATAAATATTTTCTTACCTGGGGTAAGAGCACCGCTCATGGGTCATTGCCAACCAGCTAAGCGCATCCCTCTTTTTCCATGGCATTGTGCTCTTCCAGCACGTCCTCTAGGGAAAGCATGTCATCCTCCAGCTTGAGTCCAGTAGTACCCGCTTCTGCCCAGCCTGCTCTGCCACCATAGTTCCCAAGGCACTGTCTGTGCACGCTGGTCTGATAGCAGCAGGACCACAGAGAGGGAGAGTAAGCCCAATGAAAGTGTGGAGTAGGGGGTGTAGATATTCAGGAGAAGTAGCACCAGTCAAAGAAAGTAGTTCTTGTCACCTCAACACAAACTGGAAGCCAGCAAAACGATCTGATTATTTATTTTCAGCAAAAGAAACTTTTGATGGTTTTGTCTTAAAGCACTTAATTTATTAGGCAATAATAACATCCCCATAAACGCAATGGTATGTGCCACATGTGGAATTGCTGAGCATTGTTAAGGTGAGGACGTAAAAAAAAGACCGCAATTACATAAGGAGTGGGGTGGCTAAAGCATAGACACAGTAAACATACATAAACATAAATGTGTGCTTCGTGAAGGCTAAAACTGTGAGAACCACTGGGTCCTCTCATCGGACAGTGTCGACGCAATGTTGGATTGTCCTACTTTCAGGTTCACACACTAAGAGCATGATTTAGGATTTAGGAAGACAGTGCTATATATTACATCATGGTAAGTGGACACTGATGCTCACTGTTTGGGGGTTTTACTTTTAACAAACTCTTCCAATGGATCAATTAATTATTGTCATAGTCTGCAGGTTTCACCCCATCCCCCCTTTGCTGGTGCGAGCTAGAATCAGTTAAGTCGGTTTTATGTTTTATATATATTTCTAATTAAATAATTGATCAACAGAGTCATACATTCAAAGACAGGATATTTATGCGGACTTCCCAAGTCTTGGATGTGTGCAGCGTGTGGCTTTCATTTCCCTCGGGCATGCACTTCTAGAGCTGAATATCACATTCACAAATAATTCTATTTTCACTTTTATTTCCCCAAAAGTAAAAATTGGTATTTCTCACCGAGCTGCGAGATTTCAGTTCATGGAAAAAAAGTTAGTAGATTGTTTTTTTTTATTTATACCACTTCATGCAGCTAATTTTGTGGCACATGTGTGCAGTGAACAACTATTTCACTAGTATCAAGAATGCATTGCAATTATGGATCTAAAGCCTTCACTCTTCTCATATGTTGGGCGAGAGCTCGGAAATAATAAAGCTCGAGCCAAACCCATCACTTAGGCAGCGCAGCTTCACTGAGAGTATCAGAGTGACACAACTCCTCTTCATGCACAGCTGCTAACTGCCTTCCCTTTAAAGTGATTCCTTTTCTTAATTACATGATTGATCTTTCCTTAGCCACTGTGCAAAGCTGCTGTTGGCCTCAGATAACCTCAGATAACCTGCCTTATCAACGGGCCTCCAGGGTTGTTTCTCCATCCATGGCGTTTATTTCTTTAATAAATCATTGTCTTTGAAAATGTTTTTTGTGCGCTGCATAACACTCTTTGCTCAGTCTCTTCACAACAATTTATAACGATTGCCATCAGATACGTTAAAGGTCAAACTGAACGGCACTGGACAGGCCACGCAGCTCTGTATTTATACAGAGACCGTGTGACACTGGTCAGACGTTGTTTCCCAGCAGTGACCAACATCTGGAATAGTGACGAGGGGTGTCCTCCAAAGGCTGAGAGTAGAGCCTTGTTTGTTGCACTTTATATGAAACTTTTTAGCTCAGTTGAACACAATTAGCTTGTAATTTACAGCGAGGAAGAACTGGGTCAAGCGCGCCGATAAACTACGCTCCGCTGGCGGTTGAAGAAGTTTTTTCTCTGAACTCCGCACTCCGAGTGCGGAGAAGGAAAACTTCACAAATTCCACCGGAGCAGAGTTTACTACCCAGCCCTATAAATAAGTACAATCAAAAAATCAAAGGAGGGAGTGAAGAGGAAAAAGGTAGAATCGTCCTCCTCTTGATACTGTTATCTAACATAGGGATTCTACCATGTATTATGTGAATATATATGCACCCATGTGTGTGCTGCTATTTTTATTTTGATTTTTATTTGAAGTGTCTAGTCATACGTGAAAAATGGTGCAAAAGGATCAGAGCTCCTTCTCTCAATTTGTGGGAAGGGCAATGTTTCAAAAAATTGTAAAATACCCCTCACACACTGAAACCTGATTCAGTGTCATGCTTCATCATTGGGGTCTTCTCGCCCCTCTACGGGACGGGGCGTGCTACGACTTACGTAGACGCAGGAGCACTTTATTCAGTGATTGGTGAGTATGTGTAGTGCGTGGGATCGTGAAATGAAAATGTGAGATGATTAAAAATTCTCTGGCTAGTGGAACAAAAATACTTTATTGTCTTCCCTGGCTGAGAATAGTAAAAGTGGGGAGGTGTAGATGGTGTACTATAATGAGTCACCTCCTACAAGGTCGACATGTTTCAGAAGCCATCCCCTTGGCTTTCTTCCTCAGGACCAAAAAAACGATCCCTGTTACACCTCAATGGGTGGTAGAATAAATGTACATAAGCCTGATAGTCACAAACACTGTCCTTTGTTCCCTGTTATGGGAGTAGAAAAATATACCACTTGTATATCTTAAGAACCTGAAAAGAAAAATATTTTGGATAAATCATGGCTTTCATCATTTATCTTTATCTATTCATATCACCATCACGTTGAAAGTTTTAAGCTTTTTTGTGATATATTTTTCTTGTGCAACCCTTTTGTAGGTAATGGTACCATTTGGTAAGTATCCTCTACTCATAAATCATCCGAAAGAACACTCCTTGTGATTTCTAGTGCCCAGTATCACATTTATTCAACATTCTTTCATACATATGTATCTCTTTGCAAGATACATTTTATGTTACAATACATTCATACATAAAGGAAATGTTTGTACACTCCTCTTGTGCCCCTAAAAGGTTACAGATTGATGTTCACAGCAACTGAGCACTCGCATTCATACTCCCATGATGAGCCTTGGAAAAAATGGGAGATGTTTGGCAAAAGTCTGTGCACTCATCCTTTTTAACTGTGATCTCATGGTGTGTCTTTTTATATAAAAAATGGTATTCATGCTCTCAAAAGGACGTGCCATAATAATACATACTTTAGAATTTAATCGTTATCGCTCCATGAGCTCACACGAGCGGTGTTGGGCGCCTTCAAATAGACACTGTAGGTATTTTAAAAGAACAGAAGGAAAAAACAAGGTTTTAACACCAGGGTCGTTTTTAAACAAACAAGCGTGGTCTCTTTGGCCTTTTAAGGACATGCCATTGTCCTACTTACATGCTGGAAGGAGCGCGATCACCAAAGGAAGTACCTTCTCGTGGCTCGTCGGAACCTAACTGAGGTTTGCCAGAGCCCGGTGTTTTAAAGTGCAAGGAGGCATGCTTGATAGGAAACAGGTGTGGCTGGAAACACTAGACCTTGAAATTTTAAAGATGACCGCCGGTAAATGGACCCAAAACAGAGTTCATTTTGATCCACTTCCTGTTGGAATGATTAACACTGAGTCGGTTGGAAAAAACACTAGACCTTGGAATTTTCAAAGATGGCCGCCGGTGAATGGACCCAAAACAGGGTTCATTTTGATCCACTTCCTGTTGGAACGATTAACACTAACCTTGGGCATAGTTCGCGTAGTAGCGCTACGCGTAGCTACGCGAAGTGCACTTCGCACTACGTGAGCTACGCGTAGCACTACGCGAACTGCGTAGTGCGGTAGGAAATGCTGTTCGCAATGATTGCACAGTGCCGGATGCTTGTCCGCACTGTGCAATCATTGCAAATGGCATCTTGCACAGTGCAAGCGGTCGTTTTCTGCCGCTCAAGTAGATTTGTACTCGAGCGGCAGTTTTCTCAACGCGGACTGGTAGTTTCTCATCGCGAGCGGTCGCGAGCATACGCGACCACTTGCAATGAGAAACCTGACCTCCCCGCGTTGAGAATCTCGCCGGGAGGTTTATTTTCCACGCTCGCGATCGGCAACTTGATGTTGCTGATCGCGAACGAGGAAAAAGTCTCGCCGGGATGTCATTTTGCTCGCTCGCGGTCGCCAACTTGACGTTGAGGACCGCGAGCAAGCAAAAAATGCCTGCTACGCGTTTTTGCACTGTGCTACGTGCAATTCGCGTAGTTGCGCAAACTACGCAAACTACGCGAGCGTAGCGTAGTTTTCCGCCCAGGCCTAATTAACACTGAATCGGTTGAAAAAGCAAGCATATATTTGTTTGTTTTGAGGCTTATTTTGGAGGAGTTTCAAAAGGCAGCCAAATGGAGGTTGAATTTAAAGGAATTATTAAACAAAAAAGAAAAACAAATTGTTGCGCTAGAGATGCCCGGATGGAGTCATCGCAGACGTGCATTTATGTATGTGGGTTTTATGAAAAAACACGGGGGCAAATTAGAAAACCTAATGGAAAAAAGGTAAAGAATAAATCCCAGCAATAAAACGCTAGAGGCTGGAAAAATATTTACTGAAAAAAAAATTTCTGTCAGAGGATAAGGATTGAAAAGCAAACACCATGTATATTTACAAATAGAGTGTGTGTACACTCAGGTTTCCAAAATTATAATTTCTCTAAAAAGAGGAAAAAAGTGGAAAAAAGGAAAAAAAGGAAAAAAAGGGGGAAAAAAGGGAGAAAACCAGTTTCCAAGGGCATTAACCTCCTCTTTGTTCAGTATTAGTTACGGGGGTGATTGTAGTACTGTATACTCCTTATGAGTCTGGCAACTTTTTGGTTGATCATTAATTGCCAGGGGATTCCTGTGTTAGATTTTGTATACATCAGAGCTGGTTCCAAGGAATCTCATCGTTCAGGCCTCTCTCATGAGTCCTCAAACGGAACACCCACCGTTGTTCTTTTTTGAACAAATACCTTTCGTTTTGGATTTGTTCGATTACTGTCCACGAAAGTTCTTCCCACTTATGATCTTTTTCCAGAAAATGGGCTGCCATTTTGGTGGTACTCTGTTTGCATTTAATGTTACTTTTGTGTTCCCCTATCCTTACCTTGACAGGGCGTGTGGTCATTCCTACGTATTCCAAAAGACACGGGCACGTGATCAGATAAACCACATTTTTTGAATTGCATGTTGTGAATCGATGAGATTCCTTGGAACCAGCTCTGATGTATACAAAATCTAACACAGGAATCCCTGGCAATTAATGATCAACCAAAAAGTTGCCAGACTCATAAGGAGTATACAGTACTACAATCACCCCCGTAACTAATACGGAACAAAGAGGAGGTTTATGCCCTTGGAAACTGGTTTTCTCCCTTTTTCCCCCTTTTTTTCCTTTTTTTCCCCTTTTTTCCTCTTTTTAGAGAAGTTATAATTTTGGAAACCTGAGTGTACACACACTCTATTTGTAAATAAACATGGTTTTGGCTTTTCAATCCTTATCCTCTGACAGAAAATCTTTTTTCAGTAAATATTTTTCCAGCCTCTAGCGTTTTATTGCTGGGATTTATTCTTTACCTTTTTTTCCATTAGGTTTTCTAATTTGCCCCCGTGTTTTTCATAAAACCCACATACATAAATGCACGTCTGCGATGACTCCATCCGGGCATCTCTAGCGCAACAATTTGTTTTTCTTTTTTGTTTAATAATTCCTTTAAATTCAACCTCCATTTGGCTGCCTTTTGAAACTCCTCCAAAATAAGCCTCAAAACAAACAAATATATGCTTGCTTTTTCAACCGATTCAGTGTTAATCGTTCCAACAGGAAGTGGATCAAAATGAACCCTGTTTTGGGTCCATTCACCGGCGGCCATCTTTGAAAATTCCAAGGTCTAGTGTTTTTCCAACCGACTCAGTGTTAATCGTTCCAACAGGAAGTGGATCAAAATGAACTCTGTTTTGGGTCCATTTACCGGCGGCCATCTTTAAAATTTCAAGGTCTAGTGTTTCCAGCCACACCTGTTTCCTATCAAGCATGCCTCCTTGCACTTTAAAACACCGGGCTCTGGCAAACCTCAGTTAGGTTCCGACGAGCCACGAGAAGGTACTTCCTTTGGTGATCGCGCTCCTTCCAGCATGTAAGTAGGACAATGGCATGTCCTTAAAAAGGCCAAAGAGACCACGCTTGTTTGTTTAAAAACGACCCTGGCGTTAAAACCTTGTTTTTTCCTTCTGTTCTTTTAAAATACCTACAGTGTCTATTTGAAGGCGCCCAACACCGCTCGTGTGAGCTCATGGAGCGATAACGATTAAATTCTAAAGTATGTATTATTATGGCACATCCTTTTGAGAGCATGAATACCATTTTGTATATAAAAAGACACACCATGAGATCACAGTTAAAAAGGACTTTTGCCAAACACCTCCCATATTTTCCAAGGCTCATCATGGGAGTATGAATGCGAGTGCTCAATTGCTGTGAACATCAATCTGTAACCTTTTAGTGGCACAAGAGGAGTGTACAAACATTTCCTTTATGTATGAATGTATTGTAACATAAAATGTATCTTGCAAAGAGATACATATGTATGAAAGAATGTTGAATAAATGTGATACTGGGCACTAGAAATCACAAGGAGTGTTCTTACGGATGATTTATGAGTAGAGGATACTTACCAAATGGTACCATTACCTACAAAAGGGTTGCACAAGAAAAATATATCACAAATAAGCTTAAAACTTTCAACGTGATGGTGATGTGAATAGATAAAGATAAATGATGAAAGCCATGATTTATCCAAAATATTTTTCTTTTCAGGTTCTTAAGATATACAAGTGGTATATTTTTCTACTCCCATAACAGGGAACAAAGGACAGTGTTTGTGACTATCAGGCATTTGTACATTTGTTCTACCACCCATTGAGGTGTAACAGGGATCGGTTTTTTGGTCCTGAGGAAGAAAGCCAAGGGGATGGCTTCTGAAACATGTCGACCTTGTAGGAGGTGACTCATTATAGTACACCATCTACACCTCCCCACTTTTACTATTCTCAGCCAGGGAAGACAATAAAGTATTTTCGTTCCACTAGCCAGAGAATTTTTAACCATCTCACATTTTCTTTTCACGATCCCACGCACTACACATACTCACCAATAACTGAATAAAGTGCTCCTGAGTCTACGTAAGTCGTAGCACGCCCCGACCTGTAGAGGGGCGGGAAGACCCCAATGATGAAGCATGACACTGAATCAGGTTTCAGTGTGTGAGGGGTATTTTACAATTTTTTGAAACATTGCCCTTCCCACAAATTGAGAGAAGGAGCTCTGATCCTTTTGCACCATTTTTCACGTATGACTAGACACTTCAAATAAAAATAAAAATAAAAATAGCAGCACACACATGGGTGCATATATATTCACATAATACATGGTAGAATCCCTATGCTATAAATAAGTACATCAGGCCCTCTATGGGTGTGTCACTGGATGTGTAAGTGAGTATGTCACTATATGAATAGCTGTCTTAGCATCTCTATGGGTCTCTATATGTGTATGTTACTATCTGTATGGATTGCTTACTGGCTGTATTATTGAGTGTTGAGTGATAACTATGTGCGTAACAGGCTGTGTTACTGCTGCATATATAAGTGCTGTATGGGCATGTGAATGAATGTGTAAGTGCCTCTGCTTCTGTCTGACTGGGTAGATGATTGCCTCTATGTTTTTGTCAATTAGTATGTGAGTCACAGTATGGGCGGTAAGCAGTTTAAAATGCCAAATGAACCTGGCAGTCAAACTGTATAGACAGCCTCTGCAGATGCAAGAAGGCCACCTATTTAAAGGTCTACTAATTTGGATGAGTAACTATATGTCTCACTACTTCAGTACACATCTGAATAAGTCTATCAATCCCTCTCTGGCTGTGTCACTCAATGTGAAAGTAACTAAGTCACAATCTGGCACATGCATCAAGGTAGGCTTTTGCGATTCCTTAATTGCGATTATTAAGGAATCGCAATTAAGGAATCGCAAAAGCCTATGCATGTAGGAATCGCTATAAAAATAGCGATTCCTAAACATTCCTTAATTGCGACTCGCAAATTGCGAGTCGCAATTAAGAATGCTGTCCCATTCATTCCTAGGGGCCTACAGGCCCCTAGGAATGAATTGAAGTGCATGCGCAATTTGCGAGTACCAGTAGGTACTCGCAAATTGCTCATGCAATTTCAGAGATGCAAGGGTGTCAAAATGACACCCTGTTGCACCCTGAAATTGTGATGTGCACCCATGTTGCGCATACACATGCCCCAAGGGCATGTGTGTGTGTAACCTAAAACTTTAAAAAATGCATTTTAGTGCATTTTTCAAAGTTTTTGCAAATTACAGACAAGTTTGATTTGTCTGTAATTTGCGGTCCCAAATAGCGAAATCGCTATTTGAAAGTGCTTCTAGCATTGCATTTAAGGAATCGCAAATTGTGATTCCTTAAATGCAATCACAATTTAGGAATTCGCAAATAATTGCAAATTCTTAAATTGCGCATAGGAAACTACTTTCATGCATCTCCAAAGGCCAATTTGCGATCGCAAACGGCCGATTTTTGCGAATCGCACCGTTTGCGATCGCAAAAACCTTCGATGCATGTGCCCCAATGTCTTTATATCTATCTTACATCTACATATGTGGCTGTATTTATTACTTACTTGCCTCTATTACTGACTGTTGGTTTTATAAATGTGTATGCAACTGCCTGTTACTGCTGCACACATAAGTATCCCGTTATATAAAATGGAGGCCGCAACTTTCTACACAGGTTGCAGCCAGCCAATCACCGCATGTTTGTTGGAGCGCACATTCATGAAGCGTTGCGAACTATTCGCAACTCTAGATATACAAATTTGAATTTCCTTTAATTAACTTAAAAACAACTGAACAGATTTACACCAAATAACAAAAAGTGCGCTTTCTAGACCAAGAGATACCTTTATGGCAAATTTGGTGTAATTCCATCCAGCGGTTCGGGCCGACGTCATGTTCAAAATCCCTATGGGAATTAAAGTTGGAAATTCACTTTTTACCCCTTTTTCTCAGCCCCTGCATGACGGATCACCCAGGATCTTTCCTTGCACAACTAGAATCACCGGCACACTTCTTTGAAACATTTTGTGAAGATTCGTCACTTTTTCTATGGAAACTAGGTCCTACCTATAACTACCTACTAGTGTCAGCCAGTAATATATATATATATATATATTCACTGAAAAAACCATAGGTTTTAGGGACAGTTATAGTTAGTTGGACATTGCACTCGTACAAAACCCGTGAAATTCCCCCGTTATAGTTAGTTCAGGTAACTATAACTCGCGCCCCCGCAATGCACTGCTGATGACGTCACATATTACATCACTCATGACATGGTCAGTGACATCACTGATGACATCTCAAATGACATCACTGATGACATCATCCAGTGACTGTGTGTTTCTGTAAAGTTTAAATATGTTTAATATATATAGGGAAAGGCGTATTGAAGAATGAGTGGGTGTATAAGTGTCTGAATGGATGATTTAGTAGGTGCGTGACTAACTCTATAAGTGAGTGATTAAACGTATCTTACTGAATGCATGGGTTAGTGACTAAACTGGGTGAATGTCTGTATCCGTCTGTCTGTTGCTGTGTAAGTGGCTGCATGGGTTTGTGAATAGCTACATGAGTGTCTATATGAGTTATTGATTGGTTGTCTGAGTATCTGTATGGGTGCCTGAGTGTTTGTGTGGGTGGGGTGTGTGCGACTCTGTGCATAGATGTGTGAGTGGGTGATTCACTGGGTGGATGGTTTCAAGAGTGCATCTGTGATAGACTGTATGGGTGGGTAAGTGTGTGTAAGAGTGTGTTAGTGAGTGAATGTATGTCCCAGTGGTACATGTGTGAGTAACTACATATGTGAAAGGCAGTATATATGTGTGTTGGAGTATATAAATAGCTATAAGCGAGAGTGTGTGATTGTGAGAGTGACTGTATGGATGAGTGTGTGCTTGTATCAGAGATTGTATAAGAGCGTAAGAATGTGCTAGTATTTGTATGAGTAAGTGAGCTGGTGTGTGTATAACTGTATAGGTGAGTAAATGGGTGTGTGCTTAATTTTTTGCATGACTGACTAGGTGTGTGAGTACCTCTATGGATGAGTGGCGGTGTGTGAGTGTTTATATAGGTGTATGAGTGCATATAATGGTCCTGTACTGAGTGACTATAAGTATGAGTGACTGTACGGGTTAGTGAGTAGATGTGTGTGTGTAGACCTAAGAATCAGTGAGTGTGTATATAGTAATTGGTGTTGGAGTGTCTATGGTTTTGACAATGGCAGTCTGTAATTTACAGTGGGTGTATCAAAAGTTATATTAGGGTGTGAGAAGATGCATCAAATTATCACATGGATGATGTCATCAGTGATGTCATTTGAGATGTCATCAGTGATGTCATCAGTGATGTCACTGACCATGTCATGAGTGATGTAATATGTGACGTCATCAGCAGTGCATTGCGGGGGCGCGAGTTATAGTTACCTGAACTAACTATAACGGGGGAATTTCACGGGTTTTGTACGAGTGCAATGTCCAACTAACTATAACTGTCCCTAAAACCTATGGTTTTTTCAGTGAATTAATAAGGTTTTTTAAATGCTAATTTCTAACTATAACGTGCCTGAAACCTATGGTTTTTTCAGTGAATTTCAAAGGTTTTTTAAATGCTAATTCCTAACTATAACATGTCTGAAACCTATGGTTTTTTTCAGTGAATTTCAAAGGTTTTGTAAATGACAATTTTTAAATGTATTAATTGTTATATTTATTTTTTTGATACTGATTTACTACATTTTTTTAAACTATTTATTTTTAGATATTTTATTTTTTAAATACATTGTAATTACATTATACATCACATTACAAAATATACTTTCTCAGAATGAATTACTTTAGTTTAAATACTTTGCAAATAGGCAATAGACTTTTAAGTACAGTAGTTACAGTTGTTGCAATGGGCAACACAATTTCAAACACAATGCAACATTGAGCTCAATGTGAATTTGAAGTTAAATGCAATTAGTTACTTTATGGATTACTTTTCTAACCACAGGACTGGATCCTAGATTCAGTCCTGGGACATCTCCTGTAAACAGATGAGTAAAAGCGTTTTGGTTACAGTAGTGATTTTTAAGGAATATTATTGTATTTTAAAAGTTGACAAACTTTTTCACATAGAATCACCAATGTTATCCTATGGGAGGAAATTCACTTAGCAGGTAAGTAGTGTTATCGTTACTTTTTCTTACTCAGTGGTGGATCCTGGATCCAGCACTGGTGCATCTCCTGTAAACAGTTGAAAGAATGCGTTTAAGTCATACAGGCGATTTTTAAGGAATATTTGTAGTTTGTGAAAATCGACACTTTGAAACTTTTCTGCTGAAAACCAGACAATGGATTCCTATGGAAGGAAATTCAAGTTACTGGTAAGTACGGTTAGAATTACTTTTCAGGATCAGTACTGGGCTCAAAGATGCAGCACTGAGGTCTCTCCTGATAACAGGTGAGTAAATCGGAATTCGTAGTTCGGCTGATTTTAGAGGAATATTTGTATGTTACAAAAATCGACACAAAGTTTTTCAGCAAAAAGCAGGCAATGATATCCGATGGAAGGAAATTCAAGTTAGTGGTAAGTACGGTTAAAATTACTTTTCAGGATCAGTACTGGGCTCAAAGATGCAGCACTGTGGTCTCTCCTGATAACAGGTGAGTAAATCGGAATTCGTAGTTCGGCTGATTTTAGAGGAATATTATAAAGTTCCAAAACTCCACACTTAGAAGAATTTCCAAGTGAAACCAGTCAATGTTAGCCTATGGAAGGAAATTCAAGTTACTGGTAAGTACGGTTAGAATTACTTTTCAGGATCAGTACTGGGCTCAAAGATGCAGCACTGAGGTCTCTCCTGATAACAGGTGAGTAAATCAGAATTCGTAGTTCTGCTGATTTTAGAGGAATATTTGTATGTTACAAAAATCGACACAAACTTTTTCAGCAAAAAGCAGGCAATGATATCCTATGGAAGGAAATTCAAGTTACTGGTAAGTACGGTTAGAATTACTTTTCAGGATCAGTACTGGGCTCAAAGATGCAGCACTGAGGTCTCTCCTGATAACAGGTGAGTAAATCGGAATTCGTAGTTCGGCTGATTTTAGAGGAATATTTGTATGTTACAAAAATCGACACAGAAACTTTTTCAGCAAAAAGCAGGCAATGATATCCGATGGAAGGAAATTCAAGTTACTGGTAAGTACGGTTAAAATTACTTTTCAGGATCAGTACTGGGCTCAAAGATGCAGCACTGTGGTCTCTCCTGATAACAGGTGAGTAAATCGGAATTCGTAGTTCGGCTGATTTTAGAGGAATATTATAAAGTTCCAAAACTCCACACTTAGAAGAATTTCCAAGTGAAACCAGTCAATGTTAGCCTATGGAAGGAAATTCAAGTTACTGGTAAGTACGGTTAGAATTACTTTTCAGGATCAGTACTGGGCTCAAAGATGCAGCACTGAGGTCTCTCCTGATAACAGGTGAGTAAATCGGAATTCGTAGTTCTGCTGATTTTAGAGGAATATTTGTATGTTACAAAAATCGACACAAACTTTTTCAGCAAAAAGCAGGCAATGATATCCTATGGAAGGAAATTCAAGTTACTGGTAAGTACGGTTAAAATTACTTTTCAGGATCAGTACTGGGCTCAAAGATGCATCACTGTGGTCTCTCCTGATAACAGGTGAGTAAATCGAAATTCGTAGTTCGGCTGATTTTAGAGGAATATTTGTATGTTACAAAAATCGACACAGAAACTTTTTCAGCAAAAAGCAGGCAATGACATCCTATGGAAGGAAATTCAAGTTACTGGTAAGTACGGTTAAAATTACTTTTCAGGATCAGTACTGGGCTCAAAGATGCAGCACTGTGGTCTCTCCTGATAACAGGTGAGTAAATCTGAATTCGTAGTTCGGCTGATTTTAGAGGAATATTATAAAGTTCCAAAACTCCACACTTAGAAGAATTTCCAAGTGAAACCAGTCAATGTTAGCCTATGGAAGGAAATTCAAGTTACTGGTAAGTACGGTTAGAATTACTTTTCAGGATCAGTACTGGGCTCAAAGATGCAGCACTGAGGTCTCTCCTGATAACAGGTGAGTAAATCGGAATTCGTAGTTCGGCTGATTTTAGAGGAATATTTGTATGTTACAAAAATCGACACAGAAAGTTTTTCAGCAAAAAGCAGGCAATGATATCCGATGGAAGGAAATTCAAGTTAGTGGTAAGTACGGTTAAAATTACTTTTCAGGATCAGTACTGGGCTCAAAGATGCAGCACTGTGGTCTCTCCTGATAACAGGTGAGTAAATCGGAATTCGTAGTTCGGCTGATTTTAGAGGAATATTATAAAGTTCCAAAACTCCACACTTAGAAGAATTTCCAAGTGAAACCAGTCAATGTTAGCCTATGGAAGGAAATTCAAGTTACTGGTAAGTACGGTTAGAATTACTTTTCAGGATCAGTACTGGGCTCAAAGATGCAGCACTGAGGTCTCTCCTGATAACAGGTGAGTAAATCAGAATTCGTAGTTCTGCTGATTTTAGAGGAATATTTGTATGTTACAAAAATCGACACAAACTTTTTCAGCAAAAAGCAGGCAATGATATCCTATGGAAGGAAATTCAAGTTACTGGTAAGTACGGTTAGAATTACTTTTCAGGATCAGTACTGGGCTCAAAGATGCAGCACTGAGGTCTCTCCTGATAACAGGTGAGTAAATCGGAATTCGTAGTTCGGCTGATTTTAGAGGAATATTTGTATGTTACTAAAATCACACAGAAACTTTTCCAGCAAAAAGCAGGCAATGATATCCGATGGAAGGAAATTCAAGTTACTGGTAAGTACGGTTAAAATTACTTTTCAGGATCAGTACTGGGCTCAAAGATGCAGCACTGTGGTCTCTCCTGATAACAGGTGAGTAAATCGGAATTCGTAGTTCGGCTGATTTTAGAGGAATATTATAAAGTTCCAAAACTCCACACTTAGAAGAATTTCCAAGTGAAACCAGTCAATGTTAGCCTATGGAAGGAAATTCAAGTTACTGGTAAGTACAGTTAGAATTACTTTTCAGGATCAGTACTGGGCTCAAAGATGCAGCACTGAGGTCTCTCCTGATAACAGGTGAGTAAATCGGAATTCGTAGTTCTGCTGATTTTAGAGGAATATTTGTATGTTACAAAAATCGACACAAACTTTTTCAGCAAAAAGCAGGCAATGATATCCTATGGAAGGAAATTCAAGTTACTGGTAAGTACGTTTAAAATTACTTTTCAGGATCAGTACTGGGCTCAAAGATGCAGCACTGAGGTCTCTCCTGATAACAGGTGAGTAAATCGGAATTCGTAGTTCGGCTGATTTTAGAGGAATATTTGTATGTTACAAAAATCGACACAGAAACTTTTTCAGCAAAAAGCAGGCAATGATATCCTATGGAAGGAAATTCAAGTTACTGGTAAGTACGGTTAAAATTACTTTTCAGGATCAGTACTGGGCTCAAAGATGCAGCACTGTGGTCTCTCCTGATAACAGGTGAGTAAATCTGAATTCGTAGTTCGGCTGATTTTAGAGGAATATTATAAAGTTCCAAAACTCCACACTTAGAAGAATTTCCAAGTGAAACCAGTCAATGTTAGCCTATGGAAGGAAATTCTAGTTACTGGTAAGTACGGTTAGAATTACTTTTCAGGATCAGTACTGGGCTCAAAGATGCAGCACTGAGGTCTCTCCTGATAACAGGTGAGTAAATCAGAATTCGTAGTTCTGCTGATTTTAGAGGAATATTTGTATGTTACAAAAATCGACACAAACTTTTTCAGCAAAAAGCAGGCAATGATATCCTATGGAAGGAAATTCAAGTTACTGGTAAGTACGGTTAGAATTACTTTTCAGGATCAGTACTGGGCTCAAAGATGCAGCACTGAGGTCTCTCCTGATAACAGGTGAGTAAATCGGAATTCGTAGTTCGGCTGATTTTAGAGGAATATTTGTATGTTACTAAAATCACACAGAAACTTTTTCAGCAAAAAGCAGGCAATGATATCCGATGGAAGGAAATTCAAGTTACTGGTAAGTACGGTTAAAATTACTTTTCAGGATCAGTACTGGGCTCAAAGATGCAGCACTGTGGTCTCTCCTGATAACAGGTGAGTAAATCGGAATTCGTAGTTCGGCTGATTTTAGAGGAATATTATAAAGTTCCAAAACTCCACACTTAGAAGAATTTCCAAGTGAAACCAGTCAATGTTAGCCTATGGAAGGAAATTCAAGTTACTGGTAAGTACAGTTAGAATTACTTTTCAGGATCAGTACTGGGCTCAAAGATGCAGCACTGAGGTCTCTCCTGATAACAGGTGAGTAAATCGGAATTCGTAGTTCTGCTGATTTTAGAGGAATATTTGTATGTTACAAAAATCGACACAAACTTTTTCAGCAAAAAGCAGGCAATGATATCCTATGGAAGGAAATTCAAGTTACTGGTAAGTACGTTTAAAATTACTTTTCAGGATCAGTACTGGGCTCAAAGATGCAGCACTGAGGTCTCTCCTGATAACAGGTGAGTAAATCGGAATTCGTAGTTCGGCTGATTTTAGAGGAATATTTGTATGTTACAAAAATCGACACAGAAACTTTTTCAGCAAAAAGCAGGCAATGATATCCTATGGAAGGAAATTCAAGTTACTGGTAAGTACGGTTAAAATTACTTTTCAGGATCAGTACTGGGCTCAAAGATGCAGCACTGTGGTCTCTCCTGATAACAGGTGAGTAAATCTAAATTCGTAGTTCGGCTGATTGCAGAGGAATATTATAAAGTTCCAAAACTCCACACTTAGAAGAATTTCCAAGTGAAACCAGTCAATGTTAGCCTATGGAAGGAAATTCTAGTTACTGGTAAGTACGGTTAGAATTACTTTTCAGGATCAGTACTGGGCTCAAAGATGCAGCACTGAGGTCTCTCCTGATAACAGGTGAGTAAATCAGAATTCGTAGTTCTGCTGATTTTAGAGGAATATTTGTATGTTTCAAAAATCGACACTTAGAAACTTTTTCAGCAAAAAGCAGGCAATGATATCCTATGGAAGGAAATTCAAGTTACTGCTAAGTACGGTTAAAATTACTTTTCAGGATCAGTACTGGGCTCAAAGATGCAGCACTGAGGTCTCTCCTGAAAACAGGTGAGTAAATCAGAATTCGTAGTTCGGCTGATTTTAGAGGAATATTTGCACAATGGTACTGAGGGTACCTGGAGTCCAACTAGCCCACCATGTACCTCCAAAAAGCGCCACAGAGCTGCGTTGCAGAGAGGTGTAAAAAGGGGCGTGGCCTCTGTACACCTCTCTGCAACGCAGCTCCTGGCGCATACTGGAGGTTCCTGGTGGGCTAGTTGGCCCCAGGGACCCCCAGTATTCAAGGGGAATCGTTCCCCCTCTGCAAACGCGCCAGGGCGCGTTTGCAGAGTGGTAAAGGAAGGGGCGGGGCCTGCGGCACAATCGTTTTTTTTTTATTATATTTTTTTGCCGAAGGGGGACTGTGTGGCCCCCTTCCTTTTTCCTTTTTTGGGCCCTGGGGACCCCATCCCCCAGGGCCTTACCCCTTTTTTCTCTTTTTTTTAAAAAGGAAACGGGAAAGGGGCCGTGTGGCCCCCTCCCGTGGCCGATTCCGGCCCCGGGGACCCCATCCCCCGGGGCATGGCCACACTTTTTTTGATTTTTTTAAGGAGGGGGGCTGCGTGGCCCCCCTCCTCAGGCCTCCTTTTGCCCCGGGGACCCCATCCCCCGGGGCAGGCCTTTATTTATTTTATTTTTTTTAATTATTATTATTTTTTGGGGGGAGGGGGGCCGTGTGGCCCCCCTCCCGGGCCACTACTTGCCCCGGGGACCCCATCCCCCGGGGCTGGCCCTCTCTGTTGGGGACTGTGGGGGGGTCCCCAATCCCCCCACGGTCCCGCCGGCTCCCCGCGTCCCTCGGGAGCCGGCATTGCTTTTCCACATGGGGAGCTGCTAAAATGCAGCTCCCCGTGTGGAAAAGCAATCTGCTTTGAATTTTGGAAGAGAGAGCAGGTTTCCTGCTCTCTCTTCCAAAATCCAAAGCAGTTTGCTAAGACAGGACGGGAGCTGCGAGGCTCCCGCCCTGCCATAGCAAACTACAGTGTCCCGGGGGTAGGCAACCCAGGACACTGCAGGAGGGGGGTGGCGGTCCCCAGGGCCACCACAGGCTCCAGGAGGGGGGCCGCGCGGCCCCCCTCCCCACATCTGCAAAGCCCCGGGGAGGTGGTGGTCCCCGGGGCTTCGGGGGTCCAAAACGGACCCCCATTTTAAATTTGTTAGTGCCCCGGGGAAGTGGTGGTCCCCGGGGCGTGTGGGGGGACTGGAGCCCCCCCACACAGGTCATTTAAATTAAAAAAAAGAAGCCCCGGGGGGGTGTCGGTCCCCGGGGCTGCGGGAGGGCGGAGAGCCCTCCCGCACCATTTTTTATTTAAAGCCCCGGGGGATGGCGGTCCCTGGAGCTTGGGGGGCCTTAGAGGCCCTCCCATAAAATCTAAACCCACCCCCGCAGGCCCCCGGGACTTGGGCCACCCGGGGGCAAATTAGCATTTTTTTTTTATCTGCAAGATCCGCGCATCCCGCTGATTTTTTTTTTTTTAAATGCTTTTTTCTGCCCAGGGGGTCCTTGTGGGACCCCCTGAGCAGACCTAGGGGGTCAGGGTGTTTCTACCCTGCCCCCTTTTTGCGCTTTGCGCACTTGTTTCTGTCCCTCGGTAGAACCGAGGGACAAAATGGCTGCCAACACTGCCTGATTTGGAGTTTTGACAGCCACTTGACAGCCAATTAGCATGCAGCTCGTGATCGGGAGGGTACGCGGACCCTACTCGGCCATAGATATATATGTGACTTTACTTTTGATTTTCTCAGGAACTACTGAACGGATTTACACCATTTAAGCAAAAGGTACGACACTGAACCAAGGGCTACCTCTTTGCCAAATTTGGTGTAATTCCGTTCAGCAGTTCGGGCTGTAGCTGCGACTAAAGGTTCCTATGGAAAAATGAATGGGGAAAACACGTTTTGGGACCCCCCTTTTTTCTCGGCCCCCGCTTGACGAATCACCCCGAGACTTTCAGGATAGGAGCGGACCGGAGCGCCCCAACAAGTTGGAAGCTTTCGCGAAGATTCGTCAACCGGCGCCAACGTTATTGCAAATAGAATGTTGCGGATTTCCTATGGAAAATAGGTCCTAACTATAACTATCTACTGGCGACCGCCAGTAGATAATGTATATACATATATATATATATATGTATATACATATATGTATATATGTGTGTATATATATATATATTTATATGTATATATATATATATACAAATGTATAGTTTTATAAACATATTACTTTAATGAAACTTAGAAATTCACTGATTTACTGAAAAAACAAAGTTTAAAGCAGAGACATTATAGTTAGATGAAAATATCAGTTAAAGTATACTATTTTAAACAAACAAAACCAATGAAAATTCACCAGCTATAGTTATCTCATGTAACTATAAATCATGCCTTAAAGTAACTATAACTCACACCCTTGCCATGCACTGTGTTGTCATCAATCTAGTCATTTCAGATGTTGCAGTTATGTTATCAATTATGTCATAGAGCATGTCATGAGTGGTGTAATATGTGAGGTAATTAGCAGTGCATGGCGAGGGCCCACATTACCGACCTGAGCGGACCCCCACCCCACCACGCACAATCCTTGGCCATGCATCCCATGGGTTTGGGCCCAGGACCTGGGGTGCTGCCAGGCCTTGCTCCCGAACCTCGCCGGCACCTATACCGCGCACCTGTGGTTATGCATGCTGACTACGCCATGTAACAATATGAAGGGTGTCATTTTAATTAAGGCAGACCTACTGGGTTTGTCAAATATATATATATATATATATCAAACCTATTAGGTTTGTCAAAAGTCACCACTAACTATGATCAAAAATATATTTTATAAATTCACACATTGCAATGTTTAATAATAGTGATTGTCACAAAAGATTTCCAATAAAGCATTTAAAAAAACATTAAACATGTATTTGAGTCTTTTTTAATTTTTTCATGCCAAAAAGTGCAGCCATAGAACCATCCACAAGGGGTCCCTGCACTCCAGCTGATGAGCATAAAGCTCCAGCTCGGAGTGCTTTAAAAAATATGGTAAGCTCTCCTGGGGTCATGGATTCAATGACCCAGGAAACTTACTGTATGTTTTTTTTAATGCTGCTGGGAGCCTGTAAAAAACCCTCGCAGGGAATTATGGAGCACACCTTGCTTCGAGCAGTGAACAATCAATGAGCAGCTACTGACACTCATTTATTTATGGGCATCCCAGTCCCACCAGGTACACCCACACTTTGCAATAACTTTGGGGCCTCACTGCACCCATGGCCCCTGCCGGCTCCCCAGCCAGCACCGAAAATCCTGGGTGTGGCAGGAGCCGTCTTCATTTCGTTGCTCACACCCGGACGGGAACAGCTTTTCTCTGAGCTCTCACTGGGCGGGAGCAAAGATGGGTTTCCTGCCAAGGAGAATGTGGGCAAGGAATTAAAGTTGCACTCCTGGCCTGCACCCTCCCAGGGAGGTAACACCAGTGTCCCGTGGGATGGGGTCCCCGGGACACTGCTCTTATTGGGCCCTGGGGGAGGGGGTCCCTAGGGCCGGTGTACCGCTCAGGGAGGTGTCTGCATGTCCCCTTCTTCCAAATGTATTATTAGGCCTTAGAGAATAGGGCCCCTGGGGCATTCTAACGGCTCAGGGAGGGGGAGACATACCCCCTTCCCCATAAATTAAACTATCGACCCCAGGGGATGGGATCCCCAAGGCCTACAGAAGGCTCAGGGTGGTGGGCCACACACCCATCTCCCCAAAACACAAGATTGTGCTAACTCCCCGAGCCTTCCCCACCCCAGGGTGCTTCTATTATAAAAGAGATCTGCAGTCTGTTTAAAAAAAATACGTTTTTGGTCCCGGGGTGGGACTACTGAGACTCCCTCACCAGGCCTAGGGGGCAGAGTATCCTTTCCCTGACCCTCTTTATCTATTTTTTATCTTTTTACAGGACAGGAGACTAAGTCCCCAAATCCAACAAGCATTGGCATAGCCAATAGGTCTCGCTTTTGGGACCTTATAAGTATTTAGTTATGCAGCACAATATCCTTGGTGCAACATCATGAAATGTTGCATGGCTAAACACTTATAAGGTCCCAAAGGCGAGACCTATTGGCTATGCCAATGCTTGTTGAGTTTAGACGCATGTATCTGTTTCATATCCTATATGTAATTCATGTACTCTGCAGTACTTATGAAATGTAACTGGTTCGATTGTAAAACTCTCTGACACCTTCGGTAAAGTACCCTCTATATGAAAACGCATAAATAAATACATGAATAAATAAATAAATCTCCTGAAAGCGACTTCTCGTTGGTGTTTTGCAGCTCGGCTTTGACGCCTGCTATACCTTTAGTCAATTACTTGACGTAATTTGGGTCAGCAAGATGACGTACTGATGCTAAAAAGATGATGCCTTCTATCAGCAGCCGCAGGGTTCGTCCTAGTATAGACAACTGGGAGCGCCCCAGTAGAGAATGCCTTATGGGGTTCATTTCCCACGGCGAGGCTGGGATCCTATCCTTACACAACTGGGTTTTTACAATCCTCACAATTTTCTCAGGCGAATGTGAGAAGGCGCGAGGGAAGGACGGGTGAAGGGGGTTGATTTTCCTCTGTTCAACAACACCAACAAATATCTCATGGGGGTCGTTTGTCATGATGGGATAGATTGAACAGCAGTAAGGAAGGAGATAGCTGACCCTTGACCTCGCCCACCCCCTCTGAAGAACCCCCTCCCAGACAAGCCTACCTCCCGCCGCGATAGACAATAGGATTCTAGAACGGGGTGAGTGGGCAGGGCAGGGGGTGAGGAGGGGGTGGGGGTGCGAGTGCTTTCTCAATAATAACAACAACAACACCACCCATAGGCTGCCTCTGGTGGACGAGCCGGCGTGCGAGGAGATAAATAAACAGCACAAGGAATTCGAAAGAAATGGGTGAAATATTAAAGCAGCTCTGGGGGCGGCACAATCCTGTCTCTCTCCTCTTGGCAGCAAGGAGTGCGGGGTGGCGGTCCGCCCTGGGCGGCACGAGGTTTGGGGGCGGCAAAAGCAGGGACCGCCCGGGCGTCAAAGTGGCTAGCTACGCCACTGCCTTTTTGGGTGTGCGCTCGCTTTAGTGCGCAACAACGCACAACATGAACTTTTTATTTTCTGTCCCTCTTTCCTAGTGCTGGTCCACAGGACGAGTCAGCCACGTGCCCTTCTATTTCGGCAACGCACACGTGCCCCGTTACAGCCCTGGGTTCAGCCCTGGCGTCTGCAGGACCGGCGCCAACGGAGGAGCCATGCCCGAGCTGTTCTCAGAGATGTGAGACGCTCGCATCTCCGACACCCATGTGTGGCCTTCCTGGGAGCTCTGTAAAGTCACATGTTTTATTGTATATTCCATTGTTCACACTTTCTGGGCATATAAATTTTTCACAGACGGAACTGATTTAATGTAATAAAAACAAACTTTCAACATGTCTTTCAAGTTGTGCTACCGAGTCTACGCTAAAGTTTGTGCCAGTCTGGAACACAATTCATCTTGCCATCTCCTTGTTTTGAAAATAAAAGGAAGTCATTGAGCGGAAACGTATGTATCAAGGCAGTGGGAGCACACTACTGGCATGGCAGCAGTAGCACCAGTGGGAAAACGGGTTCTGGCAGTGTGCTCCCTCGCCACTCTACATTCCCTAAAAGAACAAGCGCGCGCCTCGCGCAAGTAGGGAGTGGGGGGCGGGGAGTGCGGCCGAGAGCAGGCAGCGTTTCCCTTGCGGGAGCGAGCGGCGCCAGGAGAGATAATTGATAACACATGGCGAAAAAGCTCGCTCCCGCAGGGGAATCGCCAGACGTGCAGGCGTTGCCATTGGAAGCAATGCAACGCGTGCACGTTTTTGCCCGCAAAGCTGTGCCGATGACTAAAGGTCTTTTTCCTATGCAGCGCATGCGCGCTGCGTAGGCGAGACCTAAAAATGGCTGCTGCCACATCTTTGTTGATGTGGTGGCAGCCAATCAGATCTTATCTTTTTATATCTTCTAGATCCACGGATCCTCCGTGGCATGATCTATGCATAATTTAGAACCTTCATTTCTCAAAAAATAATGAACAGATTTACACCAAATCACAAAAAGCATGCTTGCCCGGTAAAGATCTAGCTTTCTACCAAATTTGGTGTAATTCCATTCGTTGTTTTTGTCTGTGGCTGTGTCTAATTTCCCTATGGAAAATTGCACGGGGAAAACGAGTTTTAGGGCCCACTCCTTTTTCTCAACCCACCCTCCTCTCCCTTTTGACGGATCACCCCAAAAGAAGCTGCAGTGGATTAACTTTTTTTAGGGAAAGTTTTATGAAGATTGTTCAAATGTCATAAAAATTATTAGCAAACCAAAAAAATCAATTTCCTATGTAAATGTGGACCTAACTTTAACTACCCAGTGATGACTGCCACTGGGCAATATTTTATATATTTACACGTTATTTGTCCTTTATATATACATGTACATATAGACACCATGGCAGTGCAATCATTTTTGCCTGAGCAATTCCGCCCATTGGGGACAATGGTACAATCATCCAAATGTGCACCAGTTTCTGCAGACTACAGACTTTTTTACCCACGCTTAATGAGCTTCTGTGAGCCTCTGAACTCAAAATCATTAATCTCAGGAAATGGATCGAGTCCATTTGCCAGTGTGTCAGAAGGGCTGGGAGTGTGCCTCTGATCAGAGAGGTCAGGAGGCTCATTGGAAACAGCTAATTTGTCTCTGTTTAATCAAAGGTATACCCATGGAGTGGGCAGGGTCTAACATTCATAGCAACCTATCATCTGCATATAGCAAAACTATACGCTATCTTTCTCCAACCCAAACGCTCACTCCATTTATTTTGATACTCAACAAGCAAGCCAGGGGCCCAACTCGCAGTGTAAATATCCGAGGTGACAGGAACAGCCCTGCGTAGTGCCATCACCAATGGTCTGATTTTGTAGAGTTTGCTGTTAAATCTGGCCAATTACACTTTCTATAACAGCTTCAGTCAGCCATTGACTTAAGTTCATTTTGTTAAGTATACTGAAGAGAGAATTCCTACAGAGGGCTCGATAACGATGTCGGTCGGAGTCGCCTCCAACTGACATCGTCGCGGTCTCTGGACCGACCGACCTGTGGTCGGCGGTCCCGACACCACAATCACATGGTGCGGTCGCATACTCCCATTTCTCAATGGGAGCTTGTGCTGCGGCCGTAAACTGGAAATGGGAGTTTCTGTTAATCCCTTACGGTGCCTGCCACATGGTGCAGGGATTAACAGGGGGGCACCTTAGGTGCCCCCTCGGTCCCCAACCGGAGACCCCTCAAATTCACTTTCCCGAGAGGCTTTCCATGTTGGAAAGCCCGGCATGGAAAGCCTGTGGAAACCGAGCATCGTAATCCCAACTGCAGAAATGCCATCCATTGGGATTACGTGCCGGTCTCCAACTGGCTGACGGGCTCCTTGAGCCCGTCGGAATCCAGCCGGAATGACCGGCAAGTTTCCCTTTCAACTGCCAAGATTGTAATTAGGCGGTCGGAAGTGAAACCAAGAGGTCGGAGGCTTTCCAAATGATATCGTAAAAGGGCTCACAGTGTCAAATGCCTTTTGGTGTCTAAAAAGGCCAAGGAATATTCTTCACTCCTGATTATGGCCTCCACCGTAACATGGGCCAGTCTACACAAGCTGTGTTCTGTGTCCCTGTAGGGCATAAAGCCAAACTGTTCCATATGAGACATGCCACTTCCTTTAGCAGGCAGTTGGTCAATATTTTGCCCAGTACTTTGAGGTCGGTAATCAGTATTGATAGATAGCTGTAGTTTTAAGGACAGTTTTTCTGGTTTCTCCATACAGATACAGTCAGTATTTGGGTTTTTTGTGCTTCCTTTATGTCCCTAAGCTGCTTGTCTTCCATCATATTTCCAAAAACTGTGTAGAACTCCATAGGCACCCTGTTCCCATCCACTGTTTTCCCTACATTAGGCATCTAAATAATTGTTAAAATGTCCTTCGTCTGCTGTATTTTTAAGTAATTTCTTTGTTCAGTCATCTCATCAGTCTGGGAAATGAGCAACTATGCAGCATGTCATCTATATCACCTAGGCAAAGGAGAGCATGATTCCTTCAAGTAAGTCAGAAATATCTGATTAATACATTGCTCTGTGTAAAGCAGTACGTCCCTGATGTCCTCTGTGACCCTAACATGTGGTTAGTGGTCCTCCCTGTTCAGAAGCCAGGTCAGCACTCTGCCTAATTTGTCACCTTCTATGTGAAATCACTGCCATTAAGTCAGTTGAAACTTCTCCATACTTGATGTCACCTTGGAAGTCTGCACTTTTCTGTAGGTAGATTCTCACCAGGAGGAACAATAACTCTCAGTAGCTTTTTTGAGTTAGACTACAATATTTTTACTCTGTTTAACTTCTCTGTGGAAATTCTTTCTAATATTTACTGTTTTACCAATTATACAGCCTCTAACTACTACTTCTATAGGCTCCCATTCAATACCACATGAGAAACCCGTGCCTTCATTGGTTTTGAGTAAATTAACAGTCTCAATTTGTAGTCCTGCCTGGAATGAGCTATCCTGAAATGATCCCTGTCCTAATGTATAAGGCTGAGAGGAAGAAATTATCATAGTGAACCCTCCCGGCATACACTGATAATTTGAATCTGTCAACATGTATGCTTGAGACAAACAGGTCACCCAACCTTGTATACACCCCTTTGACAGACAAATAGAAGTTCACCTTCTCCTCTTCATGGTGCCCCTCGAGACATCATCCATCTCAAAATCATGTAGGGCTCTCTTTAGTATCTGGGTTTTAGTCCCCGGTGTATGCCTGTCTAATGCACCATTCAGGTTCCAATTGAAGTCCACTGTCCAAGATATAATTTATCCCACATAGAGTGCAAACATTTCCTTCAGTTCTGCATTAAATTTGTCATTATCTGTGTTAGGGACATAGACATTCAACACAACAATATCTATCTCGTCAACATTCCCCAGCAGTATTTGGGGAGAGGTGTGGCGCCACGGCCAGGGCGACTGACGCTGGACGCTGGGGATCACGGTTCGATCCCTGGCTCCGATGGCATGGGTCTGCCCAGCACCATGCGACTCTGGGCAATAGCTCGCTTAATCTTCCCAACGGCCCCCAACACCGAGATACCCCTTCGGGGGTGATTCGTGCGCTATACAAGTACTGGATTTACATTTACATTTTGTATGATCAAATTTTAAATGTATAACTGAGAATGGAGTCAATGAGGCCAGCCATATCCCAAGCCATCTGGAATATGTTGTGAAGGATGAGTGGTAAAATGCACCTCTCCATTTACTTTCATTCAGCCTAACCTGAATTCCTTTAGAAATGTGGCACTGAACAGGTAACACCTGAGGAATAATCACAACTTTCACTTGTTCAAATAATCATGTAGATCCTGGATATTCTAGGTCATACATTTACTACAGTCATGTGTAGCAATTTACCATTTGTGTGGGCAGGGCATGATGACAATGATCAGTGGTCAGTCCTTCAGTGCTTCCTGCCCACACTCTACATTTCCAGTGGAAGTGCATCACTGCAGCAATCATCTCCTGTGACAGTAGTTTGAATCCCACGTCATGGGCATCATACATAAAGCCTTGTTTGGAAGTCAGCCTATGTGTTGCTTTAGGAAATATTATCTTGCCAAGCATGCTAACCCTTTCAAGCCCAAAGCAAGCCAGTAACAATAGAACATTCTCAGATCTACTACAAGAACTAACATTTCCCAGAAAATCTTTCCCGCGTTCCCAGGTAGTTCTCCCAATGGAAGACCCAGAAGGTGGCATATCGGACCGCTCAAACATGCCTAAATATACAGTCACTCCATATCAACTGAAGAACATTCTCTACTGAGACTAGGGGGTGTCAAATTATTCGATATTCAAGAATGGGACGCTGTTTACCCTCTATTTTCACAAGGATACAGTCAAGTGTGCTAGCATATATGGCTGGGCCGTTTCCTCGTTCCTCAGGCACAATAAAGGTATTCGGGGTGCCACGGATAACCATTTACCCTCTGTGACCAAGACGTCCAACCGCTGGAAGAGAGATCCATCTCTCCGAACCCAGATACGGGCCAGAGAGGTGGAGTCCATGCCAGCTCAGGGTACACTGGGATGTCTCTGTCCCAAAGGTCGACCTTTTGTTCTGAAAGCTATATCCATTGTGTCTCCTTGGGCTTTAACTTCTGTACTCTGCTGAAAAGCGTCTTCCTAAGACATGAAGAAGAATGAACAATCCCCATCAACCACTGTCAGTTTGCCCCAAAACAACATGCATTTGAGATCAATGCTTCTTAGTCGTTTCTTGACTGCCTCAAGAAATTTTTTCTGTTTTTGTACAAACTTGTGTAGTCGAGAATTAGAAGTCCTGATGTTTTCTAAATTTGACTGGGCCCCAAGGAACTAACATCTCAAAGGATAAAGATCAGTTAGGTAGTCGCCATCCTGCTTGGTGCACCAAGTGGAGGAGTAAGGATGGGGCTTAACACCAACAACACCCAGGCAAATGTCTATAATTCATAATCAGTTGTATGACAGAGGCACGCATGGCTAAATCTTCTAGGTGCCTCTACTATGCTGCCAAAACCACGAATGCGTCCGAACAATGCATTCCTGGTAATTTTGCAATTTTGTGGTAAAGGCATGACTGGTATAGGGATGTGTGGTAAAGATCACACCCTATGCTACCTGCCCTTAGCTCTAACAACTTACCCAACCCCCCCCAGCCCTAAAAAGTACCCCGACACCACCCTGAGCCCTTAAAACTAACTCGACCCCCTGAGCCCTAAAAACGTATCTGATCACCCCGAGCCCTAAAAACTACCCGACCCCCCTAAGCCCTAACAACTACCCCGACCCCACCCGAGCCCTAAAAACTACCCCAACCACACCTTGAGCCCTAAAAACTACCCCGACCCCCTAGAGCCCTAAAAACTACCCTGAGTCCTAAAAACTACCCTGACCCCCAAGGCCTAAAAACTACCCTGACCCCCCAGCAACCCTAAAAGCAACCCTGACCCCCCAGCCCTGAAAACAACCCCAGCCATAAAAACTACCCCAACCCTCAAAAATTACCACCAACCCCCCCAAAACCCAGCCCCAGTCCCACTTACTCACCGCGTCCTCTCCCGATCCTTCCTGTTCCTGGGCCCGCCCATCTCAGCATCTAGACCACGCATTGCCTTAACCACCCATATGCATCCACCTTACCACCTACCCCCATCTTACCCTCCACAAACTGCTGGCATCGCTGCGGCCCTTGGTTACACCACTGACCAAACTCTTTGGCCCCTGGGAAAATGCTTGCAAGTACCCATGCTCCAGAACCTCGCTGGATTTCTGGGTGAAATTTCCACTTTTGACTCTTTCCAAGGCTTATAAATTTCAGCACGGAGCAGATTGAGATCTACCACTGAAGAATCTATTTGAGATTCCAAAGTTGTCCTTGCCTAATTTTATTTGTGCTAGGATACCCCATATTGACAGTTCTATTATTTTCAGTCATCTGCCACACGGGCAGCTCTCTCCTGCCTAAAGAAGGTCGAGTCTAACTGTCAATGTTCTTAGGGTGGTTTCCCAGTCTGGTCTTTGCTCGTGGTGATGCAGTTAAGACCGGCATTCAATCTAGTGTCCATGCTGCCTCTATGCATTCAGGCACACAAATAAATATAGTCCCTCTTCTCATGGTTCATATCAAGCTATAAAAAAGGGCCTCTGAAAAAGAATGTAGGTTGCGGATAAGGGGAAATACTCAATAATAAAACAAGAAAAAAAACGCTGCCCCCAAGGCAAATTACAACAAGCTCAGTGGTCTACTATCATTTGTTTAACGACACGAAACATACAATACAGAGCACTTCATCTATTCCAAATCAAAATATATCTTTTATGTATTCAACCATGCATTTGTTGCTTAATACATTCCATTATATATATATTGCATCATAAATGTCACCCCTTAAACCCTCACCAAGAGAACCCTACAAAAAGATAAAAATCTATCCATTATTCATACACATCCATAACACACATGCACACTCTTACTCATATTAAAATAAATATATCTGGAAACCTAGCAAACCAAAATATACCCTAATTATGCAGCTTCTTCTAACAATACAATGTATATTATTTGTTCGCAGTATATTTTGTATAACATGTTTTTCTCTCTTAATGTCAACACACAGTCACATATTTTGATCGGTTTGCCAGGTTTCCCTTATTGTGTCAATATCATAAACTTGTCAAATATCCCACGTTGTGCCGACGTGAGTTTCAGCATAAACGAATCTCAGGTCGAACACTTTCCGCAGGGCACCAATGTCCGACAAGTAAAAATAGCAACTTTCTGGAACTCGAATAGGGAAGGGAGCACTACAAAGCAAATAGAGGCAGGAGGGGTCCAGTCAACAAAATTAAGTACAAATAGATAGAGTAAACTAAGCCAGGGGCACCACTCTCAAACAACACCCTCAGGGGGATATGTACAAGAACTGCAGCTAACTAACGCTAACGCTAGTTAGCAGCAGTTTTCTTAACGCGGCCTATCACCAAAAACTTTCGCCCTGTTAGCGATGTACTTACAATACTTCACTACATGGCGATAGTTCCAGGTAGCTGCGGTGAAACTGCCGTTAACACTAGCGTGAAGGTGGTACAAATTCTGGTGTTAGCTGGCGAAAACTGACGGAAGGCCAATTTGCAGGCAAAAAACTCACGTTAGTCAGCCCAACGTGAGTTTTTTTGCCTCTAGAGGCAAAAATAGCCTATAAGTCCACCCCCAATAAAAAATAGGAAACAAAACCAATGGAATGCAGATTGGAGCAGCCAGGGCCAAGTGCAGCACAGATCAACAACCCCCTCCAACCCCACCCCAACAGCCAGGATGACCAGCCAGAGTCCCAGGGGAAGAGGAAATCCAGGGCTACAATCAGGAAAAGAGGCGCATCGCTGGGCAAAACCAGTGATGCATCACTTATCATTGCGCACTCCTTGCAACACCATGGCATCCAAAACCTTGAAAGCGTGGACAGTCCCCGGGGCCCAAAGGCCTCGCTGGGCCTGCATCTGGGCCCCGGAGTGGGATGCAGGGGTGCTGTGAACTTGCTGGCACGTGGTGGTAGACATTGAGGCGTTGGCGATCACCCTTACCTGAGCACCAACTTTGGGAGGTCTGCATCACATACCACGCACCACCACTACATCGGGGTGCACGGAGGAGATAGCCAATGGAGGGCCACGCCTCTCTGCATCACAGGCCGGAGGATGTTGGGCTGGCCGGATGCTGTGGAGGGTGAGGCACCTGAGCTGGGCCCAACTTGTGTGGCGGGAGCACTGCAACTTCACGCCTAAGGGGGCCCTGTTGCATCACCTGCATCTGGAGGTTCCCCAGAAGACTTGGCGTCGACTGCTGTACCCTGTCTTGTAAAATCCCGCCTGGCTGAGGCTCCTGCTGGCTGAGTCACAGATATTTTTGAGAGGAGAAGGTGGGACGCATAGCGGAGGAGGCCCGGGGGTCGAGTCGGGCCCAGGCCTAGCACCTGTGGGTGACGCACCCCCAGTGGTGGCTCATCCGCTGTGGCGGAAGAGCGTCGCCCCACTGCTTTCAAGCAGTGCAAGAAGAAGAAACATAACATGATGATAACTTACTGATGTACTCATGCTATGTTTCCTTTGCGAGCGGGAGGGTGGGTGGGGCTGCAATACCCACGGAGCAGGGCAGGGGTGGAGTGGTATGTCCACTCAAGTGTGCAATGGCTGGTCGGCCCTCTCAGGCTGCCCAAAGCAGTTATGCGCACATCCCTGTTCGCAATGAAGGCTGCATTACAGCCTGCATGGAGAACATGCCCACCGCTCCAGCCCCTGGCTGAACACCTTGGCACGGCGCTCATGAACAATCACAATGCCACATTGCAGTGTTTTGATTGGCTTAGGGGAGGGAGCCTGGCTGCCTGCTTCCTGTTCCTGGAAGCGGACTCAGGAGAGCAGGAGCACAGAAGACGCGGGACCCGGCCTCGAGGTAAGAATTAAAAAAATATATATTTACAATCCCCGCTCCCCCTCATGTCCCCGCCACGTCCAGGGTCCTTTCCCGTGTTTCCCACCTCCCAGCTGTCCAGTCCCCACGCAGCACTACATAATGGCAGCCGCTGTGCGGCCATGCGCAGCGGACGTACCACTGGTGCGCCAAAGGCAAGCCCGTCTGCGTCCGTCCGCCCCTGGACCGGGCCCAGCTCCAAGGACCCTTCCTCTCGGACACTCCACCGCAACGACGCCAGCACCCTCCTCGCCAACAACCCTGGACGCCACACCACCTGCCAGCTAGCAACACTGTAGAATTCTCTTGCACCCTGCGCCTGTTGAAACTGCAAATGCACCTTCTGACCGGCTTAACTGTATCCTCCTCAACGTGCGGTCCCTCCACAAAAACGCAACAGAAATCTGGGACCTCCTCTACGCCACCTCTTCAGACATCGCCTTCTTCACAGAAACCTGGACCAACCTCTGCTCCGGACCGGACATCGCCATCACCATCCACGACGGCTACAAATTCACTCGCACGGACCACCCCGAGCGGCCAGGAGGAGGCATTGCTATTGCCTGGAAAAGGCACACTCCGACTGACCACGGACTCTAATGACCCGACGGTGACCATGGAACACCTCCACTTCCAGATCCGGACCAACCCCAACACCACCCTCCGCGGCACTCTCATCTACAGGCCCCCCGGGCCATGAACCCCCATTCACCGATGCCATTGTAGACCTCATCGCACCCCAGGCTCTCCCATCCACCGACTACATCCTACTTGGAGACCTCAAGTTCCACCAGGACAACCCCAGTGACCAGAACACCCCCCCCCCTCCTGGGGAACCTCGTCAACATCGGACTCAAGCAGCTAGTCACCCCAGCAACCCACATAGCCTCACACACGTTCGAGCCCGTCTTCTCCACCAGGGGGAACTTCAACTACAGCCTCACCACAGGACTCTCCTGTACCGACCTTCATTGTTTACATCATGCCTTCACCACGCCCACCGTACACCATCGCCATCAGTGCTCCCCCCTGTTGCGGCTGGATCAAGGCCACCGAAGAACTTCCTGTCAACTCCCTCAGCACCACCACTCCGCCAACGCTTACAGACACCAACACCGCAGAGCGCAACCTCCACCGATGGATCTCCAACTGCGCCAACACCCTGGCACCCCTCAAGAAAAGACCATGGAAAAACCACTCCAAGAAGGCCAACTGGTTCACTCCTGCCCTCCATTAGTCCAGCCTCATCTGCAGACGTCTCGAGAAGAGATGGAGCCACAACATCAATCAACTCTGCAACACAGTTAGCCGTGCACCATGGCGCAAGGGTGGCTGCGTTGGCGCATGGCAGCCATTGTGCGCCAACTTAGGGGAAAAAGACAGGGGGAGCTTATTCATGAGCCCCTTCTGACAGTTTCACCCCGCTGGTGTGTCATTTCCTTGACGTACTTGCAGCATGATTCTTGCACCACGTTGCGCCATATTTGCAAAGTGACGCATCTAGGCATATGCGTGACATTGTGAAGCCATGTGCCACATTATACCTGTATCAGGTATGATGTATGCAGGGTGGGCGTTCCCACGTAACAAAGCCTCATAGGAGAGGCGCAGTGAAATCCATCAGATTTCACTGCAACAATTGTAGGACGCCACTGCGTCAGTACTTTACGCCTGCCTCATGGCAGGCGTAAGGGTGATGCAGTGCCACAGGGATAGGCTGCCCCATGCATTGCTGGAGTTGCATCATGCATGTGCCACAACTGCAGCAATGCGTGATTTTTGCGCTGACAGATACGTCAGGATTCCAGACGTATCTGTCATTAATTGCAACATGAAGCGCTGTACAGTCAATTTTTACATGGGAATGCCCACCTTGCATCTCATTTTCGTTAAGTCCTGCTAACAGAACTGGCGATCCGAAAATCGCATGTTTACGCCGGAAAACTGTTGCTAACTGCGGTTAGGGGCAACTCGCAAATACGGCGATAAAGCCACTGTAACGTCAATAAATTGATGCTACGGCAGCATTAACTCCTTGTACATATGCCCCACAGTGTTGCAGGTGAGGCAGAGTCCAAGTGTACTAAAAGACAAGTCACAAAAAGGGGACACAAATTCTGCATCGACTTTTAGCAAGCACCTATCTACTTATAGGTTGTTTCGCAAAATATCCAGCCAGAGAAGGTTCTAAAACAACCTACCTAATGAATATTAATTAGGCAGGTCGCTACTTGTGAACCCGTGTGTTTGGCTACAACTAGTGTTGTCACCTTTCCAAGAGAAAAATACTGGCTGTTTGTTGTTGTGTTAAGAGTCTGCAAAGACCTGGGCATGATGCTAAATAGGACTTTGAATAAAATCGCATATATACATTTGTAACATAACTTTTCTGTCTTTGTTTACTTTAATTATTAGTCAGGGATCATTGAAGCAGCTCTAGCACACATTTAAAAAGTGCTTTCTATTTCTATTTGCTGATAGATGTATGTACAGATAAGGGCTAAAAATACAGGCTTTAGGTAGAAAAAAGCCAGGTGGCAAGCTTAGCTACAAACAAAGGGATGCTGGCTTGCAAGGAATAGATGACCACTAACGTTTTTGCATTTCCAAAAGGGAAACTTTTTTATTTTTTTTAAGCAGTCGGTTTTCCATAAAGGAGCTAGTGTGGCTTAAAAAAATGTTTCAGGGCAGGAAAACTTTGGGGGAGCATTCAATCATTCCCTGGGCCACTGCCTACTCCCCCTGCCGTCACCCAACAACGTTCACAAAGGGGAAGATGTCCCAAACTAGGACACTGTCCCCTTTTTGGGACACCTTTTGTGAATCATTTACCAGTGATAACTGATGGTAACTGATAACTGGTTTGCGACCGCGGTTGTGGTCACAAGCCATTGATTCATGTCCTACTGAGTTCCAATTAATTAGGAGGGGACGCCCCTTCTTAATTGCAGTTTGGTATTGGTCAGTAAACCCAATTTGTGAATTGAAAAGGCTTTTCTGGCTCTCAATATAGTTTTGTTGCATACCTAAAGGCCATTTTGCAGATTCTGAATATAACAGGGTTTGCAAGAGCAAAATGGCATTGTACATCATGCCCATGATCGGTTTATGTTCCATGTTGTGGTGTTTTACATTCCCACCTCGAGTCCCAGCTCAATTTTAAAGAATAATGTTAGGACATCAGAAAAGTCAAGTGAGGGCTGTCTTCCTCAAATTACATCCCAGCCCATCCATTAATAATATATTATGTATTTCACTAAAAATAAAGCTAATGAGCTTTTTCCTGTACTGAATGGTGGCAATATGATATTTCTGACGTCTCCTTCCCCTTACAAATATTGTAAGTTGTGTATCTTTAATTGTTTTGATTAGAGAAGCGACACAAGTGTTACATTTCGGGGGGGGGGGTCCATCCTCCCGCCGATGGCTGTGCGCCGAGGCCTCGCTGTGCGCCATAATGAAAGACACACGCCCACTGTACTGGTGTAAGGCGCGGACTGCTGTCGCAGCTGCGCCCATCTTTATTTAACTACGCGCTCACGCCGGCCAGTGTGAGCGCAGGGGCGGGGAACTGCTGGCACGCGCCAGCGGTAAACGCTGGTGCGCTGACTGTTACATCCCATCTTAACTCAGTCCCTGACTGGATCTCAAGAGTCTCATAGTCCACTTACTTGACAGGCAAAGTCCCTTAGGCGGGTGCTCGGCAAGGGGATTCTCTCTCAGGGCATACCTGGAAGGGCCCCGGCCGGTGGCGGAGGCAGGGATCGGGGTGCTGGGTGCTGGAGGCAGGTCGGGGGTCTCCCGGGCAGCCTCTGGACTTGCCGGCAAGGCGGTCGCTTCTGGATGGTGGTCGTTGGCTACTTGGAGCTCCCCTTGGCTGACCTCCGCCTCCCCAGCATGGGTCATGGTGTCAATAGGAGGAGTGGGCCTGTCCACTTGTTTGAACCACGCGATGTTGTGGGTCACCGTTTCTCCCTCCTTCTCGACAGTCACCAGGGTTCCTTGTCTGTTGATCACAGTCCAGTACCCCTGCTCGTACCAAGTCCGGAACTTCCCTCCAGGCCTCCGGTCCTTCATGATGACGGTGTCCCCTTGCTGTAGTTGGCGGGATACAGCTCGCCGAGCTTGGCTAGCGGTGTTGTTGCGCCTCTCTCTCCTCCTGAGGGGACGCTCTTCATCAAATGGAGGGGGAGACTATCCCGGCACAGTGGGAAGCCCATCCCGTCGGGTGCCGTTGAACATCAGCGCCCAGGGTGCGTGGCGCGTTGAGCAGTGCGGTGTGCTTCGATACTCCCTTAGGAACATCTGCAGTTCTTGTTCTGGATCGCCTTGTTCCGCCACTGCAATGCGAAGTGTCTTGTTTGTTGTTCTCATGAGACGTTCAATCTCCCCGTTGGCTTGGGGCCATTGCGGGGTGATGCGCCGGTGCCGGATGCCATGGTGGTGCATGAATTCGCGGAACTCGTGTCCTTGGAACGGGGGCCCATTGTCGCTGCGGAGCTCCTCCGGACATCCGAACATTCTGAACATCTTCTCTAGGGCAGGGCCGACGTGCAGGAAAGCCGTTGAGTTCATGACTTCCACCACTGGATACTTGGAGTAGCTGTCGATAAGGGCTAGTGTGACACGCCCATCGGGGAAACTTCCGAAGTCCACGCTCACCTTTTCCCATGGGCTCTGGCCGTGTTCCTCTGTGTGGATGGGCGCTGGTCTTTCGGGTCCGCTCGTTATTTGGCAGGATGGGCACTTCTGGACGGTCTCTTCTACCCGGGCATCCATCCCTGGGAACCAGACCTTTTCCTTCATGCGGGCCTTCATTTTCTCCACTCCTTGATGCCCCCCATGTGTTGCCCGCTGCTGCAGGGATGTCGGGATGATGATCCGGGGTCCTCTGAGGAGAGTGCCTCCTTGAGTGAGACTTAGCTCATTCCTGACCCTCCACATGTGCATCAGGTCTTCCTTCTCAGGGCTCGGCCACGTATTTGCTGATTGTAGGAATTGACGCCACAGCCCTCCTTGGATAGTGTCCCGAACTTTGACGATGACAGGGTCGTACTCGGCTGCGGTTGCCACCTCTTCAAGCGTCCATGCTCGGGGGCACGTCAGTGCTGCGATCATGTCTAGGTGTGCCTCGGTGTCTTCACTGCTGGGTTCTTCACTTCCTTCTCCGGTTGTGTCTGGGTGCCTTGATAGGAAGTCAGCTGGGTTCTTGGCGCCGGGTCGATAGATCACGTCCATGTCGTAGTGTTGGAGCCCGATGGGCCACCTTTCAATGCATGGCGGCGGGTGAGGTGCTGACCCTCTGAATAGTGGCACCAGAGGTTGGTGATCCGTGACAACGGTGAACGGGTGTCTGCAAATGTACAAATGGAAGTGCCTGCAGCCCCACCGGATAGCAAGGGCTTCTCTTTCAATTTGAGAGTATCATCTCTCCGTTGGAGACAGGGCTTTGCTGGCATACGCGAGGGCGGCCCAGAGGCCTGGCTCCTGTTCTTGGGTGAGAACTCCCCCTAGGCCTATGGGGCTGGCGTCTACAATGATTTCAGTCCTCTTCGCAGGGTCAAAGTACACCAGCGTGGTGTAGTCGAGGAGGACCCTCTTGACGGCTTGAAACGCTGTCTCTTTGGCTGGGCCCCATTGCCACATGGCATCAGCTCGAGTCAGATTTCGGAGGGGTTCCGTGAGTGTGGCTAGGTCCGGAATGAAGCGGCCACAGTACGTGGCCATTCCCAGGAAACTGCATACTTCTGCCACGGTAATGGGGGCAGATGCGGTCTTGATCGCTTGGGATTTCCCGGGATCAACCTGTATGCCTTCTTGGGTGAACGTGTAGCCGAAGAACTCTATTTTTTGTTGGAACAACAGGCACTTGTCTTTGTGTAGGGTGACTCCATGGTCCAGGAGTCTCTTCAGGGTGGCTCTCACGTGTCGGTAATGTTCTTCAGCTGTCTTCGAGTGGATAAGGATATCATCACTCACATTTAGGACGCCGGGTAGCCCAACCAGGATCTCCTTGACGGCGTTTTGGAATATTTCGGCGGCAGAGGAGATGCCGAAGTTCAACCGTTTGTACCTCCGGAGGCCTAGGTGTGTGCTGAACATAGTTATGTATCGGCTGTCTTTGGCGAGGGCTAGTTGGTGATAGCCCGCGTTCGGATCCAGATCCGAGAACCATCTGGATACTTTCAGATCGGCCACGATGTCGTCCATAGTCGGTGTTATGTGGCGTTCACGCTGGATAGCCTTGTTTGGGAGGCGCATGTCAATGCAGAGTCGGATCTTCCCTGGTTGGCGAGGCTTCTCTGCGATTACCATGGGTGACACCCACAGTGTAGGTCTGGACACTTTCTCTATGACCCCCTGGTTCTCGAGCTTTTGTAATTCTTCCTCTACCAGTGGTCGGAGATGAAAAGGGATCCTCCGGTGTCTTAGGGCCGTTGGCGGGACGGCCGTGGTCTATGTGTAGTTGGATGGGGGCTCTCTTTATCTTCCCTAGACCCTTGAACAGGTCTCCGAACTGACTCAGCAATTCTTCCGTCTGGTCTGCTTGTACTCTCCTGGTAAACATCACCAGCCCTAGGTCTTCGGCCGCATGGCTGCTGAGCAGCGTGTCCGCTTCCTGGTTTATGATGTGGATGTCGATGGTGATCTCGACGCCTTCTGACCGTACTGGCACGGTCATTTTGCCTCGGAGGGGCAATGGTGAGCCGCTACCATACACGAAGATCTGGGCCTTTCATGGTCTGAGTTCCGGGTTTGGTCTCAGCTTGATGTATTGCTGGATTCCCATTACTGTCACTGAGGCTCCTGTGTCGATTACCGCATTGACATCTGACCCCGCAATTTGTACTGTGCAGAGAGGTTGGGGCAGTCTCATACTCTTTAGGGCTCGGGTGAACGAGACTAAGTACGTCTGCCCCTTCGTCTTCCGATGTGGAATCGTCCCCTTGGTAGACTGTCTGCTCTCTCTTCTTCCCTCCTTGTTGGGATGCGAGCGAGACATGCGATAGTTGGCGGACCATCCTCCTCATTTGTTTGGGTCGGCCTCCTTCCTTATGCTGTGTCTTCCTTCTGCACACTGACGCGAAGTGGTTCGCAATGCCACAGTTGATACAGGTCTTCCCTTGCGCTGGGCATGACTGCGCAGGGTGCTCCTCATACCCACAGTATCCGCAGTGGTTCTTTGGGGCTTGCGGCTGGCGATCTCATGGTCTGTAGGATTTGTCTCTTGTTCTGACTGCGTCAGCCCTTTCCGTCTTGACAACGACACTCTTTTCCGCCCCACGCACTAGTGCCATGTCCATTTCTTCCGCCCGCGCTGCCAAAAGGTCATGAGACCGCGCCAGGACAAGGATGTTGTTCATCGGTATGTTCGGTTGCCTGAGTATGAGGCCTCGCAGGATTTTGCTGCGTATCCCGAGAATTAGCTGGGCTCTGATTTCTTCCGTTGCACGGTTCCCCACGAGGTGAGTATCGGCTAGTTCCCTGAGTCACGCATGGAAGGCGTCCACTGACTCACCCTCTCTTTGCTTGGCGTGCCTCAGCTTGAAATGTTCGAAGTCTGGGTTCATTTGGGGGTCAAAGTGAGCGCTCAAGGCAGTAATCGCTGCGGCGTAGTCTTCGGGAGGGCCCGTGTTCGGTAGGTGTTTAAATAGTAGATAGATCTCTTCCCCTGCATAATGGAGCAGCAGCGAGCATTTTACTGCCCCATCCTTCTCCCTTGTGGCAATGAAATAGTTCTCCAGGCGGCCAAGCCAGGTCTGCCACCGTGGTGCTGCCGTGGTGGGGTCTGCCGACGCACTGAATGGAGGCAGGACACCCGAGGGGGGTGGTGCGGATGCGCTGGTGCTGGGGCCCGGGCGGCGTTGTCCTGATCCCCCATGGTGGTGGGCGTGTGCACAGAGAGGCGGCTTGGTGAGAGCGCTGCACACTAGTGGTGGTGCGAAGATGCTGGGCGTAGTGTGGGCCCGCGTGCGCCTGGTTGCGAGGCACGTGGTCGGACTGGCCTGGGACAATGTGCGCTTGTGGGCCCTTCACTGCGTCATGCGTGCAAGACTCACCCAGTCCGCACGGTGTCGGTCGTCTTGACCAGTGGCTGCTGGAGCATGAAGAGATCGCCATGCACTGCTGCCCTTTCTACAGCTGCTGGGCTTGAATCTGTGGTGCGGCAGGGATCACTGGGGTGCTGCCCGGCAGGGGTTTCAGCATGCAGGTAATGCCCACGTGGTCTGGGCTTGCTGAGGTGCTTCTCAGCTGTGCAGGAGCAGGCGCAAGTTATTTCCGCTCCTTGTCGCCAATGTTACATTTTGGGGGGGGGGGGCGTCCACCCTCCCGGCGATGGCTGCGCGCCGAGGCCTCGCTGTGCGCCGTAATGAAAGACACACACCCACTGTACTGGTGTAAGGCGCGGGGAACTGCTGGCGCGCGCCAGCGGTAAACGCTGGTGCCCTGACTGTTACAACAAGGAGAGCTCCTAGTGACAAACTTCGTATTGATATTTATGAATTTATATTCATTTTCCGATCAACAACAAAAAAAAAAGAAAGGTGTAACGACCGATGCGTTTGGTTTTTCTAATATTCTCTCAGGATCACTCTTCTGACTAAAGCTAGACATTTCTTTACGTCGCCACTAGGTGGCAGAATGAACCAAACTATCATATGCAGCCATAGAGCAAGAAATAGCGGTTCTCGCTGTATGCATGCCCCCCAAAAAATATTTGATGTGTGTAGATAAAATGCAGAATTCTTTCTAAGCTGCTTACAAAAACGTTTCAAGGTGTTCTCTAAACATCGACGAAAACGTTACTATTAATTGTCAGCAAACACACTAAAGGGTCCTCCTATTATGAAAGATGAGCTGGAGGGCAAGGATGTGTTTGCCACTATCTGTACTTTCAACACACATTGGTTATTACCCAATGGGGCACAAATGCATGCGCGGCTCCTGCTGCAGTTCACATTGTGCATGCGCAACGTTTGAACCCGTGAATTGTAAAGCCTATGTTTCCAAACTTTCACATGGGACTATACCATGCAAATAACGGAACATCCACACACTAACAATGTATTGCAACAAAGTGATTTAAAAGTAAGCAGACAGCACAACATACCTACAGACACACAAAACAGAGAGGACGAGGAATGAGATTTGTGAACTTAGGGGCTCATTTACAAGCCCATTGCGCCGCCAGTGCGTCACTGCTTCTGACCCACCGGCGGAGCAGAGTGCCTGCCCATATTTACAAGGCCACGTAAAGTCACCCTGCGTGACTTTTCATGGCCTTGTAAATACGGGCCCCTTTCACCATTACCCTTTACATTATCTTGTAGATACGGCGCATTCCTGCCCTTTTATTTTGACGCAGGGCAGCGCAGCAGGAAGGCTTGCGGAGCTGCCATGCGTCAATATATAGTAAATGAGGCCCTTAACGTTTCCTAGTAACTAGCAAGAGTGCTCAATCCCCTTAAGCAAGCGAGGAAAATGGGCCCCAAACTATGCTAGTGTCTTAGTAAAAGTTCAACATAACTTGGGTTCAAGGTCTGCCCTCACAAGACTGGGTCCTGGGGACAATGCATTCACAGCATTAATGATAGCTAAGCTCATTAGTACGTAGGTGCACACTTTCTGGAAATTTATGTCAAGTGGAATGTTTTATAGTAACTGGTCACCAATATTGGCCAGTACCACTCAAAAAGAGTTTAACACACTTTAACTTGGGTCGTCGAGATTCTCCTGTAAATGGATTTTAAGGAAATTATCGGCCAATACTGTATTTTTCGGCCCAGCAATTTGGTCATTCACCAAACAGGGTGGGGGCGGGGTCAATAATAACCTGACAAGCCAAACATGGGAACAGGAATCCATCACTGTGATACTTAGGTACATCACACAAGTCATAACTGATGGCTAAAGGGGGTCAGCGAAGTGTGCAATTTAAAATAGAAAAGAATGAGTAAAATAATTAGAGAAATTATAGAAGAAACAGCCCTTTCATTGGCAAAAGCAAGAGCTTGCTCAAATGTAATGAAAACAGAGCCATGGTCCATATGCCTTGAAACATCTGGTGTTAGGTATCAGTGTTGGGGGATGGCAGCAGGGATTGGTTGATTTCAAACTTGTGTCACCTCCCTGTACCCACTAAAAGGTCAGTCAGTCTAGTTCCAGATGTTCAGACAGGGTGTTTTTTTTTTTTTCAATAGAGGTTTTACTCTAATTTTTTTTTAGCTTGGAATGCCAGAGACAGGACACATGATCCCATACAGTATTACCCACTAAAATTCTATCCAGTGGGGTTCCCTAGTCCCTAAAGGTAGGATCCTGATCTGTGAGAATGATGGAGGGGGTGGGAGTGGTAGTTTGCTCTTTCAATAACGTTTCATTGCGAACCTGTTACCCTACTTTTAAGATTAGTCATTGATATAGTTTTACTTTCACTTTTTCCCTCACGGCGCTGTTATGTTCTCAACTAACATAAGTGAAAGACTAGGCAATTGACTGGGCAGCTTCTTGCAGTTCTGGTGACGAAAGGGGAGATATGTGGCCTCGTGGCAGCTGGTGCTTTCCGCTCTATATTGTTTAACTGTCATTATTATTATTATTATTATCTACCTTTCTTTTTGTTTTTTACTGGGAGCGTAGGTATGGCCTGTCAGGCCTTTAAGTCCAAAAACCAACAAGCATTTGCAATGCAATAGGTCTCGCATTTATGAGAGTTTGAGCTATTGGCATTGTAAATGACAATGCCTTTCTATTTATGTGTTGTTTTTAAAACAGATAAATAAAAGGCATTGTCATTTACAATGCCAATAGCTTAAACTCTCACAATTGCGAGACCTATTGCATTGCAAATGAGTGCTATAAAAAATATTTTAAAAAAGCATCAAGGAGAGAGCGTGTCCTTCCTGCAAAAGCAGGCAGGACAACGCTATTTGAGAAAATAGTGCTCGGAGACTGTAATTAAAGCCTACCGTAATAGGGGGTGTCGCCATGGGAGGTTACAAATTGGACCAAGGCGGTACTAAGGAGGGACTACTAAGCCTTTTGCCCAATGAACAGCCACAGTTTACAGTGGACAATGACACAAGCAATGAAAAATGTGGGCGGAGAGTGGGCGGAGCTTCAAGTCCCTACCTCAATACAGCATGCCTCGCAGAGCAGCGCATGCGCTGCCTAGGCTCGACCTAAAAAGCATTGCAAGACCGATTTCCTTCAGCAAATGACAGCCCCATCCATGGATCTCAAACTACAACAAAACCATTCAGCTTTGTGGTGGTTCTGCTATTTCCTACGCACATGTTTTCTGATATAGCCTTGCACATATAGCATCCAAAATGGGGTGAGGTAATGTAAAAACATTTACAGAACCATGCAGGGCATGGAGTAGTTCCAGCTACGCAGCAACCCCCTGTCAATCGGATGCCACTGCAGGTTTTGTTCGACTGTTCATAAAGCTTGATGCGCTGCAATTAACCTTGAATTACGTATTTCACATAATTATTTGAATTAAAGGGGTGTAAAAACTTGTGTCTGTAGAGGAAAGAAAACCGAGCGACGTAAACACGAGAAAGACAGAAGGAAAAGGGGAGGAGAAATTAACTGAAGGAAAATGGAAGGAATTATTGTAAAACATAGGCTCTTGATGAGAAAAAAAGGTGAAAAAAAGAATGATTGAAGGAAGAATGGATAAACAGAAGCAAGAAATGGCTGAAGAAATAAAGTAAGGGTGGCACGACGGAAAGACCTCCTGGACAGTATCTCCTACAACAGGGCCAGCAGACCACTTCCCTTCTGCACTAGAAAGTCCAGACTTCAGGTGATGTCCTCTCATCTCTGGGAGACTGGCTATTAGAAAGACACTAGTTGTAGTTGTACATCAGCCCTTTGAGCACTCTACGGAGCACTCCCTTCCTTGGTCATGAAAAACTTGGAACTAGAATGAAGGTGGTGGTTAGGGTCCAGCTTTTATGCACAACTTCTAGACAGGGATGCGGCTCTACTGACAATTGTAGAACCAGTTTGGAGAGGTCGTCCTTTCAAGTGCCATTTCCAGGCTGTTCTCTAGACATAGACTTTGCACAGAGTAATGTCCCTCATAGCAGATAGCCCTGGTATAGTTCCGAAGCAGCCACAACAGAGGCACAAAGAGGTGTGAGGTTTCTGCACCCGGCTATCATCAACCCAACTGAAGGGGGAATCAGGAACAAATAAAAGGGCAAACCTCATCTAGTGACTCCCCCACCTTTCACAGCAGAGTCTACAGTCCCATCTCTCACCCTCCCATCCACCAAATGGCAGTGCTCAGGAAGACTAATCAGCAGTTCCCCGCTAACCAAAAAGGTTTGTAGAATCTTTAAAGCCAACCTTGCCTCTAGGCCCTAACTTCAGTGTCTGAGTCTCCTCTTTATATCTACATAAATGTGGGCAATACACTTCCACTGTCTAGGAGCACAGTCCTCACCACGCTCCATGTTGTGCTAGGCCAGGCATATCCAAAATGGATTTTCGACCTCTATTACTATGGCTTACTTGCCCATTATGATTGTGTTACACTTATTTCAGTTTAAGATGAGTTTAACATGCACTCCGAATGTCAGCCCAAGGATCTGCATATGCACATGGGAGGGGAACTTTACACTGGTGTGTCTGTAGGCTTCAAACTCAAGTGACACAGATAAAAAGGCATGGTTACTGTTGGAAGTGGGGGTCCTTATCCCTCACCGCCGCCACCAAATGCTGGAGGCGGGAGTCCCCGTCCCACACCGATGTTGCCAGGTGCGAGATCCGGACCCCTCGTTTCAACGTTAGGCTAAGTAAGGACACCATCTGAGATAGCCCTGCTCACCCCCTTAGTAGATTGGCACGAGCAGCCAGGCTTATCTCCAAGGCACGAGTGTACAGTATGTGCAACCACACTCACAGCAACCCAATGGTGTCACCACAAATAGACTCCACACGAGTTTTTATAAAATGAGTATAATCTTTATACAAGAAGATATACGATATGACCACACGATACAAAACCAACATATAATAATGGGTAGTATTCCTTCCGGTGGATTGGTAGGTTCTAATCCCAACCACCGCTTCTAACCAACAGTTAAGCTGACTTCTAACCGTTTCCAAAAGGTTAGGTAGGTCGTATTGCTAGAATCACACACGTTGCAAAAGAAACGAAATACTGCAATGCGTAACGATATACTCCTGAACTGTGCAATAGAGAAACAATGCCATACGTAGCGCCACAGTCATGTACTTTGCAATAGAAGGAATAATGCAATGCGTATCACCACCAGCATGCCCTGTGCAAGGAAGAAACAAAGCAACGCGTCACGCTACAATCATGTACTGTGCACTGAAGAAATAATGCAATGCGCCACGTTATAATCAGGTACTGTGCGATGAAGAAATAATGCAATGCGCCACGCTTACAATCATGTACTCTGCAAGGGAAAATAACGCAGTGCGTAGCGCACCCAGCATGTAGTTCGTCAGGCACAAATAGAGTCAGGCGTCATACGAAAGTTCGAAAGTTCGATAGCAGCAATAATGCAAAGTGTAATACGACAGTCTAGGTGCTCCGTTAACAGTTGCCCCCGACATGGATCAATGATGACACAAAAGTACCGCTTCTCACTCCGGCCCCAGTACTGCCCCTCTTTGGGCCAGCACGGGCCTCGATCCGAGCCAAAGCAACAGGCTCACGCAGCTGCCAGGAGCGAGAGGCCGAGAGAGTGTCCCTCCGAGCCCGCACCCCACCCCAGGTGGTTATCCACATTACCTGGGGGGGCGCGACCCCACTCTCCTCCCCTCCTTCAGCGACTTGGGCCTTGATCCAGAACTCCGTCAATGGGCACGGTGAGCTTGGGCTGGCAACTCCGCTTCTCCGGGACTGCCGGTCCGGGCCGCTACTGTTGCACTCCGAGGGCCCAATGACCTGGCCCTCCTTCCGGCAGGCTCAGTGGACACCGAGACCCGCCCTCAGCACTTGTGGAGACTTACTTCGATTTCGGTGCACACGCTACCCAGGCACTCCTCTCCAGCGCCTCTGGTTGCACCGCGACACGCACTCTGCGCGTCCAAGACTCGCCTCTTCTCTGGTGCACACGATGACCAGGCGATCGTCACCACTCCTCGGCTTGCACCTCGACACGCACCCTGCGCGTCCGAGTCTCACCTCTTCTCTCGGTGCACACAACGACCAGGCGCTCTTCACCAACGCCTTGGCTTGCACCACGACATGCACCCTGCGCGTCTGAGACTCACTTCTTTTCCCGGTGCACACAACGACCAGGCGCTCCTCACCAACACCTCGGCTTGCACCACGACACGCACCCTGCGCGTCCGAGTCTCACCTCGTCTCCCGGTGCACACAAAGACCAGGCGCTCCTCACCATCGCCTCGGCTTGCACCCCGACATGCACCCTGCGTGTCCGAGACTCAGTTTACTCCTGCGTGCCCACGATCACAAGGCACAACTTCTGAGGGTCTCAAGCTGCAAAATCATGCACACACCGCGTTGCTTGGGACTTCTCCGAAAACTTTTATGTTCCTGTGTTTCCAAACAGGGAGCCAGCTCACCTCGGGCCCTTGGGGTTCAGGTCACAGCACAAAGCACAGTCCTGTTCAAGAAGGGGGGGGGACACCACCCTCTGCAATGTCCCTTCTGTCTCTTCCTTAGTAAAAGCTACAAACTGCAGGCCAGCCCCAGATCACGAAGCAAGGGTCAGTCCTATCCAGCAGTCTCTTCAGCAACTTCTTCCTTGGCAGAGGTTCTTCTTGACCACGAAAGAGGTCAAAGCCTTTGCAGACTCGACCTGTCCATTTCGCCATTCAAAATTACACCAAATTCTAGGGGTTTCAGTTCTCTTAGTTATACCCCTTCATGTCTTTGAAGTTCGTTGTGCTCAGGGGTCCCTGACCCCTGCCTAAAACAGTTCTGGGTGTCTCCCTCCCAGTGTCACCTTTCTCCCTTTGATACTGGGGGTCTGGACCCTTCCACTCAGCAGGAGATGGGTCAATTGTTTTATAGCTGCAACCCAGGCCTCTTCACCTCCCGGGGTTTCTCCACGCATACTCTCCAGATGCAGGTCAGCCAGGTGCCATCTCACCCCCTCCCATCTCAGATCCAGACAGTCAATCCACATTCAGCAGAGACACACAGAAATGCTTAAAGCACAAAACTCAGCCACCTTCTAAAAGAGTGGTTTCTGAACAAACGTGACAAAACCACTTTCATAGAAAGATGTGTTATGACACTGTGAGTTCATACATACTAAACTTCACCTCTCCAGTATAAACTTATAGGAAACTAGGCTAACAAAACACCATACCCAGCCTCCCCCATTCTGTCCTATGGGCAGAATGGTCTTTCACCAGTGAAAACGAAATGGAGTGTTTTTTCACTGTCAGGACATAGCACACACCTCAGTATATGTCCTGCCTTTTACCTACACTGCACCCTGTCCAGGGGTTACCCGGTACCTACCACAGGGGTGCCCACAGTGTACGCAAAAGGGAAAGTAAGGCCTGACAAGGGGTTGCACTTGTCAGGACAACATGCTAACTTAGCAAACTGCGCGCAGGCCCTACACTGAAGGCCCGAGTTCCCTTCTCTGCGCGCCTTTGCATTACTAGCCCTTGCACACACAGTGTACATCACTAGGGACTTTTACTAGTAAGGCAAATATACCAATCATGGCCAACCAATTACCATTGTACTTTACATAGGGAACCCTTGTACTTTGACACTGATCAGCAGTGGCAAAGTACCCAAAGCATCTAAATTGGCAACTCTATGTCAGGAAAACGGTCTAGGGGGAAAGCAAAACGTTTAGGGAACTTTTAGCCAAAAAAGGCCAAGTCCTACAGTTACACTTTTGAATGGTTCACTCTCAAGCTGAGAGAACTTAAACAACGCTGCAGAAGGCTCGAAAGGAGGTGGAGACTGAATTACTTGCAAATCTGAAATAAAAGCTGCCCAAGCTGCCTTTTATGAACAGAAAATTAAGTCAGCTGCAAATTCTCCCAAAGAAATCTTTCAAATCGTAAAGACTCTCATCAAATTGCCTCAGAAACCACCTATTTTGGATGGTGCACTTACACACTGTAATAACCTGGCAGAGTTCTTTCAACAGAAAATCCAAAATATTTACTTGTCTTTTCCGTCCTCTCAGACCACTTATTCTATGACTTCCTCCTCTGTGCCGACTTTAGAAACTCAAACTTTATTAGGACAATTTCCTCTCCTGGATCCTGCTTCGCTGGATTTAATTATGGCAAAAATAAAATCTGGCTCCCCCATGGACCCTGCCCCTCCCCAGGCGCTTACTCTGGTCGTGGATACTATCCGCCCTGCAATTCTTGACCTTGTGAACTCCTCTATTTCTACTGGTGTAGTTCCATTGGTCTGGAAATGAGCAATGGTCAAAGCCCTCCTTAAAAAACCCAATCTTTATCAGGCTAATTTGGCCAACTACCTCCCCATCTCCCTCCTACCCTGGGTGAGTAAGATTCTAGAAAGACACATAAACACTACTCTTGTAGCCTTCCTGGAATCTAATAATCTACTTCACCCCTCCCAGACTGGGTTCCGTCCCCAGCTTGGCACTGAGACCGCCCTTCTTGCAGTGACAGAGGAAGCAAGAAGGATCCTAGATCAAGGGGGCACTGCGGCAATTATCCTTCTCGATCTCAGTGCCGCATTTGACACTGTTAACCATAATTCACTGATTCTCAGACTCAAGAATCTGGGAGTGTCCGGTTCTGCAGTAGCTTGGCTCCAGTCCTTTCTCAGTGAACGCTCCTTTAAGGTTTTTGAGGGAGATATTGTTTCTAACCAGCTGTGGGGTTCCTCAGGGCTCTGCCCTGAGCCCCACGCTGTTTAACGTATACATGAGACCCTTGGCAGAGATTGTCCATCCATTTGGCATAGAAATCATCACCTATGCAGATGACACGCAGCTCGTGGTGGCACTTAACCACCCCGAGGGGTCATCTAGCACCCTAGGCTGCTGCCTAGAGGAGGTTGCCAAGTGGATGGAACTCTCTTGCCTTAAACTTAACGGGGACAAAACGGAGCTTATGCTCCTGGGCAACTCCCCCTCTTTCAACCCTGCATCACTTTGGCCCAACTGCCTAGGACCGGTCCCAGCCCTGAAAGAACAGATTAAGAGCCTCGGTATCTGGCTCGACCGTTCCCTTACTTTTAATCATCAGGCAGCGAAGCTTTCAGCGACCTGCTTTGGCCTACTAAGGATGCTTCCTTTCCAGGCCATAAAGGTTATGGTCCAAGCTCTTATTCTCTCCCGCTTGGATTATGGGAATGCCTTATATCTGGGAGCTCCACAGTACACCATCAATAAGCTCCAGATTATTCAAAACTGTGCCGCCCGCAGACTCCTCCAGATTCCACGCTGGCATTCCACAAAACAAGCTCTAAGGAGCTTGCACTGGTTGCCGATCAGGGAAAGGATTCAGTTTAAGGCCATGTGCCTGGCCCATAAAGCCTTCTGGAAGAAAGGCCCGGCCGTTCTCCAACCCCTGATCACTCCCTATCAACCTAGGAGAAACCTTCGTTCAACAGCCTCTTTCCTCTCCCTACAACCCAGAATAAGGAGAGCCAGATGTGGTGGACGCTCCTTTTCATATAATGCTGCCATCGGTTGGAATGCCCTTCCACTTCATTTGCGGAAAGAGCCCAATCTGCTCACGTTCCGAAAGCTTTTAAAAACCTGGCTTTTTTAGATCTGTATTCATCTCTCACTGTTCTGTCTTCTGTACCTGTCCGCAGCGCTGGGAGGCCTCCGGGTAGCCATCGCGCTTTATAAATGTCATTTCATTCATTCATTCAATTCTATTAACCACGGAATGTGGCCACCATCCCACTAAGCCTAAACCAACATCAGGGAATGTAGTCCACTGTCAGTAATGAGGGTGCCCTTGATGTGCCCCTCCAATTCACAGAACAGGTCCAGGACCTCACATGATCAGGGATAGACATAGGCGTCTGCGCACGGTTAGATTATCATAATGCCACAGCCAAAATAATAGTCAGGAAACCAGATATACAAGCAGTTGGGCACCCTGGGCAGGTCAACATGCAGTATGTCATGCAGGGGACATTACAGTTCCAACAATCTATCAGCCACCTGCTTCAGTCTGTGGCAAGGGGTTCATAGACTGGATATTCTCAAACACCATCAGTAGTTGAGCTCAAATCTTCAGCAGCTAGCCTCTACCTCTTAGTGAGAGGGATAGCAGGTTCAGCCTCTTCTTAGCAATGGAGAACTCCTTGGGCTGGCTGGGTTGCTTCGAGCATGCAAGATTAGCAGTAGGATAAGCAGGCACAGCTATAGCAGCCACAGGCTTGGACTTAGTGAAGAAGAAGTGAGCAGCAAGCCAGCTCCACCCTCTGCATTGCATCTTCAACAACGGGGTCCACACAGGTTCTCTGTTCAAATGCTGTTCAGTGAGTTGGTGAGAGACACTAGAGAATACAGTATTTAGGGAGGTTTGGGAAGCAAGCACTGATGGACTTTGGCATCAATACATGACGATCTCTAAGGACTGAATACTACTAACATTTTGAACCCACTACCCCTGGAGGCCGACGAGCACATCCAGAGGGGTACACAGCTAAAGTTTGAAAAGCTGGTTGATTGATGATCCTTGAATAAGAACTCCTTCCGGGCTCGGAGGAGTTAATAGATTTAATCTTGTGAATTCCCAACCACCAAGGGCTGTCACACTTCCTTCTTTTCTTCTGCAGAAGACCCTACTTGATGTATCTACAAACAATATATATACAGGGTTGAAACGTCGACGTGCAACCATCTCATGTCCCGGCTCACTATAGCAATAATTTTAAAAAATAGGACTAGTTAAAGTTAAAGACCTGAAAAGGACGGAGAATTTATGTTATTGTCTTGTTTATTGTTTGAATTTGAAAGGTCACCCATTTTGCACTATATGTCACCACAGTCACCCATTGAATTGTCTGTGTATTTGTTATTGTGTTTTCTTTGTCAGACAGCCCCCATTGGTATTATCTTTTTGTATAAAATTGTTTACACAATTAGCGAGAAAAATAGAGAAACAAAACAAATAATGTAATAAATATATATATTTTTGATAAAAACTTAAAGAGGTGTGGTACATTTATAAATGTCTAGTACAAAATCACGATTGATTGTGAAAGAAATAATCAGGTTCTGAATCAGTACTCCGTGGTACTTACCCAACGGAACCACTTGTAGCTTTATAACTATTAACCCAGGTTCCGAGGGATACAGGGTGACCCCATTGATCTTAATGGTTCAGTGAGCTGCAGCACACCTAAGACTTATATTATAAAGGTTGACAGTTGGGCAGATGCCTTCTGCCAATCACTCCCCAGTGCATTCTCACCATTTCAAAGGTCAAGCCAACCATGAATGGGTTTGAGTTTCTCTATTCAATGAGGAGTCTGGAATATCAGGAGCCTTACCCTATGTTTATGGCCTAAGGTGAAGCAGCTACGGGCTCTATGCGTATTCCCTCCAGGTTAGCTCTAAACAAAGAATAGTTAGAGAAGAAGTTGGAGACGGTGTTGTCCTCTTTTAGAAACACTCATTCTCCATCTTCCAAACACCATTCTCACTTTATCAGAAATGTTTGCAAATGTTTATGAATAACCCTAAAATCAGGTGCACAACAATGTTCACTAAGTCCTTTACCAGAATTGTACACATTCATACTCGTAGACAGGCAGTGAAAGCATGTTTCGAAGGAGGGGATATCCAGCTAGCCTGTCACCTGGTTCAATTCATGGGTGCAGTAGGAATAAAGCTAAACACCAGCACTTAACTGACTCATCGGAAAACAATTAATTGGTCGCTGCTCCCGTCAAAATGAACTATAAGTGCTGGCACAGGATTAAAGGTTATAAAACCAAATGATACAGTGAACCACAACTTCTGGCACATGATCAAAGGGTTTACCATAAACATTTTGCACATTGCTGTTTTTTAACATAACAGCACTCATTTAGAGTTAATTTATGGTTTTATGAATTTAACGAGAATTTAAAATGGCTGTTTCACTGATTTGTCTTAGGGGCACTGTAGGAATAAAGCCAAACATCACTTACTGGACATAAATCCTTGGCCTCAGCTCCTGTCAAACGAACTACAAATGCGGACTTATAACCCAAGGTTTTGGCATGGACATTAGGGATATTGCTGGTTCATACAACCAAATTATACAGCGCTGCAATCTCTGGCACATGACTACATGTTTTAAAATGGACAACTTATATATTGCTGTTTTTATATATATTACGATTTCATATAGAGTTAAATTATGGTTCTATAAATTTGAAAAGATTTGAACACGACTGTTTTAACTGTGCAATGGTTTTAATTAATCATGCAAATAAAGATTTACTTACTTACACATTCATACTCGAGAACAGCATGCCCACAGTGTCAGTTTGCAATCACTACAATTATTTAAAAAATAAAATAATAACAAGAAAGTGCCCCTGTTGGCAAGCTGGATACACAAAAACTAAAACAACAGCTACCTTTGGTGACAGCTCAGTCTTAAATGGTTAGGGAGGTTACCACATTAGACTAAGGATGCAACCTCTCTCATACATCGCGAAGCAATTCTACATACCAACCCCTTAGTCTCTCCTTCTAGGTTATATGTAATAATTTGCCATTAAAGCACAAGCACCTTAAGTCAGTCCTAAAAATGGCATGGATGAAGACCCTAATTGTGTGCTCTCAGATGACATTTTGGAGGTGGCCTCCTGCAACAAAAAACAAAGTGATGTTCGGAATGCTTGAATTCATCTCAGCCACTAGTGATTGCTCACCCCGGTATTCCAGTCCATCGTTTTTGCCCCTGTGCCATTCTAAATAGAGACCAATAATATGCACATCAGCCCTGCTTCTACTCCAGTACTACAGTCTAATCCACACTGTTTGGCCAGGTCTCCTCCAGATCAAAACACAAGCAACATTAGTCTTGTTTCGTGCCACTTAAGTCACATCAGCAAGGTATAGCTCATTTATTTTACCACAATGATCACAGAACCCACGTTTGAGTGTATGCGTCACACTTAAGACATAAGACTGAAGAAAACAAAAAGGCAATCATTGGAATGCTTGAATTAATCTCAGCCACTGTTAGTTACTTGGGGCCGCATCTCAGCCCACTGTTTTTCGACCACTATCCCCCTCTAAACAGAGGCTAGTCATATGCTAATCAGCATTGGTCCTGCTCCAATAGAAATGGTCCACCTCGACTGCCAGGACATCTTAGCCCTGGAGATGGGCACATCCTCTTGGCAATGTTAGCATAAGCAGAAAAATGGCTGCTGTGAATTATAGTTTTGATGTGCTAAATCAAATAGGTGCAGTATAATTTCACAATCCCTCACTTTTGTGTTATTTTAATTTATCTGTGCAACATCATACATCATTAAGACTGTTCACTATGCAATAAATAAAATATTATTTGCCCTTCACAATCTTCTCTACTTCCTATGTTCCCATCATCATCAAACTTATTAGAAAATCATAATCATCATGAGTTAATCAATGGATAAGCTGGGGAAGATCCTTTGCCTCTAAAATCACTTCACCCAGAAGCAACACCGGCTCAAACAAGAATGCAATTAGTAGGAGAACCAAAACAATGATGAAGATGAATTTCAACGTCCTCCATTCCCTGACTTCCAAAAATGTATTCTAACTCAGACCAGCTGTCTTACCATCAGCATCAATTTTATGCAAGTCTTTGGCAGTGTCATGTATACAATTACCCAGTTTGTAAATCCCTCCATTTTTATTAGGGATAAAAGTACAACATTCCGTTATGATTTTGGCTGTCAATACAAATTCGAGAGAATATCTATTCTTTAGAATCACGGTTCTTTGTGCCACTAATGGGAAAGTTATGAGCTTTAGGGCACTCACAGACAAATTTGACACTTACTCCAGTATCCTAGGAACACGACAAAGCTCTATGATGGACAGGACCATTGTATACTTAGTATCAGAATGGCAAAGAATCAAGCAGGCGCTGAAATGCCTCTTCTTTTTGTGCCTGCAGATTAGGAGGTGGCATGGTGAACTGTCTAACACCAGGTACAACATATCCAAGGCAGTAGGTTTAGGACCAGCCTTTCTGTATCGACAAATAGGCAGGATTGTCACAAACAGTGAGATTCTATTTGATATGAGACACTGCTGTAGGAAACAGCACGCAAGAAGGAAAAACAGTGTTCTGGATCTCAACCTGGGTTAGATACTTTGCACTCACCATGTCCCATACAAATGCTGTTTTCTCCTTAAAGACCACTCTGCAGGCACCTGAAGCAAGATGAATGGAAGTGGGCACGTGTCACTGGTCAAGTGGGGGCACAGTCAAGTCTGCAAGTGTAACAGTGTCACGTAGTTGGGTAAGGCCCGGGAAGAAGCACTGCTTTTTTACATGCACACATTTCTTAAGTTGCCTTCTTTTCTACACAATGACTTTTGACACACATTTTCTTGCATGAAACTGCAGGATTAGTTTCTCTGAAACCACATTGCTTACAAATCCACTTTGTAAGTAAACTATCACGACAACTTGAACTTTTCATACAACGCCTAGATGCACATTGTGCAAATGTTGTTGTTTATTATTCGTTCATGAAGTGACATGAGTATCACAAGACAATAAATAAATGTCAGCCTGGATGAAGCCTCGACACGGAAGCATGGATGATGTTATTATAAATACACACGCATTTCCGTGCTCAAATCAGAGGAGCACTCTGCTGTCATTGCGAGGTCATCGCTGTGTCAGTCTCAGTCCAGCTGATTCCTGTTTACCCTCTGCGATGAGGGATGCCCAACTTGTGACCAAGACGGAGACCTACATTCCTTGCCTTCAATTAATGGGGAGTTAGATCATCCAGTAGGAGATTATTAGCAGGAGATTATTGGCAACTAGGTTAGGGAACGCATAGTAGGAGTACCTATATGCCAGCATATATGCACTGTTTTAGCACAATTGTGGAATTGTTCATTCTTTTCACTGTCCTTTTATTGCTACTCATTTTAATCTGCTTCTGTCTACTAATCTTTGCAGCGCATATATTTTATACAAGAATCACAATGGTTCAATATATATTGAAAACACCCCCTTGTGTATTTCTTCTGTAGCTTTCTGAGTGAGCACGAGTGACTGAGCAAAACGGTTCTAGAGCTGTTACCGCGATTCCTTGGGGAGTCAGGGTTGTCATGTTCTGAGGTTACCCAAACCATGTGTTACCTTACTAGGTTTAGGGGTAGTTATGGTGGCACTGTGAAATAGCTGGTCTATAGGCCAACATATCCTGAGGTGGTGCATAGAATCAGTGTGGCACCATCCCAACGTATGTTGTCCAACAAATGAACAGTTCCTACTGAGAAAGTGCAAACCATAGATATGTCACTGTCTACGTTGGTAGATTGGGTTCTTATTTAATGGATCACCTGAGTAGTTCTCTTGAACATACCCAGAAACCCCTACTCACCTCCTAACCGGAGACGTCCGGGGTGGTAGGGACAATCCTCCTCAGCTGAGTAGGTAACTCCTAGGTATTGGCTGTATGTTGTTCAAGCTTGAATTCTTCAAAGGATTTTTCCCCATTGTGTTACCGTCTCTGAATCTCTTTTCAGAATTATGTCAGATAAAGAAAATCAAGCAGCACTTAATATTGCTGAGAACTGCAGACATGCAGTTACTCAGAGGCAGCTACAACATGGTCTCATACTTACGGGTGGAGATGTAACCTTCATGGTTGATGCTCACGAAGCATATAGGACAAAGGTATTCTTTCATGGGTTACATTCCCAGCAGCAGACAACACGACAAGGCTATTTCACAACTATACACAAGTTGAAGTTCCAAATAACAATACACCATATGAGAAAATATAAATACCTTTGACATACAAAGAACACAGAAATTGGTTTGATGGTGCCCTACCACACACAACAGAAAATGTTAGACTAGGTCCCCTTAGCAATGCGGGAGTAATATGTACAATCTTAGCCGGTTGCATACCACATGCTGATGTTGATAATTTATTAGCAGTAGAATTGCGTCGACTATACTGACATTTAGTGACAATATACAGATGTTTGACACAGTTCGTTATGCGAACATTAATACTAAATCCTGAGCGGACTGCTCAAGCTGCACAACCATAATTGGCTACACTGGGCATCAGCCCACAAACACTACATGCAGTCATGGGTAAGGTTCCTGTCAGACGGGAGGAGATTTCATTCTGGATTGCACAAAAAGCAAAAAAGCTTGAAGCGGTGTTTCCCCATATGGGGCCACAGGAAAAACACAGGATTTTAACAATTTGCTTACCAATGGGGATGGCTCCCCTTGTGGAAGACTGCACCACATCGGATACAGTTTTTGCTGCAGTATATAACAGAACACTCGTTTCCCCTTCATTAGCTGTTTTGCCAGAGGTGCTTAAACAGATTCAGAATGAGTGTGGGGCAGCACCTGCCCTGATTTGGAGATGAAACTGATGGGAAATTTGGCCGCAGTATCCGCCATTAGGTTAAGTAACATTAAAGGGAAAGCAGCAGTGTTGGCCATACACCAGAGAGGGTAGGAGTGCCTGCATTAGTGTTACATGTTTTAAAGAGGCTTTTAATTTCGCCTAGGCTTGATTTTATTTCTGGCTAACTCATTTTTATGTTGTAGTACTTTGGAAGAAGCAAATGGGCATATTTGCTTTTTAGCCCTTCCGCTCCTGGCACACGTTGGTTTTTGTCGGTGAGCGGTGCACCTTCTCTACGGTCAGCTGCTGCACAGGAGGGCTGATTGGTGGGTGGAGGGTGGTGTGGCGATTTAAAGAGGCTGGACCGGACGCACGCAGTGGGCACGCCGATGGCGCGCCAAAGGCGCACCTAAGGCAAACCCATCTGCGCCCGTCCGCACCCGAACAGGACCAGGGGCCGGTATCCCTGGTCAATTGTTGGTCTATTCAATGGAGGAGCTGGGGGACCTGAGAGGAAAGGGCACCACACCGAAGCTGCCATCAAAGGTGAGGGAGAGGTTAAGGGCTGATGGCCTTTTAACTGGTGAAGGGGAGGCAGAGCCACGACAGGATCAGGGCTCGAGAGCAGAAGGCTCGTGGCCTGGCAAATTAAACTCGACAAGGATGCATGTAGGCCCAGGGAAAGGGTTAAGCTCTATGGTACTGAATACTTGTTCCCTTCAGACACACAACCTGGAAATCTTCTTGCTACTGCAAGCAGAAGGACCAGACGTACTAGCTGTAACTGAAACCTGGTTGGAGGCCAGCTCAGGGCCTGATATAGTCGCGGCCTTGCCCCCGGATTATTATATCCTGGCACATAACCGGCAGGGCGGGAAGAGAGGAGAAGGGGTGGCGGGGTGGCACTAAACAGCTGGAAGCACCTGGCCTCAGAGGTTGTAGTAGCAGAAAGTTTGGATGGGGTGGAGGTCCTGGGGGTGAACTTAGGTCTAAAGACCACCTGTGTGGTGATGGTGGTAGTCTACCACCCATCTCGGACAACTTCCCTTTTCAATGATCTGTGCACTGAATTAGTTAGTGACTTGTGCTCAATGTACCAGCAGATAGTAGTGGGGGGGGGACTTCAACTTCTGGTGGGACCAGGTACCAAGAGAGCCCCAGGTGAGTGGGTTTAGCAAAGGGATGGCTATGCTAGGTCTACGACAACTAGTGGATGCTCTGACCCATGTTAAGGGCCATACGTTAAATTTAATATGGTCTACTCAGCCGCCAGTTAGAATAACAAAGAGTAAACCTTGTAGCTGGTCAGATCAATATCAGATTAAGTTTATAATCCTTCTGCCCAGTCAGCCAGTGCAACAGCCACCAGAGTGGCAGACGGTATGTAATTGGACAAAAATAGACAAAACTCGTTTTGGGGAGACATTAAAGGATGCAATGCATCTGTCGAGCAACACTAATGATATCGACCAGGATAGTGAGAGGTTTCTAGGTGGGATGCAAGAGGTCATAGACAAGGTGGCTCCTGCTCGGAAGGAAAGAGTAAGGAATAAAGACAAGTGGGCCCCCTGCTATACCCCAGCGCTAAGGAAAAGGAAGCAAAAGCTAAGCCAATATGAAAGGAAATGGCGGAAGCGGTATGAGCCGGAGGCCTTGAGGGAGTATAAAGCAATGCTGGATATATATAAAGGAGCGATCATAACATAACATATGTATTTGTATAGCACACGTTCACCTGTAGGCATCTTGGCGCTGAATAACAGATGTTTATTGCTACCCAACTCAATGGTACTCATTTTATCGACCTCAGATGGATGAAAGGCTGAGTGGACCCACCAGAATTTGAACCTGTGACCATGAGGTCGAACACAGGCCCCTGCAGTGGACGCATTAGTCCACAGAGCCACCCGGCTATTACAGCAACTAAAGCTGGGTTTTATCTGTGAAGGATTACAGAAGCCAGTGACACTCAAAGGGAGACTTTTAAAGTGTTGAGGGAGTTAAGACTAAGGAAAGAGCTGAAGGTAATCTTAGATCCAGAGGAATGTAATAAGATGCAGAACTTCTTCCTAAAGAAAGTTAGTGATATTCTAACTGAAGTAAGGAACACCGAGCTCTGTCACTGCCCACTGATAGTGGAGGAGGTGCCTGGCTTCCAGGGTGAGAAGCTTTCAGTGTTCCCACCACTGGGCCTTGAGGCTTTTAGCAAGGTTAATGGCAGCAATTAAATCTGGCTCATCGGAAGATCTTTGCCCTCCCAAGGTGTTCAGAATGGCCTTTCCCGTGGTGGAGGGTGAACTGCTTTCTCTTCCAAACTCTTCCCTTGTGGCAGGGAAGGTACCACTCAGTTTTAAGAAAACCATGGTAACCCCATTACTGAAGAAGGTGGGGGCAGACCCTAAAAACCCAATGAACTACCGCTCAATATCTAGGTTACCTTTCCCAGCTAAAATTGTGGAACAACATGTAAACAGAATCCTGCCAGAATTTATGGAGAAGCACCAACTGCTCCACGCTCGCCAGGCAGGTTTCAGGGCGCATTACAGTACGGAATTGGTGATGCTTTCAGTACTAGATGGGCTCAGGCTGGCGGCTGATAAGAACAAGCCCTCCGTGCTGATCCTATTGGATCTTAATGCCGCTTTCGATACGGTTGACCATCAAGAGTTGATGGATCTACTACGGGTGCGGGGGATCACAGGCTCCGCCTTTCGTTGGATCTCTTCCTTTCTGAAGGATCGGTCACAGAAGGTACAGCTGGGTGGCTATGTATCAAGAGAAAGAGTACTCCCATGTGGGGTTCCCCAGGGATCTGCTCTGTCCCCACTACTATTTATCTTCAGCCTTTGGTGGCGGCATTAGCACAGCTGGACTGCCAACTGATTAATTACACAGTTGACACACAGTTGATTCTGCGGATTGATAACTCTAAGCAAGAGCAGTTGAACGCCCAGAACATCCTTAGGCTTATGATGAACTGGATGATGGCTAACTTGCTCAAAGTGAACCCAGATGAAGACAGAGGTCCTAGCAATCACCACCTATGGTAATCCTTGGATAGATAGTTTTTGGCCCCAGGAGTTAGGTGCTACCCCGACATCTGTGCCTGTCATGAAGAGTCTGGGTATTAAGTTGGATAAGAAGTTGTCAATGACCATGCAGGTGACGACAGTGGTAGGAAGCTGCATGGGCCTACTTAGGCAACTTCGGAAATTGGTACCTCACCTATCTTTCTCAATGATGCAAACTGTGGTGGCAGCACTGATTGTGTCACGACTGGAGGATGGAAATGCGTTATACATTGGGCTCCCGTACAAGCTGCTGGGTAAACTCAAAGTAGTTATGAATGACGCTGCAAGATTAATATTCAATTTACCAAGACGGGCGCATGCCGTGCCACTGCTGCAACAATTGCACTGGCTTCCAGTAAAGCAGAGGGCCAGGTTCAAGGGCTTATGGATTACACATAAGACCCTGTATGGGATGGTACCAGTCTATATTAAGGACCATCTAAGGCGATATGATGCGGGACGCTGTCTTCGTTCCTCTGAGGCAACTTTGTTGACCAGCCCACATTTTTTTTAACAAATCGACAATGGGCGGTTTGGCTTTTTCAGTCCTCCTGATACCTCAGCTGTGGAATGGACTGCCGGAAAGTTTGCGAAGAGAAAACATTCTCCTTCCAATTCGAAAGAGATTGAAAACTTTTTTGTACGAAGAGGCCTTTGGACATGATAGAGTTTGATCGAATGTTTCTGGCAAGTATTAGCTGGTGCCAGGCTGCTAACCCTTAGACAAGCGCAAAGAGGCGATGGTAATTAGGTGCTATATAAGTGGTACTAACATAACATAACCAGCTACTCACAAATTTGGCTCCAGGACAACAGGAGCGCAAATTACCTAAAATTATAGAAGAAACCTATTTTATGCTAGGTAGACATAATTTGGGAGCCAGACCTGGTAAACCACGACTAAAGAGTAATTCTGAAAAGGATAACTCTAAGCAAGCACCCGAGTCTTCTATGAAGAAAAAGTGGGATAATAAGAAAAACAAAGACAAAACTAAATCGCGGGTGAATCTCCTCAACAGGAAGCCACTGAGAAGCGCTATAACCTGCGTAACAGTGATAATATTAGACCACCTGACAGGTATCAGGCTACTGATACCTGTTCATCTTGTTCCTTTCAGGAGTCATCTGAAAACGTTCAGAGAGAGGTGGGCGGTCAGAACGCAGATCGGAGTAATACGTGAAACCAAAGAAGTACTCACAACGCTCATCAGGCAACATCATTAAACATGAAGACAAACATAAAACATCCAAACCTCAATTTAAAAAGAAGAAGGTAGCTGGACTTAACGTCGTGCATCCAGCATACACTGCTTGTGACCTGGGAGATGGCTCTGACCATGCTGGACAGCGCTGCAGAGGTCACAATAGTTCGCCAGAACCTGATGGATGGTGGCAGTAGTGCTGAGTGACTATATCAAGGTGGAAACACCCAATACATGGGTGAGTGTCCCACATTGTCTATAGGAGATGCAACTTCAGATAGAGGGGGACATACAGAGACCCATTAAAGTTCTCTTTTGGGAGAACCTGTCATTTGGCTATGACATTCTTCTGCTCGAAAAAGACTTGCCACCAGAATTCGTCATGGGCTGCCCAAATGGAGAAACGGTAATATACCCTGCCTTCTCCAACGTTGTTCTGGAACACGTGAAACATTCATATGCCAAGGAATGGGCGTTAGCACAAGCTCTGGCATTATACCACAACAATGTGGAGTGGGATGATGGTTCCCCTTATCATGAAATAACTCTGAGGTTGACCCCACAACCCGAAAGACAATACCCCATTAAAAACGAGGCTAAAAAACAAGTTACGGAAATTCTCCAACAACTTGAATACCAAGCTGTGATTGAGAGTTGCACCTCTTCTATGAATAATCCGTTGTTTCCAGTGATGAAACCAGACCATTCATATCATCTAGTATTAGGCTACAGACACTTAAACACAGCTACTTGCAAGTTTCCCGTTCAAAACGCACACAGCGCGGCTCTAATGAAAAATATAGTGAGGAATAAATACAAAACCACACTAGATATCTTGAATGAATTTTTCTGCCAAAATAAAGCGCCTGAAAGCAGGTATTCGACTGCATTCAGTGCGCTGGGTTCTCAAAACCAGTTCTATTGATTACCACAGGTGTATAAGAACAGCCCCTGGCTGCTTTCAGCCAGGGTAACAGAACTTCTAGAAAATGTTGATTCCCAGGCATTTTCCTATGTCGATGGCATATATTTGACGGATGACGACCGTTCAATACACTTCAAAAGAGTAGATCGCATAGTTGTGGGATTTGCTCATATGGGCTACAAATTTAACTTTAAAATAATCAGAGATTGCCCACCTCAATGTCCTCTTTCTGGGATATGAGCTGTCAAGTGAAGACAAAAGCCTTGCAACACATTTCTTAGAGAAGTGTGCACTCCAACTACATTAAAGAGATTACAATCCATATTTGGATTCTTAAATTTTGGCAGTACATTCCATATTACACAGAGTGGGTTAAACCGTTCTATGACCTGATTCGTCCAGACTTTTCAAGCTCACACTGGACCACTGAACACACAAACATGCTACGTTCAGTGCAAGCAGACATGCTAGCTTCAAAACATTTACACACGTGTGAATACAACAAACCTGGTGATCCGCTTAATCGAGGGGGCATCAGGGTATACCCACATTACAGTCAATGAAGGTGACACTGTACCAATTGTATTTATACACCAATGTCGAAATGTGTTTTGCACCAACAGAAAAAAGACTGACAGCGGTACAGACTTCTTTGTTGAGGGAGCGAGCACTGGCTCAGAAAAAACAACTTATTGTCGTGATCCCGGTGCTGACCTTAGAGGCCATCACAAGAGCAAGTGTTCCTAATGAGAAAGCATTACATCCACGTTGGGTACAATGGGCTAACACACTCTCCGCAACAGATGTAGACTACAGATTTGACTCTACACTACAAACACAAGCCTTTCTGCAATATGAACACAAATATCTTTTGCCTAATGACGTCATGCCTTTTGATCAGTTTGATTACTTTATCTATACTGACGGCTCTGCCCAGCCTGCCATAGGGATAAAGCACCAATACTCAACAGCATGCACAGTTGGTGACTGCACTGCACAGTTGGCTGAACATGATACTGGCACTGGAGAATACGGATCTCGGATTCCCCACACTGACTGTGTGTAATTCGTATTACTGTGTCCAATCTTATTATGAATATCTACACTATTGAAGCCAGAATGGATTCAGAGATTCAAAAGGATGCACAATCAAGCACAAGAGGCTTTGGGAGTAAGTGGCAAAGCTGAAAGATTCCTTGCTACGGACTCATGTAATACACACATTGAGTCGTCAACATGTTGGCGTACACGTTGCAGGAAATTCCATGGCTGATGAAGCTGAAAAAGCAACAGTGCAAACTTCTGCAGTCCGTGCGATAACTCATTCTAGTACGAGAATAGACAGAGACATCATGGTGGCTGTCAACGTTGCACGCAACGACACCCACCTGCCGAAAGGTTTTCCACTTAAGTACTCCTACAAGTTAGATGCACAAAATATACCATTTGCTCACATTTCTGAAATGGAGGATAGAGTAATACCAAATTCAGACTGCAGGTTAGGCTTAATTTTAGCTGCACATGATGTTCTTTCATCCTCACAAGCAGGGGTGGCTGCTACAAGCTCACTATTGCAGCAACGCTACTGGTGGCCAAGTCTTTACAAACAGACCAAGGACTTTGTCCTCAAATGCAACATCTGCCAACAGATGAAGGGTTCCACCATGGCACGCACACCACAGACACCTCTACTGATTTCAAACAAGGTTTATGTTTCCTTGCACCATTGCGGTCCTTTATAATCAGATGGGGCTTACAAGTATATCATGGTTGCAGTGGATTCTTGCTATCGATTCCTGTGGGTATCGCCACAGGGGTCGGCTGATGCCTGAATTGTTATAAAGGATCTGCAAGTCTTTATCAGGATATACGCAGTAGACACACTACATTCCAACCAAGGTCCGGCGTTCGCCTCCAGAGCATACAGAGATGCCATGGGAAGTTTGGGTGTGACTCTGTAATAATGCTCCCTGTACCATGCCGAGGGAAATGTGGTTGTGGAGAAAAAAAAAACAGGACTTAAAGCAGTCTTTAACAGCAAGGTTATTAGGATCAGGTCGCAGGTGGGTCTATCATCTATATGGGGTCCAGAGAGCACTGAACAATCTGTCTAGAAAACCCCTGGGTGGTCAGACTTGCTATGAGATCCTGTTTGGAGTTAAAATGTGGGTCCCTGACCTTGACAGTGCCAGCACACTGGCGGCGACACCACCATTTGATCTAAACGAACGTCTGACTGTTTTACAGAAACTGAACAGTTTCCGGGACGAACAAAGCAACATCCAAGTAAAACGCACCACCACTAGTGAAGTGAAGGAAGTACCGGCAGCTCCTGGTTGAATCCCGAAGATTGGAGATCTGGTCAGAGAGAAAATTGTGGATCAGAAAGAATTCGGGCCATTTTACAGAGCACCTGTACCTGTCTTGTCCGGTGAAGGTATCAGAAATGCACTTTCCCCACCTCTTGCCGGATGCGTAAATAAGAGATTTGTCCTTATTGATCTGATAAAACCACATTATGTGGCCGATTCTCAACAGTAGGCCGCATGGATCCTGGGTAGTTACCTGCCTCCTCTCACTACCCTACAGGAAGTTCCTATGGAATCTTTAATTACTGAAGATGCCTCCTCTCCCTGGCTGGGGATAGCAGAAAACAACAATGAAGTATCCCTTCTACCTGTTATTGTAACAACAACTATACAATCCCCTTGTACAGAAACACAGATTTCAATTCGGAATCCTGACACGAATACGGTCTACGTTAATGTACCACAGATCGAGTCAAATTCCCAGTTCTACAAATCGTGTAGAGCTGCCAAAAATAGATCGGACCACATCTGGCTACTTCATCGACTCTGATAGCTTCTCTTCAGATTCATTTGATTCGCCATGAGCACCACTTCTACCATTTCAGATGAAACTGCGTGTTTTCTATCTTTGGCTGAAAAAGACATACTTTATTCCTGCATGGTTACACCTGTGAATTGTAATTGCATTACTATTCCTGGTCCTTTGGATTGGTTTTGTGACAGTCTTTTTCCTGCTTCTAAACGGACACTATCTACCAGAACTCTCTGCTGTACAACTGGTGAACTTGGTTCTAAAACCACATTCATCCTCACAAAAAGAACGAAGAGACCTTTACCTGGTGAACATTTCAGCTGTTCCAGTTCCTGATGGGATTGTTTGGGATAGGGTATTGTATGATGTGTATGGCCACACTGAACTTTTACAGATTCCACATTTGTTTAAATTATCATTGAACGACATTATCACCCTTAGTACTATCTCTGATGATTGGGATATTGACAAATAGAACCCATGACGGATGGAATGCTGAACAAATCAAACATTCACCCTGTTAGACTTGGCACCATTGGCGTGGGTCTCCCTTCCATTTTTTTGCTGTTGCCTCTTATGTTTTGCTGGTTTTAGATGCTTTTGGGCACTGTGCCACTGCTGTTCAGTGCCACAGTGCAAGTGCTCCCTACAGTAAATTGATGTATGGATTAGTGACTCCATGATTGGATGATTGGTTTACTTGTCAGTCCCTAGTACAGTGCCCTGAGTGTGCCCAGGGCTTGTAAATCCAATGCTGCTGGTGGGCTTGCAGCACTGGTTGTGCCACCCACAGAAGCAGCTTGTAAAATGTGTCTCAGGCCTGCCATTGCAGAGCCTGTGTGCGGTCTGTGACTGCCATGTCGACTTGGCAAGTGCACCCACTTGCCAGTCCCTAAACCTTCCCTTATCTTCATATCAGACACCCCTAAGGTAGGCCCAAGGGCAGGGTGCATTGTAAGTATAAGGTAGGACATGCCCTGGTGTGTGTGGCATGTCCTAATAGTGAATTACAGCCATTTTCGTTTTTCACTATTGCAAGGCTACCTGTTCTCCATAGGCCAGAATGGGCAGTTTGATTATTACACCTTATAATCCTAACTGACCCAGGGAACATGGTAGAAAAACGAATTTAGTATGCCTGAACTCAGAATGATAAAATACATCTTTTAGTGAAGTTGGTTTTAACATTCTGTGTTTGAAAATACCACTTTTAGAAAGTGGGTATTTTCTTGCCTAAACTTCCAAGCCTGCCTCTGCTAGGTTGTGTATTCCTTGTCTGGAGATTGAGTGACAGGGGCTGGGGGTGGCTACAGGAGACAGGGTGAGTCAGCACAGGGCTGAATAGAAAGATCTGCATCCAGAGTGGAGGGAGGAGTTGCACCTGGGTCTGAATAGGGCTGTGCCTGCCTTCCACAATGCTGGCTCAACCTCCTGCCGGGCGTCTGATGGCTCTGCCCCTCACTCACAAAGGAAAGAAGGAGTCAGAAAAACAAAGTGCTCCAGGACTGACCAGAACTGGTTTTGGACTAGGCAGAGGCCTCTCTGCCTTCAGAGAACAAAGAGAAACTGTGTATAAAAAGGGGACCCAGACCCCTAGGAAATTAGATCACTTCTGGGAAATCAAGAAACCTGTTGCCAAGGAGAAGAACCGGAGAAGCTGAAGGAGGAGTACTGCCCCTGTGCTGTTTTGCTGATTGGGGTTGGCCTGCAGTGGTTGCTTTCTACCAAGGACAGGAGAAAAGACTTTGCTGTGCTTTGTCATCTTGAAGAAGAGAATCTCCAAGGGCTTGAACTAGAGCTTGCCTCCTGCCTGAAGTCTCAGGGATACAAGACTTCACCAACCAGCTCCCCCTGCATTCCCTTGCTGGGAATTGAAGTGCCTGCTGTTGTGCTGGGCCTTCTGAGAGACTGCGTGTCGCTGGGAGCTGGAAGCGCGACGCAACAACGAGAAGCGTGTCGCCGCCGCAGCCGCGGTCATCGCATCGCCAAGGAAGCGAGACGCCCGCTGTCATCCTCGCATCGCCGAAGCGCGGCGCATCACCGGAGAAGCGGGACGCTGCCACAGAGGTCATCGTCGCATCACCGGAGAAGCGCGTCGCAGGGCCTGTCGCGGCTCCAAAGATCATCGAGTCGCCGCACGGCCGTCGGGCGTGCACGCATCACACCAACGTTGTCACATCGCAACCAAGACGCCATTTTGTCGCATCGTACCGGAGAAGAGTATCGCATCGAGGTGCCATCTTGTCGCATCGCACCGGAAAGCAGTAAGAAACCGACGCATCTCCTCCCCACACAGTAAGGAAGCGAGCATCAACTCCCTGCGCAGCAGTAAGGAACCGACGCATCCACTCCCCTGAGTGTAAGGAACCGACGCATCACCTTCCCTGCGACCCTTTTGTTTTCTTTGCGTTACGCATTCAAGGTACATTGAGAGTAAAGTGTCGCATTTACAACTTGAGAGAACTGAACTATTTTATAACCTTTTAAAGTCTATTTTTGAGTACAGTATTGTGGATTTTTGCTATTGGGTCTTGTGATAAGTCTATATAAAGATTACTTATTTTTACATAACAACCTGTGTGGTGTCCATCTGTAGTGTTTTCACTGTATTACTGTATGTGTTCCCAAATGCTTTACACACTGCCTCTGAGATAAGCCTGTCTGCTCGTGCCAAGCTACCAGGGGGTGAGCAGGGGTTATTTTAGGAGTGTATCCCCCTTATCCTGACTAGAAGCAAGGGTCCCTATTTGGACAAAGGTGCAAACCATTGCCAACTAGAGACCCCCAGTTCTAACATTGGTGGTCAGCGGTGAGGATTTGGACTTGCATTTGTGATTCATATACAGTGATTGGTGTACACTACTAGTGAGTGCAGACCAATACGCGACCACATACATTTTGAAAGGACTTTTTTTTCCTGGGAACCTTTATTTTTGTTGAGAACTGCCAATTTTCACAATGAGCAAAAGAGGATCCATTGCACCTGCAGATATTGAATTTGAAGAAGATAGGGTTGATACCTACACTGTGCCAGAGCTCAAAGCCGTTTGTAAAAAGTTTAAAATCTCTATGAGAGGCCTCACCAGGAAGGAGGAGCTTCAAAAGGCGCTGAGGGCCTGGTTGGAAGCACGGAATGCCGGTGGGCAGCCCGAGGAGCCTGTGGAGGAGGCAGAGAATTTAGATGAGCAGCTTGAGGGGCCATTAGGCTTACCCGGGAGGAGAGTGCCTTCCAGGGAGGGCAGCAGTGTTTCTCAAAGGGCCTGTCTCCAGAGGAGCTGGAGGACAGGGACAAAAGCAGGATGCATGAAATAGAAATGGCCAAACTGAAACAGGGAAGCCATGATAGCCTTGAGCACAAGAAATTGGAGTTGGAAAGTAAGAGGTTGGCCATGGAAGAAAAAAGGATGCTTTTAGAGCATGAGAGAGTGGTGAGGGAGCTAGAGCTAAAGGCTAGGAGCCTAGAGATCACTCCCTCTGGTGGCAGCACACCTCCAGTGCCTGTAGAAAGTAGAGTATACATCCCCAAGGAGGTTATTAAGGATTTCATGAAGGGGGAGGACATTGGGCAATGGTTTAAAGCATATGAGATCGCCATGACATCACACCGGGTCCCTGAGAAGGATTGGGGAGCGGGGTTGTGGGGCCGCTTTACAGGTGAGGGAAGGGAAACCTTGCTAGCCTTGCCCACAGAGGATCAGATGTCCTATGCCCACCTGAAGGAATCTTTAGTGGCAAGGTATGGGTTAACTCCAGAGCTTTATAGGCAGAAGTTTAGGAACTGCAAAAAGCTGGAGTCTAGTACCTGGGTGGAGTATGTGTCTTATTTTTGCAGAGCATTGGATGGATGGGTGAAGGGTAGCAAAGTAAATGACTTGCAGGGGTTCTATGATTTAATTGCATGGGAGCACTTGTCCAGTAGTTGTTTTCCAGAGCTACGCCAGCACCTTGTTGACAGTAAGCTGACTAATCCTAGGAAGCTTGCTGAGGAGGCGGACCGCTGGGTCAGTACCCGGGTCCACAAGGGTCTTGTGGGAGACTCCGCCAAAGGTGGGCAGGGTCCCCAGCAGAAGAGTGGGGGACAAGGGTAAACAGAAGGAGTTCCAAAAAGGGCCCCAAAGTAAACCCCAGGAGAACCAAGGTAAGGGTTCCCAGCCTCCCACTGAGAAAAGACCATGGGTCCCAACAGATAAGTCTGTTCAGAAGGGGCCCAAAGCATGTTTTAGTTGTGGTCAGGTGGGTCACTTTGTAGGAAGTCCCAAGTGCCCCAATACCGTGACCACTGCACCCACTGGTGCACCACCCCGGCAGATGGCTAGTGTAGCCCTGGGGGAGGAGTTGGGTGCCCAAGGTGGGTGGGGTCCCGCAGAGATGTCCCTGGTCTCTTTAGGAGACAGTGAGATGGTCCCTAGGACCCAGCTGCCTGATAACACTAAAAATACAGGCAGTGGGTGACCATCAATGGCCATAGGGTGGAGGCTCTCAGAGACACCGGGGCCAGTGTGACAGCTGTCAGTTGTCGGCTGGTGTCTGAGGAGCAGGTGGTCCCCAACGTATTCTACCCTGTAGTTGCCACTGACAACTCAGAGAGCCACTGCAAGGTGGCCCAGGTTCCCTTTGAGTGGGGGGGTCTCAGGTATCCTTCAAGTAGCTGTGAGGCCAGCCATGCTTGTTGACTGTCTGCTAGGCAATGATTTGGAGAGCTCCCCTTGGGCGAAGGTGGAGCGGAGGTCTCATTTGGAGATGTTGGGTCTGCCAGAGTGGGCGTGTGTGACCACTCGGTCAATGGCAGCCGGTAAGGGTATTCAGGAGAACCTGGAGCCTGGAAGAAAGGCCCAGGTGCCTGCCTTAAAGAGAGGAGGCGGGGGCACGGGAAACCGGCCCCCAAAGTTCCCACGGTCCAGGAGGAGGCAGACCTTGAGGGGGATACCCTGGAACCTACAGGGGAACAAGTGGCTGAACTGGGGGACCTGCCTGAGCTGACCCATTGGCAGCAGGAAGGAGGCCCCTCCAGGGAAGAGTTCTGCGAGGAGCAGAAGAAGTGCCCTTCTCTTGAGGGCTTGTGGCAACAGGCTGCAAGCCAGGCAGCAGGTGATCAGTCTGGATCACACTGGATCTACTGGGAGAATGGTCTCCTGTATAGTGAGCCTAAGGTTGCTGAGCCTGGGTCAGCCCGTGTGCTGGTGGTACCCCAGCGCTTCAGAGCCTTCCTACTGGGTCTGGCTCATGATGTGCCTTTAGCAGGACATTTGGGGCAAGACAAGATCTTTCAAAGGCTTGTCACCCACTTTCATTGGCCCCAAATGCGCAAGAGTTCAGATACTCATTGCAGGACCTGTCAGACTTGCCAGGCAAGTGGTAAGAGTGGGAGGAAGCACAAGGCTCCTCTCCAACCTTTCCCTGTTGTCAGCACCCCCTTTGAGAGGGTGGGTATTGACAGTGTGGGGCCTCTGGATCCCAAGACAGCCATGGGCAACAGGTTCATCCTGGTCTTGGTGGACCATGCCACCCGGTACCCGGAAGCCATCCCTCTTCGGACAGTGACGGCCCCCGTGGTGGGACGTGCACTGATGGGGATTTTCTCCCGTGTGGGGTTCCCCAAGGAGGTGGTGTCCGACCGTGGTACCAACTTCATTTCCAAGTATATGAAGTCCCTGTGGCAGGAGTGTGGTGTAACCTATAAGTTCACCACTCCTTACCACCCCAAGGTAATGGGCTGGTTGAGAGATTCAACCGGACCCTGAAAGGCATGATTATGGGTCTTGAAGAACCCATGAGGCGTAAGTGGGACGTCCTCTTGCCATGCCTGCTCTTTGCTTACAGAGAGGTGCCCCAGAAGTCCTTAGGGTTCAGTCCCTTTGAACTGCTGTACGGCCATCCTGTAAGAGGACCTCTGAGTCTGGTCAAGGAAGGCTGGGAGGAAGCTCCCAGGAAAACTCCCCAGGATGTATTTAGTTACATGCTGGCCTTCAGGAACCAGACTCTGCGTTTCAGACAACACGCTGAGGCGAATCTGGAAGCCAGCCAGGAAGAGATGAAACGTTGGCATGATCAGAATGCCACTCTGATCGAGTTTCAGCCTGGACAAAAGGTTTGGGTCATGGCCCCAGTGGAGCCCTGTGCGCTCCAGGATAAGTGGACCGGACCATTTGAGGTGGTGGAGCGCAAGAGTGATGTCACCTACTTGGTGGACTTGCAGTCTCCCAGGAACCCCTTGCGGGTCCTGCATGTGAACCGCCTGAAGCCCCACTTTGAGAGGTCTGAAGTGGGCATGCTCTTAGCAACAGATGCTGGGATGGAAGAGGAGACTGAACCTCTTCCTGACCTCCTGTATGCAAAAGAGCAAGATGGGTCAGTGGATGGTGTGAACCTCTCTCCCACCCTGACCCCTGAGCAGCAGAATGACTGTCGCCAACTGTTGGGGCAGTTTTCTGATCTGTTCTCCCTGACTCCCAGTATCACTGAATGGTGCATCCATGATGTGGACACTGGGGACAGTCCTCCTGTGAAGCACAAAACTTACAGAGTGACTGACAGGGTGAGAGCTTGCATCAAGGAGGAGGTCTCCAAGATGTTTGCCTTAGGGGTGATTGAGTCCTCTAACAGCCCTTGGGCCAGCCCAGTGGTTTTGGTCCCAAAGGCTGCCGCGCCTGGTGCCACACCCGAACTCCGGTTCTGTGTGGACTACCGAGACTCAATTCAGTCACCAGGACTGACGCGCACCCCATCCCCAGAGCTGATGAGCTCATTGATCGGTTAGGGGCTGCCCGGTACCTCAGCACGTTTGATCTAACGTCTGGATACTGGCAGATTGCCTTAACTGATGGGGCCAAAGAGAAGTCAGCATTCTCCACACCAGATGGGCACTACCAATTCCGGGTGATGCCCTTTGGGATGAAGAATGCCCCTGCCACCTTTCAGAGGTTGGTCAACCAGGTGTTGGCTGGGCTGGAGGATTTCAGTGCCGCCTACCTGGATGACATTGCAGTGTTCAGCGCCACTTGGGAGGAACATCTGCACCACCTCTGGAAAGTGTTGAAGGCGCTGCGGAGGGCAGGCCTCACGATCAAGGCGAGTAAGTGCCAGATCGGGCAGGGTTCTGTGGTGTACTTGGGACACCAGGTTGGGAGCGGCCAGGTGGCGCCCTACAACCCAAGATAGATACCATCCTGGCTTGGGAACCCCCAAAACCCAGACAGAGGTGAGAGCCTTCTTAGGACTCACCGGGTATTACAGGAGGTTTGTCAAGGGGTATGGCAACATTGTTGCACCCTTGACTGAGCTGACTTCCAGGAAGCAGCCCAGGAAAGTGAACTGGACTGATGCCTGCCAAAAGGCTTTTGATGCCCTGAAATCTGCCATGTGCACGGCGCCCGTGCTTCAGGCGCCCAACTTCTCAAGGGAATTCATTGTGCAGACAGATGCTTCAGAGCATGGTGTTGGGGCTGTGCTTTCACAGATGAATGAGGAGGGCCTAGACCAACCTGTAGCCTTTATTAGTAGGAGGTTACTCCCACGGGAACAGAGGTGGAGTGCGATTGAACGTGAGGCATTTGCTGTGGTCTGGGCACTGAAGAAGTTGAGACCATACTTGTTTGGGACTCACTTCCGGGTTCAGACAGACCACAGGCCCCTCAGATGGTTAATGCAGATGAGGGGTGAGAACCCAAAACTGTTGAGGTGGTCCATTTCCCTACAGGGGATGGACTTCACGGTGGAACACCGCCCTGGTACAGAACACGCCAATGCTGATGGTCTGTCCAGATTTTTCCGCCTTAGTGATGAGAACTCCCAGGAGGAAGGGTAGTTCTCCCCACATTTCAGCTGGAGGGGACACGTGTTAGACTTGGCACCATTGGCGTGGGTCTCCCTTCCATTTTTTGCTGTTGCCTCTTATGTTTTGCTGGTTTTAGATGCTTTTGGGCACTGTGCCACTGCTGTTCAGTGCCACAGTGCAAGTGCTCCCTACTGTAAATTGATGTATGGATTAGTGACTCCATGATTGGATGATTGGTTTACTTGTCAGTCCCTAGTACAGTGCACTGAGTGTGCCCAGGGCTTGTAAATCCAATGCTGCTGGTGGGCTTGCAGCACTGGTTGTGCCACCCACAGAAGCAGCTTGTAAAATGTGTCTCAGGCCTGCCATTGCAGAGCCTGTGTGCGGTCTGTGACTGCCATGTCGACTTGGCAAGTGCACCCACTTGCCAGTCCCTAAACCTTCCCTTATCTTCATATCAGACACCCCTAAGGTAGGCCCAAGGGCAGGGTGCATTGTAAGTATAAGGTAGGACATGCCCTGGTGTGTGTGGCATGTCCTAATAGTGAATTACAGTCATTTTCGTTTTTCACTATTGCAAGGCTACCTGTTCTCCATAGGCCAGAATGGGCAGTTTGATTATTACACCTTATAATCCTAACTGACCCAGGGAACATGGTAGAAAAACGAATTTAGTATGCCTGAACTCAGAATGATAAAATACATCTTTTAGTGAAGTTGGTTTTAACATTCTGTGTTTGAAAATACCACTTTTAGAAAGTGGGTATTTTCTTGCCTAAACTTCCAAGCCTGCCTCTGCTAGGTTGTGTATTCCTTGTCTGGAGATTGAGTGACAGGGGCTGGGGGTGGCTACAGGAGACAGGGTGAGTCAGCACAGGGCTGAATAGAAAGATCTGCATCCAGAGTGGAGGGAGGAGTTGCACCTGGGTCTGAATAGGGCTGTGCCTGCCTTCCACAATGCTGGCTCCACCTCCTGCCGGGCGTCTGATGGCTCTGCCCCTCACTCACAAAGGAAAGAAGGAGTCAGAAAAACAAAGTGCTCCAGGACTGACCAGAACTGGTTTTGGACTAGGCAGAGGCCTCTCTGCCTTCAGAGAACAAAGAGAAACTGTGTATAAAAAGGGGACCCAGACCCCTAGGAAATTAGATCACTTCTGGGAAATCAAGAAACCTGTTGCCAAGGAGAAGAACCGGAGAAGCTGAAGGAGGAGTACTGCCCCTGTGCTGTTTTGCTGATTGGGGTTGGCCTGCAGTGGTTGCTTTCTACCAAGGACAGGAGAAAAGACTTTGCTGTGCTTTGTCATCTTGAAGAAGAGAATCTCCAAGGGCTTGAACTAGAGCTTGCCTCCTGCCTGAAGTCTCAGGGATACAAGACTTCACCAACCAGCTCCCCCCCTGCATTCCCTTGCTGGGAATTGAAGTGCCTGCTGTTGTGCTGGGCCTTCTGAGAGACTGCGTGTCGCTGGGAGCTGGAAGCGCGACGCAACAACGAGAAGCGTGTCGCCGCCGCTGCCGCGGTCATCGCATCGCCAAGGAGGCGAGACGCCGCTGCCGCTGTCATCCTCGCATCGCCGAAGCGCGGCGCATCACCGGAGAAGCGGGACGCTGCCACAGAGGTCATCGTCGCATCACCGGAGAAGCGCGTCGCAGGGCCTGTCGCGGCTCCAAAGATCATCGAGTCGCCGCACGGCCGTCGGGCGTGCACGCATCACACCAACATTGTCACATCGCAACCAAGACGCCATTTTGTCGCATCGTACCGGAGAAGAGTATCGCATCGAGGTGCCATCTTGTCGCATCGCACCGGAAAGCAGTAAGAAACCGACGCATCACCTCCCCACACAGTAAGGAAGCGAGCATCAACTCCCTGCGCAGCAGTAAGGAACCGATGCATCCACTCCCTGAGTGTAAGGAACCGACGCATCACCTTCCCTGCGACCCTTTTGTTTTCTTTGCGTTACGCATTCAAGGTACATTGAGAGTAAAGTGTCGCATTTACAACTTGAGAGAACTGAACTATTTTATAACCTTTTAAAGTCTATTTTTGAGTACAGTATTGTGGATTTTTGCTATTGGGTCTTGTGATGAGTCTATATAAAGATTACTTATTTTTACATAACAACCTGTGTGGTGTCCATCTGTAGTGTTTTCACTGTATTACTGTATGTGTTCCCAAATGCTTTACACACTGCCTCTGAGATAAGCCTGTCTGCTCGTGCCAAGCTACCAGGGGGTGAGCAGGGGTTATTTTAGGAGTGTATCCCCCTTATCCTGACTAGAAGCAAGGGTCCCTATTTGGACAAAGGTGCAAACCATTGCCAACTAGAGACCCCCAGTTCTAACACACCCCTAGTCACAGATCTGGGTTTAATCCATCGTTTTTTTGCTCACCACGCCACCCCAGTTTGGACCCAGCCATATGCAAATCAGTCTTGACCCTGCTCCCCATGGGAACAGTCCAGCCTGAACTGTCAGGCCAGGTCCTCCCTGGACCGGAAACAAGCATCCTAGGACCGGTTTTGGGGTATCACCCCCATATCAGCCAGGCTAGCTTGACTCCAGTGGCACAGTGAGCACGGGACCCACGTCTTGGTATACCCTTCCCACTTAGGGCAACAAAAGCAAAAAGAACGAGCTTCATTACACAGAGACCTAAAACATACTGAAGCACTACTAGGAACGCAGGAGATTGCAGCTAGATCGGCTCCCAGAGCATTGACCACATTGAGGTAAACCACGCACATCTAATAGAACAACTACGCTGTATATTTAAGGCATATCAGGGCAAGATGCACATGGAGGGAGATAAATCGCTCCACCTTTTGGCCTGTCTCCTTCGCAGCGCGGCATCAACACAACCCATTATTAGAGATCACTTGGATCACATACACACCAGCCAGGCAGACATACATGAGGCCTTCACAGAGTATTATTGGAGATTATATGATCCCCCACATGTTGGGCACCAGGCAGAATTACAAACTTGCTTGCCGGCTTAGAACTAACACTCCGTGACCCACCAGTGAGAGAGGAGAAGAATAACCCTGTGATGGTGCAGTAGATACGCACGGTGATAAAGGGAACTGCCACGTTCAAATCTCTGTGATTGGACGGATTTCTTGCTGAGTTTTATAATGCTTATGGGCCATACTTGGACCCTAGATTGCTGGAAGAATATCAGAAAGCCCTAAACGAAGGGAACCTGCCATAGTCTATGCGTGAATCCCTACAGGTATCCCTAGTTAAGCCTGACAGAGACCCGATGGAACTGACATCCTACCGCCCATTGTCAATGTTGGGAATGGACTATAAAATCCTGAGGAAGGTGGTGGTGCTCCGGCTGATCAAACATATGACTCATCTGGTCCATGCTGACCAAAATGGTTTTATTCCGGATAGATCCACCACACTTAACATCAGGAGGCTGCACAAGGTATTGGAGTTGGCCCCAGGGCGGTGGCCATATGTGGCCTGCCTGAGGTTAGATTTAGAAAAGGCATTTGACACCGTCAACTGGGGCTACCTTTTTGCCACCTTATCGCTGGCGACTAAAGCCTGGAATCTCCTTCCTAGCCATCTCCGTTTCATTCAGACAGAATTAATTTTCAGGAAAGCGTTGAAAACCTGGATCTTTGGAGCCTCAGAAGCCTTACGCCTCTCACTTATCTGATTTCTGCAGTTTACCCTCTGAACGTTATGCACGGCCTGCTTAGTGCCATGATGCTCCTAGGAGTGACAGTTGCGCTCTATAAATACTTATACATAAATAAAATGGATATTGCAGGGAGTTTGCTGAGATTCATACGACTCGTCTATACAATGCCAACTGCTGGGTAAAAATAGGTCAATATGTGTTGCCCTCTTTCTTGGTGAGCAGGGGCACTCAGCAGGGTTGTCCACTCTCCCCTCTGCTCTTTACCCTGACAATGGAGCCACTGGCCCAGCGGCTCTGTCAGGAGGGTGGCGTCTGGGGTATCCCATTGGACGAAGGAGTCCATATAGTCTCAATGTACGCAGATGATGAGCTTCTTTATATATGGGACATTCGCATGGGGGTCACCGTGATTGCAGGGATACTGGAGGGATTTCGGCAGGTGTCAGGATTGGGAGTCAACTGGACAAACTCTTGTGTATTTCCTCTATGTGAGAATTGCCCCCCACAGGCAGTTATGGTGGGAGACCAGGTGGTGAGGTGGGAACCTCGCACTTTCCGTTATCTGAGTATCCGCATCTACCACACTACACAGGATCTCATTGATGGGCATTTGACTAGGAACATATCCTCCCTGTGCCCACAGTTGGCCTTCTGGAGTTCTCTACCGCTTCCGGTACAAGGGCGAATATCTTTTACTAAAATGGTAATGCTCCGCCGCCTTATATACTTTTTTTTATAATTTACCAGTGCTGGTACCCCCAATCCACCTCACAGCGCTACATTCCATGTTGGGGGCGTTCATTTGGAACAGGGGCAGGAGACTAGTGGCACTCTGTAGACTGCAGTTGCCACTGGAGAGGGGAGGCCTAGGAGCACCAAATGTTAAACATTATTTTGCTGCGCAGTTGCAGCGGCCTACAAGATGGTTAGCAGCTGGATGAGGTAGGCGGGTTTCCGACACTCAGGGTGCAAGAAATGGGGGGGGAGGGGGGTGAATGGTCTGGTGAGCATAGCCTGCCAATGCTATAAGAGAGGCTTATGTATTATGCCATACATAACTCCATATACTACGGCTATTGGCCTGAACCTCATGGTGCCAATTCACACACACACATAGGTAGGGGAAGGTTTGGCAGTATGGAGAAAGGCTAGGTTGCCCTCTGTATAAGACCTGTTTAGAGACGGGGCACTATTACCCTTTGGGCAATTACAGGAGAAACATGAGTTGCCGGTGGGGTATTTTCTAGCCTACAGAATGCTAGTGGTAAAGTTGGGTTGTCTGTGGAATGTAACAGACACTGAACCCGAACAACACCCACTGATTTACTCCAGACACATATGGGGAATGGCCACAAACTCATAACCTGGTTCATCAAAGCCTTGGCTCACCCGACTACCAAGCCCTTGTTACCCACGCGCTGACTTTTGGAGACGGATATAGGCCATAACCTGACACATAAGGAATGGGAACGAGCCATTCACTATCCATATAAGGTGTTCAGAAATGCCAAATTCCGGTACATACAATAGAATATACTGCATAGGGCATATCTCATTCCTGCTGCCTTACATACAATATTTGGCTCCTATCCCCTTTTTCCCTAGGTGCCATGCACACAACACGGATATGGTACATATCTTCTGGTCGTGCCCAGCCGCTGCAGCTCTGTGGACTGAAGTTACAAATACAATAACTACCCTGACAGATCGTACAGACCTTTACACTCTGGAAGGTGCATTACTGCTGTTATACAGGCGTAAAAGGCCCAAAAAGTGACCAGCAGATTCATAGATTTGGCGATGCTCATAACTCGTTGTGCCATGGCGATGCACTGGAAAGCAACCACACTTCCGACAATACAGCATTGGTGCGCAGCGACACAAAAATGGGATCGGGCTGAGGCGGTTGTGTTGCGGAGGGAAGAGGCTAGGGGCCTTCCTAAGATCCCTATTGCTAAGCATAGGGAGAATATATTTTCCTCGGACGGGTAATGGTTATTAGAACATGGAGTGTCCTGAACCCCACCTGGTGACCCTAATAGAGTCTGGTGAAGCAAGAGACGTTATTATTCCGTTATGCCTGATGGGTTAGCGGACTGCTGTTCCCACTTCTCGTGTGTGGGGGGAGGGGTGAAGGGGGCTCTGGGGCTATGAGATGGTGTAAGTTGGATTGTTTATACACTTGATATTGCGGGATGCACCCCATAGATGGTCTGCAAGCCATAATGTATGCGAACTTTATCAATATACATACTGTTATTGTGATCTGCTACTTGGTTTAGTTTGTTTGACACCAATATTATTTCATAATGAACCATGTACTCCTGTCACAGTTTGATATCTATTGCATCGGGAGCCTCGTACAAACGTCCATACTCAATTATATCGCATAATGTGCTTATTATGACCTAAAAATCAATAAAAAATTGGTTAAAAAACAACAGTGTGATACAATCAAGCTATATTTGGAAATAACACTGTAGATGCAATCATAATACCATTTTGTTATGCCACAATCCACGTTGATATGTGTGATTCACGTTTGGTCCAGGGTCAGGTAATTGCTTTTGAATGGTTGCAGTCTTGCAAAGTGTACATAGTAGAGCTCAATAGCTTGAGACAGGGTTATATCAGAATTAGCGAACAAGTCACCATTATTTGCAAAAGAACTCTCCCTAGATCTCTCATATCTTGGGATGACTCGTCAGTAGCCTAATTAAAGACTTCACTTTTCCTTGGAAGCTGAAGACCATCAACGAACCTCCACATGACTCCATTCTTAATGATGTAACCAGTAGAAGTAAGAAACACCAGTTGCAGCCCTAAAACGCTGATATAGTGGCCAAGATGGCGGAGTGAGCGGATGCGTGGTTCCTGAGCTCCACTCCCGCCGGGCCTGCAAGCACTATCTACGGCATCCCCCAGCACCCAGCTCCCCCGTCGACAGCGCCTGGGGGTCGTGAGCAGAGGGGCATCTCGTCCCCCCGAGAGGCTGGATTGAGCAGATGCCGGCGGCCCCGGGGCTGTGGCGTGGAGGACGGGGCAGCACAGAGCCTGGTGCACGGCCCGTCGGTGGGCCTCGGACTGCAGCGGGCCCCCAACGCATCTCCTAGCAGAACCTTCGAATGCCCCTGTGGGCCCGGATTGACTCCCCGCTCCCGATCCCCGCCACGGAAGCCTATCGGAGGGCGGAGGCCTGGGTCCGGCCCGGGGGCTGGCGGCGCGGCCTCTCCTGGCCGGGACCATCACACGGACCCACGGGCTCATCGGCGGCGCCTGACTAAGCCCACTGAAGTGTGCGGGCCTCTCTGGCGGCACGGCGGCAGTCGGTGGGTGCGCAGTGCAAGGTGGGAGCCCCCTGGCCCTGTCCTGGGGCTGGTCGAGGCTCTCGGACTGTCTGATCGCCGGCGGCGGCCTACCGTGGGCCTGTGGAGTGGGGCCACCACACTGTGCAGCGGAGGACGATCTGGTGGATCCTTGGTGGCGGATCATAGCGGAGGAGGAGACTGTTTGCACGCTCCTGGGCCAGGAGACAACATCTGGTCCTCTTGCGGGAAGGGCCTGCCACGAGGGGAGGGTGCCGGAACCTTCCCCCCTGCAAATCCCTCTAGACACTTGCTTCCCGCTGTTCGAGGGCCTAGACCAACATGCCCCACCCATCGGGGATTACCCAGCGCGGACTGGTGTGGCCTGGTGTCCTCCCGGCCCCCCCCCAGGTGAGGTCTCGAGCGCGGGGCCCTCGTGGGACCAGCGGCGTGCAGTGGACGACAGAAACGGAGAGCACAGGTACGGGGGTGCGCCGGGGGGGGCCCTTCTGCAGTGATCACCACATCGTGACTGGGGGACCTGCTGTCCAGCTACCTAGGGCCGAACTGTGAGGGCCTCGGGGGGAGACAGCAACACTGTTGGGGACTCTCTGCGACTGCTTGGCATCCCCTGCGCGCCCAGCGGGTCCGGAGTGCGGGGCTTCTCCAGAGACTCTGAACCCGGTTTGCATTTGGTCCCCCCGCAAGCTCTGGTGACTCGACGGTCCCTGGGGTCGCCCTTTACATAGCCCGCGATCTGGCCCGCCTTTGGGTCTGGATGCCCCTGGTAGCCTCGGGGGCCCTTTGCCTGCCACCTGACATTGAACTTACACCGGAGTCTTGCCAAGATTCAGTGGAGTGCTGATACCTCCAGCGGAGTACCTGAGGGTGAGCGACGCTTCTACTGGGGGCCTTCGAGCTTCCTTCATCATCAGACGGCCCCCCGGTGCACCCAGCTCCTTTCCTCTGGGTCCGTTCCCAGTTTGGGCCTCCACGATGGCTACCGCCAAAACCAAGAAAGAACGGTCCGTCCGGGACCTCCTCCTAAAGTCTGCAGGGGACGCTTCAGGATCTAACTCGACAGCAGGCGGTGACGGCCCAGATGCTGCAGTCACTAGGGAGTTCTTGGAGGCGTTGTTTGCTTCTCAGAGGGAAGACATCCTGGCCATCAAAACGGACCTGCAGGCTGACTTGCGGGAGGTGCAGAGAGACGTCGATGCTGTGGGGGAGCGGGTGGCCTCCCTGGAGGACTCAGCAACCACCAGAGAGGAGGAGATCGCAGCACTCCAGCAAGAGGTTTTAGGACTGCGCGACCAGCATCTGGACCTCCAGGCGCACACCGAGGATCTGGAGAAAAGGTCGAGGAGGAACAACGTCCGCATCCGAGCAGTCCCAACCGGGGCAGAGGGGGACGACCTCGTGGGATATGTCCAAGACCTCTTCCGAACAGTCCGGAATGCGTCGGCAGACTCCACCATCAAGATTGATCGTTGCCACCGTGTGGGCCCGCTGCGGCGGTCGAACCGCCCTCCCGCAGACATTTTAGTGTGTGTACATGAATTCACGGAGAAAGAGGAGATTCTCAAGGCGGCCCGTTCGAGCCAGCCTCTACACTTCCGAGACAACTCTCCCCAATTGTATCAGGATCTGGCTGCCAGTACTCTGCAAAAGAGGAGGGATTTCCGCCCCATCACCAACCACCTGCGCTCTCAGAACATTTCTTATTCGTGGGGCCATCCATTCCGCCTCATTTTCCGCGCCGGCGGGAGCCTGCACCAGGTCTCCTCCCTGTCCGACGCCTGCAAGGTGCTGAGCCTCAACATCGACGACCTGCCCTCCCTGCCGGATGCCCTGGAGCCGGACACACAGAGATCTCAGGGGCGCGGGCCCCAGGGGGGTCGGGCGTGGGTCGCCTTTGCCCTGATCCCGCCACAATTATTAAAGAGCGGTCTGTTGTCCTGCGGACCCTGGCCGGCACAGAAGGGGACAGCCTAGACTCTAATGATTGACTGTGATAAGTCTTAGGGGTTGATTTACTCACCTTTGGCCCGCTGGGGGTGGGGGAATCTTCTCTTCTCCTCTCTGGATAGGAGCGTACTCGCTCCCTTGGTGGACCCCAACCTTTGCTGACCAGCTTCACGATGGACTTCATGGGCTTGCCCAGGTTAATGTTCTGTTGTTTCAGGGTTTGTTTTTCTTCTTATGGGGTGAGGGGGGTCCTCTCTCCGGTGAGCTTTTTCTTTAATGCTTTTTTATCAAGCTATGTCTGAGTGCTTATGCCCTAGGGGCCCCTCTCGTGCTTTGCCTCTCAGCGCATTCCTAACGGCCTTAGCAGCAGCTTTAGATGGTTCGTCTTGTACAGATGGAAGTCACGGTAGTTAGCTTCAACGTTCAAGGTCTAAACAACCCTACTAAGCGGAAGGCAGTCCTCTCCCTGCTGGAACATTCGGGTAGTGATGTGTGTCTCCTTCAGGAGACCCACCTTCTCCATAACGATACTCACCTTATGCACCATAGAGAATTTCCTCTGCAGTTTTGGTCCTCCGGGAAAAGTAAGCGGGGCGGGGTGGCTATCCTACTCTCAAAGCGCTTTAGGGGTTTGGTGGTGGGTCCTGTCGCAGAGATCAAGGGGCGCCTCCTAGTGCTGCGGTTCCGTATAGGGTCCTCTCACATAACTATAGCCTCCATTTACTCCCCAAATGAACAGCAAGAGAAATTCCTGCTGGATGCAGTTGCTGAAGTCCTTCACACACCCGATTCCATGGTGGTGGTGGGGGGTGATCTCAACCTAGTTATGGATGCAGCGCAGGACCGTCCTGGCTCGAGATCCGGGGGGGCTGGAGCCATCTCAGTGAGTGGTAGCGAATGGTTGAGCGATGGGGGGGATCAAAGATGCCTGGCGTTGCTTACACCCAGATGTACAAGATTACTCTTACTACTCAGCGGCCCACAAGACCTACGCCCGTCCGGATCACTTCTTCGTCACCCAGACCGCATGGGCTTGTACCGCAGATTCCACTATTGAGGCCCGCTCCCTTTCAGACCATGCACACATTACCCTGACCCTGCGCTTCCCATCCATACCGTCACCCTCATCACATTGGCGCCTAAGAGATTCACTGCTTCGGTCCCCGACGGTAGTGGACGATGTCAGGCGTTGCCTGACCGACTACTTGCGCTTAACGACGTTGGCTCCACGCCACTGTCTTCGGTGTGGGAGGCACTTAAAATGGTCGCGAGAGGGGCCTTCATCGCCAAAGCGGCTTATGAGAACAAGACTAGGCAGACTAAACGTGCGGAAATAGAAGCTAAAGTAAGGGAGCTGGAAGCCATTCATAAGCGTACCGGTGCCCACAGAATTTGGCGCCAGTTGGAGAAGGAGCGACTCCAGCTGAAACATTTAGATCTCGATCGGGCCGAGTATGCTGTGGTTCGGCTGAAGCACAAATACTATGTGGGCTCTAATAAAGGTGGTCGCATGTTGGCTCATTGTCTCCGCAGTCAGCGTGCGGCTCAGGCTATTAAGGCGATACGGGGAGAGAGCGGGTCTGAGGTCACAGATGATGCAGGGATAGTGGCGGCCTTTCGATCTTTTTATGAGACCCTATACTCCGCTGACTCCTCCAATCTGGCTGACCCTGGTGAGTACCTCCTAGGCGCGGTGGTCACTCCTCTTCCGCCCAGCGAGGCAGAGGGGTTGGAGGCCCCCATACGAATAGAGGAGGTGATCTCTGCTATCGCCCGACTGAAGCCCCTAAAGGCACCGGGCCCCGACGGCTTTAGCGCTCTTTTTTATAAGACCTATTGTGTCGAACTGGCCCCGCTGCTCACCCGATTATTTAATTCCTTTGCGGACACGGGCTCTCTTACGGCCTCCATGCTGCGAGCTACTATTTTGGTCATCCCCAAACCAGGGAAAGATCCGGAGCTCTGCAGCTCCTACCGGCCGATTTCCCTGCTGAATATTGATGCGAAGCTATTCTCAAGCATCCTGGCCCATAGATTGAATCCTCTCATGCCCGGTTTGGTCGACCCGGACCAGTCCGGTTTCATCCCGAGTCGGCAATGCGGGGACAATACTAAAAGGATTTGCCACTTAATTGACAAGGTACAACGCTCTTAGGAAGAGGCTTTACTACTGGCGGTTGACGCGGAAAAGGCCTTCGACTGTGTGCACTGGCCGTATCTATTTGCCACCCTCGAACCCTTCGGATTGGGGGTCAGGTTTCGAGGATGGGTGGCGAGCATATATAGCGCTCCATCGGCAGCAGTCAGGGCCAACGGCCTGCTCTCGAGCGATTTCCCGGTGGGGAGGGGGACCAGACAGGGCTGTGCTCTCTCCCCTCTACTTTTAGCCTTATATATGGAGCCTTTCGCTCAATGACTTGGGGACAACCCGCTGGCGCAAGGTGTCCCGTTTGGGTCAGATCATCATCTCATCAGCCTCTACACCGATGATGTCATTTTCTCAGTGGCCCATCCCCTAACTTCGCTGCCGGCGATCGTGGACGATCTGCAGGCCTTTACCCAGGTCTCAGGCTTTAAAATAAACATGCAGAAGTCTCAAGTGCTAAATCTTACCGCTGCACAAGAGACGGTTGACGCCTTGCAAGCCCACTTTGCTTTCGACTGGGTGGAGGAGGGTATAACTTACCTCGGGCTGGTTCTCTACAAAAGTCTAGCTAAAACTGCGGAGGTGAACTATACGACTCTCCTCTCTCGCATCCGCAAGGATTTGGCCCACTGGCGGCGCTTGCCTCTGACGTGGTTTGGGAGGCTGGCTTCGGTTAAAATGAATGTACTACTCCGGGCCTTATATCTTTTTCAAACGTTTCCCTTACAGCCCCCATTGCACTCGCTCCAACACATACAAACCGAGATTGAACGTTTTGTTTGGGGCCCGATCTTTCCCCGGCTGCAGAAGACCTTGCTGCAGCGCCCTAAGAAGGAGAGCGGCCTTGCTCTGACCAACATCACACGCTATTTTCAAGCCTCGCTGCTGCGGTACCTCGTTGAATGGAATCGTCCTATGACGGAGAAGTACTGGGTCTTCATGGACCAGACAGTGGCAGGCCACCATATCTGGAGGGAGGCATGGCTGCCTAGATCCGCTCGCGCCTGGGGACTATATTCCTCGCCAGTTACCCGCCCCACTTTGCTCGGTTGGGATAAGGTTTCACGAGGGCTAACCTTACCACTTCCCCCTCACCGATGACCCCGATCTTCTTAAACCCTGACTTTCCACCCGGGATGGATAGAGGGGTCGGCTCGCGCTGGCTGGAGGGTGGGTGTAAATGTCTGGGACATTTGTTCGACATACAGGGTCACATCCCCTTCAAACAGCTCCAAGAGGACTACGGCCTTACTGGCTCAGATCTCTTTCTACATACACAAATGATACATTGGGTGTCTGGTGCCACAAGACGACCCTTGGTTATTAGACCGATGCTGCCGTTCGAGAAGTGGCTCTTCTACAAAAAAGATGACCACAAACTTATCTCCGAAATATACTCGTTCCTCATTCAGGGCGTCAAGAAGGCTCACGCGGCAGGTCAGAGACGCTGGGAGGCAGAGCTGGGACGCACACTATCGGACAAGGAGTGGGAGGATGTCTTCTATAGATCACACCACACCGCGCACTCCATGGGTCACGCTGAAACCGCCTTTAAAATTGTATCCTACTGGTACCACACCCCGGCCCGCCTAGCCAAGTAGAACTCTCAATGTGATGGCTCTGCTGGCGCGGCTGCGGTAGCCCTGGCACCCTCCTTCAGTTGCTGTGGAACTGCCCAAAGCTCACGAGAGATTGGGAGAGAATACTTGATGACATTGATAGGGCCTTCGACACCACCACTCCCAGGCTTCCTGCCTATACACTCTTGGGGTTGCCCAATGCGCTGAACTTCCCCTTGCGCTCTACTAGAGGGAGGCAGATGGCGTTAGCACTGAATGCCGCACACCGGGTGCTTCTGGCGGGGTGGAAATCAGACAGGATCCCGGAGCATACACAATGGCTGCATCAATTGTGGTATCTTTTAGGTATGGAGAGGCTGTCTATGGCTACCCTTGGGAATAAATCAGAATACGCCAAGATTTGGGCCCCCTTTATTTCCATTCTATCCACTGAATTCCGGGAACTGTCCTGTCCCATCTATCTCCGGATTCTGAAATTGATTCCTGAGGATCGCGTGGACGCATAGCGCAGTCTATCTCCGATGGGCTCCCTGACCCTTTTTGGCATTGTGGATTATCGCATCTAATAGTATCTATAGGCTGGATTATATTTTCTTTTGTTTCTTGCTCACTGGAGAGAGGTGGGGTGGAGGGTGGCTGTTAGTTTTTCTTGATGTTCTTTTGTTCCCTTTTTCAAAAGCAGACTCATTAGCAATTAGTTGTCTGTTCCAGGCTTTCGGCTTGCTGCTGCTCGCAAACCCCGCAGCACATTGGGCTTTGCTACTATCCACTTGTTGGGGAGTAAGGCCTGCCCGTTATCTCTTCTTTACGAACGCGGCCGGCCCTGACTGGGTTGTAGGCAACATGCTGTGTTAATTACCTGACGGGGTGAGCCTTTATCCCACTGTCCCGCCCTCCCGGTCTGAAGGTGCAATAGCCGACCCGCAGGGTTGTAGGCGATGCTGTAATGTATTTTCATGCTAAGTGTTCTGCTAATAAAAATCGATTTAATACTAAAACGCTGATATAATGGATGATGTCAAATGCATATCTTGAATTAGTAAAGATAGTCAGTCAATTTGTATTGAAATTTAATTAAAACCAGTTCAATAAATACAGACACAAACCTGTTTTTTGAAACAATAAAAACATCTGCATATCTAAATAAAATATTGTTGTATAGTTGCAAACTGTGCCTTAACGTTCTACCGTGTTGCTGGTCTTACAAACGTTTTCAATTATTCCCTTAGCAGAATCACAGCCTATTTTATGCACCCCGAGAGTTTTGCTTTCTAATTTTTGAAGTGGAAGTCTAAACACCTCAACAATCGACAGGCCATTTGCATATCTGCACCCTCAAGGCAACCCAGGCTTCCTGATCTTCACAATGGGAAGAAGATGGAAAAGGAACTTCATGAAGTTTGACTGAATGTTGACTGAATGTTTAATTTGATGTAATTTTGGAGTTAAGGCTGGGGAGTAAGACTTTCGAAAGAGATGACCAATACCCGGCCTCTTTTCAGACTCAATAGTTTACTTTATTATCTCCTAAGTATAAGAGTTTACACTTCTCTCTAGCCCATAGTTTGCAACCTTGATATCCTGGGGAATTGTTTTATTCTTCAGACAAATCAAATTTGGATAGCATTCTCTTGAGATAGGTGAGCAATTATGACATCTGTGAAGGATTCTGTTCATTTCAAACCAGGTTACAGATTTCAAAGGTCCTTCCTGTGCAGAAAGTAGGCAATAAAAGTAGCAATTGCATGTCCAATGTATAAGTCATATCTAGTAGGCCAAACTCTAATCTCAACTGAGTGACAGGATTTGGAAATAGGGAGATTGAAATGAACCTTATTGTGTTGCCCATTAGATTTTCCAGTCTGTCAGACAGCTTGGCACCAAATTAGATTCCTCACTAGCTTACATCAGGGATAAACATGGCCGAATAGATGATTAAAACTGAATTATTAATTGGGCTATGTAGGTTGAGGTACAACCTCCTAAGAATACTTTGAAAATCTGATGCTTTATGATTTAATGCTTTAAGATGACAGCAAGGTTTGGCTTTGCAGTGTTGCCATATGCTCAAGTACTTATATGTGTTGGACTGCCATAAATCCAATAGGGTATATTTAACACGAGTGTTTCCATAGATGAACATTAATAAACAAAAATACTTATCACCAAATTGTTAATGTTGTTGTAAAGATGTAGTGCATTGAGGGAGCACTACAGACCTATCAAACTTATGAAGATTAGCCAGCTTCAGAGGATAGTTTCTTGGAGCTCTTAGATGCTTGGACATATCGGCTGTATCCAAGGTAAATAATAGCAGGGTCAAAATAGACCTTGATTTGCTGGAATCTTTCTGCTCATCTTCTTGCCAATTCCTAGTGTAATCCTTACGCATGTATCACAGTGAAGCTGCAGGATGGCTTTTAGAAAGTACTGAGGAATGCCCCACAGGGCTTCGAGCCAAAGTGATGAGGGAAGCAAAGAGCAACAATATTGCATATTTAGACAAATGAGGATGTTGTGTTTTAGTATTAATTAACAATGACGTCACAACATGGAGCACAGCAAATGTGAGCGAAGACGCAAGTACAATATTATGAAACACTTCAACAAACACTGGAAAAGCCCAGCAACTAAACGATTGAGAGCAAAAAAATAATAAGAAAGCGGTTTCTTTTTGTCCCAGTGATCTTACATTAAGACACCAAGGTCTAAGCCTCCTCTTGTGGCAGTACAAAATGATAGTTTTTAGTGAAGTTGAGCAGACCTAAAAAAGATGGAGGTAGACAATACATTTTCAGAGATAGAAAGGCCTGTTTGGTTTCTACAGCAAATATTCAGGAGTATCTTCCATTACAAGGTCTTGTAGGACCCTTACAATCCTAGCATATTCTAAAATCCACTGAAAACAACATCCCGTCATTCCTAAAATTGTTTATCTCTGAGGAACGATGAGGGGTAATGGCAACCTACTGATAGCTTCAAAGTGATTAGCAAACAGATATATTTCTCCAAAAGGTAAGATGTGACCTAGTTTTAGAATACGGAGTCAAATTGTAATTTTTCCCTAATGTCTTTGTGCTCATATTTTGCTAACTTGGTAGGCATATTCAGTTATTTATATTCGTCCAATGAATCAAAAGGAATAAAAAGCAACCAACAAATTAACATACTGAACCACAGTTGAACATGAGAAGACTAAAATGCCTATATTTTTCTAAAGTAAATGTGAAAAGATAGAAGATGACTCAGAGGAGCACGGCACTGACCTCTATTCAGGAGCAGGCAGGAAATTTTGGGCGCCTTCCTGGTTACAAACTTAACGCTCATAAAACCCAAGTTCTTCTTAACTTTCACTCTACTGTACCAATAATAGGGGGCTGCATGACTACAACTTATCTTGGGGTGCGTATCTCCCCTGGGGTTGAACAGATATGGAGACTTAACTACAAGCCATTGTTGCAATCTGTCATTCAAAGCTTGAAAAGTTGGAATAAGCTTCCAATTAGAATAATTGGCAGATGTAATATAATTAAAATAACTATCTTGCCTAAGTTTGTATATCTATTTCGTGCTGTTCCCCGACGCGTTCCTAATTCTTATTTTAAGAAACTGGAGGGTGCGATAAATAGCTTTTCATGGGGATATAAGCAAGCACGTCGAGCTATTAGATCACTTAAGTTTCCATATAAACAAGGAGGGCTCCAACTCCCTGACTTGAAGAACAAGTTACTTACCTTCGGTAACGATATATCTGTAAGAGACATCGATTAGTTATAGATTCCTTACCTTAGAATTACCCCCCAGGCATCAGACTGGATCCAGAGAATTTTTTCGTCAGCAGTACCCCTGCGCGTCGATAGGTGGCGTCGGTCGACTCCGCATTAGTCGTTGGCGTCGTGGTCGCCGGAATGATGTCGGGGTAGCTACTTAGACGCCGCCCTCGCGCGCTGACGTCAGTTCTTTTACACGACATTCCACGCTAGAAGCGCAGAGCCATGCAAGACACTGACCACTGGTGCACAAAACTAGGGCCCTGAAAAGGATTCCCTGACCCTAGAAGTCAGTTTGCAGCACTGGGAGGATGGGTGGGGCGGTAAGGAATCTATAACTAATCTATGTCTCTTACAGATATATCGTTACCGAAGGTAAGTAACTTGTTCATCTGAAAGAGACACTTAGTTCTAGATTCCTTACCTTAGAATAGATACCCCAGCAATACCAACCCCGGAGGTGAGTCTGCGAACTAAGTTCACACCAGAAAATCCTGGAGAACAGAACTGCCAAAGAAGCCGTCTCTCGGGACTTGGCTGTCCAGGCAGTAGTGTTTTGTGAACGTGTGCAGAGATGCCCACCTGGCTGCCTGACAGATGTCACTGAGGGGGACTCCCCGTCCCAAAGCAGTGGTAGCTGCCGTCGCCCTGGTGGAATGGGCGCGCAGTCCCACTGGAGGCTCCTTCTTTGCCAAAGAGTAGCAAGCTTTTATGCACAAAACGACCCGCCTGGAGATGGTCCGTTTGTGCACGGCCCGACCTTTTTTGGTGCCCACGTAACCAACAAAGAGCTGGTCATCAACCCGGAATTGCTTGGTGTGATCCAAATAAAACGAAAGCGCACGTTTTGGATCCAGACGGTGGAGCCTCTCTTCCTCCTTAGAAGGATGCGGAAAGAAGGTGGGCAAAGTGATGGTTTGACCAATGTGAAAAGAAGTAACCACCTTGGGAAGAAAGGAAGGTCTGGTTCTGAGGACGACCTTGTCCGGATGAACAGCCAGAAAAGGAGGTTTTGAAGAAAGAGCTTGGAGCTCACTCACCCTGCAAGCAGAAGTGATGGCAACCAGAAAAGCAGTCTTTAGAGAAAGAAGTCTGAGAGGACAGTTATGAAGTGGCTCAACGGTAGCGCACATAAGATAAGTAAGAACCAAGTTCAAGTCTCACTGAGGCATTACGAAGGGAACAGGAGGAAAAAGATGAGTAATGTCCTTAAGGAAGTGATTTACAACAGGGGACTTGAAAAGAGAAGGCTGATCAGGAAGCCTAAGAAAGGCTGAAATGGCTGAGAGGTAGCCCTTAAGAGTGCCCAGAGCAGAGCCATGCTGGGCCAAAGAAAGGAGGAACAAGAGAACCTCAGAAAGAGGGGTAAAAAGGGGATCCACAGCCTTTGCTGTGCACCATGCCACAAATTTGTTCCATCTGCAGGCGTATGCCGTCTTGGTGGAGGGACGCCTGGCTGCCAAGATAACATCACAGACTTCGGGAGGAAGGTCGAAAGCTGTCAACTGCCGCCGCTCAATCTCCACGCAAGGAGGTGGAGACTGGACAGGTTCGGGTGGAGGACCGTCCCCTGCTGCTGCAACAGAAGATCCTCCCGAAGAGGCAGTCGGATCGGAGGATCGATGGCCATGTGTTACAGCTCGGGATACCAGACTCTTCGTGCCCAATCCGGAGCCAGCAGAATGACTTGGGCCCGGTCGCGCTTGATCTCCTTCAGCACTCTGGGCAGAAGTGGTATAGGCGGAAAAGGGTATAGGAGACCGCAACTCCACTCACGACGAAAAGCGTCGCCTAGCGAGTGCCGCCTTGGAAATTCCAACGCGCAGAATTGCTGGCATTGCGCATTCTCTTCAGTGATGAATAGATCTAACCAAGGCTCTCCCCACTGCTGAAAGAGACCTTGCACCACCTCCGAGTGAAGACGCCATTCGTGTTCTATCATGCACCTGCGGCTTAGTTCGTCCGCCCTGGTGTTCAGTGAACCTGCCAGGTGTTGAACCACCAGGGGTATACCCTGATGTTCCAGCCATGTCCAGAGATGGAAAGCCTGTTGATATAGGGTCCACGACCCCACCCCGCCGTGTTTGTTGCAGTACCACATGGCGGTGGTGTTGTCCGTGAACACCTGCACTACCCTTCCCCGGACAGAGGGAAGGAATGCTTTCAGCGCAAGACGGATCGCCCGAAGCTCCAGAAGGTTGATGTGGAGCCCGGACTCCGCCGGAGACCAGAGGCCTCTGATCTCCGCCTCTCCCATGTGGCCGCCCCACTCCAGAAGGGATGCATCTGTCACCACTGTGGACTCTGGTTGGGGAAGGGAGAGAGATCTGCCGTTGACCCAATCCCGGTTCGTTAGCCACCACTGCAATTGCCGTGCAGTGCCCTCCGAGATCTGGACGCAATCGGACAGGTTCCCCTGATGCTGTGCCCACTGGAACTTCAGGTCCCACTGCAGAGCCCGCATATGCCATCTGGCATGATCCACCAGCAGGATGCAGGAGGCCATCAGACCCAGCAGCCGCAGAGTCACTCTGACCGAAACCCGGGACAGAGGCTGAAAGATCGGAATCATAGCCCGAATATCCCAGACTCGCTGCTCGGGAGGATAGATCGTGTCCAGAACCGCTCCAATGAAGAGGAGCTTCTGAGAGGGAGTCAGGTGTGACTTCGGCACGTTGACAGAAAACCCCAGCGAATGCAGGAGGTCGGCCGTAGAATGGAGGTGGGAGACGACAGCCTGGGGCGAGCCCGCCTTCAACAGCCAGTCGTTGAGATAGGGGAAGACTGGAACCCCTGATCTGCCAGATGAGCTGTGACCACCGCCATCACCTTGCTCGTGGCCTACCGTGAACCGCAAGTAGCGCCGGTGGGCCAGCAGGGAGGGGATGTGAAAGTAAGCATCCTGCAAGTCCAACGCTACCATCCAGTCTCCAGGGTCGAGAGCAGAAAGGACCTGAGCTAGCGTCACAATTTTGAACTTCTCCTTCCGGAGGAAGCGGTTGACGTTCCTGAGATCCAAGATAGGACGCAGGCCTTTGTCCTTCTTGGGCACCAGAAAGTAGTGGGAATAGCAACCGCAACCTACGTCTGGGGCAGGAACTCGCTCGATGGCTCCCTTGGCCAAGAGAGCCGTAACTTCCTGTTGGAGAAGGGCCAGATGATCCTCCAAAATGCGATGGTACTGAGGTGGCATGGCTGGGGGGGTAGTCTCGAAGGGGAGGCAGTAGCCCCTTCGGACTATCTGCAAAACCCACCTGTCCGACGTGATGGTGCGCCAGTGGGGGAGGTGATGGCGAATCCTGCCACCCACTGGCGATTGGTGGCCCTGAAAGGTCAGACTAGGAGGGTTTGGAGGCTGCTGCAGAGGGGGCAGTGGTGGACTGGCCCGCTCGCTAGCCCCCAGAACCACGGCAGTGGTTCCCACGTCCCCGGCAGCACAGGGGCTGAACAGCTTGCGCCGGCCTGTGGCTCTTGGCGGAACATGGTGGGGCACCCCTTCCGTAGCCACAAAAGGGGCGAAAAGCAGACTGCACAGGGCGGGTGGTGGAGAGGTCCAAGGACTTGGCCGTAGCCCAAGAGTCCTTGAAGCGCTCCAGCACGTTGTCTGCCTTGTTGCCGAACAGGCGACGGCCATCAAAGGGCATGTCCATAAGAGTGGATTGGACATCCCCGGAAAAAACAGTCGACCTCAGCCAGGAGTAGCGTCGAAGGGCTACCGACGTGGAAATTGTCCTGCCTAGCGAGTCGGCGGTATCCAGTCCACAGCGAATTGTAAACTTTGCTGTGTCTCTCCCTTCGGCAACTGCACGAGAGAGTACGGCCTGGGCCTCCTCCGGACACTGGGGCAGCACTTGCACCACCGTATCCCACACGGAGTGGGTGTAATAGCCCAACAGACATGCAGTGTTTACTGACCGCAGTCCCAAGCTGGAAGAAGAAAACATCTTCTCAAGATGGTCCAGCTTTTTGGATTACCTATCAGGTGGTGCGTTAGGGAATGCGCCTTTAGATGTGGAGGCTTGGACCACCAAGCTCTCAGGGGAGAGGAAAGTGGGGTTGCCCGGGGCCGGGCGGTGGCGTCGGGCAATCATCCTATCTACATGAGCCCCTGTGTTGGGCCTGGACCAGGTGCCCAAAAGGATGTCAGTGAGGGCTTCTTTAAACAGTAGCAGGGGCTCCGAAGAGCTCGCTGCCGGTTGAAGCACCTCTGTCAGGAGGTTAGTCCTGACTGCCACCGTAGGTAGCTCGAGGTTGAGAGCCTCGGCCGCCCTACGCAACACCACGGTGTAAGACGCTCCCCTCCTCCGTAGCCACGGTAGGAGGAGACAACATGCCAAGGTCTGGTGAGGTATCCAGACCACTGGCTTCCCCCAGTTCCTCTCTCCAGTCCGGTTTGTAACCCAACTTGTCAGTCAAAGGGTCTCCAGACCCCTCCCAGTCCTCCTCACCCTCCTCTGGCTGCCAATCTGGCCTAAAAGAGCCAGGGTAGGACAGGGGCACAAAAGTGCCCGTCGGCACCGGTCGACGCCGGTCCGACTCTGTGGCTACATTGGGGTGGAGGCCGGGGTCGACGCCGGCTGGGGACACAACCGGCGTCGGCTGTGGACATGGTGCCAGTGGAATCGGCGCCGGGGGAGGTGTAATCAGGTTGACCGGCGCCGATCCGGATCCAGGCCTTGATCCAAGGGGGCCCTGCAGTGCCGGAGCCGCCGGCGTCAAAGGCCCAGGGCCCCCAGCCAAGTCTGCGGGGCCCGAAGGCACGCCAGCGGAGTCGGGCTGCCCAAAGATGGCATGCATCGCTTCGTAAAAGGTGCGAAGCTGGGCAGGGGTCGCTCCGGGTCCCGGGAAGGGAGGGAAACTCTGAGTCAACCCTTGGGGCCCTGAACGCGGAGCCGCAGGAGGGGCACCACCCGCATCCCTCATCGCGTTGTCCGACGACGGGGAGAAGTCGAAGAGCAACGGTGCTTCTTCGACTTCTTCTTGTGCTTCGACTTATCTGAGGAGTACGAAGACTTTGAAGAAGATTGGTGGTGGTGGCTCCAGACCGGTCCCTCGACCTCCCACGCGACTGGGACCTCGAACGACACGGAGCTGACTGCCGGGCCTCGAGAAGCTTTTGGGACCGCTCCTGCAAAGACTTTGGATTCATGGTCCGGCAGTTGGAGCACGACTTGGGGTTGTGGTCGCACTCCAGGCAAAACAGGCACACGCGCTGCGGATCCGTTACTGACATCAGCCGGCTGCAGGAGCCGCAAGCCTTGAAACCGGGCATCCCTGACATGCACCAGGAGTCGAAGACTCAAAAAAGACGTCGACAAAAGTCAGCAAAAAGTCAGTCAAAAAGTGACTGGAGGTACTGCTCTCTCCGGATCTGCGCTGGCTGGCGCGGAAAAAGAAAGAACTGACGTCAGCGCGCGAGGGCGGCATCTAAGTAGCTACCGCGACGTCATTCTGGCGACCACGATGCCAACGTCGAACGCGGAGTCGACCAACGCCACCTTTCGACGCGCAGGGGTACTGCTGACAAAAAAATTCTCCTGATCCAGTCTGACGCCTGGGGGTAATTCTAAGGTAAGGAATCTATAACTAATTGTCTCTTTCAGATATTATATTATTGGGCGGCATTCTTCGGGCGCCTTCAAAGTCTTTTGTCTATCAAGAACCACCACTTTTGTTTTTATCTTGCACTTGGATTGGAGAGTAATATGTTTTTGTATAAAACTAATGATCTGAATTATTACAAAAGAGTACGATTTAAGACGATTAGAGATATAGTACGTATATGACAGGAGATTTTAAACTACTGCTCGCTGTCCCCGAACGACTTATGGCGTGACTCCAATCTTCCCCTTTGGGATTATCCCATCCTCCCAGAAGTATTTCATGATGCTGTCGCCCAACGTTGGGCAGGTCATGGCATTGAGCGACGCGGGCAACTGTATGATCTCGATGGCTTTCGAACATTTGTAAATTTACAATCGACGTATAATCTTCCACAACAATATTTTTTTAAGTATTTACAGATAAGAGATTACCTCCTAAGGCAGCAGATGCTCCAAACACCGCAGGACTCTGATTTATTGGCATGCTTATTAGATACTAATCCGAAACTATGAGTTAGCACAATGTATTTACAGCTTTGCCAATATAGGAGGGATGATAGTCCACGCCTGGCCATCAAGTGGACTCAAGCTCTAGGCGTAGATACTACTTCTGTAGACATAGTGTCTTCTTTAGAAACTCTGGATGGGGCAATTCACTCTATTAGCTTAAAACTGCAACAATTTCGTACTATCTGTATGCTGTACTACACTCCTGAAAAGAGCGAAATGGGCATCATCAACTCAGGGAGTTGGGGGAGATAGGAGGCTTTGCCCGAAATATGGAATGGTTGCAGCTAATATCGTACATATGTTTTGTACCTGCCCTAAACTTGATACATTCTGGGAGGAAGTTACTCAAATTATTGGTAGTCGCTTGGGACTGAATTTTTTTCCCACTGCAAAAAAAATTATGTTGGGTTACAAAGAGGAACCTAACATAGGGTCGAGATCTTTTTTTTCTATTATTCTAGTGGCGGCCCGTCTTTGCATTGCGAGAGCATGGATCTCACAGAATCCCCCTGTTGCATTAGAATGGTGGGCAATTATGAAGGATCTCTATGAGAGGGAGCGAGCTTTAGCAAAAATTAGAGGTGTGCGTTCACTTCAGAAACTAGACCGTATATGGATCAGTTTTCTTTTTTGATTCTTATGTTAAATTATGATCTAAAATGCTTTTTCTTCATTATTATTCTTATTGCTTTTTCTTTTTGTCTTCATGGGGATTTTAATGTATATGTGCTAACGTTTTCTTTTTATATTATTTCTGTACTTGTAATTTATCTTTCTTTGTACCCTTTGGCCAAAAAAAAAAAGAAAGAAAAGATAGAAGATGACTGTATACCCTTTTGCAAGCCTTGTCCACATCATTTGGGAACTGAAGAAAGAGACGACAAAAAGATAGACAGAGAAGTAAGGAGAGCATAAATCAACAGCAGTAAACACGTGGCTGTGGAAAGGCTACACAACAGAACAGTATCTGCGTTTGGTACTCCTGGAAACCTGGGTAACATAACAGCATTGATGATAGGCATGTCCTGCGCCAAACAAGGTTTCTTTATCTGGATACCTGATTGTCAAAATGGGAGTATTGCAGATGCTAACTGTGGATATTGAATCCTTTGTTTCAACACCCACCCATAATTGTGTGAGTTCCTGTTTCCACCTCAGGGTCTAAGGAGTACTGTGGTATACCAGAATGTTTCTTCGTAGAGTTGAGCCTGATCCTGACAGATCTGCAATCAGTGTGCAATCTACATCACTAGCATTTTAAGACCACATGGAGGAAAAACTCTGTGCCAAAATATCAGCTACAACTTAGAGAAACATTACCATGGGGCATGGACCTTCGTAAAAAAACATGTTGGTCTGTAATTGGACCCATAGAAATAGATACAGGATTGCCATGAGGAACTTGTATATCTGTAATGCCAAGTGCATCAACTGTTTTGTCTTAAAGAGGAAGAGTAGGGAACTCCTTGGTTTTCAGGACAGATTAGCTAGTTGCAGTGTCTATGAGAAACCATGAAGCGTGCTTTCCGTTGATAACAGAACGTGCATACACAGCCCTTTCTGGGCTACAAGAATCTAAGACTGTCCTAAAAAGTCAGGCACCTATTTGAGGTGGAGGAGGGAAAATGCTTTGTTCATTCGGGCAGTTTCTTTTCCAGTGCACCATCTGATCGCAACTGCAACAGAATAAGTTACCATGAGTCACAAATTCTCATCTAACCGCCCTAGGCTGCTCCTGGCATTTCACTGTATACAGCCTGTTTCTGCACATTTTCAGTGGTTAAAAGCCACATGCACAGAATCATGGAGCAGCATATGTACTGCTACTCCATCTTACATGAACAATGGAGTGCATACAGTAACCCACAGTCTAGTGGCATGCATTACAGACAGTGCATTTTCTTTGGTGATTAAACTCAGCCTAGTCTCTGTCAGAAGAATTCAATAAAAGTGTGCAACAGCACAAAACAGGGTCTTGCTTCTGTTCCATGGTACAAACACACAAGACCCAATGCACTGAACCTTGTGTTAAAAAAACATTGAGAACAAAGATATGTCAATGTATGGAATTTAAACACTCCAAGGGAGCAAAATGTCAATCATAGGTATACTAGTGTATGGCCCCGTTGAAAAATAGATTCTCTACATTTTTATGTTCAACATTAATAATTATTTACTAAATTTATCTATGCTGGATTAACGCAAATGATTTTCACTACTACAATTCAACCCTTAAAGTGCCATAAATGGGAACTAACATCACTACTCTAAGTCCTGTCTCAGTGGTCTGGTTATTCCTGCTCCAAGCAATGTGTACTGTTGAACCTGGCCCTCTCTGCAGGGTCACCCCCATCCCCAAACCTTTTGCCTTCACAGGTATGTACTATTAAGTTTTACATGTGTGGTAGCGAAAAACTCACAAATTAGTTTTTCGCTACTGTGAGGCCTACCTCTCCCACAGGATAACATTGGGTTACCGCATTACATTTAATAAGGGATACTTTTTGTATGGTAGCAAGTAGAAATCTCATGTTTGGTATCTAAGGAATTGTAATGTAAAGTTCTCTAATGGTAAAGTCAGATTTTAAGTCACAACTCTGAAAATGCCACTGTTAGAAAGAGGTCTATCATAACAGGGAGTGATCCAGTTGAGGTAATAAGGGGCAGGATCAATATGCTAATATTCAAAAACAGAGATATCCCCTACACCATAGATTCATCACTATTCTGCGCCTGAGACCAGGTAGCTATTCCACGTCTCCTTGGCCAATCAAGGCAACTGTTTCCTTGTCAGATTCTCCCTGCTACTCCTCACTTGCCAATATCCTTGATACAGGTACAATCAATGTGCTATTTAGACGATGTTCAGCCTCCTCTAGAAGGCTCAAGTTAAAAGTGAATGGTATTCTTTCTCGAGAGTTCCCAATAGGCCGGGGAACTGGACAGGGATGGCCCTTGTCGCTTATGCTATTCGCCCTGGCAATGGAGGCGTTCAATGAGTGGATCCGAATAGACACACAGACGCAAAGGAGACGCATACTGTTCTATTTATCAGAACTGTAGCATCACTGTCATGCGTGGGGAAACTTTTCAACGTCTACGGACGGTACTTAGGATGGAGTATCAAATGGGAGAAATCACTCCCGTTTCCCCTGGGCCAATGGCTAGCCAGAGGAACTCTTCCCATGCCTCTCAGAGTGGAGCAAGAGCAGTTCCGATACTTGGGGCTTTGGATTGCCAGGAACGGGCCGGCCCATTATGAGAATAACCTGACCCCGCTTTTGCATAGACTAGAGGCCTATGCTACGCATTGGAGGACATTTCCGTTCTTCCTACTCGGTAGAGTGGCTTTGTTTAAAATGATCTCCCTACCGAAATTAATCTATATCCTACAAAATAGCCCAGATATCAGAGACCTCCTTCTGTAAGATTAATGGCTCTGCGAGGAAACTGCTGTGGGTGGATGGACTGCCATGTGTAGCCCTCCGCACCCTACAACGGTCTAAGTATAATGGAGGATTAGCCCTGTCAGATGTCCGCAAATACTATAAAGTGGCCCGGTTCACGCAATAAACGACTGGGCGTTCGCGGCATTGGACAGCCGGCGTATCGCCATGACCGAGATGCAATGGGGGTGAACGGTTACCTTCATGTTCTCTATGGTGGTAAACTTGATCCTAGTGCTCCAGCCAAGACCACGACAGTAAGCAGGATTTGGGAGACCCTATTGAAGGAAATGGTTTTGGGAAAGAGGTTGACCCCCAGGACCCCATTATGGGTAGCTATGAGACTTATGGCAGTGTCAAACCAACAGGGTTTCAGAGGGTGGGGCCCGATTGCCCTCTCCACACTTGGTAAGGTCTGGGATGCAAATGGCATGGTGCTGTTTGCACACCTCAGAGAGGAATAGGATATGGGTCCCTCCCAATTTCTTAAGTATTAACAATTGAGACACACCCTAGAAAAACATATAGCACCAGATGATGACACGATGGACGAATCCCCATGAGAAAGACGACTCCTAGACAATCACATGCTATTTAAATGCGATTTCCTTAACTTATAAGACTCTCAAACAATATGCAGAGGGAAAAGCTCACATTTAGAACTGAAATGGCAGGCGGATGTGGGTGATTTGGAGGACGATGAATGACAGGAGGCACTACAATTCCCGAGAGAGGTAGTTATTCAGGTACGATTCCGCTCAATTTAAAATCCTTCATAGAATTTACTACACTAGGACACTTCTGCACAATATTGGAATGGCAGTAACTGATGAATGCCTACATGCCTATGGTCAGAAGGGGTCTTTCCTACATATGCTGTGGGAGCGCCCCTAGATCCACCTTTTTCGGGAAGGCATAAAAGCTCGGTTGGAGATGGCGATTGGGGAACCACATACTACAGGCTGATACTGTTGGGAATGTGGGGGTCCACAAACCTTAACTGTACTCAGAGAACCTTGGGGAACTTGGTGTTTACCCTAGGATAGAGATCACGCAGAGATGGGTAGTATGGTTAGTTTAAGAGAACAGGATTAGGCATGAGAGAAGGATGTGTGCTGCAACTGAGAAAGACTGGTCTACAAGGGCCGGGGATGCCCGAGAAAGTGTGGGGGAGATGGACTATAAATGAATAGGAGGGTAATAACGAGACAGGGGGACAGCTGGAAAAGGGAGGACACGACAACGAGGGTTGGAAGGGGGGAGTACGGCTAGAGAATGAATATCCGGATAGACCAATGGAAGCATTGTTGTGAGTTTCCACTAATTTAGGCATCTGCCCTTCCCATGGTCGTTTGGTATGTTACTTTTACTGTCATAGTGGGTGGGAGAACAGGGGTGTGGGTAGACGTCACTGTACTGTTTGGTTGTGTTGATGTTACACTAAATATTCCTATGTTTTGGTAAATTAATAAAAATTACTCCCCCCAAAAAAGGGGTGTTATAACTAGAAGCCATGCGTTGCAGCAAGAAAGATAGTTCAACTGAATGTGCCAACTTTTTACTTCATTCAGAGACACAGATTAGCTATACAAACACATACATTCAGTTGCTTGTTACCATGCTTAGTTTAACTGGCTTAGCGCTCTATTAAATAATGTCCACACGATCACAACCTTAAATAATGCTGAATGGACTCAAAAGCAAAAAAGTCTGCATTTTTGTTTTATAAGTCATACGATAGTCATTGTGAAGGATTTGTTTCATTTGTTATCAGAAAAGGAATGCCGGGGGTACTCCGAGGGCCATCCTTTCCCAAGCTCGCCACTTCATGTTCAGATTAAAATGCAGTTATCACTATCTCCAATGTTATAGCAACATAACAACCTTCACAGAGGGCATTATATTTCAAATTTCGAAATTAGCATAACGGAAACAGTGTGCACTACTTTGTCAGTCAAATGAGGGCACCATCTCAAACCAGAACCTCATAAGCAAGAAAAGGAATTAGATGTGCTGTTAACCATTCACAGCAGTGGCATTATGGGCTCAAATGGCACTTTTATTTGAATGCCTCCTGCGCCCCCTCTATAAACAGTGTATAGTGGGTCCAGACAAGCCTGTTACAACAAGATTATCCAGTAGATCAGTCACTAATCTGTTCTAAGTGCTGCCATTTCTCACACGTAGAATATTGGGGTTTTATTTAAATATGGAAAGCCAATTTTTACAATTCAAAGCTTGAATGTTTAGTAATTATTTCAGGCCTTTGTGCTCTGTGCCTGCTCCGCCGGAGGAGAGAGGGGCGGGGTGGGAGGGGGAGGAGGGGTTGGAGGGGAGAGAATTAAAATAGTTACTTACCTGTAACAATAGTTTTGTAGCATAGACTCTTTTAGATTCACATAATGTGCATATTTCGCAATCTAGTGGTTGGAGTCGGAAAGTGCTTTTTTTCCTTTTTTTTCTCTTTCTGTTGGATGGTTGTGAAACCCGATCCCTGTGGCGAGGCTACAACCCCCTTTGTGTGCGTGCAAGCTATCAGATTATTTTTTCCCCTTTTTGCTTTGCGATTGTGTTTGATTGTTGAATAAGTCTAATATTGCTTGTATGTGTTTATTGAGCTGAGAGTGCAGGGACACTAATTAACCTTTAAAAGGAGATTTATTAATATATATATGTAAATATATATATATATATATATATATATTTACATATATATCTACTCATTTATATTTATATATATATTTTTTTTTTTTTTTTCAGCTATACTTGTTGGTTTTTAACAACGTTGCTGGTTATATTTCCTTTGGATTAGTGTAATAAGCATCGTAACTTATGTGTTATGCTTTTACAATTTGTTATTTATTGGTTTGTTTATGAGCTATGTGGGTAGCTCGTTGTGACTGTGTTGAAACAGGTCACATTGTTATAATTGGACAGATGTAGCACATCTGCTATTGTTTAGTTCTTATATAGTACGTAGTACTACTGCAAGAGGAGACGTATAGCCTTTTGCTATTTGTTAGCCCCTATCAGTACTTATGTACTATGTTTATTTAGGGACTATGTTATGCGTCTTATTTGTCTTTTTTTTTATATTGCTACTTTTTTACTCCTTCACAGGGGAGGAGGGAGGGTCGTATGTGAATCTAGAAGAGTCTATGCTACAAAACTATTGTTACAGGTAAGTAACTATTTCGTTTTGCAGCCTAGACGTCTTCTAGATTCACATAATGTGCATAGATTGTGTAGCGGTATTCAGTGATAGTGGAGGAGGGCGTGAAGTGTCTTTATTCTCCCTAGGCTAATATAAAACAAAAAATGGTGTTGAGTACCACTTGTTAGCTTTGAGAGAATATGTGTCCTCCTGTTGTGTGTATATAGTAGGCTTGCAAACAGCTCTACTTTAGAAGAGTATACACATATATACACTCTTATGCCTATTTGCATAATGAGTGTGGTAACCATTTATAGTCTCGACTCCGAAGAACCCTTTTTTATGGTTGTCTGTTAGTGGTTAACCGTATGTATATTGAAACAAAGTTATATTTTGTAGGCCCATTCATCTTGATATTTAATATGGTCTTTATCAACCACTAGCTTCTGTTTGTATATCGCTTGAAATTTTTGGGATGCAATGGGCCGGCTTTAATGCTTTGTGTAGGTATAACTTAAGGGTTGTTCGGGGTGCCTGGTTGCTTTAAGTGTGTATGTATCCTTTGTTTGATCATTTCTTTGGATAGCGACATCAAACGCTAAGCGTATGCTGCTGACGTGTTGAAGTCAGCTCTCCCTTTCCCCCGTTTATGGTATTGCAGAACGTGGACGGTATTATATGATTATGTGATCTGTCCATGTCCTTACGAGCAATTGAGGGGAGAGGAAAGAAGGCATTACCTTGTTATATGTAGAGTGCGTTTGTATAGTAATGCAGAGCTGGCAGTCTTTGGGGCACTTTTAGTTTGTACCCAAAAACATACCAATAAACATACTCAATACGTATGTGTGTGTATATATATTCACTGAAAAAACCATAGGTTTTAGGGACAGTTATAGTTAGTTGGACATTGCACTCGTACAAAACCCGTGAAATTCCCCCGTTATAGTTAGTCCAGCTAACTATAACTCGCGCCCCCGCAATGCACTGCTGATGACGTCACATATTACATCACTCATGACATGGTCAGTGACATCACTGATGACATCACTGATGACATCTCAAATGACATCACTGATGACATCACTGATGACATCATCCAGTGACTGTGTGTTTCTGTAAAGTTTAAATACTTTTAATATATATAGGAAAAGACGTATTGAAGAATGAGTGGGTGTGTAAGTGTCTGTATGGATGATTTAGTAGGTGCGTGACTGACTCTATAAGTGAGTGATTTAACGTATCTTACTGAATGCATGGGTTAGTGACTAAACTGGGTGAATGTCTGTATCCGTCTGTCTGTTGCTGTGTAAGTGGCTGCATGTGTTTGTGAATAGCTACATGAGTGTCTATATGAGTTATTGAATGCTTGTCTGAGTATCTGTATGGGTGCCTGAGTGTTTGTGTGGGAGGGGTGTGTGCAACTCTGTGCATAGATGTGTGAGTGGGTGATTCACTGGGTGGATGGTTTCAAGAGTGCAACTGTGATAGACTGTATGGGTGGGTAAGTGTGTGTAAGAGTGTGTTAGTGAGTGAATGTATGTCCCAGTGGTACATGTGTGAGTAACTACATATGTGAAAGGCAGTATATATGTGTGTTGGAGTATATAAATAGCTATAAGTGAGAGTGAGTGATTGTGATAGTGGCTGTATGGATGAGTGTGTGCTTGTATCAGTGATTGTATAAGAGCGTAAGATTGTGCTACTATTTGTATGAGTAAGTGAGCTGGTGTGTGTATAACTGTATAGGTGAGTAAATGGTAGTGTGTTTAATTATTTGCATGACTGACTAGGTGTGTGAGTACCTCTATGGATGAGTGGCGGTGTTTGAGTGTCTATATAGGAGTATGAGTGCATATGATAGTCCTGTACTGAGTGACCGTAAGTATGAGTGACTGTACGGGTGAGTGAGTGGATGTGTGCGTAGACCTAAGAATCAGTGAGTGGGTATGTAGTTATTGGTGTTGGAGTGTCTATGGTTTTGCGAATGGCAGTCTGTAATTTAGAGTGGGTGTATCAAAGGTTATATTAGGGTGTGAGGAGGTGCATCAGATTATCACGTGGATGATGTCATCAGTGATGTCATTTGAGATGTCATCAGTGATGTCATCAGTGATGTCACTGACCATGTCATGAGTGATGTAATATGTGACGTCATCAGCAGTGCATTGCGGGCGCGAGTTATAGTTAGCTGGACTAACTATAACGGGGGAATTTCACTGGTTTTGTACGAGTGCAATGTCCAACTAACTATAACTGTCCCTAAAACCTAGTCAATGTTAGAATATGAAGGAAATTCAAGTTACTGGTAAGTACGGTTAAAATTACTTTTCAGGACCAGTACTGGGCTGAAAGATGCAGCACTGAGGTCTCTCCTGATAACAGGTGAGTAAATCGGAATTCGTATTTCGGCTGATTTTAGAGGAATATTTTAAAGTTCCAAAACTCCACACTTAGAAGAATTTCCAAGTGAAACCAGTCAATGTTAGCCTATGAAGGAAATTCAAGTTACTGGTAAGTACGGTTAAAATTACTTTTCAGGACCAGTACTGGGCTGAAAGATGCAGCACTGAGGTCTCTCCTGATAACAGGTGAGTAAATCGGAATTCGGATTTCGGCTGATTTTAGAGGAATATTTTAAAGTTCCAAAACTCCACACTTAGAAGAATTTCCAAGTGAAACCAGTCAATGTTAGCCTATGGAAGGAAATTCAAGTTACTGGTAAGTACGGTTAAAATTACTTTTCAGGACCAGTACTGGGCTGAAAGATGCATCACTGAGGTCTCTCCTGATAACAGGTGAGTAAATCAGAATTCGGATTTCGGCTGATTTTAGAGGAATATTTGTATGTTTCAAAAATCAACACTTAGAAACTTTTTCAGCAAAAAGCAGGCAATGATATCCTATGGAAGGAAATTCAAGTTACTGGTAAGTACGGTTAAAATTACTTTTGAGGATCAGTACTGGGCTGAAAGATGCAGCACTGAGGTCTCTCCTGATAACAGGTGAGTAAATCGGAATTCGTATTTCGGCTGATTTTAGAGGAATATTTTAAAGTTCCAAAACTCCACACTTAGAAGAATTTCCAAGTGAAACCAGTTAATGTTAGCCTATGAAGGAAATTCAAGTTACCGGTAAGTACGGTTAAAATTACTTTTGAGGATCAGTACTGGGCTGAAAGATGCAGCACTGAGGTCTCTCCTGATAACAGGTGAGTAAATCGGAATTCGTATTTCGGCTGATTTTAGAGGAATATTTTAAAGTTCCAAAACTCCACACTTAGAAGAATTTCCAAGTGAAACCAGTCAATGTTAGCCTATGAAGGAAATTCAAGTTACTGGTAAGTACGGTTAAAATTACTTTTCAGGACCAGTACTGGGCTGAAAGATGCAGCACTGAGGTCTCTCCTGATAACAGGTGAGTAAATCAGAATTCGGATTTCGGCTGATTTTAGAGGAATATTTGTATGTTTCAAAAATCAACACTTAGAAACTTTTTCAGCAAAAAGCAGGCAATGATATCCTATGGAAGGAAATTCAAGTTACTGGTAAGTACGGTTAAAATTACTTTTGAGGATCAGTACTGGGCTGAAAGATGCAGCACTGAGGTCTCTCCTGATAACAGGTGAGTAAATCGGAATTCGTATTTCGGCTGATTTTAGAGGAATATTTTAAAGTTCCAAAACTCCACACTTAGAAGAATTTCCAAGTGAAACCAGTCAATGTTAGCCTATGAAGGAAATTCAAGTTACCGGTAAGTACGGTTAAAATTACTTTTCAGGACCAGTACTGGGCTGAAAGATGCAGCACTGAGGTCTCTCCTGATAACAGGTGAGTAAATCAGAATTCGTATTTCGGCTGATTTTAGAGGAATATTTGCACAATGGTGAAGGGAGGGGCGGGGCCTGAGGTGACATCTGTGCAAACGCGCCCCGTGGCGCGTTTTAAGTTGGGGGATTAAGTCCCCTTGAATCATGAGGGTCCCTACGGGCCAACTAGCCCACCAGGAACCTCCAGTATGCGCCAGGGGCTGCGTTGCAGAGACATGTACAGAGGCCACACCCCTTTTACACCTCTCTGCAACGCAGCTCTGTGGCGCTTTCTGGACGTACCTGTTGGGCTAGTTGGCCCCAGGGACCCTCAGGATTGAAGAGGATTTAATTCCCCATCTTAAAACGCGCCACGGGGCCTGTTTGCACACATGTCACCTGAAGCCCCGCCCTCCCTTCACCACTGTGCAAACGCGCCCCGTGGCGCGTTTTAAGTCGGGGGATTAACTCCCTTGAATCCTGAGGGTCCCTGGGGTGCATCTAGCCCACCATATACCTCCAAAAAGTGCCAAAGAGCTGCGTTGCAGAGAGGTGTAAAAGGGGCGTGGCCTCTGTACACCTCTCTGCAAGGCAGCTCCCTGGCGCATACTGGAGGTTCCTGGTGGGCTAGTTGGCCCCCAGGGACCCCCAGTATTCAAGGGGAATTCGTTCCCCTCTGCAAACGCGCCAGGGGCGCGTTTGCAGAGTGGTGAAGGAAGGGGCGGGGCCTACGGGCCCGATCGTTTTTTTTTTCCCTGAAGGGGGGCTGTGTGTCCCCCTTCCTTTTTCCTATTTTTAGGCCCTGGGGACCCCATCCCCCAGGGCCTTACCCCTTTTTTTTATTAAAATAAAAAAAAAAAACGGGAAGGGGCCCGCGTGGCCCCCTTCCCTGGGCCTGTATTGGCCCCGGGGACCCCATCCCCGGGGCATGGCCTCTTTTTTTTTATTTGGAGGGGGCTGCGTGGCCCCCTCCTCAGGCCATTTAAGGCCCCGGGGACCCCATCCCCGGGGCCGGCCTTGCACTTTTTTTTATTTTTTTTATTTTTTTGTTACTTTGGGGAGGAGGGCTGCGTGGCCCCCCTCCGTGGCCTCTTATGGCCCCGGGGACCCCATCCCCCGGGGCTGGCCCTCTCCGTTGGGGACTGTGGGGGGGTCCCCAAGCCCCCACAGTCCCGCCGGCTCCCCGTGTCCTACGGGAGCCGGCATTGCTTACACATGGGGAGCAGCTAACATGCTGCTCCCCATGTGGAAAGCAGTCGGCTTTGGATATTGGAAGAGAGAGCAGGTTTCCTGCCTCTCTTCCAATATCCAAAGCAAGTTTGCAATGACAGGACGGGAGCCGCGAGGCTCCCGTCCTGTCATTGCAAACAGCAGTGTCCCGGGGGTAGGCACCCGGGACACTGCAGGAGCCGGCTCCTGGGGGTGGCGGTCCCCAGGGCCACCACAGGCTCCAGGAGGGGGCTGCGCGGCCCCCTCCCTACATTTTGAAAGCCCCGGGAGGTGGTGGTCCCCGGGGCTTGGGGTCCAAAACGGACCCCCATTTTAATTTTTCTTAGTGCCCAGGGGAGGTGGTGGTCCCCGGGGCATGTGGGGGGGCTGGAGCCCCCCCATACAGGTTTTTAATTTTAAAAAAAGAAGCCCCGGGGAGGTGGTGGTCCCCGGGGCTGCGGGAGGGCTCAGAGCCCTCCCGCACCATTATACATAAGGCCCCGGGGGTGGTGGTCCCCGGGGCTTGGGGGCCCTTAGAGGCCCCCACACATAAAATTAACCCCCAGCATGCCCCCGGTACTTGGCCCACCCGGGGCCAATGTATCGAAGCGCGGGAGACCGCGCTTCGATTATTTTTTTCAGCAGGGTTCGCGCTCCCTGAGCGCATCCTGCCAATTTAAAAAAAAAAAAAAAAAAAAATTTTTGCCCAGGGGGTCCTTGTGGGACCCCCTGAGCAGACCTAGGGGGTCAGGGTGTTTCTACCCTGCCCCCTTTGTGCGCTTTGCGCACTTGTTTCTGTCCCTCGGTTCTACCGAGGGACAAAATGGCTGCCAACACTTCCTGGTTTGGAGTGTTGACAGCCAATTAACATAAAGCTCGTGCTCGGGAGGATCCGCGGCCCTAGATATCACTATCTTTTTTACTTTTCATTTTCTCAGCAACTACTGAACGGATTTACACCATTTAACAAAAGGGTTCTTTCTGAACCAAGAACTACCTCTTTGCCAAATTTGGTGTAATTCCGTTCAGCAGTTCGGGCTGTAGCCGTGTCTAAAGTTTCCTATGGAAAAATGCATGGGGAAAACGCGTTTTGGGACCCCCCTTTTTCTCGGCCCCAGCTTGACGAATCCCCCGAGACTTTCAGGGTAGGAGCGGACCGGAGCGGGCCACAAAGTTTGAAAATTTTGCGAAGATACGTCAACCGGCAAGAGAGTTATTTCAAATAGAATGTCGCGGATTTCCTATGGATAATAGGTTGTAACTATAACTATCTACTGGCGACCGCCAGTAGATAATATATATATATATATATATGTATATATATATATATATTCACTGAAAAAACCAAAGGTTTCAGGGGCGTTATAGTTAGTTGGACATTTCACTCGTACAAAACCATAGAAATTCCCCCGTTATAGTTAGTTCAGCTAACTATAACTCGCGCGCCCGCAATGCACTGCTGATGACGTCACATATTACATCACTCATGACATGGTCAGTGACATCACTCATGACATCACTGATGACATCTCAAATTACATCACTGATGACATCATCCTGTGAATGTGTGTTTTTCTGAAAATTAAATATGTTTTATATATGTATATCTCAAGGTCGATGGAAGAATAAATGGGTATATAAGTGTCTAAATGGATGATTTTTTTTGTAAAATTGATTGTATAACTGACTAAGTATATCTTAGTGAATACATGGGTTAGTGAGTAATGTTTAAATATGAAAATATCTGTATCAGTCTCTCACTTTGTGTATAAGTGGCTGCATGGGTTGGTGAGTAGCTACATGAGTGTCTATATGGGTTATTAGTTGGTTTTTTGAGTATCAGTATGAGTGTCTGAGTGTCTGTATGGTTCGGTGGGGGGTATTACTTAGTGCATAGATGCATGAATGAGTGACTCACTGTTTGTATGTGTTGAAGACAGGATGTGTGCAGGATTGTATAGGTGGATGAGTATGTGTATGGGTGTGTTAGTGAGTGAATGACTGTCTCAATAGTGTCTTTATGAGTAACTACATATGTTTTAAACTAGTATTTGTGAGTATTGGTGTATATAAGTGAGTATATGTGAGAGTGAGAGATTGGAAGAGTTCCTGTACAAATAAGTAGGTGTTTCTATAAGTGATTGTTTAAGAGAGTAAGTATGTGTACGTTTCTGTAGAAGTAAGTGTGGTAGTGTGTGTATAACTGTATATGCAAGTAAATGGATGTTTGATACTTTGTTTGCATGTGTGACTATGTGTGTGAGTAACTCTATGGATGAGTGGCGGTGTGTAACAGGATGTATAGGTGTATGAGTACATATGATGAGTGAGTACATGTATGAGTGACTGTATAGGGACTGTTGGTGAATGAGTGGATGTGTGTGTAGATCTTGGAATTACTGAATAGGTGTGTTGTAACTGGTATTGGTATGTCCATTGTTTTGAAAATGTTAGTTTGTATTTTTGAGTGTGTGTATCAAAGGTTATATTAGGGTGAGAGGAGGTCTGCCACTCTATCACAAGGATGATGTCATCAGTGATGTCATCAGTGATGTCATTTGAGATGTCATCAGTGATGTCATCAGTGATGTCACTGACCATGTCATGAGTGATGTAATATGTGACGTCATCAGCAGTGCATTGCGGGGGCGCGAGTTATAGTTAGCTGAACTAATTATAACGGGGGAATTTCTATGGTTTTGTACGAGTGAAATGTCCAACTAATTATAACGCATCTGAAACCTATAATTTTTTCAGTGAATTTCTAAGGTTTTTAAATGCTAATTTCTAACTATAACGTGCCTGAAACCTATGGTTTTTCAGTGAATATATATATATATATATATTCACTGAAAAAACCATAGGTTTTAGGGACAGTTATAGTTAGTTGAACATTGCACTCGTACAAAACCCGTGAAATTCCCCTGTTATAGTTAGTTCAGCTAACTATAACTCGCGCCCCCGCAATGCACTGCTGATGACGTCACATATTACATCACTCATGACATGGTCAGTGACATCACTGATGACATCACTTATGACATCTCAAATGACATCACTGATGACATCACTGATGACATCATCCAGTGACTGTGTGTTTCTGTAAAGTTTAAATATGTTTAATATATATAGGGAAAGGCGTATTGAAGAATGAGTGGGTGTATAAGTGTCTGAATGGATGATTTAGTACGTGAGTGACTGACTCTACAAGTGAGTGATTAAACGTATCTTACTGAATGCATGGGTTAGTGACTAAACTGTGTGAATGTCTGTATCCGTCTGTTTGTTGGTGTGTAAGTGGATGCATGGATTTGCGAATAGCTACATGAGTGTCTATATGGGTTATTGATTGGTTCTCTGAGTATCTGTATGGCTGCCTGAGTGTTTGTGTGGGTGGGGTGTGTGTGACTCTATACATAGATGTGTGAGTGGGTGATTCACTGGGTGCATGATTTCAAGAGTGCATCTGTGATGGACTGCTTGGGTGGGTGAGTGTGTGTATGGGTGTGTTAGTGAATGTATATCTCAGTGGTACATGTGCGAGTAACTACATATGTAAAAAGCAGTATATATGTGTGTTAGAGTATTTAAATGGCTATAAGTGAGAGTGTGTTATTGTGAAAGTGGCTGTATGGATGCGTGTGTGCTTGTATCAGTTATTGTATAAGAGCGTAAGAATGTGCTAGTATTTGTATGAGTAAGTGAGCTGGTGTGTGTATAACTGTATAGGTGAGTAAATGGGTGTGTGATTAATTTTTTGCATGACTGACTAGGTGTGTGAGTACCTCTATGGATGAGTGGCGGTGTGTGAGTATTTATATAGGTGTATGAGTGCATATGATAGTCCTGTACTGAGTGACTGTAAGTATGAGTGACTGTACAGGTGAGTGAGTGGATGTGTGTGTAGACCTAAGAATCAGTGAGTGGGTATGTAGTTTTTGGTGTTGGAGTGTCTATGGTTTTGAGAATGGCAGTCTGTAATTTAGAGTGGGTGTATCAAAATTTATATTAGGGTGTGAGAAGATGCATGAAATTATCACATGGATGATGTCATCAGTGATGTCATCAGTGATGTCACTGACCATGTCATGAGTGATGTAATATGTGACGTCATCAGCAGTGCATTGCGGGGCGCGAGTTATAGTTAGCTGAACTAAATATAACAGGGGAATTTCACGGGTTTTGTACGAGTGCAATGTCCAACTAACTATAACTGTCCCTAAAACCTATGGTTTTTTCAGTGAATTTCAAAGGTTTTTTAAATGCTAATTTCTAACTATAACTTGTCTGAAACCTATGGTTTTTTCAGTGAATTTCAAAGGTTTTTTAAATGCTAATTTCTAACTATAACGTGCCTGAAACCTATGGTTTTTTCAGTGAATTTCAAAGGTTTTTTAAATGCTAATTTCTAACTATAACGTGCCTGAAACCTATGGTTTTTTCAGTGAATTTCAAAGGTTTTTAAATGCTAATTTCTAACTATAACGTGCCTGAAACCTATGATTTTTTAAGTGAATTTCAAAGGTTTTTAAATGCTAGTTTCTAACTATGCCAACAGAGGTAGGACATGTGAAAAAGAAGAAAAAACGCACAGAAAGAAGCAAAAGATGTGCAGAAAGAACCAACAGAGGAGCAGAAAGAGGCCTTGTTGCAAAATCATCCTGTGCCCACAACTTTTTCAGACGGGTACTGGTGGTAACTGACTCTGACTAGCCAGTGCGCGTTTGCACAGTGGTGAAGGGAGGGGGGGCCTGAGGTGACATGTGTGCAAACGCGCCCTGTGGCGCGTTTTAAGTTGCGGGATTAAGTCCCCTTGAATCCTGAGGGTCCCTGGGGCCCAACTAGCCCCCAGGTACCTACAGTTAGGACCACAGAGCTGAGTTGCAGAGAGGCGTTCCGAGGCCACGCACCTTTTTCACCTCTCTGCAACGCAACTCTGTTGTGCTTACTGAAGGTACCTGGTGGGCTAGTTGGCCCCCAGGATTCAAAGGGAATTAACTCCCCAACTTAAAACGCACCACAGGGCATGTTTGCGCACATGTCACCTGAGGCCCCGCCCCTCCTTTCACCACTGTGTAAACGCGCCCCGTGGCGCGTTTTAGGTTGGGGGATTAGGTCACCTTGAATCCTGAGAGTCCCTGGGGCCCAACTAGCCCACCAGGTACTTCCAGTAAGCACCACAGGCCTGCGTTGCAACGCCTGTAACAAATTGTGCAGTTGTGTTTAGGTAGTGAAGAGGGTCGTGCTGGGGGTAGTGTTTTAGGGTTTAGGGTAGTGCAGTGGTGTTTGTGTAGTGTAGGGGGTCATGCTGGGGGTAGATTTAGGGTTTAGGGTAGTGCAGTGGTGTTTGGATAGTGTAGGGAGTCGTGCTGGGGGAGTGTTTTAGGGTTTAGGGTAGTACAGTGGTGTTTGGGTAGTGTAGGGGGTCGTGCTGGGGTTAGTGTTTTAGGGTTTAGGGTAGTGCAGTGGTGTTTGGGTAGTGTAGGGGATACTGCTGGGGGTAGTGTTTTAGGGTTTAGGGTAGTGCAATGGTGTTTGGGTAGTGTAGGGGTACTGCTGGGGGTAGTGTTTTAGGGTTTAGGGTAGTGCAGTGGTGTTTGGGTAGCGTAGGGGTACTGCTGGGGGTAGTGTTTTATGGTTTAGGGTAGTGCAGTGGTGTTTGGGTAGTGTAGGGGTTCGTGCTGGGGGTAGTTTTTAGGGTTTAGGGTAGTGCAGTGGTGTTTGTGTAGTGTAGGAGGTCGTGTTTTAGGGTTTAGGGTAGTGCAGTGGTCTTTGGGTAGTGTAGGGGGTTGTGCGGGGGTAGTGTTTTAGGGATTAGGGTAGTGCATTGGTATTTGGGTAGTGTAGGGGGTCATGCAGGGGTAGTGTTTTAGGGTTTAGGGCAGTGCAGTGGTGTTTGGGTAGTGTAGGGGGTCGTGCTGGGGGGAGTGTTTTAGGGTTTAGGGCAGTGCAGTGGTGTTCGGGCATTGTAGGGGGTGGTGCTGGGGCTGGTGTTTCAGGGTTTAGGGCAGTGCAGTGGTGTTCAGGCAGTGTAGGGGGTCGTGCTGGGGCTGGTGTTTCAGGGTTTAGGGTAGTGCAGTGGTGTTCGGGCAGTGTAGGGGGTCATGCTGGGGCTGGTGTTTCAGGGTTTAGGGCAGTGCAGTGGTGTTCGGGCATTGTAGGGGGTCGTGCTGGGGCTGGTGTTTCAGGGTTTAGGGCAGTGCAGTGGTGTTCGGGCAGTGTAGGGGGTCTTGCTGGGGCTGGTGTTTCAGAGTCTAGGGCAATGCAGTGGTGTTCGGGCAGTGTAGGGGTCTTGCTGGGGCTGGTGTTTCAGGGTTTAGGGCAGTGCAGTCGTGTTCGGGCAGTGTAGGGGGTCGTGCTGGGGGTGGTGTTTCAGGGTTTAGGGCAGTGTAGTGGTGTTCTGGCAGTGTAGGGGGTCGTGCTGGGGCTAGTGTTTCAGGGTTTAGGGCAGAGCAATGGTGCTCAGGCAGTGTAGGGGGTTGTGCTGGGGGTGATGTTTCAGGGTTTAGGCCAGTACAGTGGTGTTAGGGCAGTGTAGGGGGTCGTGCTGGGGGTGGTGTTTCAGGGTTTAGGGCAGTGCAGTGGTGTTCCGGCAGTGTAGGGGGTCGAGCAGGGGGTGGTGTTTCAGGGTTTAGTGCAGTGGTGTTCGGGCAGTGTAGGGGGTCGTGCTGGGGTGGTGTTTCAGGGTTTAGGGCAGTGCAGTGGTGTTCGGGCAGTGTAGGGTGTCGTGCTGAGGGGTGGTGTTTCAGGGTTTAGGGCAGTGCAGTAGTGTTTGGGCAGTGTAGGGGGTCGTGCAGGAGGTGGTGTTTCAGGGTTTAGGGCAGTGCAGTGGTGTTCGGCCAGTGTAGGTAGTCTTGCTGGGGGTGGTGTTTCAGGGTTTAGGGCAGTGCAGTAGTTTTCGGGCAGTGTAGGCGGTCGTGCTGGGGCTGGTGTTTCAGGGTTTAGGGCAGTGCAGTGGTGTACGGGGTTGTGCTGGGGCTGGTGTTTCAGGGTTTAGGGCAGTGCAGTGGTGTGCGGGCAGTGTACGGGGTTGTGCTGGGGCTGGTGTTTCAGGGTTTAGGGCAGTGCAGTGGTGTTCGGGCAGTGTAGGGGGTCGTGCTGGGGGTGGTGTTTCAGGGTTTAGGGCAGTGCAGTGGTGTTCGGGCAGTGTAGGGGGTTGTGCTGGGGCTGGTGTTTCAGGGTTTAGGGCAGTGCAGTGGTGTTCGGGCAGTGTAGGGGGTCGTGCTGGGGCTGGTGTTTCAGGGTTTTGGGCAGAGCAGTGGTGTTCGGGCAGTGTAGGGGGTCGTGCTGGGGCTGGTGTTTCAGGGTTTAGGGCAGTGCAGTGGTGTTTGGGCAGTGTAGGGGGTCATGCTGGGGCTGGTGTTTCAGGGTTTAGGGCAGTGCAGTGGTGTTCGGGCAGTGTAGGGGGTCTTGCTGGGGCTGGTGTTTCAGAGTCTAGGGCAATGCAGTGGTGTTCGGGCAGTGTAGGGGGTCTTGCTGGGGCTGGTGTTTCAGGGTTTAGGGCAGTGCAGTCGTGTTCGGGCAGTGTAGGGGGTCGTGCTGGGGGTGGGGTTTCAGGGTTTAGGGCAGTGTAGTGGTGTTCGGGCAGTGTAGGGGGTCGTGCTGGGGCTAGTGTTTCAGGGTTTAGGGCAGAGCAATGGTGCTCAGGCAGTGTAGGGGGTTGTGCTGGGGGTGATGTTTCAGGGTTTAGGCCAGTACAGTGGTGTTAGGGCAGTGTAGGGGGTCGTGCTGGGGGTGGTGTTTCAGGGTTTAGGGCAGTGCAGTGGTGTTCCGGCAGTGTAGGGGGTCGTGCAGGGGGTGGTGTTTCAGGGTTTAGTGCAGTGGTGTTCGGGCAGTGTAGGGGGTCGTGCTGGGGTGGTGTTTCAGGGTTTAGGGCAGTGCAGTGGTGTTCGGGCAGTGTAGGTAGTCTTGCTGGGGGTGGTGTTTCAGGGTTTAGGGCAGTGCAGTAGTGTTTGGGCAGTGTAGGGGGTCGTGCAGGGGGTGGTGTTTCAGGGTTTAGGGCAGTGCAGTGGTGTTCGGCCAGTGTAGGTAGTCTTGCTGGGGGTGGTGTTTCAGGGTTTAGGGCAGTGCAGTAGTTTTCGGGCAGTGTAGGCGGTCGTGCTGGGGCTGGTGTTTCAGGGTTTAGGGCAGTGCAGTGGTGTTCGGGCAGTGTACGGGGTTGTGCTGGGGCTGGTGTTTCAGGGTTTAGGGCAGTGCAGTGGTGTGCGGGCAGTGTACGGGGTTGTGCTGGGGCTGGTGTTTCAGGGTTTAGGGCAGTGCAGTGGTGTTCGGGCAGTGTAGGGGGTCATGCTGGGGGTGGTGTTTCAGGGTTTAGGGCAGTGCAGTGGTGTTCGGGCAGTGTAGGGGGTTGTGCTGGGGCTGGTGTTTCAGGGTTTAGGGCAGTGCAGTGGTGTTCGGGCAGTGTAGGGGGTCGTGCTGGGGCTCGTGTTTCAGGGTTTTGGGCAGAGCAGTGGTGTTCGGGCAGTGTAGGGGGTCATGCTGGGGGTGGTGTTTCAGGGTTTAGGGCAGTGCAGTGGTGTTCGGGCAGTGTAGGGGGTCTTGCTGGGGGTGGTGTTTCAGGGTTTAGGGCAGTGCAGTGGTGTTTGGGCAGTGTAGGGGGTCTTGCTGGGGGTGGTGTTTCAGGGTTTAGGGCAGTGGTGTTCGGGCAGTGTAGGGGGTCTTGCTGGGGGTGATGTTTCAGGGTTTAGGGCAGTGCAGTGGTGTTCGGGCAGTGTAGGGGGTCTTGCTGGGGTAGAGTTTCAGGGTTTAGGGCGGTGCAGTGGTGTTCGTGCAGTGTAGGGGGTCGTGCTGGGGGTGGTGTTTCAGGGTTTAGGGCAGTGCAGTAGTGTTCGGGCAGTGTAGGGGGTCGTGCAGGGGGTGGTGTTTCAGGGTTTAGGGCAGTGTAGTGGTGTTCTGGCAGTGTAGGGGGTCATGCTGGGGGTGGGGTTTCAGGGTTTAGGGCAGTACAGTGGTGTTCGGGCAGTGTAGGGGGTCGTGCAGGGGGTGGTGTTTCAGGGTTTAGGGCAGTGCAGTGGTGTTCGGGCAGTGTAGAGGGTCGTGCTGGGGCTGGTGTTTCAGGGTTTAGGGCAGTGCAGTGGTGTTCGGGCAGTGTAGGGGGTCTTGCTGGGGGTGATGTTTCAGGGTTTAGGGCAGTGCAGTGGTGTTCGAGCAGTGTAAGGGGTCTTGCTGGGGGTAGTGTTTCAGGGTTTAGGGCAGTGCAGTGGTGTTCGTGCAGTATAGGGGGTCGTGCTGGGGATGGTGTTTCTGGGCTTAGGGCAGTGCAGTAGTGTTCGAGCAGTGTAGGGGGTTGTGCAGGGGGTGGTGTTTCAGGGTTTAGGGCAGTGCAGTGGTGTTCGGGCAGTGTAGGGGGTCATGCACGGGGTGGTGTTTCAGGGTTTAGGGCAGTGCAGTGGTGTTCGGGCAGTGTAGGGTGTTGTGCTGGGGCTGGTGTTTCAGGGTTCAGGGCGGTGCAGTGGTGTTCAGGCAGTGTAGGGGGTCGTGCTGAGGCTGGTGTTTCACGGTTTAGGGCAGTGCAGTGGTGTTCGGGCAGTGTAGGGGGTCGTGCTGGGGCTGGTGTTTCAGGGTTTAGGGCAGTGCATTGGTGCTCGGGCAGTGTAGGGAGTCGTGCTGGGGGTGATGTTTCAGGGTTTAGGGTAGTGCAGTGGTGTTCGGGCAGTGTAGGGGGTCGTGCAGGGGCTGGTGTTTCAAGGTTTAGGGCAGTGCAGTGGTGTTCGGGCAGTGTAGGGGGTCGTGCTGGGGCTGGTGTTTCAGGGTTTTGGGCAGAGCAGTGGTGTTCGGGCAGTGTAGGGGGTCATGCTGGGGGTAGTGTTTCAGGGTTTAGGGCAGTGCAGTGGTGTTCGGGCAGTGTAGGGGTCGTGCTGGGGGTGGTGTTTCAGGGTTTAGGTCAGTGGTGTTCGGGCAGTGTAGGGGGTCTTGCTGGGGGTGATGTTTCAGGGTTTAGGGCAGTGCAGTGGTGTTCGGGCAGTGTAGGGGGTCTTGCTGGGGCTGGTGTTTCAGGGTTTAGGGCAGTGCAGTCGTGTTCGGGCAGTGTAGGGGGTCGTGCTGGGGGTGGTGTTTCAGGGTTTAGGGCAGTGTAGTGGTGTTCGGGCAGTGAAGGGGTCGTGCTGGGGCTAGTGTTTCAGGGTTTAGGGCAGAGCAATGGTGCTCAGGCAGTGTAGGGGGTTGTGCTGGGGGTGATGTTTCAGGGTTTAGGCCAGTACAGTGGTGTTAGGGCAGTGTAGGGGGTCGTGCTGGGGGTGGTGTTTCAGGGTTTAGGGCAGTGCAGTGGTGTTCCGGCAGTGTAGGGGGTCGTGCAGGGGGTGGTGTTTCAGGGTTTAGTGCAGTGGTGTTTGGGCAGTGTAGGGGGTCGTGCTGGGGTGGTGTTTCAGGGTTTAGGGCAGTGCAGTGGTGTTCGGGCAGTGTAGGGTGTCGTGCTGAGGGGTGGTGTTTCAGGGTTTAGGGCAGTGCAGTAGTGTTTGGGCAGTGTAGGGGTCGTGCAGGGGGTGGTGTTTCAGGGTTTAGGGCAGTGCAGTGGTGTTCGGCCAGTGTAGGTAGTCTTGCTGGGGGTGGTGTTTCAGGGTTTAGGGCAGTGCAGTAGTTTTCGGGCAGTGTAGGCCGTCGTGCTGGGGCTGGTGTTTCAGGGTTTAGGGCAGTGCAGTGGTGTTCGGGCAGTGTACGGGGTTGTGCTGGGGCTGGTGTTTCAGGGTTTAGTGCAGTGCAGTGGTGTGCGGGCAGTGTACGGGGTCGTGCTGGGGCTGGTGTTTCAGGGTTTAGGGCAGTGCAGGGGTGTTCGGGCAGTGTAGGGGGTCGTGCTGGGGGTGGTGTTTCAGGGTTTAGGGCAGTGCAGTGGTGTTCGGGCAGTGTAGGGGGTCGTGCTGGGGCTGGTGTTTCAGGGTTTAGGGCAGTGCAGTGGTGTTCGGGCAGTGTAGGGGGTCGTGCTGGGGCTGGTGTTTCAGGGTTTTGGGCAGAGCAGTGGTGTTCGGGCAGTGTAGGGGGTCGTGCTGGGGGTGGTGTTTCAGGGTTTAGGGCAGTGCAGTGGTGTTCGGGCAGTGTAGGGGGTCTTGCTGGGGGTGGTGTTTCAGGGTTTAGGGCAGTGCAGTGGTGTTTGGGCAGTGTAGGGGGTCTTGCTGGGGGTGGTGTTTCAGGGTTTAGGGCAGTGGTGTTCGGGCAGTGTAGGGGGTCTTGCTGGGGGTGATGTTTCAGGGTTTAGGGCAGTGCAGTGGTGTTCGGGCAGTGTAGGGGGTCTTGCTGGGGGTAGAGTTTCAGGGTTTAGGGCGGTGCAGTGGTGTTCGTGCAGTGTAGGGGGTCGTGCTGGGGGTGGTGTTTCAGGGTTTAGGGCAGTGCAGTAGTGTTCGGGCAGTGTAGGGGGTCGTGCAGGGGGTGGTGTTTCAGGGTTTAGGGCAGTGCAGTGGTGTTCGGGCAGTGTAGGGGGTCATGCTGGGGCTGGTGTTTCAGGGTTTAGGGCAGTGCAGTGGTGTTCGGGCAGTGTAGGGGGTCTTGCTGGGGGTGATGTTTCAGGGTTTAGGGCAGTGCAGTGGTGTTCAAGCAGTGTAGGGGGTCTTGCTGGGGGTAGTGTTTCAGGGTTTAGGGCAGTGCAGTGGTGTTCGTGCAGTATAGGGGGTCGTGCTGGGGATGGTGTTTCTGGGTTTAGGGCAGGGCAGTAGTGTTCGAGCAGTGTAGGTGGTTGTGCAGGGGGTGGTGTTTCAGGGTTTAGGGCAGTGCAGTGGTGTTCGGTCAGTGTAGGGGGTCGCGCTGGGGGTGGTGTTTCAGGGTTTAGGGCAGTGCAGTGGTGTTCGGCCAGTGTATGGGGTCATGCACGGGGTGGTGTTTCAGAGTTTAGGGCAGTGCAGTGGTGTTCGGGCAGTGTAGAGTGTTGTGCTGGGGCTGGTGTTTCAGGGTTCAGGGCGGTGCAGTGGTGTTCAGGCAGTGTAGGGGGTCGTGCTGAGGCTGGTGTTTCACGGTTTAGGGCAGTGCAGTGGTGTTCGGGCAGTGTAGGGGGTCGTGCTGGGGCTGTTGTTTCAGGGTTTAGGGCAGTGCATTGGTGCTCGGGCAGTGTAGGGGGTCGTGCTGGGGGTGATGTTTCAGGGTTTAGGGTAGTGCAGTGGTGTTCGGGCAGTGTAGGGGGTCGTGCAGGGGCTGGTGTTTCAAGGTTTAGGGCAGTGCAGTGGTGTTCGGGCAGTGTAGGGGGTCGTGCTGGGGCTGGTGTTTCAGGGTTTTGGGCAGAGCAGTGGTGTTCGGGCAGTGTAGGGGGTCATGCTGGGGGTAGTGTTTCAGGGTTTAGGGCAGTGGTGTTCGGGCAGTGTAGGGGGTCGTGCTGGGGGTGGTGTTTCAGGGTTTAGGTCAGTGGTGTTCGGGCAGTGTAGGGGGTCTTGCTGGGGGTGATGTTTCAGGGTTTAGGGCAGGGCAGTGGTGTTCGGGCAGTGTAGGGGTCTTGCTGGGGGTAGTGTTTCAGGGTTTAGGGCAGTGCAGTGGTGTTCGGGCAGTGTAGGGGTCATGCTGGGGGTGGTGTTTCAGGGTTTAGGGCAGTGCAGTGGTGTTTGGGCAGTGTAGGGGGTCGTGAAGGGGGTGGTGTTTCAGGGTATAGGGCAGTGCAGTGGTGTTCGGGCAGTGTAGGGGGTCGTGCTAGGGGTGGTGTTTCAGGGTTTAGGGCAGTGCAGTGGTGTTCGGGCAGTGTAGGGGGTCATGCAGGGGGTGGTGTTTCAGGGTTTAGGGCAGTGCAGTGGTGTTCGGGCAGTGTAGGGGGTCGTGCTGGGGGTAGTGTTTTAGGGTTTAGGGTAGTGCAGTGGTGCTTGTGTAGTGTAGGGGGTCGTGCTGGGGGTAGTGTTTTAGGGTTTAGGGTAGTGCAGTGGTGTTTGTGTAGTGTAGGGGTTCCTGTTTTAGGGTAGTGCAGTGGTGTTTGGGTAGTGTAGGGGATCGTGCTGGGGGTAGTGTTTTAGGATTTAGGTTAGTGCAGTGGTGTTTGTGTAGTGTAGGGGGTCGTGCTGGGGGTAGTGTTTTAGGGTTTAGGGTAGTGCAGTGGTGTTTGTGTAGTGTAGGGGGTCGTGCTGGGAGTAGTGTTTTAGGGTTTAGGGTAGTGCAGTGGTGCTTGTGTAGTGTAGGGGGTCGTGCTGGGGGTAGTGTTTTAGGGTTTAAGGTAGTGCAGTGGTGTTTTTGTAGTGTAGGGGGGTCATGTTTTAAGATGCAATGCTCCAATACCTGACCAGTCTGCACTACATAAAACTGCAAAAAAACTAAAAATAAAAAGTATTTTGCACACTTTTGTCATTGGGCTATATGTGGGCTACATCTGGGTAATATTTGTGCTACATTTGGGCTCTTTTTTCACTGGTGGCCATCTTGGAAGACTTCTTTGTTATGAAGTTTCCTAATTTCTTCATTTACTGCAGTCTCCTCAGTAGGAAATGCTTTCAGTTTTTTACTTTGATTCCATCAAGAAGGCATTCAGATGTGTCTCACATCTGCCATAAATTCAGAATGTTAGCACTCTAGTTGCTCATTAGATCACTGGAGTAAAGCTACTGCTCACCAGGGAGTTAACTGGTAGTCTGCTGCTGGTATTGAAAGTGATTGTTTCAGTCTGCATGTCAGAATTTTCTAATGAAATAGAAGAGGATTTGAGATCTCACTTAAAACATGCCCTAATTTTTCTTTCTGCAGCACTAACCATAATTTCTATTTTCAAAAAGAACCCCTCATTTTGTTCCTTTTTAAATTAAATGTTTTAAGTGTTACCGGTTTATTCCAATCAAGATGGCTTCAGGTGTGCCATACTTTTGTCATAAGTAAGGCTGTTAGCGCTCTAGTTGTTCTTTAGAACACTCTGGGAAGCTGCAGTAGAACACAAAGGCATCAACTGGCAGGCTGCTCCTGTTGAAATATAACAGGAAGATATTTGAGATCACACTTGAAATATGTCTTAATTTTTCTTTCTACAGCACTAACCATAATTTCTATGACAAAATGAACCCCATCATTTTGTTCCTTTTAAATTAAATGTTTTAAGTGTTACCAGTTTATTCCAATCAAGATGGCTTCAGGTGTGCCATACTTTTGTCATAAGTAAGGCTGTTAGCACTCTAGTTGTTCTTTAGAACACTCTGGGAAGCTGCAGTAGAACACAAAGGCATCAACTGGCAGGCTGCTCCTGTTGAAATATAACAGGAAGATATTTGAGATCACACTTGAAACATGTCCTAATTTTTCTTTCTACAGGACTAACCATAATTTCTATGACAAAATGAACCCCATCATTTTGTTCCTTTTTAAATTAAATTGTTTAAGTGTTACCAGTTTATTCCAATCAAGATGGCTTCAGGTGTGCCATACTTTTGTCATAAGTAAGGCTGTTAGCACTCTAGTTGTTCTTTAGAACACTCTGGGAAGCTGCAGTAGAACACAAAGGAATCAACTGACAGTCTCTGCCCTTGTTGGATGTACATGTTTTACTGAGAATGTCAGACTTCATTCTCACATGAGTGAGAAAGATAATGTGAATTTACAGAAAATATGCTCTCATTTTAGCTTCTGGAGCACCTTCCAAACCTACATGGGACAAGCATGAGAAAATAGTGTTCTCTCAAACATGATTCATGATATCCCAGCAGAAGGTTTTTCACATGGTAAAATCACCTTAGAATACACCACAATTCCTAAAATTAGTATGGTACCATCAACAAATAAATTCTAATGTAACTAAAGCCTGTTATCACCCTTTATAGTTCTCCTTTTGGTGACCCTCAAAATCTTCTATTCACTACAATGCATTTCAATGAGGTACTATCATTTATATTGGTCCCAAGATGGCTGCCAGCAATTCCAGGATGAAGTGCTGACAGCCAATCAGATCTCACGATGACATGTGTGGTTAGGCTCCGCCCAGATATATATGTGACTTTACTTTTGATTTTCTCAGGAACTACTGAACGGATTTACACCATTTAAGCAAAAGGCACGACACTGAAGCAAGGGCTACCTCTTTGCCAAATTTGGTGTAATTCCGTTCAGCAGTTCGGGCTGTAGCTGCGACTAAAGGTTCCTATGGAAAAATGAATGGGGAAAACGCGTTTTGGGACCCCCTTTTTCTCGGCCCCCGCTTGACGTATCACCCCGAGACTTTCAGGATAGGAGCGGACTGGAGCGCCCCAACAAGTTGGAAACTTTCGCGAAGATTCGTCAACCGGCGCCAACGTTATTTCAAATAGAATGTCGCGGATTTCCTATGGATAATAGGTTTTAACTATAACTATCTACTGGCGACCGCCAGTAGATAATATATATATATATATATGCACACACATATATACATATATACACACACACACACACACACACACACATATGTCATTTTTTGTATCCATTGCACTAATTGCACTTTATATCCATGGAAATAATGGGAAGAAAATGAAAAAAATAAAAAGACTTTTTGCAGGATACTAACCTGTTGTGAGTTTGCTGCTGCGAGTGCTGCCTTTCTGTGTCCTTCAATGATGGTGGTGAAACGAGTGTGAAGGTAGACACGGAATAACTCTTTATATATATATATATATATACACACACGTACTGACGTACATATGCCTGTATATATTCTTTTATGTGGAGTACTCAACCCACATTGTATACCGAAGCTATTGACATGGTTGTGTATATGTATGTACATATGTATGTGTGCTGTGGGTATGCTTACATATGTATGCTTGCTTTGGTGTCACCTCCGTTTTATTCTATCTGTGGGTTTGCAGGTATTTTGGTGGTAGGAGGATAGCTCTGGGTTGTGGTTGAAGGGTGTGCTCCTTATGTATCCATGGGACATCAGTGGCCCCTGGCCTTTGAATCTGGGTTACGGCCCTTAATGTGTAGTGTGCGCCGTGGCACGTGGCCAACTGTTTTCAAATGGGCTCCCATTTTTCCGTGGGCTCATGCATATCCCTATTGGTATAGAGCGCCCTTGGTAATATGAAAGTGAGAGCTACAGTAACAAATGAGTGTGTTGTGTGCAGACTTAGTGCACCATTTATAATGTAGTAATGCAGCTTGGAAAGAAAAAATGCACCTTTTGAAGTTTTCAATCTGCTTTATGCAGGTTAATAGCTGTTGTATGTGAAAACCAACCTGGTAAAGGGTTGTGTTATTGTTGTATTATGAGGAATACATCTATTTGAGTAGGCGGCCCAATCTGGTGGACCAGATGTGTGTCTGTTAACCCGGTTTGTTATACTGTGTTTCAGGGTGATGAATATTTTCCCCCTTGTTGTGCATAGGTGTTTTATGTGTTGGTAGGGTGTTAACCCTCCACTTTATGTGGCGAATTTAATGGTCGCGGTCTACCTCAGTAGCCGGCCATATGGGATACCGTTGGAACTTGAGGTCAACTCCTGTGGAAGAGTTGCCGGCTCCCTTATGGCGTCCCTAAAGGTCGCGGTCAACCTGAGTTGCCGGCCTTATGTGATAGATTTGGAAGTCGCGGTCAACTGCCCTGGAAGAGTTGCTGGCTCCCTTATGGTGTGAAGATTAGTCTCTGTGTAGGAGCTAAGTCACCTTTTGGGTTGCCAAGCCCAATAAACGTGTGAGCGATGAAATGACCCGCTTCTGTTGTTGTGGTAAACACCTTGTTGTGTTGCATATATATGCTGTGTGATGTAAAGATGAGGGGTAGCGTCTTAAGATATGCATTTGTATTTAGGGGATAGTAAGTTTTCTTGTGTGCAACTTATTCCCTTATTAGAAGTTGACCGGTGTATGTAAGAAGCGTGTATAGTGCTTCTATGTGCAGGCCCCTTTTGAGGTGGATTGTGGAATCATCCCTGTTGTAAAACAGGGTTGTGAAGCACCGTAGTGGTGAATGGAGGAGGGAGTTGGTATGTCTTAATGTCTTGTGTGACCGCGTTTAAAAGAGGCAGTCATGTGCTCTGTAGAGAAAACCCCCCTGTCTTACCTTTAACACCGGTGTAATGCGGTGTGCGTTAGTGGTAAAAAGGGCTTATATGTATATATATGAAGTTTATATATCTATTCACATGTACATAAGTATATGATGGTGTGTTTCCCACCTATTTATATATATACGAGTATACAATGAAATACCTAGCTATATATAATATGCGCACATATGCATATAAATATATATAACTATACCTTGATGGGATAATTACTTGTGCATTGTTATTTGGTGCAGAATATTTATAAATCCCTATGTTTTATTACTGCGCCCTTGATGGGGGTAATTGTGAAAGGAAAAGTGCAGGCCTGTATGTACCCGACTATATGTAGGCCTAGGACATGTGCTTTTGGAAACGAGCCAAATTGTATCTGTTCTTGATCCAGTGTACCTGGTTTTCTTGGTATAAGAAGGTTAACATGTAATATTAACCTCCCATCGCCACCTTAGACTTTGTAGAGGCTTAGCAGGTAATGCTACAATACTGCGTGTATTTATACCTTGTAGTATGAGGTCCCTACTTTGCATTGCATGTTGCAATACTATGCAGCAAGTTTATTAAATTTCTTGAATTTGCCGCAGTAACTGATGAATATTGATCTGTGACATTGCATGTTGCAATGTTATTGTATTGTATTGTATTGTAATTGCATTTATATAGCGCTTACTACCCCTGACGAGGCGTCAAAGCGCTTTTTTGGCGAGTAGCACGCTACTCCGGGACCCATAGAGGATTAGTGTTGAATTAGTATAGTGAAACATGCAAGTACATTTTAAGTGGTGGATAGGTTAGTCAGTTATTTGGATTTGGAATGATAGCAGAAGGATAGAGGAGGAAAAAAAGGTTTGTATTTATATAGCGCTTGTTACCCCTGATGGGGTGTTGAAGCACGCTACTCCGGAAGCCCATAAAGGATTAGTGGTGAATTAATATGGTGAAATATGAAAGTAGTTTCAGTGGTCGATATTTGTCAGTTATTTGGAGTGAGAAGGATAGCGGAGGGATAAAAAGGGAAGAAAGGTTTGCATTCATACAGCACTTGTTACCCCTGATGGGTGTTGAAGCGCTTTTCTGGCGAGTAGCACGCCACTCCGGAACCCATTAAGGATTAGTGTTGAAAATTAGTATAGTAAAAAATGAAGTAATTTGAGTAGTGGATATGTTATTCAGTTATTTGGGTAGAGAAGGGTAGGTGGCGGGATAGAAGAGGGAAAGAGGTTTGTATTTATATAGCGCCTGCTACCCCTGATGGGGTTTTGAAGCGCAAGTAGCACGCTACTCTGGAACCCATAAGTATTAGTGATGAATTAGTATGGTGAAACATGAAAGTAATTTTAGTGGTGGATTTTAGTGGTTATGCGTCGAGTTTATAAAACTTTCTTGAAGTTAACACAGTAACTGGTAAATATTGACATAGTACCAGCAATAGCGTGTTGTTTAGGGCCATACGGTATTTAACTGTGTTATATAGCATCAGCTGTTAATATATATTTTGCGATCTAATGTAAAAAATATGTCGCATAAATATTGTACTTGTTCGGTATCCTTCTGAGTTTATCACCTATGCAACATGGTAAATGTAGCACTGGTCCACGTGTTAGTGCGTGTTTGAGGCACCAGGATAGTGTAGTTGTGAACTGTTGCTTTATAAACATTAAAAGCTTTGCAGTGAACTTGTATGTTTTGATGGACCCAGAGAATGCAAACTGTTGCATTTTTCCCCCCTGTTAATATGTGTTTTAATCTGCCTGAGAGCCTTGGTAATAGTCAAGGAACGATCTGTGTTGTTGCTGGGGCCTTACTGCTCTGTTCTGCTTGTTTTGAGGAATGTGCTTCCTTGAGATAAGCATAAGTTTTATGGGGTCCCTTTGCTCGACCCGAAGAATTCCTGGTCTTTGCTTTTGAAGTGGAGTGGGTGGCGGGGGTTTTATGACCCCTCCGTCCCTTTGCTTAGAAACCTTTTGCAGACGTGAGCTGCATCTGGTGTCGTGTTAGAAGTGTTGAGCCCAGATATTTACTGTTTGCGATAAACAAAAAAAAAGGCTTGTATTTTTGAGTCCAAATCATTTCTGATGGCTTATTGCCTGTTTTTTCGTTGATATGGGAAAACATTTTTGGGAGGCTTCTCCTGTGAAAGCCTGGATATTGTTCAAATATCCCTTAAATCCTGTTTCAAGTAAAGAAAAAACACCCCTGTTTTTAGGTCTCGCCTGAGCCAGCGCGCATGCGCTGCTCTGGCGAGACTTTTAGTAAGCGGGTTTTGGAAGTGCAAACAGTGGCTTTTGCGGCGGACTAGCCTGCGTTCACGCAAGCGTGCACGCGCGATCAGGTGCCATATGGCTTCCCTCGCCATCTGGACGCTCGCGTGAACGCAAGCTGGTCGCCAGCAAAAGCCACTGTCTGCACTCCCAAAACCCGCTTACTTTCACTTTCACGGCCGCGCGGCCGTGTCAGTTTCACGGCCGTGTCAGTTTCACGGCCGCGTCAGTTTCACGGCCGCGCGGCCAATGCTTGTTGCTCGCGCTTCTTGTTTTCTTTTTGTTCTTTGCCCCGTTGTCGTTGGTTGCTTTGTTGTCCTTGCTTGCTCCTTCGTTGTTGCCCTGTCCCCCCACCACTTCCCTCCCATCGCTGAGTGCCAACTTGCTTCACTCATTGCTTGTTTTTTAATTTCATTTTAAGCAGTCCTCCCATCATTCTATGTCATCAGCGCATGGCGGCTTCTTCCTTTACCTTTAGTGCATTTCGAATTCATCTAGGCTGCTTGTTCTGTCTCTTGCTGTTCTTGGCCTCCTCCATCACGCACTCCCCATCCACTTCTCAGTGCACTTCCACTGCCTCTAATTCCTGTTGCCCATCCTCTCTTGTGTTTAGCCAGCCCTCCCCAGCCTTGCTGTTGCAATCCTTGAATTTATTTTAACTAAAAAAAAAAAAAGTTCACACATTCTTTAAGTTTCTTGCAGATGCATTTTGCTACCGGGTGGTTTGTTTTTTAGACTACGGTTTCACTCAAATTTTACTTTTCTTCTTGCCCCGGGACGCCTCACAACCGGCCCCTCTGTAATCGGTGCCACGGGCCGCCGCCACCACCATTCTCAGCCAGCAGATGTAAGGTCAGGTCAGCTCAGCTATTGGAGTCTGCAAAGAACAAAGGAGTGTGTAATAAAGTCAGGCATGTGGCCTGCAACAGTTCTCCCTTTTCATCACTTTGAGTTCAGCGACCCTTGTCTTTTAAATTTACAGCAGCCTATCTTTATCTTCCACGCAGCCTGTTGCAAAGTCCAGACACAGGACAATGCAGAACTACGTCCTGGCCAGAGTAAACTGCTATCTGCGCTCATAATTTAGTTGCAGTCGTCTTTAGGTGTCTTTAAAACAACACAGTTTGCTTGTTACTGGTAACTGTAGATACTCCTCCTGCACTTACCAACAGTAGTGCGCTGAAGAGGGCAAATTATGGACAGCCATACGTGTCCACATGAGTAGAGTAGAGTAGGGATAAAGATGGAGCTGCGAGGTGCTATTTGCTCAATTCTGCCTCTTGTAGCTGACCTTATGACATCACAGCTGAACCCAGATGTATGGTAGTAGGAGACTGGTGATGTCACGAGCATTATATGCACTTACTGAAAAGATTCTTGCTTCGGTATATGAGGCTCTTGGGACTGAAGTCTATGAACTGACTGTAGTTTTTGATTTTTACATGCTTATCTGATGAACTGCAGGCACAGTCCGATTGAAACTAAAATGCTGAAAAAGTCTAAAAAAAAAAAAAATGAAAAAAAATTGAGTCAAAAATAACGCACACCTGACAGCCAGTCTGCGAGAATTATAGCACAAGTTTACTATGTACAGACCTGTCTTTTTACAAACCTTTATGACATGCAGCACAACCACACTGCTGTGCAACACAGCTAAAATAGGCTAAACCAATAGCTCTCGCAGAGGCGAGACCTATTGGCTTTGCAAATGCTTGTGTATTGCGTCACTGTGCACCCCCTCCCCTACCAAGGAAGCACTGCGGGTTGGGTGAGATTGGGGTGAGGGGTGTCCTTCAGTTCTTACGTGCACTAACGCACACTATATTGGTTCCCGAGACTGGACGTGCGCAGGGACACACCACAATAGCTTTGCACATAGCGCGTCATGCGGCACGTTGTAGTTTCTAGGCATTGTAAATGACAGTTGTTAGTCTTTAAATCCTTCAGTGCTCTGCTTCCCGTACAAAAATGTACGTTTCACAGAGATAATAATCACACACAGAAGAAAACGCATTATGCAGGGCACTAACAATAATAAGTAAATCATATATTTTATAACTCAAGGAGGTGAAAACCTGGGGAGAGGATGTGGCTTAACGGTCAGAGCGGCCGACCTTGAAGCTGGGGAACCAGGTTCCAGTCTGGCGGGAGGCTCACGCATCCTGTGATTCTGGACAAATCACTTAATCTCCCCAAAAATATAATGTTTCCGTTTGTAACGCAACTGGTGCTCATGTAAAGCGCTCTGATACCCTCAGGTCGAGTTCGCGCTATAATAAAACTGCAAACCCTGTGGGTGCTGCCGTGAATTGAACACCATGGGGCTTATTTACAAGCCCTTGCGCTGCCGGTATGTCACTTTTTCCCATATTAAAAGTGACGTACAGGCAGCGCAAGGGGCTTGTAAATATGCCCCGTGTTTGGACTTACAACCCTGGAGTGGGTAGTGCGCACACCACTGAATTCTCGACAATGAGCCCAAGGGTTTGTCTGGCGCCACTCAAGCAGCTTACTCGGGTAAATCCCCATTTTTAGGCACTGAACAAAAAAAACCTCAAACTATTCACACAAAAAAAAAACATCCCGAGGTCCTGAGTGCAAAACGTGGTTGCAAAACAGTTCAGAATGTGCAGTGCATTATCTGAAGCCAAACTGTGTCAGTGATCGGTTTTCTGGGACTACAGGGCACAAACACCTCTCTACTGTAGGTACACTGACCCACAGGGTTGTGTTCCTGCGACCAAGTCCCGCCATTTACAACTAGGTGAGCGAAACAAAGCTCAACTTCTGAAATTACAACCATAAAAGCAAACAAAACACCACTTCATCTGAAAGTGAATTTCAGGGAACATGTTCCCAGAGCCTGTTCCAAAACTTGCATAGATCAGTTTCTGTCTGCGCTTACCTCTCTTAAACCTTCTGACGCTGCTATAGACCCAGCCTTAGCATGCCTGCAGTGTAGATTATGCCACACTGTTCGCACCCCTGATCAACCTCTCAGTCTCAGAAGTGTTAGTCCCCCCTGACTGGGAAAACAGGAATTATCACTTAACTTGCCTCCGCCCACTTTAGGAACATTACCAATGTGCCTGTTTAGTCCAAAGTCCTTAAAAAGGTTGTTACCAAGAATGATGGGTTGGGATGCTACCCGAGCGATTACCAGGGGTTAGACAAATTGCAAACATTCTTCCCATCACCTTTTGTATGTTTCATGTACAATAGGTCTCGCCTTTAGGACCTTATAAGTGTTTAGCCATGCAACAGTTGATGTTGTTGCACCAAGGATATTGTGCTGCATAACTAAATACTTATAAGGTCACAAAGGCGAGACCTATTGTTTTTTTTGCTTGCAACTATTTAACATGTAACTGCAGAAATTTGTGTAACTTTGTGGAACCTCATGTAAAGCGCAATCTAAGCGCATGACATGGCATGTCATGAGTGATGTAATATGTGAAGTTATTAGCAGTGTATTGCAAGGGCCCTAGTTATAGTTATGTGAACTAACTATAACGGTGGAATTTCACTGGTTTTGTACAAATTAAATGCCAGCCTAATTATAACGTCCCTGAAACCTGTGTTGTTTTTAGTGAATATCTAAGGTAAAACATTTTGTTGCTAGTGTCCACATCAACACAGTAAAGTGCTGTAGTTAATCAATTTGAACCTCCTAACAAGCCATAAGAGCTTTTTTTATGAGAGCTGCATCTTAACAGTGATCACACTGTCAATGAGTATGCTGTGCAGAGAGCTACCATCTCACTTGTATACTTAGCAATGACACTGGACTCTACAGCAAATTTGCTCTACATAATATAATGAAATTAACTCTGGCATCGTGCAGGTGAATGGTGATGTCACCATGAAGCTGACCCATAGTGTATTTGACTTACCTTTTTGTATGTAAAAAACAATTATTTTTTTGCTATGTAGAGTGTCCCGTGCACTAATCCAGCTGACGTTGTAAAGTAGTATGCAATCTGTAAAAGGGATAAAACATTTACATAAATTTAGTTATTGTTATTTAAAATCTTTTTTATTTGCATTTCTTTTTAATGCTTAATCTATGCGCATGACATGGCATGTCATGATTGATGTAATATGTGAAGTTATTAGCAATGTATTGCAAGGGCCCTAGTTATAGTTATTTTAGCTAACTTTAACAGTGGCATTTCTCTGGTTTTGTACAAATTAAATGTCAGCCTAACTATAACGTCCCTGAGACCATTGTTTTTTTTTTTGTGTGAATATCTAAGGTAAAGCATTTTGTTGCTATTGTCCACATCAATGCAGTAAAGTGCTGTAGTTAATCAATTTGAGCCTCCTAACCATCCATAACAGCTTTTTTATGAGAGCTGCATCTTAACAGTGATCACACTGGCAATGAGTAAGCTGTGCAGAGAGCTACCTTCTCACTTGCATACTTAGCAATGACACTGGACTCTACAGCAAATTTGCTATACGTAAAATAATGACCCTGAGTGTATTTGACTTACCTTTTGTGTGTAATCAACTATTTTTTTTTTTTTTTTTTTTTTTGCTTTGTCGAGCCTTCGTTGCAATAATCTACTTGGAATTGTAATGTAGTATGCAATCTGCAAAAAGGAGAAAAAAAATGCAAAAAGTATGAATGTGAAAGTAGTGTGTATGTGAGTGAAAGAGAGAGTGATAGAAAAAGGGAAACTTAAAATATTTTGCAGATACATCTCAAAGAATTATGAGTAAGGAGTTAGAATTTTGTTATAAATTTTAAAAATAGGCACAGTTGTGTGGATGTGAGTGTGAAAGCAAGAGTGATAGAATGAAACAAATGTAAAGGTGAGGTAATCAAGATCGGTTCAAAATAATAAAATTGAGATAAGAATATAAGAATAAGCATGATATAGCAATGTGAAATAATAGTTTTTGACTTACTTTTGTTTGTACGGTAGAAGATTTTATCTGGTCTGCAGACTGTTCTTGGTGACGAAATTGTGAAGTTGTAGTTCAATATCTAATGTACAAAAGTAAGAAAATGTCCAAATAGTTACTTGTCCTTGTAATGTATTGTATGGGCTATTAAGCATAATTTAACATTAAATTATCATTTCCCAATTGGAAAATTCGCATTTTTGTATTTTAACCAACCTGCCCTCCACATTGACACAATTTGTGTGTTTTTTTTTAAGGCATTCTAAACAAAACAATATGCTGTGTAAATTTACCATATGATGAGAGCCCTGGCAGCTTATTCCTTTAAAGTTTAGGTCTGTGAAAGCAGTTTTAGATATTTACTATAATAAAATTGTTTTGGTGTATTTTCTCACGCTCTATATTATAATAAATATAGAGTTCAAAACAGCAGGCTAGTTAAAAGCCCGGCAGTTGTTTTGTACCACCTAAGCACTAGGAGGGCGGTTGTAGTTACATGTTATTGGAGACAACCTTTAGTGTATAAATCTGCTGTGTATTTACAAACTGGCATTTCGTTTGTTTTGTGAAAATGCGTGCTTATAGACCAGTAAGAAAAATTCGAATTTTTTTAGAAATTGGAAAACAGTAATTAAATCTATGTTAACAGACTTTACATTATATAATGGTGTTTAAGATATAGGGACAGTGTAATGCTAAATATAAAGCTGTGGGTTGTGGAGCTGAGCAGCAGCCTCTAAAAATAAATGCTATTGCTTAAGCACCAGCTTAGTGCATTTTGTTTTATGGCGATATAAAAAGGTGAAGTAATTGCACCAGAAGCACAGGCTAGTGAGCAAAATCCGAGATTACAACGTTGGCAGTTCTACTTTTTAACTAATATGTGTTCCGTAATTATTTAATGTATGTACTGTGAGTTGTGAGGTTATAAAACAAATGTACAGTGGAAATTATCTGCCTCACAAATTGATAGTTGGGAGAGCTATTATAACTACGCCACTATAGAAAAGAAAAAAGAATGAACTGCAGCTGGCTGGGCACACATGCATTGTGTGGGAATTCGCCATTAAAATTAATATAGACGCAAGTGCTGATTGTGTCAAGTAATTTTAAGCACATTCATTTGCAGACAGCACACAAATATGAACTGCAGCTGGCTGGCACCTGTGCAATGTGTAGGAAGTTGCCTTTATAATGAATATAGACGGGATGTGCTAATTGTCTCTTTCTGTTCAATTAACTCTGAAACAGTCATTAAATAAAAATGAACATGCTGTATAAAATAGTGAGACTGGAATAGAATCCATCTGAATGGATTTTACATTGCTTAATAGCCATAAAAATACACCCCCTTCCAATTATCGTTTATAGTCTGCAGCATCTGTGTGATGCAATTCGGCAAACATCAAATGGTAAAGTTGTTATTACAATAAAAGCCACTATTAAATGTTATGAGGAAAATGTGTGCTTTTCGTTAAACCGGTTAACTAGATAAATTAACTGCCTAAAGGTGCCACATAATAATATCCCCCTCACTTGTATTGCTTGAAAGGAACCACTATAAAAGCAACTAAAACCACGCTATTATTAGCCCAAAAATAAATAAGAAACAGAAATTATGTTATGCAAATTTTTTAGTAATTGAAATTGTACTGCTTATAAAGCATACAAAAGATTGCAGCTAACTAAACAAGCATTGGCATAGCCAATAGGTCTCGCTTTTGGAACCTTATAAGTATTTAGTTATGCAGCACAATATCCTTGGTGTAACAACATCAACTGTTGCATGGTTAAACACTTATAAGGTCCCAAAGGCGAGACCTATTGGCTATGCCAATGCTTGTTCTTTGTTTAGTTTCCCCCCTGTAAGCTTAGTGCACGTTGGAGCCATAGCCATGTGAGGAACGTAAAGAAAATTTGGGAATAATTTGTTCCCAGACTTGTTGTGTGCTGTGCTGTAGTGCGTTTCAAACGTAGTACAAAATAACTATGAAAGTAGGTTTCAAATAACTGAACGAACACACAAGTAGTGTATAACCGGCATATTGATCCATTGCCAGAGGCGCAGCATGGTAGATGTGCTGTGCGTTTTTAACGTAGTACCAAACTATGAAAAATATGTTTCAAATAACCTAAAGAAACACGCACGTAGTATAAAACCAGCGCATTGACACATTGCCAAAGGCGCAGCATGGTAGATGTGTTGCGCGTTTTGAACGTAGTGCAAAACTATGAAAAATACGTTTCAAACAATTTAAAGAAACACCAATGTGGTGTGTAAACCACATATTGACACATTGCGTTAGGCGTTGCCTGGTAGATGTGTTGGATTTTTCCAACCTTGTAATGAAAAGCGGCTGTGCTGCTTTATTTAAATTTTAATGCTAGTACCTGGAGCCATTCATCCGTGCTTCGCTCATATATTATATATAAAGGAGCAAATTATTATCTTGTTTTCAGAAGAACCATCAGCTCCTTGCAGAAAACCCCCCCAAATACCTGGAGACTATTATGCCTGCGAAAAACTTACTTGCTCTGGTGCATGAGGAACCAAGTGAGCCGCGCCAAAAAAAAAACAAGCATTGGCATATAAAGCATTCAAAAGATTGCAGCTAACTAAACAAGCATTGGCATAGCCAATAGGTCTCGCCTTTGGGACCTTATAAGTGTTTAGTTATCCAGCACAATATCCTTGGTTCAACAACATCAACTGTTGCATGGCTAAACACCCAAAAGCGAGACCTATTGGCTATGCCAATGCTTGTTATTTTACCTGTCATGACACAAAAAGTCTATTATGACAAAACCAAGGTATGGTTTATGCTACAGTAACCGCTCTTGGAAGAGCAGCTAATATGGAATACTTGATAGAAGTTGGGAGAGACACTCAGGTGGGTAATCAAATCAGAAGTGAAGCAAATTCAGATATTTCATTGTGGAGTGAATAAAAACCATCACATCACTGAAGTGAATCAACCTTTAAAGAGTGATGTGCCAGTCTCATCTCGGTCATGCTTTCACCCCATTAACAACACGACTCTGGTACAGTGAGTGGGTGGGAACCCTGCCCTTGGCTTAACCCCTTTCACCCTTACCTACAGCCAAGATCTGGTGTCCAGGAACTTTAGTGCATTCACTAATATAGTGTTTCACATGCTGGTGGAGGCTTCTAAGGACTTTAAGTATCACCAGTAATGTAAGTAGCATGCACGTAATAGTATTCCCCTGGAAGAAATCTAGCTGGAATGCGAGAAACGCTGTACACGTTTTGTCATTTTGACAACCATGTAATGATTAAAAAAAGATGAATAAACTCATCTGAGCACCGTTTTAGCTGATCCATCTCCAACCTTCAATGGTAAATTCTCTGGTTCATTCATGCATTGAAGAAGTTGTTTTTATAGCGCTCACATGCCACTTATAGGTGCTGAAAACTATTGCCAGCCAGAACGTACATTGCATACGGTAAGGTACAAGCGTTATTGAAATGAAAACAGCTGAAAGCAGATGTGTAAGACAACTGCTTGGAGGAGATGGCCTGTCTCGTTTCGTTGTCACTAGAAGCGATAGTGCCCCCGCTTGACATAAAACTTCCGAAATAAAAGTCACTTTCGCGGGCTCGAATGCTCGGACGAGTTGACGGCTCGCTGCTGACATCTGCTGTGACCTGCGGATCAATCAGTCGCGTCCTGACAGGAGCAACCAACCTTTCATCTGCCTGGTGCGTGCCAAGCACGTGAACGTTTTATGGTGCTTAGAAACAAACACTACGATGCCAAGCACTATGTAAATATCAAGCGTATTTAAACTTCGGAAGGAATGTCCGATATCCACATGTGCATTAAAATCCTTTCTGGCTGAGCAGATCACAGACTCCTAAAACTGCAAGCGAAAAACAGACAGCTCGTTCGTACTTACTGCTCAAAATGTCCTTTCTTAACACATATTTCATGAGGGGCCAAGCCTCTTCTTTCTGCTCTTCTAAAATGATGAGCGGAGAGTGTCTCCAGAAAAAACATCACAGCGCGACGGAGCCAGAGTTCAAGGAAGCCGGTGTTCTATCGATATCCGTACCCCATCTGTATGCGCTCCCCCCCGCGTTTCTGCGCATGTGTATCATCCTGCGCATGCGCACTATGCTTTTTTCTTAAGTGCCTGTATTTTTCAGCTCCCCCGGTGTTCTGCCGTTTTAGTGCGCATGCGTTTACCACACCCACTGCCTTTACTGCATTTCGATACAAAAGGGGATGATGGACGGAACGTTTGAGCCAATCAAACACTCACCCCCAGTCAACTGATCTGGGTTTAATCCATCATCATTCTTTAGCTCACTCCACCACCCCAGTTCAGACATGGCCATATGCAAATCAGTCTGACCCTGTGCCTCATGGGAACAGTCCAGCACGAACTGCCAAGCCATGTCTTCCCTGGATCGGAAACAAGCATCCTAGGACCGGTTTCTGGCATTCCAGCCGTCATCAGCCAGGCTTGCTTGAATCCAGTGGCAAAGTGAGCAAGGGACCCACGTCTGGGCATACCCCCGCCAACTTAGGGCGAACAAAGCGATACAAAAGGGGATGATGGACGGAACGTTTGAGCCAATCAAACACTCACCCCCAGTCAACTGATCTGGGTTTAATCCATCATCATTCTTTAGCTCACTCCACCACCCCAGTTCAGACATGGCCATATGCAAATCAGTCTGACCCTGTGCCTCATGGGAACAGTCCAGCACGAACTGCCAAGCCATGTCTTCCCTGGATCGGAAACAAGCATCCTAGGACCGGTTTCTGGCATTCCAGCCGTCATCAGCCAGGCTTGCTTGAATCCAGTGGCAAAGTGAGCAAGGGACCCACGTCTGGGCATACCCCCGCCAACTTAGGGCGAACAAAGCGATACAAAAGGGGATGATGGACGGAACGTTTGAGCCAATCAAACACTCACCCCCAGTCAACTGATCTGGGTTTAATCCATCATTACTGCATTTCGGCCACCATCTACTTTTTCTCCCCCACAATGCAGCAGACCGGCTGAGATTGTCACCTTTGAGAAACTTGTACTCAAAGACATTACCAACCACGAGACATGTCATAGATACACCCCATACAATCTTACACTGCTCGAAAAAAACGCACTCTATGAACTCAAAAAGATTGATAATTTGATTATCAAACCTGCAGATAAGGGGGGCGGAATAGTGCTCCAGGAGATTGATGGTTACACTCAAGAAATTCTAGGACAACTCTCGAGATTAGACCACTATCGCAAGCTTCCTTCTGACCCTACTAAGGAGATTCAGAAACTCATTCTTGACATTACCAACGAAGGGCTGACCCAGGGCTTTCTTAGCAAAAACGAATTTCTTTACCTTAATACTAAATCACCTCGTACTCCTGTAATATATACCCTGCCCAAAATGCATAAAAATGCTGACACACCTCCAGGTAGACCGATTGTATCTGGTTGTGGTTCGATCCTCGAACCCTTAGGCAGATACATTGACCATTTTATCAAAGACTTCATACCTGGGACCCTCTGCTACATCAAAGACACTATGGCCATGATTAATCTGGTAAAAACCCTCCCCTTTGATCCCCTTGACTGCCTTCTTTGTACTCTGGACGTAGAGTCTTTGTACACCAACATCCCCCAGGACGAGGGCATGGAAGTTATTGAGATGTTCCTTAACTCCAGACCCCAACCCTCCCCAGTCCCCACCTCCTTTTTACTTCACCTTTTGAAGATATGCCTTACAAGGAACTTTTTCCTGTTTAATGGGAATTTCTACCAACAGGTTAAAGGCACGAGTATGGGTGCAGTTTTCGCTCCAAATTTTGCCATACTTTACATGGATTTTCTTGAGACACAAAGAATATTGTCACCCCGTAACCCTTTCAGAGCCAACATTCTTGAATGGAAACGCTACATTGATGATATTTTCCTTATTTGGAAAGGGTCTGACTCAGACTTGTTACATTTCAAAGATTGGTTGAACAACCATTGTAATGGCCTAACCTTTACCCTTAGTAAAAGTAAACAGGAGATTGCCTTCCTTGATCTTAAAATTATTGCACAAGAAGGGAAACTCTACACCTCCCTATACCGCAAACCCACTGAGAAAATACACTGTTGGCCTACAATAGCCATCACCCTAGGGCACTACGTGACTCCCTTCCATATTCTCAATTCCTACGCTATGCGTCGCAATTGCTACCTCAAGGAAGATTACTTTAGGAAGCTAAAGTCCTTACAACTAAGTTAATTAGCAGAGGTTACCCGCGTAAACTAGTTAAAACAGCCATGAAACGCGCATGGTACTGCCCCAGAGAAATCCTTTTGAGTCCCAAAGACAGAAACAATAGCGACAAACTCGTCTGCGTGACTACATTTTCATCTATCTCTAATTCAGTTAGAAAGAGTATTCTCAAACATTGGCCCACACTCAATGCAGGTAGTCTGAATTTGGAACGTCCCTTATTTGCATTTAAGAAAAACAAAAGTATACATGATCACCTTGTTAGAGCAGCCCTTCCTAGCGGTAACAATAAGACCACACTTAGGCAAATTTGGGGTCTGCCACCGGTGCTTGGGCATTTCAAATGCGGAGGCTGTAGTGTTTGCCATCTCACGAATGACACTAAGAAATTTGTCCATGCCAATATTGATGTCACTTTATCGCACTTTTCCAATTGTAACACCGCCAATGTTATATATGCCATCTTTTGCCCATGCAACTTAATATATGTAGGACAAACGACACAAAAAGTCAGGATCCGGATCTGCCAACATAGAAGTCGGATACGTTGTGCAACACCTAACGCACCTCGTCGAACATTTTGCCGCATTTAATCATACGGAGGACCAAATAAGGTGGCAAGTCATCGCAGTGATCCTCCAACCTCCTAGAATTACAAACATTACAGGCATCCTGAACAAGGAGGAGTTAAAATGGATTATACGTACGGACAGCCTCCATACAGGACTTAATCGCCTCGAAGACTGGTCTAACCTGTTGTAATCGTCCGTAGTTAACTGTGCCTGCGCTTCTAATCTCTATTCTGTAATGTCATCTGTAACTCCCCTCCCGCCAACTGTATCGCCGTTTCCTACACTTAATCCCTTCACCTTCTACTCTCCTTTATCTTTTGCTCTGCATTCAGCTTCCTTTCCCCTACTCTAACTTATTCTCCATGTATTCATAATCTTCTTTTCCTTCTCTGGTTCCATCCTTGGATTCCATTTCAGTTCTTTGGCTTCCGCTGTATTCCCTTGCTGTCATTACCTCCAGTTTCCCACATTCATCTGCTCCTATGGCCCTCTTGGTTCCCCCTTCAGTATACCCTCCACGTTAATTGCTCTCCCATACCTTCCCTTTTCCTGTCTCCCTATGACTCGTTTTCATCTCTCTATCTTTCACCAACATGGCTGCCTAATCTGGTATCTCTGACACTCTTGGTCCTTTTACATTGCTTCTCTTACTCTTCTATCCCCTTCCAACATGGCCGCTTCCCTCACGCTTAGTTTCTTCACCCTTGCCCACTCATTACGTCACTTCCGTTGTCCTTTTTTCATGTAAGTCCCCCTTGTTCTCGCTCTGCCTCACATTCGTGCCGGCATTGACCGCATCTGCTTGTTGTACTCCGGATCGTCCAGCGTGTCCTGGCTCCCTCTTACTGCTGGTAAGCCCAGGCTTATTAGCCCTCTGTCTCGTGCTTAATTTGCTCTACCCTCTCCCCTACATCCCCTTGCCTCTTCCCCGCCTTACTATCCCGTGCTCCCTTTTTCACAGCCATCGAGCAGGCGCACGGCTCCGACCCCCGTTTCCAGGGTCGCATTGTACAAATATCCTTCCTTGGCCTGCCAACCTGCACGCCGATCCCTTACTACAGCCTCCCGGCCGGGAGGTGACTCCCCCGGTTCCCAGGTTGGAGACCCGTGCACCCGACGGTAAGCCCTCTCCTTCTCTCACCCTTGGTCCTTCTCGGGGTTGCACATACGGCTCGCACATGTCCTGCCTCACTCTTCCTTTATTTTTTATTTAGATCTCGCTTATTCCCTACGTCCCCTATCTGCTTCCGGCGGACTTCCATGCCAGCAACTCGTTCTGGCCTTCCTCAACGCGGCTCACTGACTTGCCGCACTCTTGGTTAGTCCTTCTTGCTCTAATCCCTCCTTTACTTTCACCCTCCTTCACTTTCTCCCCTTTACACTCTTCATCCCTGTTCCACAGCCCCATATCTTGTGGCCTTTTCCTTCTTCTTCACTCATTCTCTTATTCTGGTAATATGTACATTACCTCACCCCGCACATCTCCACCTCCATCCTTCCTCCACTTTCATACTTCCTTGTATTTACTCCACTGCTATTCCTTCTAATTTATTGAATGTTATATTTTCCTTATTATCCTTTTCTTCCTCCTTATTCCCTTCTGTTTTTTTCACATCTCCCCTTTCATGATTTTAATTGTTTGCTCCTTCCCCTCTTTCCTCCTCCCCTCCCTCTTACTTCTCCAGGCAACTTCTCAGGCACCTGCTCTATCTATTAGTCCTAATGAGATCCCGATATTCTCTGCGGGATTGAAACGTCGTCGACACATACATCCCTAACTCTATACTACTATTTATACTGTTTGTGGAGTATGAGATGTAACCTCAACTGTGACTTGTGTTTATTTATATTCACGTATACTGAAAAGTCACAATTTTAAGTCACTTGCCTGGGGTAAGGAAATCGGCCGATTTCCCTCTGCCTTGTCACGGTTGCCCACGTGTTAATACTGTCTTGTTTCATTTACACTAGCATTAAATACCTATCTTGTAATTTAAACATTTGTTTATTCCAATTTTTATCATGAAATTGTGAAATTTTAAGTTTACATTCTTTTTGTGTGGGACCCTTGTTCTGTAAAACACAACTCCACCCTTGGTCCCCGCTGACTTCCACGGTTCCTTGTTTTTTTGTTATCCAGAAAAAACATCACAGCGCGACGGAGCCAGAGTTCAAGGAAGCCGGTGTTCTATCGATATCCGTACCCCATCTGTATGCGCTCCCCCCCGCGTTTCTGCGCATGTGTATCATCCTGCGCATGCGCACTATGCTTTTTTCTTAAGTGCCTGTATTTTTCAGCTCCCCCGGTGTTCTGCCGTTTTAGTGCGCATGCGTGTGATTTTACGCATGCGCACTATGTAATTTGCCATTCAATTCGATGCTCCCGCGGCAGCATTACCACTACCATTGATTGTGGAAAGTTACACGGACAAGCCCCTTCCAGTGTGTGGAAGCACTCCCCTCGGCCCGGAGAGCAGCAGACCGGTGCGCTGATGGCGTGGGCGCCCCATGTTCGGATGGCCTCGCGGTGTGCAGATCATGGCCACCTCATCATGGAAGGCGCCTCCTAGTGCCTTGGTAGGCCGCCGCAGTGCGCTGCATGGTTGCTGCCGTGGGGAAGCAGGAGGCAGTAAGCTGAGGGGAAGGCAGGTGAGGTAGACGGCTAAGTGCGCAGGGGAGAGGGGCTCGTCGGTCCCTGCATGTCGCCATTGTAGTGTTTGCAAGGATGTGGGTGACTCAAATGACCACTGTACCCCAGGTGTGCTGCTTAATCCCTGCTACGCTCGGCTGCAGGGTCTTTTCATTCACAGCAGACCGGTGCGCTGATGGCGTGGGCGCCCCATGTTCGGGTGGCCTCGCGGTGTGTGTATGTGTGTGTGGAAGCACTCCCCTCGGCCCGGCGAACAGCAGACCGGTGCGCTGATGGCGTGGGCGCCCCAGTGGCCTCGCGGTGTGCAGATCATGGCCACCTCATCATGGAAGGCGCCTCCTAGTGCCTTGGTGGGCCTCCGCAGTGCGCTGCGTGGTTGGTGCTGTGGGGAAGCAGGAGGCAGTAAGCTGAGGGGAAGGCAGGTGAGGTAGACGGCTAAGTGCGCAGGGGAGAGGGGCTCGTCGGTCCTTGCATGTCGCCATTGTAGTGTTTGCAAGGATGTGGGTGACCCAAATGACCACAGTACCCCAGGTGTGCTGCTTAATCCCTGCTACGCTCGGCTGCAGGGTCTTTTCATTCACAAACCTTACGTAGCACTGGCCATAACACTGCCTCGTGCCAACAGGTCAGCCATCCCGCCCACGACACTACAGGGCTTATCCTACACTTCCCTTCAAATGGACATATCACTCTTTCGCCCCTCCTTTTAATTTTAAAAATGCATCCTAGATAGGCAGAAAAGCTAAGGCCTGTAGATAACTCAGCCGTCCCTGGCCGTTGGAGGATGGGCGGGGAGGGCTGAGAAGGAAAAGGACTGTCTTTTCCTTCTCGCCCAGATCAGACAAGGACAGTCTCCACTTTTGCTCTGCCGCTGGCAGCTGCCCCTCTCTCTTTCTCCTTCCTCTTATTCCTTCTCTTTTTGTCTCGCTCCTCACTTAGTGAAAAACACTGACTCTTACCCTAAATATTCTCTCTATTCGTTCCCCTGTGAAATGGACCCAAAAAGAAAAACACTTTTGCTGGAAATGTTGTCTTTTTATGACATTTTTGGATTCCACAGTGCTGCCTCGATACGGAGAGGAAAAAAACGTTCAAAATATAAATAATTAAATAAAGCAAGCCAGAGTGCTCGCAAAGTTGCCAGATTGGTTTTATTCACACCCAAACACATTAGCGCCACTTTACATAGTTTCCAAGTGAAGCGCTACCTTTGTTTTCTGGTTTTTTTGTTTGAACAGCATTGTTTTCCCCAGATGGGGAAGTGCACCATTCCTGGAGGTACTCCAATACTTAGTTGATGCATGGAGTGGAAATCGTTTAATGTGATCTGTGTCAGCTGTTTTTTAACTTTAGTTTATAAAATGTGTACCGCTGTTCTGTGTTCAGGGATGTGATCTTTTTAAACCATACTGCTGTCATGTTAACTTTTCAGGCAAAAACACTCATTGTTTTCTGAATAATTAAAAAAAAGTTCACCACGTTGTTCCTGCTTGCATTTCACACGCTTTACTTAATCTTGCATTCACTGTGAGTGTTTACTTTGTTCAAGGCTATTTTTTTTTTCAAGCAGCATAATACTCTTGTTTAGTGCATAATTTGATTTGAGTCGCATCTAGGTGTTTAAAGCGGGGCACAATAGGGTTGTAGCTGAAAGCACTGCAAGTTTCTCTCAGTGGGGCGGTATGGTGTTCAGTGTGGGAGCGGATGTGGCACTATAGCCAGAGCTGTTGAATTTGGAACTGATGAATCACGGTTCAGCCTTCATGACCAGACCATTCTCCAGAGTGACCACATTTCCATGCTAGACCTTAAAAGGCCCCACTAGACCTTACAAGCGCTGCTTTCATAGCACCAACAGGTGGACCCTAACGGTGGCAAGTGTGGGTTAACCTTGAAGGCCTGTCCACTACAATCCGTACTGCAGTTCACCTCAAGTCTTCCAGGCAATCCTACGAAGCAGCACACCCTAGAGCAACAGTGACTGTCACTGAGGTCACAGGACTATTGATGCCAGTCCGCCTCACCCATTGGTACCTCCATTGGCATTATTTCAGCAGTAGCAGTGCAACTCACCAGGGATTGGAAATGCAGGAGTTGCACGCACACCACTCTAAGCTTGCGAGCTTCAGGCACAAGCACTTTTAACTAATTGGTCAAGTGGGGAAGCCAGGAAAAAATCCTAGGTTTTCTGATTTTTACATTGCTCATTCAGCCACTAGATGAGCATGTCATGCCCCCTCATAGTTTACATCAAAGGTTAATGTTAATAATGTGTTTTTCTGTAATTTGTGGTGCTTTAGTTTACAGCGTGGGTGACAGCCAGAAGCCACATGGAAGCTCGGATTATTTGGGCTCAAGGGGACCTTGCGCTGCACCAGAGCCAGGCATCTGGCTCAAGCTTTCAATGGCTTGCATACATTTTAGTTTAATCTCACACCACCTGCACTCGGTGGGAACGTGGATATTGCCAAAGAGGTAGTTGGCTTTGCTGTTTGTGACTAAATGGGGAAAAGTAGGTCAGGAAACCAGATTTTATAGGGAACACTCACCTAGAACAGTCTGGTGTGTACTGGGTGCAGTGAAACTACAAATACTGGCCCTGCCACTGTGGGACGGATCACATAGACACCCCCTATAGTTATGTGGTCTGCTGATATCATTCATTACTTCACTAAATTCTTGGTCTTTGCAATGTTTGTAGATTGTCTGGTATTTTAAGCCATCTTTGTCATTGCTCTAAATTCTCCACTTTTCCTTTTGATTGTTTAGGACTCCCAGCCATTGCCGCCACTGTTTATTATTTGTCCTGTACCTGACAAATGGGAGAATGTTGATGTTGTTGCCATGTTTAGTGCTCCTGTACCGAGGGGTTGGGACACAGGGCGGGAGCGTGGCCTGCTGGTAAACGGATGGTGCGTGCATTGTTTTAAATGGAAAACTCTGGAGAAGGGCACCTGGTGAATAGGGATGTGACGTCTCCGCCACTGGAACATTTTTCATTGCTTTTTTTCATAGGCTCTTCAATTCTCTAGTGATTCGTTTGCACACAATGTTATTGAGCGGTTGACTTGCCTCAATGCACTTGTCTTTCTGTCTGTGCGTTAAAAAGCCTTGGAATGCGTCCATAATTGTTTTCTGAGGAAAGCATGTATTCCTGAATCAGACTGCATGATCCAGTGTGTAATAATTGTATAGCTCTTCAATCCCTGGCGGCACAGCACCCAGGATAATGTGCTGCACGGCTGAACACTTCTAAGGTCCCAAAAGCGCAAACTATTGGCTATGCTGATGCTTGTTCACTCAGTGAACTCCACAAAGAGCCGATGACCCACCTGATGGTCTTTGGTACAATCTGTATAGAAGGTCCGCACTCACTTGTGCTCCAAGTACTGCACCAGACGACACATTTGTCCCAAAAACAGGCATTAATTTTAGTTAAGGGATGCCTGGCTGCCAAGAGGATATCAACCACCTCTGGAGTAAGATCAAACGTGTTCAGCTGTCGCCGCTCAATCTCCATGCATGGACATGGATTTTGTGAATGCCTAGGCTGAGAACCCAGCCCTGCTACTGCAATAGCAGGTCCTCCCGTGGACACAGCCACATCAGAGGACAGATACTCAAGCCCTGGAATTCTGAATATCGTACCCTCCGTGCCCAATTGGGGTCCTCTGGATCCAAGTAGGTCCTAATATTCTTGAGCGTGAGACAGGAGTGGTATCGTTTACCACAAGAAACCTCTCCTAGTTCAGTGACCTAAGTGCTTACAAAGTTATGTGAGTGCTGACATCTCACAAAAAGTGAAAGACTGGTCTCACACACCACCTGGTGTCATGCTTCATCATTGACCAGTCCTCGCCCCCTAAAAACTTGGTTTGATGAGGGGTTTGATCCTTCTTCATCACCTTTAAGACCACCCACTTGAGATCGCTGTCTTTGTGTTCCTTCTCCAAGAAATGTCTCGTGAGTTTTGTGTTTGTCCTCCTGCATCGTATCGTGCTTCGATGTTCATTGATGCGGGTCTTGTTTGATAAGTCCTGATGAATGCCACGGACCTAAATGGCCAATAGGCAGAAACATGTTGACTACTCACACGGTGGGAGGACAGTAATTTTCCTTATTTTCACCGTACTTTTGTTTTTAATAACCATATGGATGCCAGTCACATTAAAATTTAGTTTGGAATTTGTAATGATTTTTTAACTCACTTCTTTTATAAGGGCCCCCACTTAGATTTAGAAGTGCATCCCGGTCTTCAGGTGTATGCCCGCCCCTTATCAAACCAAGTTTTTAGGGGGAGGACTGGTCAATGATGAAGCATGACACCAGGTGGTGTATGAGACCAGTCTTTCACTTTTAGTGAGAAGTCAGCACTCACATAACTTTGTAAGCACTTAGGTCACTGAACTAGGAGAGGTTTCTTGTGGTAAACATTGCATGTTGGAGGCTGCCTCTCCTAGTACCCCGCGCCTCTTGTTCCCTACCCTGAGTCCTTTTCAGGGGTATATGTGGATAGATACAGGAGTGGTATCGACAGGAAGGCAAACAGGAGTCCCACATTCCACTTAAGGCGGAACGCACGTCTGAGTGAGAGATGCCTTGGAAACACTAGTCTGCAGAAGTGCTGACATTGCTCGTTTTGATGGTGGCAAACAGATCAAGCCAAGTTTCTCCCCATTCGTGGAAGAGAACCTGCCCTGCCTCCAGGTGTAATTGCTGCTCATGATCCGCTAGGCGCTGTCTGCTGAGTTAATCCGCCAAGACCTCGGACCTCCTGGTCAGAATACGGCTCTTCCCCTCATTCAGCACCACCGTAGAGTGCCTGCCCCCAGCGCTGCAAGGTTGGTGTTAGAGGCTTCTGTGTCTCCTCCTGCTCGTTTCCGCTTTTGTGCCTGATCCTTTCCTCCTTATTCTTGCCTTTTAATTATTTTTTTTCCTACCTTTTCATGTTCCTTTTTGCTTTTTTTCCTGTTTCTGGTCCACGTCCCGACCAGTGCCAGGGACCCTGGTCCTCCGACCCACCAGCGCTATGGCCCTCGACGCACTCAATGGCAGCCAGGACAACTGCAAGCATTCTTCACCTATCGACATCCACAGACCTTTTACCTGCTGCCACTGTCCACACTCCTTCGCCTTCACTGAGGCCCAGGACCCACCTCAACCTGCCCGCCACAACTCCACCGCACCCTAAACCGTGCAATGCATCCTACTCAACGTCTGCTCCCTCCACAAACATGCCTTGGAAATCTGGGACCTCCTTGACAGCACCTCCACTGACTTTGCCATTGCTATAGAAACCTTGACAAACGCTGCCTTGGGACCTGACATCGCGATCGCAATCCCCGATGGCTTTAAGATCACCCGGAAGGAGCCATCGCTCACAAATCCAACCTCCGACTGATCACCTACACTGACGGGCCCACAGGCCTGATGGAACACCTTCACTTAAACATACAGACCAACCCGACCATCACCCTCCTAGGCACCCTCCTCTACAGACCCTGCACACCTTTGTCCGACTCCATCACCGACATCATCACCCTGCAAGACATTACCTCCATCGAATACACCTTGCAGGGAGACCTCAACTTCCACCTTGACAACCTCCAAGACCCCAACTCCTCCTCCCTCCTAAATAACCTCCTCAACATCGGATTTAAACAGATCGTATCAGAAGCCACGCCCTCAGCAGGACACACCCTCGACCCCATTTTCACAGAGGGAAACTCCATCCCTTTCAGCCACACCTCTGAACTCCCATGGATGAAGCATTGTTGCGTCCACTTCACCTTCAAAACCAACATCACCCACAAACGTCCACACCAGCTCCAACGCAGGAATTGGAACAAGATCCCCAACAACCTGCTCACCGCCTCCCTCATCAGCTCCGCTCCCACCGCCACGGATGATGACCCAACCACCGCCGCCCGAACCCTGCACAATTGGCTCACCGACTGCGCCAACATCATTGCCCCCCTCAAAACTACCAACCCACACACCAAGAGAGCCAGCTGGTTCTCCGTCAAACTCCGAGAATGGAGACGAACCGGCAGACGCCTCAAAGATATGGAGGAACTCCAAAACCACAGCAAACCGTGACAACTTCAAAGCAGCCACCACCGCCTACCACAAGCTCATCAGATACACAAGGAAGAAAGCACTCCAGGACAGAATCTCCGCACACAACGGCAAGAAACTCTTCAGCATCATCAAAGAGTTCGCCCAACCCAACAGTAAGACAACCGACATCCCCTCCCCCCATTATCTCTGCGACAGACTCCGCCCCTTCTTCCACCACAAAATCAGGACCATCTATGACAACTTCAAGGACAACCTACATGCGGAACCTACACCCACCATGCAGCCTACACTCGACAGCTGGACGCCCTCTCCATCGATGACACCCTGAAGACTATGAAGTCAGCCCACTCCGGGTCCCCCACGGACCCTTACCCCCACCACATCTACCACAGAGCTGCCGACATCATCGACCCCCGAGCTTCGATGAATCATCAACCGCTCCTTCGAGACTCTTCCTTCCCTGACGACTAGAATCACGCCAAGATCAACTCTCTCCTTTTAAAAAACCCTCAGCCAGCACTCCTCCTTCATAGAAGAAAACAGCATCCTCGACTCCTCCCAATCCGTTTTCAAGAAAAACCACAACACCGAAACCTCCCTTCTCGCCGCAACAGACGACATCCGCTCCCTCCTCGACAGATGAGAGAATGTGGCCCTCATCCTCCTGGACCTCTCCGAAGCCTTCCACACTGTATCTCACCGCACCCTAGGCCAAACACGACACAGAAATCCTGAACGTGTCCCTCGACTGGATCCGCTCATTCCTATCCGGCAGAACGCAGCAGGTCAGACTCCCACCCTTCCTCTCGGATTCTACACCGACCACCTGCGGAGTTCCCCAAGTATCCTCCATCAGCCCCACCCTGTTCAACATCTACATGGCCCCGCTCGCACCCATCGTCGGATCCCACAGACTCAACATTGTATCCTACGCAGATGACACCCAACTCATCCTCTCACTATCCAATGAACCCAATAGTCTCCAAACACAACTTCCAAGAAGGAATGGAAGCTGTTGCAGGTGGATGAAGAACAGCTGCCTACAACTCAACACGGGCAAAACCGAAGTACTCCCATGGGCCCACACCCAGACGCCTGTAATGACACCTTGTGGAACCCTCCCTCCCCCATCACCACGCATGCAACCTCTGAATCATCCTGAACACTGAACTCAAAATTAACCGCCAATTCAATGCCTTTCCCTCCTCCTGTTTCCACACTCTCTGTTCCCTACTAAAGACCTTCAACTGGATTCCTCTTGAGCACAGGAAAACGGTCACCCCCGCTCTGCTCCACAGCAGACTAGACTACGGCAACACACTCTACGCTGGGATCAACAAGACTCTCACTCGCAAACAAAACGTCCAGAACCGCTCCGCCAGACTACTCCTCAACCTACCTCGCCACATCACCCAACACCTGCGGACACTATATTGGCTGCCCGTTGAGAAAATAATCCCCTTCAAGCTTCTCAACCACGCCCACAAAGCCCTCCACACCAGACCTACCTATCTTGTTCCACGCACCCCAAAGATCCCTCCACTCAGCCCAGCTCTCCCTTGCTACGGTGCCGCTCATCAAGAAGACCAGAACAGGAGGCAGTTCCTTCTCCTTCCTCGCGGCCAAGGTATGGAACACACTCCCTGTCCACCTCCGACAGACACCAACACTCCAAATTCACGAAGGACCTCAAGACCTGGCTCTTCGAATCAGAGTGAACATCCGGGAGCTGCGCGTCTCCACCCGCCCCCACAGCGCCTTGAGACCCTTCGGGTGAGTAGTTGCGCTTTACCAGCCTTGATTGATGGCCCTCTACTCCAGAAGGTTGATGTGGGGCCGGGACTCCGCCAGGGGCCACTGATCCCCCACCTCTCACAGATGGCCACCCCCAAACCAGAAGTGTCGCATTGGTCACTGTCAGCTCTGGGTAGGGAAGGGAAGAAGGCTGTACCGCTGATTCAATCGCAGTTCAGTAAGAGTCACTGCAGATCTTTTGCAGTCTCTTCCAAAATATCAATTTAGTCTGAGATTTCCTCTTGATGTTGGTCCCACTGAGACTTCCGATCCCGCTCCAGAGCCCAAATTTGCCACTTGACGTGCTGGAGGGCACCAGTTACAGCATCCTTAGAGTTGACCTTAGTCCAGTACCAAGGTTTTACATTGAAGGATGCTGCTTTGAGGTTTAAACATGTATTTAAGCATGTATGTAAATATGTGTACTAAAACATGCGGCCTAAACATGCATATTATTTTTAACTTTGTACATTAGGCTTTCCCTCCTCCTGTTAAACTTTGAGGGATTCTGCTTTGCAAGGTTTGAGTGTGGCAGACAGAAGCCATGTGAAGAAGGTGAAGTCTCTTCAAAATTAACATAAGCACATTTCTTGCTGCTTTGTTTTCCACGGTGAGTTTGGCAAATAATTTCGTGTTTTTGTTATTTCTCTCTGCATTTCTTTAACATGCGGCAGATTTTCACCTTATTATTTGATTTCCCCCCACCCGTTGTACATTAACAGTTGCACCTCTTTTAGGGTTGAGCGTGATGGGCAGAATCCACATGAAGCAAATGATTTATCTTCAAAATTCATCCAACTTCATTTTTTAAACATGCCTATTTTCAACATTTTACATTAGATTATCTCTTGCATATTATACATTAAGAGTTGGTGATTTTTCTCTTGCCCGTTTTACATTGTGTTGCTGCTTTGTGTTTCTTGGTGTGTAAGGTCCGAGCGTGGCAGGCAGAGGGTAGCTGCTGGAGTGGCACCGTGGACCACGAGTAATATATCTATAGCCCATTGTACCAAACACTGTCTTTTGCTATCCAACCAGTGCATGGTGACCTGTTTCTATTGCTTGCCTCAAGGCCTATGTTACTGCTTTATCCACGATCCTGCCAGGAGACCGTATGATTTCTCTGTAGACCAGGGCATCTACAGCTGTGTAGCATGTTCTTTTTGAGCAGCATAATTATTGCAGACACAGCAATATAATTTCCTGTTAAGCTTGTCTTTGACAGGGAAGGACCGAATACAAGATGGCTGCCGCCTTCACACCAGGGAATGAAGCAGCTGCATAATGGCTGCTGCGCCCTTTGATTTCCCCACTGGTGCTGCATGAGGATAGACCTTGAGACCTAGATTGAGGTGAGACACTGATTGGGCCACTGGTTAAGCCTCTGTCAGCTGGCATCTCCGGCACCAAGACTGCTAACCTGCTATGCGAGACCACACAAGCGGCTGTTGTGACCCGGGAGACCGGGTGCCGCATGTTTTTGACACTTCGGGCGATCTACCTGTGTGACGGCCTCCCAATGAGGTGTCCTGTGAGTTGCGGGTGCTGGCACCGGCCTCATGGTGTGATCAACCCCCTTTAAATGCCCCTATTGAAGGGAGGCTGTCAGGTAGCCAGAGACGTAGCAGGGCTCGAAAAATCCACTAGACCACTCGCATTTGCGAGTCAGATTCATTCAGGACGAGCTATTTTTAGGTCCTACTCGCCCTTTCTGGCGAGTAGGAAGACAAATTGATGACACTTGACCTCTGCCTCTGAAAGCAGAGGAAATGTGACAAGATAGCAAGATTTAAAGGCATCTTTATTGCTCACAAAGTAAATGAGCAATAAAAATGCTTTTAAATCTTGTTAACTTGTCATATTTGTTTGCTTACAGAGTCAGAGGTCAAGAGCATTTTTAGTTAGGTCGTGGAGATTTTGTAGGTTACTAGACCTGCAGGTCTAGTGCAATTTTTATGATTTTTCGAGCCCTACGTAGCATCTTGCCTCCATTCGCCCATCACTAATAGCACTCTCCTTTGGGGATGGTTTTGGTGCCCCCCCTTCACCACGACAGCATCTGGTGGCCTGCCCCGTGGGGATCAGCGCTTACAGGGATGGTCACTGTCTGTACCGGGGCAAGGATGAGTACAGTGCCATCGCGATATAGTGATATCACCAGGTCTATGCAGCCTTGCAGATGAGCACTAGGGATTGACCCAGAGCAGCCTGTTGTACTTTGGCAAGCCTCGCATTGTGGCCCAACCGGTGGATGGCCACTACTGACAGCTAAGCAGTCACAGGCCTAGAACTGCCACGACTTGGGTGGGTGCAGCACTCCGATTCAGCAGTTCATGCCTGGTGGGCTCCTGCAGGCCCATTCTATAGGCACACCTTCGCCCAGAGACACAGCCCAGCGTAGACGCACGGTCGGTTGCTGCCGATTTCATGCTCCACTGAGGCTACGCGGAGCGATCTCTGCCTCTGGTCCAGATAGGGCCCCCCTTGTAAGACCTGGGACACATTTTTTGTCATCTTGTTGGGGCTGTGGTGCCTCCAGCCCTGTTCTTCTCCAGGCCTCTTCTCCTCTCTAGGAGTCATTCTGAGCTTTAAGAGCAGGTCCCCGTGCTAGTTCCCTGCTGCCTCTCCTCGCTTCTGCTACTGCTGCATATCCTCATTATGCCTCGCTCTTTCCTCTGCCTGTTTGCTATACTTCTATCTCTCAAGTGTGCCGCGTTCTCTCGTGCCTGATTATTAGATCTCCTAGTGTGCCGTGTTCTTCCTCTTCCTCTCCCTCCTCCTCTCACCTACCCACATCGCAGGACACGCGCTCGACCTAATTTTCACATCCAGAGACTTAGTCAAGTTCAACCACTTCTCGCAGCTCACCTGGGCCAACCACTACAGCATCCACAACACCATCTCAAGACTTACCAACACTGGCACCATGCTCCCCAACTCCATGCGCAGAAACTGGAAAAATATATCAGAACAGTGGAACAATACTCTCAACTCTCACCTCCCAGAATAGGCTGCAAATAACTTCTCCCAGTGGATCATAGAATGCGTCAACATAATTACCACTGCCAAGCCAGCCAAGATCCAGATGACTTGCCAGAAGAGCCAGCTGGTTAATCGCTGAGCTGAAATCCACCAAATGCAACTGCCGGCAAGTAGAAAGGAAGTGACGCACCAGCAAAAAGACTGGGAATCATACCACCTTCAAGACAGCTCTAAACCAGTACGACACCCTCCTGATAGGAAATAAAAGCTCTAGCTTACCGCATAGAAGCCAGCACAAAATGCAGCAAGGAGCTCTTCGCCATCGTGAGTGAGTTCTCCAACTCCGCAGCCACCGAGAACGACACTACCCCCTCCCTAGAAATGTGTGACACCCTGACTAACTTCTTCCATGACAAGATCTGTCAACTACGAAAAATTCAAAACCCCAACCCTCTGCTGCCGACATATCAGCCTGCTCACACCCACAAACGGAAACCCCCAGCACCTGCTCACCAATTGGGACCCTCACAATTCAAGCCACAATCTCCATTATGAACTCTATATAGTCAGGTTCACCCACAGACCACTGTCGCCACCCCACCTTCAACCTCAGGAGCAAGACTATTGGCGACGAGCTCAAGAAAGTCCTGAACACCTTCATTACCTCAGCATTCTTCCCTGAAGACTGGAGACACGCTTAAGTGCAGCCCCTCCCGAAGAAACCATCTGCTGACCCAGCAGAACTGAAGATCTACCGGCCCATCACCCTGCTCCCATTTCCAGCAAAGGATCTCGAAGACATTCACCAGCAACTCGCCAAACACCTAGAACACAACAGTCTGCTAGACTCCTCTGAATCTGGATGCCGAATCAACCACAGCACCGAGACATCCCTCATCAAAGCCACCAACGACATCAGGGCCCTCCTAGACAGCTGTGAAACGGCAGCCCTCATCCTCCTGGGCATATCAGCCGACTTCAACCCAGTCTCCCATCACATCTTGATCAACAGACTTCACCACATCAGAATCCAGTGAAACGCCTTCAAATGAATCACCTTACACAAAAGAACTCAAAGAATTCTTCTCCCATCATTCACCTCAGAGCCCGAGAAGATCATCTGCAGCGTCCTCACTTTGGATCGTACATCAGCCCCACCCTCTTCAACATGCATATGTCCCCTCTGGCCAATACCGTCAGATCGCACAGACTCAACATCATCTCGTATCCCATTGACACCCAGGTCATCCTCTGGCTGTCCAAAGACCCTTCCCCCACCAGACACAACTTCCACAGATGTATGAGAAACATCGCTGACTGGATGAAGGACAACTGTCCCAAGCTCGCACGGCTAAGACAGAAGTCTTCATCTTTGGGAACAACACCTAACCATGGAACAATGCATGGTGGTGTACTTAACTTGGCCCATTCCCCGCCCCGACAGACCATGCCCGCAACCTCTGCGTCACCTTGAACAGCAAACTATCTATGAAGAAACAGGTAAACACAGTCTCATCTGCCTGCTTCTACACCCTACCCATGCTTGGCAAGGTCTTCAGTTGGCTCCCAGTCAACACCAGAAGGACCGTCATGCAGGCTCATGTCCCCAGCAGGCTGGACAACGGGAACACACTCTACATACGAGTCACCGCACATCTCCTGAAGAGACTACAGACAATACAAAACTCAGCGGCAAGACTCTTCCTCATCTCCCCAGACAGACCAGCATCACACTCCACCTCAAGAAGCTACACTGGCTCCTGATCCAGAAGAGATTCCAGTTCTAGATGCTGATCTACTCATACAAAGTCCTGCACAACGAAGGACCAGCATACATCAACAAAAGCATAACCTTCCACTAACCTACCAGACACCTGCAATCCGCTTCCCTCTTCCTTGTAGACCACCCCTCCGATCCGCCGAGTTAATAGTGAGGACGCTCCTCACACCTGCTGGCCAAAGCTTGGAATGACCTTCTCCTGCACCTCCCGACTGCCCCATCGCTCCGGCAATTCAGGAAATGACTGAAGTCCTGGCTGTTTGAATGAACAGATCACCACAAAGCAGTTAAGCAACTCCAGGCCTTGAGACCCTCACAGGTGATATGCCGTGCTTTATAAATCCTTGATTGATTAAGAGGTCGTAGACTGTCCCCTCAATTGCTCTGTGGCACCTGGATAAGTGTGGGGAACTTCCGAAGCCTGAATCCTGCACTGTACCTACTTGGGGCCTTGCACGGCAGCAATGACTCTGTGATCCACCTCATGTATTCCTTTTCAGGCTGCTCGAGCTGCCCTGTAGCAAGCAGGCCGGTTGGGGTGTGCCTATACCCTCCCAAGGCAAATGTGGCTCTGCAGTTGGAGAAGGGGCGTGACAAGCCCCCACAGCCGAATCTGGCCATAAGAAATGGACCAGTACATTGAACCTACTGTAGATACCCGGTGGACTGCAGAGCACCTCCCCCAGCAATAACAATAAACAGACATGCCCATCATCCTCAAAGCAATTTAAGGCTCCAGGGAAGCAGTAGAGACAAAAGTGAATGAGTTCTGGGTGGATGTATCCCTCCTGTGCCTATATACTCACAAAAAAGCAGGTTGGGTGACTGAGGCTGAAGCCAGGGTCTCCACGGTTGAAGATGAAGTGACGACCCTTAAACTCCAGGTCTCCAAGTTGCTCTCCACAATGGTTACACTGGAAGAACGAGCAGAGGGTGCCGAAAACCAATCCCTGAGAGAAAACCTGTGCCTCGCTTGGGTTCCCTAGTGGGGGTCGAGACCTCCAGGACAGACTGCTTTCTGGAGCAATGGTTCTGTTCTTGTGTCCCATTGGATAAGCTGTCTCTTGGTTTTGTGGAGGAGAGGGTGCAACGGGTCATGGCTAAGCGGCTGCCCCCAGGGATTTTCTCCTCCCATGATAGGCCGCATCTTCAACCACCACTATCGATATGTCATCTTCCAGGAAGCTCAAATCACGAAGATCTGCGCTTTAACACTAAGCTCATGGTCTTCCCAGACTACACCTGAGCGGTCCAGCAACGCATATGCTTTTTTGAGAGCGTTAAACATAAACTCAGGGCCCTTCAGATCCAATATATGCGCCTATTCTCAGCCCGTCTGAAAGTAATTTTCAACTCGTCAACCTATTTCTTTGACATTCCCTAACAAGCATGGAAGTGGGCGATGGAGCAACGGGTACTCTGGCCCACCAGAGTTGTGGAGGTAGCAAACTCGAGGACAGCTGGGTCCCCCGTGAGCTCTCTCAGGTACCCTGGGGGAAAGAGAACCCACCCAAGGAGGGGCAGACCGAACTAGCACAGAAGACGAGGGTTATTGGGCCCATCTCAGTCTGTCACATGACCTCTTCCAACTTCATGGCAGAAGACAGAGTGCAGGAGTTGCTCTGTTATTGCGAGAAGCAGGGTGCCTCGATTCCCTGTTGGATAGGGGAGCGGTCTCTGGTGCGTGGCATCCCCTAGGGGCACCCCATCTCCCAAATGGGTGCGCAGCGCCTCTGCCAGTGGCTCCATTGCGAGCGCAAACAGGAGTGGGGACAAAGGGCACCCCGGCCGCGTACCCTTTATAGGGAGGGAGTCTGAAATGTAGGGGCCCACTTTGACTCCGACAGTGGGGCCTGTGTAGAGAAGGCGTGTTAGTTGAATAAAGGTTGGGCCTAGGTCAAATTTCTCAAGGACTGCAAACAGGTAGGTCCACTCCAGGGAATAGAAGGCCTTTTCCAAGTCCAGAACAAGGCACCCCGCCCTTGGCCATTCCCCTACCGCATATGTTGCCACCCTAAAGAACTGTCGCAGGTTGAGTGAAGTACTGCGTGCTGGCACGAAGCCATTCTGATCTGTGTGGACCAACCCTGGAACTACCTGCGCCAGTCTGTCCGCTAACACCTTTGAGAGTATTTTATAATCAGTATTGAGCAGAGCCAAAGGTCTATAGGAGCCCATCTCCACCGGGTCTTCAATAATGACACCAGGTGTGCTTCACGCATAGAGGGAGGAAGTTGTTGCGCCTCCAATGCAGTGGTGACTACACTACCAAGGCCCTGCACTAGTGAGACGCGGTACGCCTTATAGTACTCCGCTGGTAGCCCGTCCGGTCCTGGAGACTTCCCGGACGCTAAGGACTGTATGGCTTCTCCGATCTCTTCCAGCGAGATCTGCTCATTGAGCATCTCCCTGTGGTCCCCTGTTGCTGTGGGCAACTGCAAGCTGCCTAGAAACCTCGCCAGGTCCTGTTCATCGTTCAGCCACTGCAAGACTGATACAGGTGTGTATAGTGTTGCGTTAGGGCCGCATGTATGTCAAATCCCCACTTCACACTTGTGCGCATGGGTCGGATGCAGGGTGGAACTTAGGAGAACTGAGGGATTCGCAGCGGAGCTTTAGCAAGTTGCGTCCGCCATGTTGGCTCGCTGGCCACGCCCCCTTCCTACCAATGCTCTCATTACCAGTTTGCCACTGACTGGGGACTGTGTGAAATGTGGAACAAGTATGCATTTACCATGTTAGGAATGAACACTGGCACTGGTGACCTTGTAAGCATGAACCAAGTGATTTTCAGTGAAAGTTGCTTCAGATATCAGTCAAAAACTGTGGGTGACCATTTCAAATCAGTGCAGTTTCCTACTGATTTTTTTTCAAACTCTGAAAACTAATTTCTGTTAGCAAATCTAAAACCTATTGACCTGTATACAATGCAAAGTGAATAAAAAATTTTTTACTGTCTTTCCAACAGGCACTATGTGAAGAATGCTGCTGATGGATACATATCGAATGCATTCAAACAGATGCAACATCCTTGTTAAATTATGAAGGTTTCAAATGTAGCAAATGAATTTAATGTACAAGTTACTTACCTTCGGTAAAGATGTGTTCGCATGTGAGCTGTAGATCACATGCTTTGCATACTCCTGCCATCTAGTGTTGGGTCCGGATGTTCAAAAGTTGTTTTTCTTTAAAGAAGTCTTTCCAGTCACGAGGTAAGGTGACTCCTCCTTTCGCTGATAGTGCGCATGGGCATCGACTCCATTGTTAGATTGTTTTCCAGCAATATTTTGAGAATGGAGTAAATAAGTGTAGTATACAGTTGTCCATGCGTATGTTAAGTAAATAACAACAACTGCAACAACCACAGGTGTCGGGGTGAAGCGGGAGGGCACATGTGAATCCACAACTCTACAGTCCAAGAACAGATGCTTACACTGATAATGACCCAGATCTCAACTGTGTTCTCAGTTTGTTTGCAGATTCTTACATAAGTCAACAGCCAGATCCAGACATTTTAATAAATTCTACATTTATGTAGGGTTTTAGATTCAAAATTGCTATGCATGTAATGGAGTCGTCACGTTGGAGTTTAATATTTTTGGTTTTTCTCTTTGAAACTCTGAGCACTTCCCAAAGATTCACTCACACATTGCCTATGCTTAAGGGTATGCTTAGATACGCGAACGACATCTTTAAAGACCCCGTTCGCGCACGAATCCTTACACCAAGGGTAGATAAAAAGTATAAATCTGAACCAAAAGGTTCCAGTTTATATCAACGGTCAATTGCCATTAGATTCCCTAGTGGTTTCTAATGCCCGTAAACGGTCAAACTCACAAACATCAAAGGATGCCCCTCTTTCAGATAAAGAATCTAAATTAATAGATGCCTCATGGAAAAAAGTAGCTGCGCAGGCAGCCAATCACTGGCGTATTGCCAATACCCAGGCTCTCTTAGCCAGATACGACAGAGCGCACTATGACGAATTGGAACAATTTCTCCAATTTCTACTTGATAAACATAAGGCTAAGGCACACGACATAGTTCAGGAAGGAAAGTTAATTTCCAACACATCTATTAAATGTGCTTTAGATGCAGCTGACACTGGCTCCTGCAATCTACACCAGTGTCTTACTAAGAAGACACGCCTGGCTCAGAATTTCAGGCTTTAAACCGGAAGTATAGGCGTCTATTTTAAACACACCTTTCGATAATGAGCATCTCTTTGGTCCTGTTGTTGACACTTCCTTAGAGAAGATGAAGGACACAGACATGGCAAAATCTATGGGAGTCCTGCAGTCCCTATCTTGCCGGGAATCTTTTTGTCGCTCCTTCTACAGGGGAGGTTCCAAAAACAGTGGTGGAATCCACAAAACCTATCCAAAGGGCGGCCCTTTATTGACCCAGTTCCACAAACAGTGCTAACAGCAGACGCATTGCTCACTGGTTGGGGAGCTCATCTCCAGTCACACCATTCAAGGGTTGTGTAGTCTAAAGCAAAAGCAACTTCACATAAATCATCTAGAGCTGCTAGCAGTATTTCTAGCACTCAAAGCCTTCCACACTCACACTGCAGGCAAAACTGCCCCGATATGCACCGACAACATGACAGCCATGTATTACATACAGAAACAAGGGGGTACACACTCCCTCCAGCTGTCACGCCTTGCACAAGCCATTCCGAGGTGGGCCATACATCATAGAACCTCCATACTTAACCAGCCCTTTCACAACGAGCATCTTTGCGGCCCAGCTGTTGATACCTTGCTGGAAAAGATGAAAAAAGACACTGAGGTCGCAAAGTCCATGGGGGCTTTACAGTTACCTGCCAGTAGGGGTTCCTTTCACCGCTTCTTTTACAGGGGTGGTTCAAAACGGTGTCCACTGAGAATCCCTCCTCCTCTTACAAGGGCAACAACCAATCCCCTCATCCAGAGGTTATTCTAGAGGAGGTTTCAGATGGAACAATGGTAAGGGAAGAGGTAGAGTTTAATCCACGCTCTTCCCCCGTAAACAAACAGTGACTTCTTTCCGCTACCACGATCATTCCACTCCTGTCGGGGAACGTCTCTCCCAATTCCTACCTGTCTGGAATTCAATCACCACAAACAAGTGGGTGCTACAAATTATCCAATATGGCTACTGCCTGGAGCTTACAAGCACTCTCCCAAATATTCCTCCAAGAGCACATGCAATTTCACCAGAACATCTCACCCTCTTAAAGCAAGAGGTTCTATCTCTTACAAAAACATGCCTACACCACACTCAAAAAACAGTCTAACTGCTTCATGACTTGGGGTTCACTGTAAACCTCACCAAGTCTCACCTCCAACCATCCAACACACAAGTGTATCGCGGAGCCACAATAGACACTTGCAAAGTTCTAGAGTACCCCAACCGAGTCAGGATTCGCAACATGCAAGCACTAATATCACAGTTTCTGCATCAACACTCATTACCAGCCCGAGGGATCTTGCAACTGATCGGAATGATGGCTTCTTGCATTTTAATCGTTCCCTATGCAGGACTTCAAATGCGTCCCCTACATGTCAGTGGAACCAGGCTCAAGGTCAGTTATCAGATCTGGTGTTGATAGATGGCCGTACTCATCGCTCTCTGCAGTGGTGGAAATTACAAAATCTTTCCAAGGGGCGGCCGTTTCTCGATCCGGTTCCACAGATAGTGCTAACGGCAGACACATCCCTCACTGGTTGGGGAGCTCATCTGGAAAAACATACCATTCAGGGCATGTGGACTCTGCAACAAAAACAACTCCACGTAAACCATCTAGAACTGCTAGCAATTTTTCTAGCATTGAAAGCCTTTCAACTTCATCTAGTTGGCAAAGCTGTCCTGGTTCGAACAGACAACATGACAACGATGAACTACATACAAAAGCGAGGGGGGACGCACTCTCTCCAGCTCTCACAGCTAGCACACAGCATCTGCAGATGGTCCATATCTCAAAAGATATATCCCCTTGCAGAACATCTGCCAGGAGTAGACAACCAAATTGCTGATCTGCTCAGTCGTCCAGGTATCCACACCCATTGTCCAAGGGCAATGCACTATGGATGAATTGGTCCAGGGATATTTGCTTACGCTTTTCCACCTCTCCCACTCATTCCGTTAGTGGTTCGGAAACTCAAACAGCACTCACTGATGTTTATCCTAGTTGCTCCCACATGGGCCCGACAACCCTGGTTCACAATTCTGTTGGAGCTATCAGTAGTTCCCCACCAAAAACTACACCTTTCACCCAAGTTTCTTACTCAGAACCATGGAGAGATAAGACATCCAGATCCCAATCAGCTCAACCTTGCGGTCTGGCACCTGAAATCCTAGAGTTTGGCTACCTTAATCTTCCGCCAGACTGTATGAATGTTATCAAAGAGGCTAGAGGCCCTACCACAAGAGCATGCTACGCAGCAAAGTGGAAGAGATTTGTTGTTTACTGTAACAACAATCGGATCGATCCACTAGATCACGGGTACTCCTAGTTCGGCCCGCGGGCCGCCAGCAGCCTGGCAAGCCTTCCTTGGCGGCCCGCGGACCTTGCAGACATCGTACTTGTGTGTTTTTCGTTTTTTTTAAGACTGTCAGCAAACACCGCCGGTTGCAGCAGCACGGACTCCGAGAGACTCTGCTCTATGGGGGCCGGGCGATTCCAGCGATAGTCAGAGTGGAGCTGCAGGGGCGCTAAGAAGAGGTGAAATACAACAAAGCCTCATTAACATGTAAATGGTCTTTTAAAGACCTGTGAAGGACTCGGGAGCGGCTGTGTGTGTGCCCGGGAAGCTGTCTCAGCCCGGGCTGACACACACGCTGGGTGAGGTGACAGAGGGCAGCAGGGAGTGAGAGCCCGGGTGAGGTGACGGAGGGCAGCAGGGAGTGAGAGCCCGGGTGAGGTGACGGAGGGCAGCAGGGAGTGAGAGCCCGGGTGAGGTGACGGAGGGCAGCAGGGAGTGAGAGCCCGGGTGAGGTGACGGAGGGCAGCAGGAAGTGAGAGCCCGGGTGAGGTGACGGAGGGCAGCAGGAAGTGAGAGCCGGGTGAGGTGACGGAGGGCAGCAGGGAGACAGAGCCAGATAGAGGCAGAGAGAGATAGAGACAGGGGCAGACAGAGCTAGATAGAGTCAGAGACAGGGACAGACAGAGGCAGAGACAGACCGCGATAGAGACAGAGGCAGGGACAGGCAGAGATAGAGACAGAGACAGACAGAGATAGAGACAGATAGAGGCAGAGACAGGGGCAGACAGATAGAGGCAGAGACAGACAGAGACGGAGAGGGAGACAGAGTGAGGAAGACAGACCGAGGGAGGAGGGAGACAGACGGAGGGAGACAGACAGAGGGAGACAGACAGTGCACCACTTGTTTTTCCAGTTCTTTACAGGCGAGAAATGTGTTTTGTTCTTGTAACTGTAAGTTTGTGCGCTGCCTCGTGGCCACAGTATAATTGTCCCATGCGCACCCACTTACAGTGTAAACGGCTCCCTCGGATTCAGGGCAAATCACCTAATCTCCCCGTGCCTGAATGCGAGGCGTTATTGGACTCTGTTGCTTGTTTAATTGTTAATTAACTCCATATCTCAACCTTTGTATTCCGCGCTGTGTTTCAGGGCAAATCACGTAATCTGCTCTTGGCTAAATGTTAAGTGCTGCGCCACGTGGCAGTGCCATGAGCAGGCCTCGCAGCTTAATTTACAGCCTATGTTGAGGCGTCATTGTACTCTGTTTGCGTTTTAAATAAAGCCGACATTTCCTTTCAGCGCTCCATATCTCAACCTTTGTATCCCGCCCTGTGTTTCTGGGCAAATCACGTAATGTCCTTGTGGCTAAATGTTAACTGCTGCGCCACGTGGCAGCGCCATGCGAAGGCCTCGTTGCTGAAGAGGCCTGTTTTCACCAACATAGCACTTGGCCTCTTCAGCAACGCGGCCTGTGCATGGCGCTGCCTCGTGGCCACAGTATAATTGTCCCATCCGCACTCACTTACAGTGTAATTACTTGAAAAAATAAAAATTAGTAAAGCACGGCTCCCTCTGATTCAGGGCGTGTACCCCCTACGGGTTTCACTCGCTTTGCGCATGCGTGTTTAGTTTGAATAGCGCGTCCATCATGCTGACATCAAGCATGACCAATCACAGCTCTGAAACCCACTGACATCATGCTCAACCAATGACCGTTCTCCTAAGCTATGATTACCTCACAACTTTCTAGAACTTTTCCTATTCAGCAGTCACACCCCTGCGGATAGCGTTATATTAGTTGAGCGCGTTTCTCAACGAGTGCACTACTTGTTTTTCCAGTTCCATGATGACAAAGCCGCGGGGGGAACACTATCTGTTGTCCACCACAGAAAAGATCTTGCAGGAATTATATGTCAGAATGTTTAAGGAGTTGCAAAGGGGGTACACAAAACCCATCACCGCCAGCCAAACCCTAGTCCACGCACACTGACAACCAAGAATAGGCCTGTATAAGCTCCCGTCTGACATAGGGGGTACACAAACCAACGGGGAGCAGAAATACTATCTGCTCCCCATCACCACCAGCCAAACCCTAGTCCACACACCCTGACAACCAAGAATAGGCCTGTATAAGCTCCCGTCTGACATAGGGGGTACACAAACCAACGGGGAGCAGAAATACTATCTGCTCCCCATCACCACCAGCCAAACCCTAGTCCACACACACTGACAACCAAGAATAGGCCTGTATAAGCTCCGGTCTGACATAGGGGGTACACAAAACAACGGGGAGCAGAAATACTATCTGCTCCCCATCACCGCCTGCCAAACCCTAGTCCACGCACACAGCCAACCTAGAATCGGCCTGTATAAGCTCCCGTCTGATATAGGGGGTACACAAACCAACGGGGAGCAGAAATACTATCTGCTCCCCATCACCGCCTGCCAAACCCTAGTCCACACACACTGCCAACCAAGAATAGGCCTGTATAAGCTCCCGTCTGACATAGGGGGTACACAAACCAACGGGGAGCAGAAATACTATCTGCTCCCCATCACCACCAGCCAAACCCTAGTCCACACACACTGCCAACCAAGAATAGGCCTGTATAAGCTCCCGTCTGACATAGCCTGTATTAACTCCTCTCTGACGTAATGGGTACACAGACCAACACGCAACTGGAAAAAGCTAGAACACCTGTATTTTAATATCATATAATATATATATATGCATATAAATCTATTTATTAACATATGTGAGTATATTTAAAAAAATATATATATTATAAATTAAAAACAATAAAAAACTTGTTTTGACAACATTTAAATACTTAAAACACGAGGATTATGTGAATATGTGAAGAAAAAAAAAATTTCCTTTCAAACATGCATATGCCATGTTACCAAAATAAATTCAATGGATTGAAAATTATTGCTTGAAATAGTATTTGTGACTCTTCACGCATGCCACAACAGTTTTCAGTGAGGTGCAGTCAAAAAGCGCTGACGCGTGTAAGGGGAGCACAGACAGATAGGGGAGCAGCAACAGACAGACAGAACAGAACCTGTATGTATCAGATCCCCGCTGACGTAGGGGGTACACAGATCGACGGGGGTCCACAGATAGATAGAACACCGGCGTGTTCAAAGTTAGAAAAAAACAAGCAAAAGTTGGAGAAAAAAAAAGCGCGGCCGCGCGAAAGCTAAACGAAAAACAACGTTTGAAATCTGACCCGAAACAGATGGCACACTGCGTGCCGCTGCTCGTAACCGCAAGCCGTAGGCGGATACATTTCTAGGGAAAGGTGGGACATGCACCCGCCTTGCCCACTCAAGTGCGGTCTTCGCACGCAAAGCCCAATAGAAAAAAAGCTATAAAAAAAAAAAAATAATAAAAAAAAACACGCACGAGCGTGTGAAAAGTGCTGAGTGATTCCATGAGGTCGTTTTCCTAGAGCAGCGCATGCGCGCTGCGCTAGGCTCGACCTAAAAAGGCTTGCTTGCTCGAAAATTTCCCCCCTCATGCAACCATCCTTGGTACCACCTCTCTCTCCGGAGTTTCTGGTGTGTTTTTCTTCTTGCCTGCGTCTGTTGCTGTGTTTTCTCAGACGTCTTCAGTGCACCTCCGATCTCCATGGCAGAAAAAATAATCTGAGAGCTTGCGCACACACACACACAAAGGGGGGTTGTAGCCTCACCATAGGGATTGGGTTTTACAACCATCCAACAGAAAAAAAAGAAAGAAAAAAAAAAAGCACTTTCCGACTCCAACCACTAGATGGCGGAATATGCACATTATGTGAATCTAGAAGACCTCTATGCTGCAAAACTACAATTATGCCTCAGATAGGAGCATTACCACCTGGCTCACTATTGTATAAGCAGAAAAAAGCAGTTGGCAAATTGTAAAAGGCTGTCTCTGGGAAGTAACTGATCCAGTTAGATAAGATGATAAGGAACAATGTGAAATGTGTGAACTTTACAAAAATCGATTTAAATTTTAACTGCAATTTCAAAACATTAAGGGAATCCTTGCATGCTTAATCATTTACTGTTTTTCTGCTCTACACACTTTGGAGGTGTTGAGTCAAGCCAAACAAAAAATTGTTCCAGAAAGGTTGCAACCAAACACAAGACAATACAGTGATGGAGGATATGTTATGCTCAAGTACACACCAAATGGCATGTGCCACTGACAGGAACACTTCTGTTTTTTTAATTTACATTCTTAGATCTTAGGCAGAAAATTTCACCAACGTTTGACGCAAAGTTCGAGCTTTAGAAGGAAATACAAAAACTCTAATATGGCAATACAAACTGTGGTTTGGTGTTCCTTATTGCAAATTATCCTTCAGCTCATACATAAACTGGGCCTGTGGAATATCCGACCTCATTTTTTTATAAGGCAAATCCATCTGAAAAACCCATATTAGGTATAGCACGCTGATGTGTTTCACTAATCCAACTATCGATACAGGTTATAGTTGATGCTCACCGCGTTCAGCCCTGCATTTTTTTCCTGTAGCTCATGATTGTCGGTCAAGTGATCATGCTATACCAAACTAGACCTAGTTATCCCATAAAACGCACTATAGCAGTGTAGCACATTCACCTCTCCATCTACCCTTCTTGAATGATTCAATAGTGAACTATACCAATATATACCAGTCAACATTCTGCATGTCCACTGCCTGATCCCCATCATGCTCAGACCAACCCACTTATTTACTCCGTTCTAAAGAGAGACACTCTTGCTTGCAATATCAAATGTCGTCGTCAGTAATTTTCATATTGTCAGGCAGGTGACCTACCAGAGACCCATCTCAGACAAAGCCCCCTGGACATTCCAGTTACCCCAGAAAAAATAATAAAACGCTTCTAGATATTTAAAAATGTTTCTTTTATTTTACAAGATTGATTTCAGGACCAACAAATATTTATTCCGTACTTCCTTTTTATTTTTGTTTTTATTTTAAAAAGGAATTATACAAGTCAACAGCTTTTGACTTAAGCAAAGAGTGAGTTTGTAACGTACTGTTCTGAGAGTTGTTAAACGCAACGATCAACTTATCTGCACGTATAAAAATATTTTGAGTCAAGTACATGAGAATAACTTAGTAGGTTTTTGTCGTTTCATAGGCTTCTGGGAAGGGAACAGACATATGTCCTGATCCAGTGACAAGAGGTAGGATGCCAGCATTCGGTACAACGTTCCAAGAAAGCGTCAGTGTAATATTCGGATTCCCTCTGTGAATACAAGACAGACATAGATCAGAAATTAAAAAATGATTTTGAACACAGCGGTTCTGTACCTCCATCCAGAAGCAATAAAAACAGATGCATAAGCCAAAAAGCGAATCATGGTTATAGTACTAACAAACAAGCATTTGCAATGCAATCGGTCTCGCCTTTGGGACCTTATATGCATTTAGCTATGCAGCACATTAGCCTGGGTGCTGAAACATCTATTGTTCTAGCAGTACCACCCTTCACTGCCCTTGATACAACTTCAAAGAGACTCATTTTAGTTGTTTAAGAGTACTGTGAGACAGAAGTGCACCGTGAGACAGAAGCGCACTGTGACACACGTAAACCTTGACTTGATTTTCTTAGTAAGAGTCAGGATGACAATATTTGCTTCCCGCAACTCTGACAACTTCACGCCAATTTACATACAGCGCCAGGAATCCTTGCTTAAACATCAGATACGGTAGGCGCGGTTGTTTAAAGACCGGTACTTACGCATACAGGGCCCCTGCAGAGCCTGAGCTACAGCTACTTGGCTCAGTGAATGCCCAAGAAATATTATAAAGTAAACAATAAGTCATTACAAAGATCAGTATTGCCATGCCACAAAAATATAGAGCCCTACAGCACCGCAGCTACACCTATACGCGCTAGGTAAATGTGCCTCAAATATAATAAAATAAAAAGTCTAAATCAGTAAAAAGTACCATTTGGACGTGACACGGAAATGTAGAAAGATATAAACAAATACCAATCCACACTTTAAATAAGTATTTCGTCATCGCGTTTTTTTACCTTTTGAAAGGTCAACAGCATTTGTCTGCATTTCGCTGCTATCTTCATATAACCCCTGACGCTTGATTCCTCATAACAATATAAATGGAAAAACGCTTGTGCGTGCGCTGGTGGCTGTGATTTGCTTGAGGAGCTACACTGTCAGGACAACAGCTATATAACGAGCCGTGAGGGCATGTCGATAGGAGCACGCGACAAGAGGTGGGGGAATCTGCACTAAATTAGTATTTCATTAAAATGATGTGCAGAACTCAATAATTCAATCTCTCAACAGACAAGCGTATTTATCCCAAGTTATAGCGCAAAAAAGACTAGCGAACTGAGTCTATTGCACACGACAGTGTGACAGAAATCTGGAAAGAATGTTACACAGAGTAGAGCGTTGGCATAGTGCTATTTTACGTCCTGATTGCGTCAAAGCACTGGCATCAGACAGCAAAAAGAGTCGGGTACAACAGTCCCATGGAATGCTCATGTCACCCTTAGAATCAGCGACACTATTATCCAAAAGGATGAATGGTTTTCCGTTACTTTATGTACATCGAACAAAAAGGGAGAGAATGGGACGTAAATGACAGGAGCTGCCGAATTTTGAGCTAGGGAATCAGGTTCCAGTTTCGGCGATTCTGGGCAAATCACTTAATCTCCCCACCTACCGAAAAATAAATGTGCTTGTGTAATGTAAGTGTTGCCCATGTAAAACACTCCGATACTCACAGGTCGAGTTCGCGCTGCATAACATTGCAACAAGCGACGAACAGAAGCACCAAAGACACAAGCTGGGCTTATAGAGCAGAGAAGGGCAGGAATAGAAAACAAGAAGATAGGTTGTCAGCCCCAATGTAAACAAGCATGAATGGCATGAAGCGGGTGCCACAAGAGGTGCGGCGGTATCGTCCGCCATTTTGCAGGAATACCAGCTGCAATTAAACAAACAACCCACCGGGTAAACATTTAAGTGGCAGAGCTAATCTCATTATTCCACACAGGGTGCCAGCACTACCTAAATCCTAAGACTGGATAGTACAGTGCAATTTAGATCTCTTTTTACACGTAGACCCATTTTCAGACTGCTATTTGTCCATATTTGGTGTTTTATTCTATCCGGCAGTTATGGTTTGCACCATGAGATATTGATGATTATTTTTGCATTATGAACTTGGTTCAACATAAATTAATTCGCTGCTAGCATGAAGCTGTGCCGTTATCACCCAGCTCTAACCCCAAACCTTGAGGAGAAAAGCTTTCTAAACCAGAGATGAGCGGACATTATCTGTTCTGACAGAACAATAGTTAACGGCGTTGTTAATTAAAAGCAGCCACTGATGCAGATGTTCTTCCACTGGGTATGCATGCACGTGGGCCTGAGGGCATGGTTAATTCGTTGCTTCCAGAAAGAGAACTCATCAGGTACCTCACCCTGTACAGTTCGTGATTTCTTGGAAATACAACTTGTGATCAGGGAGCGTTACCTGAAGCAGCAGGTTTGAGCTACTGAAATGTGCAGTGACTTTAAGACAATGCCAGCATTCAGAGTCACCAACAGAACAGTGTCAGTAGGAAAAACAAATGGTGCTCACACTAAAAACTGCAGTACTGCATGCCACAATCAGAAAAATGTCCAGGTGCCACAAGGCAATAGCTAGCTCAATGTAGAAACATCTGGATAACAGAGCGGTGGACCTCTAACCTAGGGAGTCGGATTCGAGTCTCGGCAGGGACGCTCAACATCCAGTGATTCTAGGGAAATCACAATCTCCCCGTGCCTAAAAAAATGAATGTGTCCGTCTGTAACGCAACTGGTGCTCATGTAAAGCGCTCTGTCTGATAACCTTCGGGTCCAGTTCGCGCTATGTAAATCTCTGCAAAAAAACCTCAATACTTGTCAACTTCTAGCGCTATTAAAAAGAAAGGATATATTTGAATCGATACATGTACTGATTAATGTGTTGGTTTGGCAACTTATGCTTATTAAAACGTCATTTTGCACTGCTGAGCTCGCTTTTCCTGACCCGCAGAGGGGCGGGGTTGGCGCGAGCTGTTGAACTGGCAGCACGTTTAATTAAACCTCCAACATTGCACCTCACTAGCACCCGCGGCTGGCCGGGGCTGCCGCCCCCAGTGTGTTTACCTACGGTACATACCCTTCATACTGCACGTGCCTGGCATTCTTTCACTCGCCTTTAATTCACACACTGCCTCGGTTGCTTCCTGCTCAGGCTGTGCATGGAAACAAACCTTTGCAACCAGGTTACATTGCAGAGATGCAAATGTCAAAACGAATCCCTCCAAACACGGCCACGGCCGGTGAACTGTACAAAATGCGCAGATTCGGCACTGCCCCTCCCATGTTTTCCATAGCAATACAAATCACAGGCTGGCTTACGGCATATGCAAAGCCGCACTAGGCAAATAGTTAAACAGCTATGGTCCGATTGCTGTAAAATGTATATTTAAAGGAAGGTGTGGGCTCCAGGGAGGCTCCAGCGAGGCGGAAGTGACGCGCGCTGCCGCCCACAACCAGGCAACTGCTGCCTCACTTTTGGGGCACTACTTTAAAAACAAGCATTAGCAATGCAATAGAACTCGCATTTACGCGAGTCCTATTGCATTTAAAACGGGAGTGCGGGCGGGCAAAAAGGCACGAGCGGGAGTGTGGGGGTGGGTGGGAATGGCCCCAGAAATTATGGACTGCAAAAGGGAAGTGGGTGAACAAGGGCAACAAAAAATTTTTTTTAAGTAAAGGGGCTGATAGCCATGGAAAGATACAAATCAGAACATGGCCGTCAGGAGGAGGGACTAGCAAGCTAAAAACCAATCAGAAGGCAGCATTTACAATCTAAGCCAATCCAAAAGATGGGCGGAGCTTAAACGGAGCTTCCCCCACTATAGTGTATACTGCATGCCTCGCAAGGCGATGGCAGCGCATTCGCGCTGCAACGCTAGGCGAGACCTAAAAAGAAGCAGGTTTCAAAGTCTGGTATACTTTCCATACAGGCCTTCCAAAATCGTGTCTGGGCACATTCAGAAATGTTCTTTCAAGAGCAGTGCAACGTCAAGAAAAGTGACAGTGCAGACTACAATGAGAAGAACAATGGCAACTAGAAATGCAGGTGATCCACCAGAATGTCAATGGTAGCTGCAACAATACACATCACTCAGATCACGTTCTCATACAAAGGCCTTCCTGAATGATGATGTTTTAGGTGTTCTCAAATGTTAGCAATATTAAACATATCTAGACTAGTCACTTTTTGTCTGGGTCTATGTTGGTGTGAGAAGGATAAAGTGGGTAGAGCTTGAGTCTGATTTATATACAAGGAATGATCTAAATCAGTTAATTCTGCTCATGGATATGACAAAATCAGTATATTTGTCTTCATTTATGGATAGACTGACCAGTGCGTGAAACTGAAGACTATATGTTGCATGATGTCAATAGTCCTTCTGCCAGTAATACTTACGATGTCTCCAGTTCTGTGGTGCACAACGCCTTATGCAGGTGCGGTTAGTTGGAAAAGCCAGCACAATTAATTTCTTAGATACTTACTACAGGAAAGGCAGCAGGACTCTGGAAACCCGTTTCTCCTAGTAGTGTTTCAGTACAGAAACGATATAGGACTCACCCAACGCGTTTTAACCACAAATTCTTGCTTTTTCTACGAGGAAGACCTTGTGGTCGAAACGAAGAGAAGGAACTGGTCTGACAATTCAAATTCCTTTCTGGGCACTAATGGAGGAAGGACTAATAGACGTCTGAATAGGTTGCACTGTGCTAGGTCTAACCATTAGACTCATTTCCATATTTAAAAATAGATAGCTTCAAATATGGGTTGCGAGAGTCGTAACATTTTGCCAACTGCGCCACAGCAAACGTCAGCTGGGCTGCTTTGTGCTCCTTTTTAGTTAACCTTCTCATTTGTACTTGTATGAGGTGGCCCTGGCTGTAATTTCTCCATTTAAAAAAAAAAAAAAAAAACAGGTGACCAGTTTTGTTGTTTTTAGTCAAACATGACTTGGGGTTCATGGTCATCGATTTTGCCAACAGTATGGCTCCAAACCAAGTAAAAGGTGCAGTAACCATACGCCCATCTTGTACAGCAAGACTGAATCGTCGGCACGCCGAAACATTGGGGGTATGATCTATCGTTTTGAAGAGCCTCTCCCATATCTGCAATATTAAATTTAAAAGCAAGGATGCAAGCACCGAGCCCTTCTTAAGTTCTCCATTTGTGAAGATTTGTTTTACTGGTATAACTATTGTCTCCTTATGTAATGCACAACCAGGAGTTGTTGTTTAACTGCAGTATTGCCCTCAGCAAAGTGAGCGGAATACACCTATTGTCAAGTTGTGTCCATAGCAGGCCCTTGTACATGCAATCGATACCAATTCTAAAATCAACAGAAAAAAATGGAATACTAAAGGTTTTAGTATCATGTTCGCTTATCTCCAGCACTAAGATAGTGTCCATTGTACTGCCTTCTTCCATGAACCCTGTTTGGTATCTGGGGACAAGCTGATTAATCACCCAACTCTGCAGTTTTTCCAATAAGAGCATGGCATAATGTCTATCAGAGCAATAGCCTTTAATTCCCCAGGTCTTCATGGCTGCTTTTTAGGTTTCGCCTGCACAGCTATTGCGCTGTGCTTGTGAAATCTATTGCAATCAATATAAATATTAAAAGGGGCTTACATCCCACCCTTACTTTTCCTCCGTTTCTATTGGCTGCAGCATACTATTTCCTGCTGTTCCTCTGTGTGTTTCTCATATCAGTTTCCCATGACCCAAGTAACGTTTTAATCCGCTTTTGGAACTTCTTTGGTTTTTAGGTTTCCCCTGCACAGTGCTTTTTTGTGTGTGCAATTTTACATAGCGAAATACAAAAGCACCAGTTCTATTATTTAGGTTTCCCTGCATAGCGCTTGTTTTTTTGTGCAATTTTACTTACAGACGGACACATTACAGGTATGAAAGATTAAGTGGCACTCCTTCCTCGCTTAGTTGGACACCAGTTTAAAGGGCTACAGCGATTGGTGATCATGAATAATAATGAACAATCAATCACTATTTACAGAACGGCCCATTTGTCAGCAGTTTGGATCTCGGGAAGGCAGAGAAAAAAGGCATGTGCTCCCAAGGTGCAATTCAATAACAACTGACCATCAATTAATGCAGGAGTTAAATGGGCCATACTTTGGGAAAAGTGATGAACCTACATAAGTAAACTCCATTTACACCTCTGGAAATGCAAACATTTGGCAGGCTGGATAATGAACACGGGATCGAAAAACAAGCACATAGATTGTAAGAGATACCTGAACAGCTTTAGAACTATAGCAACATTATGTAGATAGTATTATTTGTTTTACATCCATCCATCTAGGAGTATGTATTTTACACTGATGGAAACAGCAAACCGCTGTTGCATAACATTGCTCTAGAAAACTCAGTGTACACAACGAGAAAGACAACTACACAATCACAACAATATCCTTTGCCCATGTATTGCTTATTCCGTCATAATAAGTAGGCAATACATGGGGAAAAGATAGTGTTGTAATTGTATTATGTAAGGAAAGGAAAGTTTTGCATAAATACAATTTTTACCTAACCATGGTTTCAGAGTTTGCTGTTATTCCTATGTTTATGCCATGGCATCTGATCTTCGAACTGGCAATAAATCTCTGCGTGTGGTCGTTGGCATTTAGAATGAATGTCCAGTTTTATTGGGAGTTAATTCTAAGCCGTTCTCGTCGCAACTCTGAAACTGGATGTTGGTGATTTTTGTATAGCACAGAGCAACGTACGTGGGGCATCAGTGTCCGAATTGTATCATGAAACCAAACATGCAGAAAACTTTGTAAACTATGGATTGCAATCGTAAAAATGGCGAGAATCACTAGAAGCTAATAAGAGGTTCTTGTAAACACCTGTAATCATCACATAATAAATCACGTGCAGAACTCGAGATCAATTTAATTGTTGTAGTTTGTAGCATATTTTACCATTTCTTAGATCTAAAAAAAAAAATCCAACCAGAGTTCCCCGTTGTCTAAGCTTTACTCTCCTCTAATCTAAACAATCGGCTCTATTTGTACTGGTGTCACCTATTCGATATCCTCTCCTCTAGCTAGGCCTTTCGTGAATGTTTTTGATTTCGATGTACACTTTGGATGTAGGGGTAGTAGGCTGGTTGAGTATGCCAATTTAAATCTTTTTTTATTGCTCATTATCTTCACTGTTAATGAACTCTTTCTTTCTTGAACTTTCTCTCGTGTTTATATCTTTTCTGCCTGGTTTTTCCCTACTCTTTTTCCACTTCTTCATAAATCTCCTATGCGGGAATGGTCTTCTATAAAATATTGGGTCGCCTCTCTTTTTAGTTACCATAAGGCTATCTAGATACAACGTTATGGACTGATGTATTCTCTATAGCAGTCAACAGTCCTACTTCACTTCTGGCCCCCCTCCTTTGTGCATGAATCAACAGGTCTAACAAGTGAGGGCGTACAAGCATTAATTTCTTTTAGTTTGGAGGTTATTACATTCAGATGACCTGTGTGACTTTTTAATGTAGTGTTATTTAAAACCAATGCTTCCAAAATCCAAGGTAGGGTTTGCTGCATTAATGGCTGACATTTCAAAGTTTAATAAACCTTGGGCTTCCGGCAAACACAAGATGATGATGGACGGAGCGCTGAAACTTTTCATACACTCACCCCGATTCACAGATCGGGGTTGAATCCATCATCGTTCTTTAGCTCACTTCGCCACCAAAGTTCAGACCCAGCCATATGCAAATCCGTCTTGACCCTACTCCTCAAGGGAACAGTCCAGTCTGGCTGATGATGATGAGTGTTACACCGAAACCGGTCCCACAATGTTTGTTTCCAGTCCAGGGAAGACCTGGCTTGGCAGTTCGGGCTGGACTTTTCCCATGAGGCACAAGGTCAAGCCTGATTTGCATATAACTGGGTCTGAAGTGGGGTGGCGAAGTGAACTAAAGAATGATTATGAAGTCAACCCAGATCTGTGACTGGGGGTGAGTATCTGAAAAGTTTCAGCGGTCCGTCCAGCATCTCCTTGAGATTGCTTTGTGTGGAAACAAGACCTGGAAGGACTAAATCACGGCACCCTGGATGACAGAATTTCCCGATGTGATAAGCATTTCTGGAGAGCAGAGAACAAAGGGTACTGTGAGAAAACGCATACATCAACTTTTCAGACATGTTTAGAATAATACAGTACCTTAGGGGCCTGGGACCCTTCCCCATCCTGGATGCAAAGTTGTAATATGTACTCCGACACATCATACATGTGCTTATAGCAGGATGCACCACGCTTCGAAAAATTGTGTAGCTCCCATCTCAGGGCTGATTGCAGACTCCTGCAAAGACTTTTCAGCCTCAGAGTTAGCACTTCAACAACAAGGGTCAGCAATGGGAACAGGTCATGGGAAATGGCCCACTCCTCAGTTAACCATTATATGTGGGCACCTTTGCTATTTGAGATACAAGCCAAAGGCGCTCCATTACTGAAAGGGAGGAATAGCTGACTGAAATTGAAGATCCTATCCAAGATAGGAGCCAGCCTTCAGTTGTAGGGGAAAAGAGTTTCACTTGTAAGGAAGGACTATCAAGGGAAATCGCCAGGGTGGTGACCTTTAAACCCAGGAAAATCACATTAAATTCCAGCAGGTTTATGTGGAGGCATGTTTTGGATCAGCTGCATAAAATGTTACTGGCAGGTACCCACACTGTGTATAATGCGTCCTTCCCCTCCCCTGGGTCCTCTAACAGAAGAGGGTCATAAACAAGAAACACAGCTGAAGCAGACTGAAGTGTCACACCTATAACGTTTGGAACATGCAATTATCCTTCACAAAACCTACTGGCCACTTTCTAATCGGCTATGCCTACTTCTGGCGATCTCACCCTACTAAGTGGCCCTGGTTCAATCTCACTTTGGTGGTATGCTTAATTAAAGGGCACTCATTGCCAGCAATAAGTGTTGCTCTCTCTACTCTCCATGAGCTCTTTTGATCTCCTGTCTATTTTTGTGCATCTGGTTTTGAATTCTCATAGTGCTTGTGTGAGGTCTAATCCGGTTACATTTCAATGCCAGGGACAAATGTTGAGCTTACTTCCATTCCCCAATGTCACAAATCTAACAAGCATTGGCATAGCCAATAGGTCTCGCTTTTGGGACATCATAAGTGTTTAGCCATGCAACAGTTGCATAACTAAATACTTATAAGGTCCGAAAAGCGAGACCTATTGGCTATGCCAATGCTCGTTTTAAATAATTTCTATTCCAGTAGAATACGATAAATTACAACGATCTAAATGCATTAAACTCTCTCACCATTCTTCCCCCTGATCTATATTTAAGTTCAAAATGCCAAGGCATCAAAAACATGTTTCTCTGTGAAGCTCGCATGTTCTGGCTATGCTTAACTCGGGCCAGACACACAACCGGGAGTCAAGGGCTTGTTTCTTTGTAGCTTTCTGCCCTACGAATTGTACAGAATGGATACAACTCTACAACACAGCAACAACGAAACAATGGAACAACCTTAAATCACCATTAGAATATTAACATTGCAAGTACTTAAGAAGCCAGTACCAAGGGATGACACGTACTAAATAAACAGCCCCCTTGGACGTTTCTCTCCAGACTAAGCACAGCCTGCAAGACAGAATAATTCACCAAAGAAAAAAAATCATGCTTGACTAGCCAAGTAGGTTCTACAACACTGCCATGTTTATTGAAATAGTAAAATATTAATACTTGTGTATAGATCTTTTGCTGCTTCAAGCATTTCTCCTCGAAGGTGTAAACAGTTATAAAGGGCGGGTCATATTCCCACAAGCACCTTATAAATCTATATGAGGATATCTAATACTGCCTTCTGCATTCCTGATGGGCATTTATTATTCAGTTTCCTCACAGATGTCTAAATCCTCTTTTATGAGCGCTTCCTTGCTTTCCTAGCGCCAGCAGCTGCCTAATGGGAATCTAACAACTCACCAACTCTGGGTGATGTTCCTGCCCATTTTAAGAGTTATACCTAGTCTTAAAAGTGGCATTATTAAAAGCCGATCCAATCTTCCGCGCCCTACTGCTCAAAGTGCTTGGACCGAGCAAGTTGCATTTCAACCAGCTGCACGCCTTTGGTATTTTCAGCAGAGCTGCAGCACCGATAGGGTTCTAAGGACTCAGTTGAAAGACTGCAGTAAGTTTCGCTGTCTTGTTGATGGAATTATGTTATCGAGATTTTATAGAGCGCAATAGCTACAAGATTGTATTAGCCTCTTGCCACTATTTTGCAGACTGGTGATGGAGTGGCCAGGACAAAGGATGATCTATGAGGTGGATTGTTTCTTAACCTCAGGTGCAAACTCTACCTGTGTCTGTGAATTCATAGCCCCAGTATTACCATCCGGCCTCATCGTGAAAGGTTTTCAAACCAAAAAAACATTGAATGCCAGTAATTGGGGCAGCATAGGATCCGGATTCTTGTCAGCGGCCACATACACAGCTGACCACCACACTTCTCCGCTATGGCTCTAATTACAAGTTGTGCAGAGTATGTAGTACACCCAGTAAATCAAATATCCCTGAGGTTTGATAAATGCCTCCTATTCCGAGTTATGAAGATGAAAATGAGGAAAATCCAGCAGAATTATTATTCAACATACCAAATCTTGCATGTTTTGCCTTTTGTCTGGATCCTTTCTCTTGATACATTTTGCCCAGATTGCTCTGATAGAATGCAGCAGGGCAAAACTGTGCGGGTGTGATAATTATCATGCAACTCATAATTTTGATCCCTGTGAAAAACTCCTGTTTGTACTGGGATTTTAATTTAATCTTGAACTTGTAATCAGGGCCTAGGATTATCGTTACACAGAGTTCAGAAATCAGTGTTACAATGAACATAATCTTTTCTTTCACACAGGGCCTAACGGGTCTGACTAGGAACCAGTAGGTATGGTTTCAATAGTTTCAAATGTGGTGTTCAACAGGGGCTAATTTAACCCCTCCCTCTGTTTAGCCTCTGTTTGATTGCCCTGGAAGATAGGAACTCCTACATTCACTAACAAAGTTTATAACTAGGCTGATGACAAACTAAATTTCCAGAAGATCAGTCAGGATCACTATAAGCTAGGTATTGTTTGTTGAAGGCACCACGTTGTTGAATTCCTTTTGGGAATGAATACTCCTTTGCCCACCTAAACAGTTCTAAAATCCAGCCTCTTAATTTGCCTTTCTGACATCTTCCTTTTAAACATTATAGCTTCAGACTGCAATGTTAGGAAGAGGAAAAGGGGATTAAACCAGGTCAAGAGAGAAAACATGCTCCGAAACGTTCACATAACAGGAGGTAGGAAAAGAGCTGAAGTGGTTGGTGTGTGATAAGACTGGAAGTGGTAAAATGTGCATATTCAGCTGCTTCCTGTACCCCTTAAAGTCAGCTTCCGATAGACCTCCAGAGGAATGGAACTGCAGAGAGAACATTGTGGGTAAAGACTTCCTCCCAATGACGTGTACTACACTAAGCGAATGAACTCTGTTATGGAACTCGGAGCTCAGTACTGTACTTGCTGACTGGTGGAGCATCAAACATTGACAAGGTGTCTGATGTTTTGCCCATGCGTTGTTTTGTGCTTTGAAAATGTGGTTTTGAATTTTATCGTTAGTTAAGCAGGAGTCAGGGCAGTGGTATCAGCGAAAGCAAGAGCATCTTGGGCCAAAGAAAAGATGGGCTGCATGGCTGAAATTTCTTTGTGACTTGAGACCAGAGTAGATGCTGTTTTAGTGCCGAGGCAGAACAATGTGGATGGACCAAGGTAATCCGGGGACGCAAGAGTAGCAGAAAGAGAAATCAGAGTATCTTTGGCAAGGTGGTGGCGAGCGGGATTCTATAGCTACCGGACAGATGAACAGAATTAGGGTAAAGTCAGCAGGTCCCGCTCCACAAGTCTGACACATTTAGAAAGAGTTGTATTTTGTATGTATTTCTGAACAAGAACCACTAATGTGTAACTTGTTGGCAGCCTTCAGACCCCTTGTGATTTCAGAGGAAATTTGTGGGTTGTCAATGTAGATGCAGAAATCCAGATGTAATCCTCTGGAGGTACTCAATAGTGTTGACAGGAAAAAGCTGGAAAAGATTGGTGACAGGCCAACACTTTTAAACACTTCCCTAATGAAGTTGGTGATGTCTAGAAGAAATTAGTCAGTTTTGTCAGGTGGGCTTGGTTAGCCACAAATGATGAGAACATTCAGTATGATATACCAAACACCAATGGCTGCACTTAGATGATGATCAAACTTCCTGCGACCAATCACTGGACAAGCTGTAGCTTATACATACACAATGCACTGTAAATGCACTAGAGTAGAAAAATAAAGTAGGTTTGCAAATACGAGTCTGCACCCGAAACGGAATAAAGGCAAGGAAGAAGGCCAAGCAAAGAATAAGGTCTTAAAGTCCTGGACATTAATAAGTGCAGAGTCAGTGAAGGGAAAGAAGCTTTTGCCTTCACAAATGTTTAATCTGATTTGACTGCAGGATTTTTAATAGGCGTGCACTATCCAAAAAGAGCCTGGGGTTAAGGTTTCTCGAAATAAAACTGCCACACCTGCAGGCAACATATACTTTCTCCTGACACTACAGAATAAATAATCGTTGTGTCATGGAGAATGTTTTCCTTGTGGAGAGGAGCAAGGCGTTGGCCTAATGAAGGATGATTTGAGGCCTAGGGGAAAAACGGTGCACCAGTGTAGTAAAAGCATTGGATGCCATATTTTCTAAGGAGCCTAGTAGGGTGAAAGATGATACACCCTGTTGTATATAACAGCTGGAAGTAGCAACTTGGAGTCTGCAAGAGCATTTTCGTCAGAGTCTCACAGTGGTGGTGATCAGTATTTGTGATTGTATGTATTTATTTATTATGTATTTGTATTATGCAACCCTAACCAGAAGGCAATAGAGTGCTGCATAGGGTCAAAGGCAAGCATACAGTCAACGAGTAATAGGAGAGGTAGCTGCGTTGTGGGAGCAGTAGTGCACATTTACTACACTGTGATGTAGTGTTTTTTAAAGAGGTGCATCTTCAACTGTTTGCTAAAATAGAGATGGCATGGGGCAGTGCTTAATTTGTAGAAAAATGAATGCCAGTGCCCAGGGTATTTGACAGGAAGACACTGTGGGTTGCACCACCTGCTGCTTCCAGCAGTGCTGTCAAATGTTATCAAATTCCTACAAATGTGTCCATTGGGACTATTCTAGGTCACATAAAGGTCTCCTGTGCGCACTAGTATTATATGCGCACATCTTTAATGTATATTGACTTGATAAACAATGTGCTCATGTCCTCTGTACAAAAATAGTGTGACAGCACCACGATAGCATAATATAAATTTAGCCCGGGCCATGGATCCCAAATATGTCAACAACAAAAAAGTTGGTTTGGGCAAAAATGTAATTATGCCAGCGTAATTTTAGGAATTTTGTGTTACGCTTGTTACACAAAATCCCTGAAATTACGTAATTACACCACATCAAATTGCAAGCTGTTCCCTATATAATTTTACCCCAAGCACACAAGAATAACACGAATGGCCACAACATGAGTGGCTGCTGCTCACAACAATCCCATTTTTTGAGTGGACACTTTTCACGCATAATTTCCCTGAAATTTTGCTGAATCATACAAAAGGAAATTGCCACAAATGTTGCACACCCCTAAAGAAAAAAGATAGGCTGGAGAAGACTATACTAGCCTGTGGCCATTGGAGTTAGTCTTGCCTGCAGGACCACAGCTTGGATATTCCACAACACCTCTTTACTATTGCCTACCACATGGCTGTACAAGGGAACATTGGCATGGAGTTTAGACAGGTGGCAACAACATCCAAAGGGGGAGAGCAGCATTTTCTCATTTTCCAAGATGGATGCCGGAATGGAAGAAAGTATTCCCTGTTCAATCTAGAACTGAGAAACACATCCCCAACATAACCAAATCACAAAAAGATCTTAGACTGTGGAGTTTCTGCAGCAGTGTGGTGTATGGCTCACACTGTTAAAACGGCTTCGCTGGTTCTTTGCGTGTCAGGACTGTCACTGCATTTGAGGTGGATCTTGCTGCCCGTCTCAGCAAAGGCATAGGAAGTGGGGGTTTAAGCTTCCAGTTTATTAGTAGCTGCCAGCAGTGAGTCTCATGTTGGAAAGCATTTGCTTGCCGAGGTTTGCATCAGAGACGGATATAGAGGGCCACATCCGGAGGTCAACAAAGTGGTGAAACACTTGATCTAATTCATTTGATGTGTAAAGGTGCCCACAAAATGCCAGAAAATGATTCGCACCAGCCAGGGTTTCCTGTAGTTTATCTTGATGCCAGAGGCAGTCATCTGCTTGCAGCAACAAAAGAGGCAGAGACCCTGATCACTAAACGCCATTTGCTGGAATCAGGCCCAATGTCTGGACTCCAAAGTGCCCCTGTGTTCCCCTCCCTGGCCCCGTCAACCCTTCTGTGCCAGTGCACAATGAAAGATCCGAATCCATACAAAACAAAACTTGCATTGAGGTCACAGAGCCCAGGAACACATTACCAATAGTCAAAAAATGAGTAGTGGATTGATTCCAGTCTCAGAAAGATCACAAGTGGACTACTAGCTAAACGTCGTCTCGGTGGTGTTTTGGGAACAGCGAATGCGGGGAGATGGAGGATGAGGGGAAGAACGTACCTTACATGAGTCGTGTTACATGGTAAAGCGGTTAGCCTTCACAAATTGCAGACAAGGTAATAAGACTCAGTTTCGGCTTAAAACCATCTGCCTTGATTTGGAACGGGAGGGATGGACAATGTCACATTCAACATAGACTGTTATTCAATAACTTTTTCAATTTCAGAAGACTGGGTGCTTTATCTTTCTCAAATGTCCCCAAACATTTCCTACTCAGTCCCTTGTCATGCCAAGTAAAAACTGCCTTGAAAGCACAGGAAATACTCGAAGCATAAATGCACAAAGTCCAGCGTGTTCAAGTTTTCTGGATACATGCGTAAGTAGCTCATCCAGCGAAGGTTTTTTGCATTGTATTCTGGGGCCTATTGTTCTATTTCAACCATTATAAAATCAGGACTACAATTCATAGAATGCAAAGCAAAAAAAAAAACTGTCCTGGATGACCCACACACGCATGGGCCTTGGAAAATTGAGAGCTCTGAGTAATTCCTCCTTGGGAAGAGAGATTTGAAGATACCAATTAACTGCAAAATAATAAAACAGCTTTAAATGCTCAGAGGTAAGAGCGTAAATGAGGATTTCAGTGATGTTTATATGAAACTCTAAAGATGTCGGTGTTTTTATTTGCATTTAGTTTCCTTTAGTACATAATAAAATCAGATAATTGCACTTTTAAATACCTTTTACATGTTAATTTGTAACGTGTGGCTCCAAACTTTGTAACATATATTCATCACTCTAAATTGTGCACTATCAATAATTCACGCACAAGAATTTCTTTTAAATGCCTGGCAATGTTCAAGTCTCTCTTGTTCCTTCGAGAGGTGGGCTTGTCAAACATCCCCACACACGCTGCACAACAACAGTGCGCCAGCCCCACAACACTGGCGTCTGAGCGTGCATGTCTGTAGCATGAGAATGTAAACACGCCCGGTCACTGGAGTTTAAGGGAGCATGGTGCACCCATGCCAGGGATCTGCATGCCACTGAGGCAAGTTCGCACCAAAAGCCACCACCAATATTGACTTTTTTTCTTAACATTTCGGGATGCGAAGACCAGCGTTTTTAAAATAAAGTAATCCAGATTTTTTTAAACACAGGACAATAATAGAGACACTTCCTGGATCTCAAATCAGTGCAAATGTTGTTCGATTAAATCAGGACAGTGCCTGGCGAGTAACCACAACCCCGGGCTGCTTTTATTTTAGTGCTGGGATTCAATGGTAAACACGCGCAAACCCTCCCGGACATATGTTGTATGCGAATGAAGCCTGACGGCGGCAGTAGCACCTCCCGGGCGTAGTGACATACTGCCTCGTCTCCCACTAACCGGGTGCAAGCAGTCCCAAACAAGCACGCTAGTGGTGCGCGCGCCACAGCGTGACATCTGTTTTTCATTATCGCGCACGCACAAATTTAAACAAGCCGCTGCAGCGTCGTCAAGAAAAAATAACAAGCACACGAGTGGTGCGCGCGCTTGCGAGCAGCAGGCGTGACCACACGCTCGTGCACCATGGCCTTTTGCTTGCGGGTAACCGCAGGGAAAAGGCCATGACGCACAAGCGTCTGGTCAGCTTTCAGAAGCCCCTAACTTAAAGTCTCGCAGAGCAGCGCTTGCGCGCTACTCGAGGCTCGACCTAAAAAGCACTCTCAATAGGCTTCGGTAATTAGGTTTGCCTTGCCTATATACATCAACCTGTCAACATTTTTTTGCATCTATCTCTATGCCCATCTAGTTGTTGGCATTCTTCAGGGCCGAGGAGATCTCCTATTGGTTCTTTACCATATGCTAGAAGTTGAACAAAACGCATTTAATTGCAGATCAGTATAGCACCTGTTGATCAGACTCATTTACAAGGAATTAGTTCAGAGCACCAGTGTATTTTGTAAACAATGGTTTATCACTAGAAGAACAGTTGTTTTAATGCTCCATGCCGTTTTCACCTTAGGTTAGCCACCAACACTCATTAAACTCGTGAAAAGCACCCTTTTGTGAGCATGCTGTGACATGATTTCTGTAACTCACCTATATTAGATTACACAGCATTTTTTACTGACGGTCAGAAGGATTTGACAAAGCTATTCCCACTGTTAACATGTTCTCCATTTGGGCATGGCATCAGAAATCTGCTATATATCATGCATTTGGTATCAATGACCAGCACCCACTTAAAGCACTCATGTCCATTACCATCTCTTCCATGTATTCTTCTTATCGAATACCTAAGTGAACATTCTTCTCTGACCATATCTGGTCTGGAGTGGGCCTGTGTCTTTTTGTGTAGGTCATGGGTCAGTCATAAGACGTTAGTGGTGTGGAAATGTAAAATCTGATGCTTTCGTTTTTTAATTAAGCTGTGCCTCATCCATTTTCACCCCTGCCCTGTTTTCAGCCTGGCTCTATCCTTGACACCGCACCTGCATAAACATTGGTAGAGAATCTAAATTGGGACATTGTAGGCTGCGTAAACATGCAAAGTCAGCACAAAAGAACAGCTGACGTCTGCACTGGGTTTTTTAAACAATGGTAAAGCCTTCGATAAAGTTTGTTCAGATAGCCTATCTTGTTGTGCAGCCTCAGGACGCGACAGTTACACAAGGCACCAAGGCTGTTGATTCTTACCGATTGTCTCATTTGTGTGTTCTTCCCAAAGCTCTATTTACCTCTGGGCGTCCCTTGTCTGTGATCTTTGCTATAAAAACCCATGTAACCATCGTTCAGTGTGCCCTCCCTCCTTGAGTATCTCTATGGTGCTTGTCGGACGGAGTCCCATTCATGAATGCTTAATAAATGACCTATGGTTTGAACTTCGCTCCAGTGTCGATTCCTCCTTACTTGTTAAGAACCCGTGGCGAAGTGGTGACCCTGCACCAGCAGATTATTAATAATTTGCTTCACAGTGGCACAAGTATGTGATTAAGTCATCAAGCGTCAGACACAATCATCCCTCTGATTAAGATGTAAACTGTTGTCCTATTCTTTAACCGTGTATCTAAGAATAAGACCTGGATATTTTTGGGAATAGTGTATATGCTTTTTGCACTCTTGGCGGGAGGACTCCTAAGATGGTCTCGTTCATATAGATTTTTAGTATAGGTCATCTATTAGGGATCTATTAGGAAGTGCTTACTTAAATGCCATGTGATGAGCTGCATTTCTCTAGTAACTAATGTTATATGTATTTCAAAAGCTTCAATAAAATTAACTTACAAAAAAAAAAAAAAAGGAAATCTTGATTAAAGCGCTCTGCTACGGTCACAAAGCATTTGCTAAAAAAAGGGCCGGGCTAAATTCAGTCGCTAGTAAAACCGTATGTTCCCTCATGGAATCCAAGATCAGCAGGGAAGTTGCTGGCGACTGTTCCAAAGGTAAAGAAAGTGTGCTCAGGCCGGAGTTCTTTCAGCTACCTGGTGCCAAAGCTGTGGAACGCCATGCCCTTATCGGTTCGTCAGGTGCAATCGGAAGATCTTTGTAGGAAGCAGCTTAAAACTTTTAATTTTTTTTTAATATCAGAATTTGGAAGTGATAGGCATGGTGCGGAGATCTACTTCCAGCGCTGGGACACCTCGCATTGAGGTAGCCATGAGTTTTATAAATTGGATTATTATTATTGTCTTTGTCTGACTGTTACTACTCAATTGCCCCTTCTATTGAGTATTTTTACTTGGCCCAAAGTGTAGAAGATGAACTCGTTCAAAATTAATGTTCCTATTCAGAAGTTTGAGTACATTCTAGTTCCATTTAAAATGGAACACATATGCTGCATTATTATAGTTTTCAAATTCTTGAGTGTAAAGCATGGGTATTCTGATGTATGTGCTGCTTACTGCAAAGCGTATGTAAATGGTGGGATGATTATGTGTTTTGAACATTTGCGCTTGTTTGGGTGCAGCATATGGAGTCAGTATTGTCATACTGTCTAAATCCTTCATCCGTCTGTATCTTGGCAGTTGTTTGATTTCTTGTTTCATTAGGACTGTGCATTGATTGGTTCTTGATCAATTTTGACTTGTGGAATGTAACTTCTGGATGTGTTCCTGGTTTTTGTTTAGATCTTCGTTAATTGTTAGTACTTGCTAGAGCTTCATCAGAATTTACTTCAAGTCCTTTTCTTTTGAACTGGCAGAAATGACATGTCATGTTTACAATGGTTGTATATATTTGTGGTTCTTTTGTGATTTGGTAATTTATTCTCAAGTACTAGGTCGCTTATTTTTTTAATCAGTTTAAACCTGCACTGTGCACTTTAGCTGTCAATTGTCCTTCAGTTTTCTCGGCTTTTTTTTGAAACTCAAATTCCTCACAGTCGAAATATTTAGAGGTTATAAAACTGATATATGGAATATTCAATTTTAAATTCTACAGATGACAATTAGTAGAATGTAGTACTAGGTTTGCTTACAGTGGTGTAGAGTATAGAAGGTTTTTAATCATCAGTTGTAGATTAAAGAATGCAACTTATCTCTTGCCTGATTTTATAACACAACGTTGTCATTCAGATTGTTGATAAACTCAACTGCTTGCTGTTCCATGCTATTCGAGATGAAAAACAAGTGTAGCAAAAAGTGTCCTTTGGACTCCTAAGTTGACTATCAAAAATCAAAGCAATCATTTGATCCCACCATCCTATAAAAGAGATTTGCTATGGCAGGGGAAATCTGTGTACGCCTCGTGTGTCAGTAATTTTTCTGGTCAGGAAGATATTATTTAGCAAGATAAATGTCATCAGTAGCATTGCTATATGGTCACTGAACACAAGAAGAAAGCACAGTCTTATTTTCCATTTGCGTGCTTAATGGAAGCATTTATTGTTCTCATATTAAATTGTTTTCCCTACATGAGGTTTAATTTCTGTAGGGTGTCATTTGGGTCCTGCACATGAAAGGAGAGTTTACACAAATGAACAGTGGAAAGAGTCTACAAATTTTCAGGTGTTCATAAGTAAGGCTGCAATGGATGATACAATGGGTCTATCATTGGGCTGCCGCAGATTTCTATGAATCGTTGGGGTGAAGTTTATAGTTTGTGTTTTTGGGTAATCCTCTTAAGAGTACTTCAAGTTTATACCAAATCAAAAGTCCTTTTTCGGGGGGGCGTGGTCTCGCTGCTCATGGAGTGAGACGCGCGCCGTGGAGGCTCCGGACAGCCGCTGCCTTTATACGCTTGTAAAGCGGCATTGGGATCTCGCTGGCGACGCTGCCTGGAGCGTCTGGACAGTAGAAGGGTCGGGGCAGCTTTTGGTGAATTGGCGCTTACCTTGGGCTGCTGGCTGCGGTGTGTGCGGCAACATTGAGTTGGACCCCGGCCCGGGTGTGTGCAGCCGCCATCTTGGGTCCCCTGGGCCTTGAGGCTTCCCTGCCCGGTAGGAGCCCGCATCGCTCTCTTGCCACTACTCCCGGGTGTCCTGCCAGAGCTCCTGGGGTCTGCGGTGGTGACTCGGAGGCCCGGACCCCCCAGCGCTGATGCATGGAGGGTGCCCTCATTGGCAACGGCTCCCTAGGCCACCATCTTGGGCCTTTTTGGCGCGGTTCGCGGGCACGGACCGCGGGGTCCTGGCCGGGCCGCCCACCACTTTCTGGAGATGCTGCATCTACGGCTGGGCCCCGGAGGGTCCATGAAACCACCTGTAGCCTTGGATGGCGGGCGACGGCGCCCCAGCTGACGCAGGGCCGGACTCCGGCCGGAACCATCGAAGCTGCCATCTTGTGTCTTCCCGGGCTCTGAAGAGCTTTTGACCAGCGAGGGCCTGCCTCTCCCCGTCGCTACTCCGGGGGCCCTCTATCCCCCCGGGGGTGCAGGGCGGCGGCCTGGAGGCCCGGGCCCCCCTACACTGGCGCATGGAGGGCGCGCTGACCTGCAGCAACAGCCTTCGTCATCGTTTTGGGCCCCCCCATGAGGTTTGTGGAGGCCTGCTGGGGTGCACGACCTGACTCCCTGCTACTCCGTGGTGGCGCCGCTGGAGGCCCCTGGGCATCGAGCATTGGCCATCGTTGACCGGGCATTCCTTGCCTGCCGGGTGCGTCCTTCTGGCTGACGGTGAGGGCGTGCTTGCAGACCCTGGGGGGAGAGCCTGAGACAGGTGCCTGCGGCCGCCATTTGGGTCCCTGCTGGGCCTTGGAGAGCTCCTGAAGAAGCGGCACCCTTAACGCCACCCTTCTGCGCATTGGTGAGCCCTACGCGTCACTCGGGGCATTGGGTTGGGGGCTTGGCGGCCTTGGAGCGCAGCTCTACCTCATAGCAGACGTATCGCCCCCCAGCTGCAGTGCCTTCTGACGCAACACCGGGTATCGAGCTTCATGCCACTAGACGGACTGTTCCTCCGGCCTATCCCCTGGGGGCTCTGAGGCGCCACTCCTTGAATCGGGGTGTGTGACGGAGCTTGTTGGTTTGGTGCACCCTAGGACCGCGACACGCGCTACAGCTGGGCCCTGGGTTGTCACCCTTCTTTCCTGGCCTTGCCCCCCGGACGGTGCGTGTGGCCCACTCCTGTGTGATCCTGCGGTCGGGCACCTGCTCTCACCACTTGCCTGGACCTGGCGTCCTGTGGAGCTGCACTGCCCCGGCCTGCGACCCGGACTCTTCCACGCGGCTGGTGGAGAAGTTGGAGGGCCCAGGACTTTGGAGGATCGGCCCCCTGCTGCTCGTCCCTCGCCTGGGGAGCGTTTTGCTACCGCCTACTGTGGTGCTCCCTAACATCTGCACGGGGAGCCATCCAGCCTCGTGTGGCGCTCCCTGGCCTTGATCTCCTGCCCGGCACGTGGGATCCCGAGGGGTCATGACTCGATCAAAGGCTGGGAAGGACACTGCTGCACCCCCGAAGGACAAGCCTGTGACTGCCTAGTGGAATAAACCGGGCTCTACTCCTGTCGTGGATATGGCATCATAGGCGGGGGTGTCCTCTGACCTTGTCACCCAATCCTTCATGGTCAATTTTATGCAAGAACTTAAATTTGAAATTGGCTCCCTTCGAACGGAGGTACAATCTTGCGTCAGGGAGCTCAGAAGAGATGTCGTGGAACTTGGAGGAAGAGTAGATGACCTTGAAAAGACAGTCGACGCTCGCACGGAGGACCAAGAGCAACTTTGGCAGCGTCTGGCCATCTTGGAGGAACAACACAGAGCTTCAAATCAAACAGGAGGACTTAGAAAACCGGGGCCGCCGCAACAACTTGCGCCTAAGGGGGGGGTCCCTGCTGGGGCGGAGGGCTTGGACATCATGACCTTCGTGGCTGACCTGCTACAAGAAATTAGAGGGGTTGAAGATGCCTTCCCGCCGGCACTTGACCGCGCTCACCGCGTATCTGGTCCTCCTGGTCGCCCTGGCCTTATCCCCGACATACTGACCCGGGTTCACTTCTTTACGGAAAAGGAGGCCATCCTTAAGGCAGCGCGCTCCAAATCGGAACTCCCCTACAAGGGCGCTACCATCCAGTTGTTCCAGGACCTCGCCCCTACCACGCTTCGTCGCCGTAGGGACTTCAAACCTGTCACCGACAAGTTAAGGGAGCTGGGCGTCCAGTACCAATGGGGCCATCCATTCGCACTCATTTTCCAATGGGAATCCAAACGTCGGGTGTTGCGCTCCTTCCAAGAGGCCGCGCAACTGCTTCACCTCCCGGTCACTCCGCCATCCAGCATCCAACCCCTCAAGACTACCATCCCTGAAGCGAGAACCGCAAACCTGCGAAACCTCAATGGGCCAGGGTGCACCGATCTAGAGGGCCGTCTCACCGAGGGGAACGCGCCTCCTCTCAAGCCAAACAAGACATTATCACACACCTTCGCTCCTTAGATGGTGGGCGATCTCCCTCAGGCTCCCAGCCCACAGAGAACTAATGTCTAGGCATCTCTCCGCGTTTCACGGATCTTCGTCGCCTTCACCGGCCATCTGCAGAGGCGGGGTTGGTCCCCCACTCCCCTGGCTTGCTCACCCCTCGCCCTGAATACATCATGGCAGCAGTACCGGAGTGTGTCCCTCGACGGCGATGCTGATATTCTGAGACCCGCTTCCCCTCCTATTCCTCGGAGAGTGACATCTCTGGGATGGCTTGTGCTGTTGAGCCTGGCTTGCTCCTGGACTGGAATAGGTCATGTTGGCCACGTTGGCCGCTGTTTCACTTGGACATTTTGTTTCTCTTCTCTCGCTCTCCTTTTCTTCTTCTCTTTTCTTCCTTACTTGGCGGGACGGTGGTCCTACCTACCATGGGTGCGCTATTCTACGTGAGCGCTGCTTCTACCCCTCCCTGCTTCGCGTTGGGTTCTGCGAAATACTCCTGCTATACCTGCTTCCTCTGGGGGCATGCGGGGGGGGGGGGGTGCAGCGTTCCACTCCACTTCCTCTGCCTGCGTTGGCGCCTTCGCGCGGCTTACCCGTAACAGGACTTCTATACCCTGTCTGAAACTCCTTTCCCTGAATGTAAAGGGTCTTAACTCCCCCAACAAGCGCCGCCAGATATGGCGATATTTATTGCAGCAGAATCCAGAAGTTGTCTTCCTACAGGAGACTCACCTGCTGAGGTCAGATCTCTCCCGCATCCCCCACCCTCGATACCACCTTCAATTCTGGGCATCTGCACCCACTAAATCGGCTGGGGTGGCTATCCTTTGTAGGACAGGTATGCGCCAGGGAGACCCCAGGGTGATCCGTAGCAAAGATGGTAGATTCCTCAAACTGATGGTCAAGATCGGGCAACGGGCTCTCACCCTTTGCAACGTTTACGCTCCTAATCACGCTCAAGACCTCTTCCTTAGGGATCTCCTGCGAGAACAGGTAACACATGATGACTCTCACCTCATCCTGGGGGGAGACTTCAACCTGGTCTGGGATGCGGGTCTGGACCATAGCGATGGCTCGTTTCATGGGACAGGGGCCATGTCCTCCACCTTAAAGAGGCGTCTAACTGATCTTGGCTTAATGGATATTTGGCGCTACCATTCCCCAGCCGCACGCGACTATTCTTACTCCCATTGATTACATCTTCGTTTCCCACTCCCTGATCAGCGACACTCTCTCGGCGTCTATGTCCAACATCTCCGTCTCTGATCACGCTCACGTGGAACTTCTCCTACAGGACCACTACTCTCACCCACGCCGTCCTCCCCGTTGGCGCCTCCCTCCCCAAGTTCTTCGGGATCCTGTGGAAGTCGCGGAAATTCAGGAAGCTATCACGTCCTACTTTGTGTCCAATGATCTCCCTGAGACCCCCTTTCCCGTGGTCTGGAACGCTTTTAAGGCCACGATTCGAGGTCGTATTACGTCCATTGCCATAGCTCGGGAAGCCCGTCTTTTTGAAGACAACCTCTCTCGGGATATAAAGGCACTCGAGAGATTAGATCAGGAACGTCCTCTGGCCCTCCACAAGAGACGCCTAGCCATGCTTAGAGGCCAGCTAAGGGCGCATAGAACCAACAAGGCAGAACATGCTCTCTTAGCCCTGAAACAACGGTATTATGAGGGGGGAGATAAGGTGGGAGCGGTCCTGGCCCGTCGCCTCCGGACACGGGGCGCTAAGGCGCACATTGCCAAAATTAAACTGGAAGATGGCACATGGGCCACCACTGAAGCCGCTAAACTAAAAGCCTTTCATGAATACTACTCGTCCCTTTATACAAGGGAATCGCCCAGTCCGGAACAGATACAGGCTGTATTGGGAGACTGCGCCTGGTCTCCGATTGGCCGACATCATGCGCAGCTCCTGGAGGACCCGCTCACTCCGGAACTCACCGGCGCCTTGAAGGACCTCCCTCTCGGTAAATCTCCGGGACCAGATGGCCTTCCGGTCTCTTTTTATCGCGCTTTTCTCCCGCAACTTAAGACCCATTTACTTCGTCTTTTTAATTCTTTCTCGGATACTGAGGGGCCCTCCGCATCTATGGCAATGGCCTAAATCGCCTTACTCCCCAAACCATGGAAGGATCCCACGCTATGCTCCTCTTTCCGCCCTATTGCGCTTTTAAATACGGATCTTAAACTCTATACTAAAATATTAGCCAAGCGACTTGATCCGCACCTACCCGGGCTTATTGAACCTGATCAGGTTGGCTTCATTCGTCATCGGCAGGGTGCGGACAATGTGCGACGCATCGCACATTTAGTCGGGAAGGCTCATCACTGGAGAATACCCTCCTGCTTGTTATCGCTCGATGCTGAAAAAGCATTAGACCGGGTGGATTGGGTATTCCTCCGGGCTGTCCTGCATAAAATAGGGCTGGGTCCTCAGATGATCGCTAGGATCATGGCTCCCTACCTCTCCCCTCTGGCCCAGGTACGGGTTAACGGCCAACTCACAAGACCCATCTCGATTCATAGAGGCACCCGCCAGGGGTGCCCCCTTTCCCCCCTCTTATTTGCCCTTGTCGTAGAACCCCTTGCTGTCATGATACGCCAGTCCCCCGATATTCATGGCATCACACTCGGCAGGTTGGATCATAAAATAGCCTTGTTTGCGGATGATCTCCTTCTTACGCTATCCCGCCCGCAAACCTGTTTGCCTGTTCTTCATAGACTGCTCCAATTGTTTGAACTGGTCTCAGGCCTTAAAATTAACCATGCTAAATCGTGGGCCCTGAACCTCACGATCCCTGAGGCGGAGATTCCTGTGCTCCAGTCGCTCGTCCCATATCAATGGGCCTCCCATTCCATTCGATACTTAGGGCTCAACTTGACCCCCGATCTCGCCACGTGGTCACAAGCTAACTGGCAGGAGTGTAAAAAGGCCGTACTAGAGGATCCGAGAGCGTGGAAATCTCTCCCTCTTTCCTGGCTGGGGCGTTTGAACACAGTCAAAATGTCGGTACTCCCAAAAATATTATACCCGTTTCAGACTCTTCCCACGCCCTTCCCACAACATCAGATTTAGAGCCTCCAGCGTGAGCTCACCACGTTCATTTGGGGAGGGCATCGACCGCGCATCTCTAATGAAATTCTCTTGTTACCGCGAGACTGGGGGGGGGGGCTGGCTTGCCCCAACTTGTTGGAGTATTACTGTTCCTCTCATCTCTGTTTTATTTCGGAATGGATGGCGTGGGAGAGTGAGAAAGTCTGGTTTCACATGGATAGGGCGGTGACCTGTCGACCCATCTGGGATCTCGCTTGGCTCCCACGGGAGGCCCGCTCACGTAGCGCCTATATAGCTATCCCCACAAAGACGGTGCTTGATATCTGGGATAAGTTAGCATTGTCTCTCGCACATACCAAGTCCTCCAACACTCTCAACGGGTCACCCCACATGCTTACCAGTCAAGGTGGCAGTCGGACACATCCACCGACATCACGCCCACACACTGGGACCACTTGTGGCACGACATTCCGAAGGTTTTCCGTAGCATTTCCCAGCGGGAAACCGCGTACAAGGTCATGACACAATGCTATTACACTCCCCATAGGCTACACAAAATGTTCCCTACCTCTTCACCTCTCTGCTGGCATTGCATGAGCGCCCCCGGGGACTTTCTTTACATCTGGTGGACGTGCCCGCTCTTGACCATCTACTGGAAGGAGATCCTTAGCCACATCAAACTGGTAATTGGCTATCCGTTGCCCGAAAACCCAACCACAGTCATTTTAGGCCTCAAGCCAGTGAACCTGATGGCCATGACATGCAGAGATTGGCATCTAAGCCTCCATATGCTTGGCGCCGCCAAGCAAATCATAGCTCTTCATTGGAAGAAGGCTGAAACGCCCCCGGTAAATGTCTGGTTCACTCGCCTGTGGCATACTATGGCAATGGAGTTGCTTACGGCGCTTCTGCAACTTCGAGACACTAATTTCACCAAACTTTGGCAACCGTTGATAGATTACTTTTGCAGACTGGAACATGCCCGTCTCCGGCCCCCGAAGCTCCAGGCTTTATGCCATATCTCCTCTGGATGCAGATAGCCTCTGGGGAACCAATAGCGGTACCGCTCGACCCCTTCCTTTGGTGGGGATCTCCCCGCAGGCTCCCGTCGTCCCATCCTCTCCCTCAGCTCAGGCAGCCTTGCTCTCCTCATGAATGTCACCTGTGGCACGCGCTGGCCTTGGGAATTGCAGCAACCGTGCTTTCTTAGCCCTCTTCTCTGTCTCTCTGCTTTCCGCTCTTTCTTCTCATCTTCTTCTTTTTCCCTTCTCAGTTTTCTATCGATTTTGATGGCTATATTGTTCTTATATGAATTGTATTCTCAATAAACAGATTTGAAACAAAAGTCCTTTTTCAAGCCATGACTGTTATTCAGGTAGTACTCTTCTAGCATGCATTTTATCAGGTGTTCTGTTATTGGTGATAGCAAGTCTGCTTCCTTAAAATACATATAGATGTATTAATAATTATGATGGTCTATCTTTGTCCAAAGACCTAATAGTAGGTTGTGCGATTTACTGGAGTTCATGTAGTGCTTTTTTTCCTGGGTAAAGTCATGTTTGTGCTTTAGTTGGAGCCAGTTTCCATGTCCGGTTTTTTTTCAATATTTTGTCACAAGGTTGTGAAATGTGTCAATATTGTTTTAAGGTGGAAACATTGGATGAAAGTGACGTTTACTTTACAGGCCACTCTCCCCTGCTTGATATGTGCTAATGCCACAATCTACTGTAATTAATACTTTTCGATTTGAAAAGTTACCTGTAGTGGATCTATATTAATTTTCTAGTTAAAATACATTTTGCAGAGAGTCATTGTCTGCTGTCTATAGAACTTTAGTTACTGTGGCATCCTTTGTTAGCAGTTGTTCATTCTGTGGATTTAGGAAAACTATGTACTGGTGGTAGTAAAACATATTGTAGTTCCTTCATCAGTCATGTTGAAGAAATGTTGATCACTATTTTATCAGTTTTTATTTCCTGCTTGTGGTTTATTGGCTCTTGGCATTCAGAGGCTTTCCCTCCTATACTGCTCCATGTTAGTCTACCTCTTTCGTTGCTCGCTGTCTTTTGGTTGCACCTTTTTGCCCCAAAAATGCTTATTTGTTCTACAAATTGCTGCACTTTTTTCATAGTTCATCATCTATTGATGTGATGGTTTCTGAGCAGTGATGAAAAGTTGTGTTTTCAAATCAGGTTGCTTGATTCTACAGTTGCCATTTTGGTTACTAAATCAAACCTCTTGACAAATGTACACACTGGGCCACATTTGTATTTTTATTTTAATCCCCGATAAACTTGCAACACTTATTTTAATGCCCATGTTGAAAATATCCTTTTATTCTTTTTTTCAGGATTCCATACTGCTCATGTATTTTTTCATCCTCCTTCGATATTTTAATTCTTCTAGAAGTCTTACTCTGTATGTATGTAACTTGAATAGCACAAACCTATCTGCAAGATAATGGAGGGCTGTACCAAGTCAGCAGTTTACAGTAGGACTAGACACAAAAGAAACAAAGTTGCATTTGAATCACTGCTCAAAATTTTGTTTAATTTAGTTTTACATTTGGACATTTATTCAGTCAAGAGAAACAGAAGCAAGGCAAATCAAACTCAAGCAATCTTTTAAAAGAAACGCAAAGAAAATTGTGATATTGTAAACCAACACACTCTGGTTAAAATGATACAAACTGTAACTACTTACTTCAGACCATTTCCATCATCAAAGAAGAAGTACTTTGACTTTATGTCTCTCATTGTCAATAATGGATTATCTCCTCTGAGGATGATTTTGTCCCAGAGAACCACCTGATTTAAAGCCTAAAAGGCAAATAAGCACATTAAAACAGCTTAGATTGTATAACAACATTTAATAAATATAAGTATAGTGTATTCTTAGTAAATATGTAGTACACAATGAATTTTCATGGTATCAATTAAGCAGAGCTCTACCTATGCAGGTTGGTATATATTTCACAGCCATCAATGATCAAAACAAACAGAAAACCATTAGAACAAAAACAATTTAAGAGTAATTCATTAACAAGTATTTGTTATGTACATTTGCAGATATTACATTATTTACAATTTACTTAATCACACTTAGGCCCTCATTCCAAGTGCCCTCTTAATTGCTAAGGATCCTGTAACAGCAGCTACGTGTCCCATTGAAGTTTACTTTCACAGTCAGATTTCTCCTGCTTAAAACTGCTAAAATCTATGTGGAAAGTCTGGAGGAAATGAGAATTTGACCAGGGAAATTCAGACATAGAATTAACGTTTCCCTCAGTAATTCCTCATTTTTTAGTGGACCGTCAAGTTCCACTGATAATGGGCAAGATTTTCACCACTGCTAGAGTTACCATTATCCCTGGTGTCAGTAACTTCAGGGGTAGGCAAAATCTGGCTTATTTTCCAGGCCTCTCCTAATGAGGACCTTAGTCAGTGGTAGTCTTCTATCCTTAGAGATAAAATATCACCTAGGCAAGAGTCCCAACTTGTTGCTACAAGGTTTTCCTGATCCCAATTTGGGAAAGACATGCATGCAGCAGTACTCCACATCTTAGGCAAAGGTACTGGTCCTGGCCAGTGCTCGAGCAGGAAAGAGTAAAGCAGGAACAGGCTAGAGATGCAGCAAAGAGAGGCAACAGTTTGATGACACAGAGGGCTGCAGCGACTGTTGGCTGATCGTCACAGTTGCATCCAGGCCATCACCATGCAGCCCCTCATTTGATGAGCTCGAAAGGATGCCTGCTAGGCTTAGCCAATAAGAGGGAGGGGTCACCAAGCATGGCTTCACTACTGCTAAGGCTGTATACATCGAACACTCTCAGTACCACTAGCAATTTGTTCAAGATTCATTGACATGCATATTGTGCATGTGAATAGTGACCAACTCACAACAACCATCACAAGCAAAATTTCCTCTTAAGTTCTTCTAAATAAAATGAAAGTTTGAATTTGCCATCCATGACTGCTGAAAACATTGGTAATGTTCCTCTGTACAAAGTGCGTAAACGAGTAAGCAGACATTGATATAAATTCATTTCAATTACAAAAGAACAAGTTACCAATCTGCAAAGAAACTCCAATCATTGGCAGAACAGAGTCCACCATTCATGAAAATTTTCTTAGGGATCACCCAGTGACAAATGGCCATTTTAGTGTCAGTCTCTCCGAGGTTTCCATATATGACCAATTCAAAAGATTCGGCCCTGCCAATACATTCCTGTTAGAAATGGGGGATCTCAGGTTTGCACCCGGTCCAAGTAGGGACCCTTCCTTCTAGTCTGGATAAGGGGATTACACTTCTAAAATAACCCCCGTTCATCCCCTAGGCAGCTTGGCACGAGCAGTCAGGCTTATCTCGGAGGCAATGTGTAAAGCATTTGCACTTAACAGTAATACAGTAAAAACACTACAATAGGACACCACACCAGTTATAGAACAATAGCCATATTTTGCTGCTGTGCTGCAGACTGAACTCCGTGAGGTTTAAATCAGGAGCGCTGGCATCGGCAGGCGTCGGGCTGCAGTGAGAAGTGGAGCGGCGCCAGCAGCTCGGTGACGACATCCAGCAGCGTTGGCGAGAACAGAGCTGCGGTGCGAAGTGGGGCGGTGCCGACAGGCCATGGTCTAAGCAGCGTTGTCGTCACTGCTGAAGCGCGGTCGTCGGTAGACGATCTGGAGTCAATGATGCTGGCGTTTACGAGTGGTGCCCCCAGGCCCTAGTGCAGGCGGCGGCATCGAGGTCAGCTTGGAGCATAGTCGAGGAGACCAGGGTGGCAATGTGAAGTGAGGCGGTGCGGCGTGCGGTGCCCACAGGTCACGGTGCAAGCAGCGGCTCAGTGATGGCGTCGGTGAGACCAGGGTTGAGGTGCGTAGTGCGGCGGTGCTCGTTGCATGGTCAACAGGTCACGGAGTCAGCAGTAGAGTCATTGACGGCGCCAGGTTACTTTTTCTTCGTTGCAGCACAAAACACACAGTTCCCAGTTCTGCTGGCAGATGAAGATTAAGTCTTTGATGTTCCTGAGACTTCTAACAGGAGGCAAGCTCTACTTCAAGCCCTAGGAGATACTCAGGAAATAAGTTTGCAGAAAGTTCAGTCCAGTCTTTTGACTGCTCAAGACAGAAGCAGCAACTGCAGGCCAACCCAGCTTCACTTCCTGACTTTGCGACCGCTACATCTTTCAGAACTATACTTCCCCTGACTAAGGGCCATTGCCCGAAATGCATCGGGAGACATGTCTGAATGAATAGACGGATTTATGTACATTCAAATGATTTACTTTCGAGATGAAGCAGTAATATTTCATGAATAAAAAACAGCTAAACAAATTATTATTTCATCAGCCTTCGTTCTTCATAAACTACCATCAAGAATTTCAATTCCTGCTTCCCGGAGGCCTCAGGCTGTGCTCAGGGGGATGTCGCTTATTTAAGTGACACTACCCACACCCAACAAAGAAACACGCAGCAAAGGGGCAGTTCTCCTCCTGGCAGCTCTTCCAGCTCTTCTTCTTGGCAGGTTCCTTAGTCCAAAAGAGTTCTAAAGTTCTGGGTTCTGGGGTTTTAGCTCTAATACTGATACCCTTTTTTCCCTTTGAAGTCCTGGTTCACATTGTTTCTCTGGCTCAGCAAACCCTCCTTGGTCCCACCACACTACAGGGGGTGGAGACAGCATTGTGCAGAGCAGCAACAGCCAACTCGGGTGTAAGTGACAACTCCTTCCACCACTCTAGCCCAGGTAGGCCCATCAGCATCATATGCAGGGCACACCTCAGCTCCCTTTATGTGAGAGTCTGGAGTGAATGCACAACCCAGACCCTGTCAAACTAAAAACACGTCGATTCCACAGGCAGGCAGAGGCCCACTGGATAGTCAAGTAAGAAAATGTCCATTTTCTACAATTGCCATTTTTAAAACAAGTTTAAAAACCAAGATGTGTTATTAAAATCTGAGCTCAGGGAACCTAAACTCCATTTCTCTAGTAAGTAAAGTTAAGTAAAATGTATTAACCGTACGATTACTTAAAATCTTTACAGTATAAAAAACACTTGAGCCGCACCCCTCCACCCAACCGCCCTCCCCCTGAAGCTTCCCGGCGGTCGAGGTAAAAATGCACCATGCCTACATGTCCCTAATTGCTACTTAGTGTCCTTCAAAGGCTACAAACTGGATATTAAAAATAAATTCAAATAAGAAATCGGCACATTAAAATAATAGTTTGCTCCAAATTCGCCAAGTCCTATTGAAAGTTCAATGGTATTATGAGATCCGTCGCGGTCCTTGCCTTAGTACGGTCGGTTGGCTTTGATGAGAATTCTTGATATGCTCCATTCTCCGCCCCGCGTCTGCCTTTCTGCTCCGGTTGTGCATGTTAGGACGCCTCTGGATTGAGTAACTTCCATCAGGTCTAGGGCGCCGGCTGGTTCAGTTACTGAATGAGGTCAGCCCTAGTTTCTACTACCTTTTGCTGGATGTCAAGTGTGATTCTAATTTGATGGATGAACTTGCCTGTTCTGGCAAGTAAGCTGGTAACAGTTTCTGAGAAGCAGAAATCCGAAGCGGCCCTGCAGGTTCTAAAGCCCTTGTCCCTCAGGATGGGGCATAGCAAACGATGGCGATCACTAGCCAGAGTGGGTCAGCAGCATAAGAGATGTAAACAGGATTCGCTATGGTAGTTACATAACGGGCAGGAAACAGTGTTGTCTATTCGCGCCCATGTTGGATTGAAGTCCAGGATCTTAAGGGCGATGAGACGTAGAAACAAGATTTTCCTTCTGGCTTGGACTGAGAGTGGATCTCGCAAGTAAGGTTGTGCTTTCCCAGAAATGTATGAACTGTCAAGTGCTAGTGTATGGGAGTTGTACCGGAGTGAAGCGCGATCCAGTTCAAACGAGATGGACTGGACCTGACGCTTCACTACATTTGCCCATGCAGTTTGTGAGATTTCATGTAGACACATACTTTCTTCCTCAATTTTCAGTGTACCTATGGCTTGGTTCAGCTTAGAGTGCCATGGAGATCCCGCTGTCATGAAAATCGTTTTCAGGAAGTGTTTGAGGGTAGAGTCGGGAGCTTTTTAGCACTCTGATATAATATTTTATTAAGTCCCCTGTAGAGCCAAATCCGGTCTATTTAAACCTAATTCCAGCCTTAGCCTGGTATTTCTAGTTTGTCTGGGCGCCTGCGGAGTGATCTTATAGGCTTTGGTCTGGGCTGCTGTGATAGATTTCTCTAATGCGCCTGGGATGGCAAGGTGGCCAGAATTGATTGCTGAGGACTGTCAACATGGGCTCTACTGATAGACGCCTAAGCCATCGCCTAGCAAGTCCAAGTGAAAGAATTATTCAGTTGATTTTCGGAATTAACTCCTTTATGTGTTTGGCTGCCGTGGCCCTCTCTGTTAGCCAAACCCCCAGATAATTGTAAGATGTGGCTGTCCTAATTCGGTGGTCGCCCAAAGTCCAGGACACTTGTTATTTTTGAGGATATTTGCCAAAGATTATTATCTTTGTCTTGCTCTCGTTTACTTGCAGGCTGTTTTCCTTGTTATACACAGCTAGACTATTTAAAGCTCTTTGGAGCCCCACCCTGGTGCGACCCATAACTACTGTGTCGTCCGCATACTGAAGAGTAGCGAGGGTCATCTTGCCCAATTTCAAAGGTACTAGGCTGGCGTCTTTCAGAGCTTGTCCCAGGTCTGCCGTGTACAGGTTAAATAGTAATGGAGCCAGATCACAGCCCTGCTTTAGCCCGGTGTTAGTTTCAACTCTCGAGGTTGCAGTAGTAGGGCTTAGTTTAACCCGGACCCATGTCCTCTCATAGAGGGCCTTTATCGCTTTTAAAAGGGTCGCTGGGATCTCCCAGGATTCGAGTTTTGCCCATAGTCTTCCTCGATTGACTATCGAAGGCCGTGGTATAGTCTATAAAACAGCAAAACAGGGGCAGGTTGTTTCGCTGTACCGCTTGCTTGGAGAGATAGGACAAAGCCAAGATGTTATCCATTGTAGAGCTGTTTGCTCTGAATCCTGTCTGATATGGCGGAAGGATACAATAATTGTCCACCCAGTCCTCTAGGTCCCTTAGTGATAGACGGGCGTAGACCTTTGCTTTGATGTCTAGCAGGGTTATTAGCCTGTAGTTTGCGGGGTTCGAGTGGTCTCCTTTCTTGTGTATTGGAAACAGGATTGAACCTTTCCAGGTTTGCGGTAATATTGCTGTGGCGTATGAGTGATTGTATAGTGGAGTGAGAATAGGTGCGAAAAATGCTTGGGCGGACTTCAATACTTGGGCAGGAATGCCATTAGGCCCTATCAGTTCTTATTGCCCTGATGTACCTGGTGAGCTCCTCCTCTATGTAGCGATCAGTTTGACTGGGCACAGTGGCTTCTTCCTGCAAGCTCTTGAGTTGAGATTTGGCGATTTCAGCTGCAGCCCGAGACCACTCTGTGGTGGGATGGCCCGCCTCGTGTGATTCGCTCGTGTACAGACCCTTCACGTACTGTTCCCACACATTGCCCGCAACACTATTCTCTTTTGGCGGGCTTCGGGAGCTCAGGCAATTAATGTATCTCCATAACTTGGAGTTCTCCTATTCTTTAATTAAGGAGAACACCATTTCTCTATCTTTTCCCAATTGAAAGTTACACTTGCAAAATGTTACAAGGCAGCTCCAACGATCACCTATGGGAAAGACAGCCTTTCAAAAGTGAAAAACAAAATGAATTGTATTTCACTATCAGGACATGTAAAACACACCAGCACATGTCCTACGTTTCACATACACTGCACCCTGCTCATGGGGCTACCTTGGGCCTACCTTAGGGGTGACTTATATTTAACAATAGGTAATGGTTAGGCCTGGCAAGTGGGTGCACTTGCTAGGTCAACGTGGCAGATTAAACTGCACTCACAGACACTGCAGTGTCAGATCTGAGACACATTTAAAAGGCTACTTGTGTGGACGGCACAACCAGAGCTGCAGGCCCACTAGTAGCATTTGATTTAAAGGCCCTGGGCACATGCAGTGAACTTTAATAGGGACTTACCATTGAATCAACTATGCCAATCAAGGAAAACCAATCATAACACAATTTAAAGTAGGAGCACTTTAGCACTGAATAGCAGTGAAAAAGTACGCAGAGACTCTAAACCAGCAAAAACAAAGTTCAGCATACCATCAAAAACAGGAGGCCAGAAAGCAAAAATGATAGGGGAAACAAGTCAAAAGATGCCAGGTCTAACAATTCCACTTAAGGATACTTCTCCAAGCAGGGCATTGACCCGTGTCAAACTACTTTGAATCTGATTTCAGATTGATTACATTTGGTTATGACAAGCTTTCCTGGCCCTTCTCTCTCTTCTGGTTTCATTGTAGGATAATTGCCCAGTTGGGAATTGCCAAGAGTTGATTTGAGGCCATCCCACTCACACCCAAAAGGCAACACTCACCACCTCAATACAACTACATTTGCCAAAAGCCTTTCGTAAGAAAACTACAACCAAAAGGTACACGTACGAGTCAGCAGCTCCTCTTTTCTGGCTTTATGGAATGATCAGAATGAGTTAACAAGAGGCAGTAATACTGTTATGAGAAATACTCCTTTTAGAAAATAAAAAAATAAAAAAACACCTGCACCTTTATTTGCAGAGTCTTCTGCAAAATCAAGGGGATTTTGGAATTATAACCACAACTATGAAAAACAAACAGATAACCTAACAGATGAACAAGGAATAGGAAATCTCCGATCAGATAGAGGCAGGATTATACTGGTTTCTAGGAGTACATTAAAATTAAGACTTTCCTTTACTAGAAGCAAAGATCGGGATTTTATGGCAAATTTATAGTAGAAAGCATGTTAACATCTGTCACTGAAGCACAAGGCATCAATCTGTAATAAAATCTTCATAATGTGGAACCTGTACACCAATCTGAATCCCGCCCAGTTTTCTTCCTACTCAGGCGGCTTTGGCTGCTGTTTGTCATGCACTTCAAATTCATCTGCATCCTCAAAAGCTAAGCCACATTGGCAATTACAGAAAATTGCTCTGCCATTCTATTCAACTAAATGTTTCAGCCACTACAGATTGCAAGAAGAAACGGCCCTTTGTGATACAAAGGACAAGGACATTTGGAAAGGGTTATTAGGGGAGTAGAGGCTTTATACAAGGCGTCTATCAGTCACAGTGACTGACGTAGTCTCAGATTGTTTACATTTTACAAAAGGAAAGGTTGTCCACTGACCCCATTCCTTCTTAACCCCTTCGATGCTCATGACGGAGCGGTTCCGTCATGAGCATCGGTTGGGCTGTGCTTATGACGGAACCGCTCCGTCATGAGCACAGCCCCTGGGGGAAGCGCTGGCGCTCCCCCCCTGGGGCATCGATCTTGCCCCCACAGAGGGGGATGGCAGCGGAAAAGCCGACGTCATCAGGAAGCGCTAGACGCGCTGGAAATCATTTCTTTCCAGCGCGTCCAGAGGGAGGGTAAGTGTTTCTTGTTGCGGTGGGGCGGGGGGGCCGTAGTAGGATGCCTTGAGGCATCGGGGAGATGAAAGAGTATTCCTCTCCCTGATGTTCACTGCTGGCATTCCTGCTTCACGATCGCGCACAGCGTTGCGATCGTGGAGCAGGAATGCCCCAATAGACACCAGGGATGTCCTTTTTCAAATAAAGGAAGCGACCCCTTGGGCAAGGGTCGCTTCCTAGGGGGCCACACTAATTGAAGACTTTTCTGCCCCCTGGGGTCAAATCGACCGCTTTTTTCGGCCGCTTTTGGATCCAGGGGGGGCAGAAAAGCCCACTAGATCCAGGGATCCATTTATAATCAAATGGAAGCGACCCCTTGGGCAAGGGTCGCTTCCTAGGGGGCCACAACTAATTGAAGACTTTTCTGCCCCCCTGGGGACAAATCGACCGCTTTTTTCGGCCGTTTTAGGATCCAGGGGGCAGAAAAGCCCACTAGATCCAGGGATCCATTTATAATCAAATGGAAGCGACCCCCTTGGGCAAGGGGCGCTTCCTAGGGGCCAGAATTTATTGAAGACTTTTCTGCTCCCCTGGGGACAAATCGACCGCTTTTTTTCGGCTGTTTTTGGATCCAGGGGGGCAGAAAAGCCCACTAGATCCAGGGATCCATTTTGTGATGAAATGGAAGCGACCCTTGGGCAAGGGTCGCTCTAGGGGGCCAAAATTTTAATAAGACTTTTCTGCCCCCTGGGGGCAGATCGGCCTGTTTTTTGCTCCTTCTGCCCCCGGGGGCAGAAACCCCACTAGGCACCAGGGATTTATTTCAACTATGATGGGAGTGACCCCTTGGGCAAGGGTCACTTCCAGGGGGCCATTTTATTTTGTAATAGGGATTTTGCCCTCTCCTGGGGGCAGAACGGCCTGTTTTTTTGCCTTTCTGCCCCGGGGAGGCAGAAACCCCCACTAGACACCAGGGAAGTAGTTTAAATAAAAAGGGTCGCTTCCAGGGGGCAGATTCTTTATGTGTATTCTGGCCGATTGACCATTTGAGTAGTAACATAGCGTGTTATAATGTTAATTGTTTTATTTTTTGTGAATTGCAATTGTAATGCTTTATTTTTTTGTTCTAGTTGAAGGCTTTTGCTCTTTAGACTGTTCCAGGTTGCGGTTTCGTTACTGGTGGCTCTGCTGTTTGTGTAGTTGCACGTGTTTGGTAAGAGAGTTTTTTTGTACAATGTAATGAGTTTCATTTCTCTGCATGAATTTGTTTTTTGCAAATGGTGTAATAATAGCAGTATGTTTGGCTTCTGTTTTTGAGTGTCAAAAACATTTTGCATTTGTGCTCGATGTGTATTTTGTTGTCTTGTGAGTAATTGGTTTTGTTTTTTTTCTTTCTAGTGGGATATCGTTTTTGCTGTGTCTCTGCAGAGTAGGTGCTGGGGAGTGTAGCTGTCTCTTGTAAGTGAATTGTATAGTTTGAGTATATAGATCTTTGTGATAAAGGCACACATTTTTTAACTTACTTGCTTTGCACAGTGTTGGTTGTTGCTGACTTGTTTGTGCAGTCTCCTTTCTTAGTAAGGATAATGGCTAGCCGCAGGATTACTGCTCAGCAGGTTGTTGGTATGCTTTTTGAGTCTTCCTCTGACCATGGTTCAGAGACTGACTCTGCATCTGAGGCAGAGGAGGCAGGGGACGATTCAGGCAGTGAGTTTTCTCTCCACATGGAATCATCGGATACTGAAGATACTCTTAGTGCGGATGAAGTGCCTGTGTTAGAGGAGGAGATTGATGTGCCGATAGTGCGGCAAGAGGCATCTGGGCTGCAGCCTGGGGCTGCAAGGCTTTCGGTTGGTGTAGTGCGGCAAGAGGCATCTGGGGCAGCAAGGCTTCCCGTTGGTATAGTGCGGCAAGAGGCACCTGGGCTGCAGCATGGGGCTGCAAGGCTTCCCGCTGAAAGTGCTGACCTCTGGGTTGCTCCCAGGCATGGTGCAGCCGGCATTGCCAGACTTTACTGGTGTTCCAGGGTGTAGAGTGAATACTGAAAACTTTTTGCCGATACATTTTTTTCAGTTGTTTATGGACGATGTGTTTTTGGCAGAGATTGTTGAGCAGACTAATTTGTATGCCGAACAGTTTTTGAGGGACAACAGTGCCAGTCTTAAGCCCCACTCTAGAGCTACCCGGTGGACTCCCACAAATCTGGAAGAGATGAAGAAGTTCTTGGGTTTAACTTTTTGATGGGCTTGCTAAGGAAGCCATCAATGTCTTCATATTGGTCTACTAGTCCCTTGATGGCAACTGCTATTTTTCCGGCAGTCATGAGTCGTGATAGGTATTTGCTTCTGCTTCGGATGATGCATTTTGTCGATAATGGTTTAGCGTTGCCACGAGATCACCCTGAATGTGACCGTCTTTTAAGATTCGGCCTGTCATTGATCACTTTGTTGATCGATTTTCTGAGATCTATGCTCCAGGGAAAGAAATTGCAGTGGATGAGTCTTTGGTGTTGTTCAAGGGCCACTTGGTTTTTAGGCAATACATTCCTAGTAAGAGGGCACGCTATGGAATTAAGCTGTATATGCTGTGTGATAGTAGGACTGGATATGTCTCTAATTTCAGAGTGTACACCGGTAAGGATTCCAGTATTAACCCCCTGGTTGTCCGTCCACTTTTGGAGTGACTGAGAAAATTGTGTGGAACTTGGAAGAGGATTTTTTAACAAAGGCCACCATTTATATGTAGATAACTTCTACACTGGTGTGCGGTTGTTCAGGGAATTGGCCAAAGTGGACACTAATGCTTGTGGCACAATCCGCTCTAACCGTAAAGGTTTCCCAAAAGAACTTGTTTGTAAAAAGCTTGTGCGGGGACAGTGCAGTGCGTATGCTAGCAGGAGCTTCTAGCTGTGAAGTTTTCAGACAGGAGAGATGTCTACATGCTGTCTACCATCCATGATGAAAGCACTGCACCTGTGACTGTTTGGGGTCAGGTTGCTGAAGCGCGCAAACCTGTGTGCATTTTAGACTATAATAAGCACATGGGTGGTGTTGACAGAGTAGATCAGAGGTTGGAACCTTATGCTGCTCTTCGTAAGGCTTACATTTGGTACAAGAAGTTGGCTATCCATCTTTTCCACTTGGCAACCTTTAATGCTTTTGTTGTGTTCCAGGATTCTTGTCCTGAGTCAAAGATGACTTTTGCTAAGTTTCAAGAGTCTGTAATAGGCAGCCTTTGTTTTAGTGGAACAGGCAAGTGTTCCTAGAGTTGGATTGGTGGAGGATGTTGCTAGATTGAAAGATCGCCACTTTTCTGATCACATTCCTCCCACACCCTCAAAAGACTTTCCCAGTAGGAGATGTAGAGTCTGTTGGCGAAGAGGTATGCGGAAGGAGACTCGCATGTACTGCCCCGAGTGTCCTAACCCTGGGCTGTGTGTGCCTGCTTGTTTTAGATTGTACCACACGCAAAAGAATTTTTGGGAGCATCCATGAGTGGTAAAGTGAACTGCCTGGCCTCTATTGTTTAATATTTTTGGTTCAGTTTCAAGGTTGGCATTTCTGTAGTGTATTGAGTTTCAGATGTTGTGTTAGTAGATTTGTATCTATTTGCAATTTGTTTGTGTTTTCTTATTTTTATTAAAAAAATCCTAAATGTGATGGTGGTGTGCGTGGAGTGGCGCTGGCTGGCGGTGTGCGTGGAGTGGCGCTTGGCTGGCGGTGTGCGTGGAGTGGCGCTTGGCTGGCGGTGTGCGTGGAGTGGCGCTTGGCTGGCGGTGTGCGTGGAGTGGCGCTTGGCTGGCGGTGTGCGTGGACTGGCGCTCGGCTGGTGGTGTGTGAGTAGTGACTTGCTGCTGGTCACTACACACACTGTTAGCCGAGCGACACTACACGCAATCCGTCAGCTTGTGTGGTTGCTGTGTTAGGAATGTGGGCGTGTGAAAGTGATGGGCCCTTGAATGGCGCTGTCTGCTGGTGTGAGTGTTGTAATGTGATGGGCCCGCGGCTGGTGGTGTGAATGGTTTTGTATGTGTCACACGTATGAAAGGTGTATGAATGGCCTGTAAAGAGGTTGGTGCCTTGTCGTGGCTTTACAGCTCACGAGCTGTGAGTCAATGGTTCAGTTTCTCGTCCTTTCAATTATTAACAGTGCATTTCATTTTTGTGAAATCACTTGTTAATACAATTGTATATACTGAACCATCACTCACCCTCGTGCCAAATCCAACCAGTATGTGTGTGTGCTTGAGGATTAGATGGCTGTGCAGTAATATTTTTTTTTTGTCTTTCTCAAGCAGGGTGTACCTTGTCCCTTTTTGTGAATGTTGTAATGGGTTTGTTTCGTGCCTGGTGGTGTGAATGGTCTTGTGTGTATCACGTATGAAAGGTGTGTGAATGGCCTGTAAAGCGGTTGGGGCCTTGACGTGGCTTTACAGCTCACGAGCTGCGAGTCACTGGTTCAGTTTTTTGTCCTTTCAATTATTGACAGTGCATTTCATTTTTGTGAAATCTCTTGTTAATAAAATTGTATATACAGAACCATCACTTGCCCTCGTGCCAAATCCAACCAGTATGTGTGTGTGCTTGAGGAATAGATGGCTGTGCAGTAATCTTTGTCTTTTTAGTCTGTCTGCCAAGGTGTACATTCCGTCTAAGAATAACCTACCAACTGTAGATATTGTCGTAAACGAAACACCCATGGGAGTACATGGTGATATCTCTCTTGTGGATCCCAACAAGTTATGGTACCCACAATGTCCTGCAAACCTCAAAATGTCTGTCACATTTTCCTTGCAATATTGTGCCAAAATTTTCACGCTGCAGAAATAAACACATTATCTCAAAAGGACCTGGTTTTGCAAGGGGGGTCACCTGGGTCTTTGGCCCCGTGCTCGGCGGCCATCTAGAGAAACCTACCAAACCCACACATTTCTGAAAAGTAGACACCCGGGGGCTTCCAGGGAGGTATGGCTTGCGTGGATCCCCCAACGTTTCCTTACCCAGAATCCCCTGCAAACCTCAATTTTAGCTGAAAAAAATCACTTTTTTCACACATTTTTGTGTGGGAAAGTGTGGCATCACTGGCCTCACACAAATTTCCTACCACCCAGCGTTCCCCCAGGTCTCCCGATAAAAATGGTGCCTTTGCAAAAAAAGGGTAATTTTTCAGTGTGCAAATGTGGTACGTCCACGTTGCATTTTGAGCCATTTCCTGTTGTGGGCACAAGGCCTACCCACACAAGTGAGGTACCATTTTTATCGGGAGACTTAGGGTAACACAGAATTGTAGAGCAACTGTTATTACCTATTGACTTTCGATGCATTTCTACCTTCCAGATGAAAGACAATGTGTAAAAAATAAGTCATTTTGAAAAATCACCTATAATTCTCATGCTAGTATGGGTACTCCCAATTTCGGAAATGTGCAAATATCTACTGTTTCTAAAATCTACATTTTGTTCCCATTTCAGAAATACATAGGTGTCTTTCATAACAATTTTTCCATGTATACATTTTCCCAAAATAATTGCTATATACCCGGTACATAATAAAAACCATTGCAAGATGCTGCTCAGTTATTGGCTCTGGGTTCGTCGGGTTCTTGGTGAACCTACAAGTCCTATATATCCCCACAACCAGAAAGGTCCAGCGGATATAACGGTATATTGCTTTCAAATAGCTGTCATAATTAGAAGAAGTTACAGGTGAAAACGTTGACACAAATGGCTGTTTTTTTCAACTACTTTTCAATTTTTCCTTCATTTAACTGTTAGTTTCTATAAGGAAAACTTTAAGGATCTACACAAATGACCCCTTGATGAATTCAGAATTTTGTCTACTTTTCAGAAATGTATAGCTTTCCAGGATCCATTATTGCTTTTATACCCATTTCTACCATTAACTGGAAGGAGGTTGAAAGCACAAAAAATAGCAAAAATAGGCTATGTCCCAGAAAAATGCCAAAACTGTGTAAAAAAAGTTGGTTTTCTGACAAAAGTCTGCTTGTCCCTGAAAGCTGGGAAGATGGTGATTTCAGCACCACAACCCCTTTTTGATGCCATTTGCAGGGAAAAACAAGACGCTTTCATCTGTAGCCCTTTTTCGCATTTTTCCCAAAAAACAAAATGTTGCTGTATTTTGGCTAATTTCTGGGTCCCTCCAGGGGAATCCACAAACCCTGGGTACCTTTACAATCCCCATGATGTTAGGAAAAAAGGACGCAAATTTGGCGTGGATACCTTATGTGGTCAAAAAGTTACAGGGGCCTAAGCGCGAACTACCCCAAATAGCCAAAAAAAGGCTTAGCACAGGGGGGGGGAAAGGCCTAGCAGCGAAGAGGTTAATTGGGGGACAGCTGGCTTTAGAATTCTAGGGTACTGATTGGATAGGGGGAGTGGTCGAGAGTAAGTGACATCATTTAATGTGTAACTTTTTCCGGATTACATTTTGCTTCATCTGATTGGGCGTAGTCCATGCCAGACACCACGTGTCTGGTTATCTCACTAAAGAGGTTTGCAGGACTCAGAAATTAATCAGAGGAAATCACTCAATGTTGATTGAAGGAGACTGAGATACACTACACCACAAAGACCTGAATAGAAGAGACTCACCTAGTGGAAGAGAAGGGAGTCAGATGAAGGGACGTTTCTGCTGAACGTAAAGAAACATAGCCTGCAAATAAAACATTTCTGTTTTAACCATGTCCAGTTCTGCCTGCGTCCAAGTATATTAATATATGATATTGAATTCAAAGCGGATTTGCTGACATGGAGTTAAAGACATATCATGTAGAAAGCGTATTGTCACCTGAAGAATTTGTAACAGTCTCTGAAGGGAGTAGATCTTGATCTATAGGAATAGATATTCCCTTTTTGCCCCCCAAAAAAGGTAAAGCCCTGGTAGAGGACATCAGATTAAAAGAAAACCCTCTCCACTGATATGGTTTCTTTTGCTACTTGAAATGAAGGTAACTCCAGAGTACAAATCTGGGTGTGAAAACACACATGGGTAAGGCATGCATGGAGTTCGCTTCCTGCAGAAGAAGGAAAGATCTGGTGTCAACAACATCTTGATTTTTGTCTCACCAATTTCCTGTCAAGATCAAGAGGGCCATATTCTGGTTGTTTCAGACTTTTTTTAAAAATCAGAACTAAGAACGCATTTGTTTCTTTCATATTTTGGAACTGGTTCAATTGCTCTCATCATCAGAAGGATCTTCGCCTCATGAAATAGCCTGTCAAACTTAGGAGGATTTAGCCTCTTGAGAGGAACGTCAGGCGAGGAACTAAAAAATCTAACCCCCATTTGTCTTTCATTTTTTTCTGTCATACATGTAGATGGGTGAAATGTCTGTTTCACAGGTGTGCTGCTTGGTCGAGGTAGAATTATTCTGGTGGTGCTATTCATGAAGGCCTCTGGTTGCTTCCTCTGTCAGGGGACAATTTTCAAGAGCTGAAAAAAGTGGTATTGCTATTGTTGCTGCCCTTGATGTTGCCTCTTCCACTAGGAAATATGAACATGTTCACCTGCCCATGCATCTTGAAGTGGAGCTTATAGAATCCCTTCTTCTCCATGAGAGCAGACTTTAAAGCATGCACTTCCGATTTCGCTTATTGAATCTCATCAGCATGAGATCCCCCCCCACCCCACCCCCAAAAAAAGACCCATTAAAAAGAAGGCCTAACATCTTTTGTTGTCTGTAAGCCAATGAAGTGCATCTCACACATAGTCCCTGACAATAAGGTGTGTAAAGTCAGCAGTATTATCTGTGGCTCTCATGATGTTGTAAGAAGTTAATCATTCCCAACTTAATATTCTCATACAATACCGTTTTCCCAATTTAAAATGAATTCCAGAAACTGGTTAATCGAATTCTATGGGACAAATTATACCATCCCAAAAATTATGTGGAGCTAGACACCTTAATTATATTTGAAAATACAAAAGTTGGCAATATACCACTTCTTTGCAATAGTACAGTAAGAGAACCTGGAGGAAGGGTCCTTTGAAACATTTTGGATCGGAGTCGGATGGTTTGAACTTCTTCAAACGATTCTTCAGTAAATGGACAAAAAAGGTGGGAGGGATTACATAAAGTGTCCAAGCTGAAATCTAACAGAACAAGAGGTACAATTGACCTAACTTCTTGGTTCATTTGTCTGGAACATAACAGAAGGGTACACTTAAAACCATTGTCAGTATATGCAGCTTCATTGCAGCCTTAACTGAGACCTCACGAGACGCTACAGGGTCATCAATGTAGAGACTAAGGAAAGAACAGAGTTCAGAAATGTTGGCGAGGGTGCACACTAATCAGATGATGAATCAGAATCCACAGTAGATGTTCACTCTCCTTCCACTTGGAGAAAAGTATTTTCATTTGTCTTGCCAGGAACTTGTATAAGCAATTTCTTCCCTAAGGGCCTCAACATTTCTCAACTCTAGACGAGCACGTTCCTAGAAATGGAAACTTTTCCAACTTGATTACTTGACAAAGGAGAGACTGTGGAAGAGGATAAGGGTCCAAAACCTCAACTGGTGCCATAAAAGAAAAGACCACATGTGGCAATGAGTAGGGTCAGTCATTAGGCTACATCACCTTGGGGAGCCAGAATTGTTGGGCATTCTTCTACTGTAGGTTGTGGAGGGTCCACGGAAGGGGACTCTGACCTAATCCACCTTTTCAGGATTTCCAGGCAGCCAGTGACTTAATCCTTGCCATTTAGGGAGAAATCCTGAGTGATTGGGATACCCTTTACACTGAAAGAGCTCTCAACGTTAAGGGGTGTCTCAACGTCGACCCAGGATTTCAGACCATTCTGACACTGATGCATGTGAAAGAAGCAACATTTAATATCTCAACAACAAATGTGTAGATGGTCATCTTTGACCACCTCGACGTAGAAAGTGATGACTATGAGAAGCGATCTACTCCTCTTCAGAAGCGGTAGAATGATTTCTTTGGGTCGGAGAGGAAAGAAAATGCGCCCCTCTTCCCCCGTCACAGTGGTAACAGCAGAACTTACTGTGTTTCCTACCTTGCCTTGTTGTAAGGTGAACATATTCCCTAATTCTCAGTCTCCTGCAAGACATTTTATGGTAAATGACATAGTCCTTGATGAGATACAGCCAGGAAGACAAACCACTCAGATGTCTTGGTGATCTTTCATGAACATTATGCTGCTACAGGATGAACATTTATCAAAGAACAGGCATGGTGGCTGAAAGAGAATAGGATGGTAAAAGCACCTTCAGTATAAGTAAGAAAATACTGTTCTCTCAGGAGAAAGATATTGGCATTTTACTTAAAAACAGCTTTGGAAAGTATTGGGATCTTCCTCACTGGGCAGAAAAAACGAACTGAGTGACAAATGTGACGAATATACCGTCCGCCAAATTACAATTCCATTATATGCTATGGAACTTGTAATATGGCGGAAGGGATATCCGTCACGTTTGTGACGGAGTATCCCATCCGCCAAGATCGAAATCAGGCCCTGACTAACTGCTGGAAATAATGGGATACTGTTAAAGGACCAGGATCAGTTTTTCACTGTTTCTATATGTACACCATCTCCTGCTTTTTTCCCGTTTAAAGCCTTAATTAGGAGGAAGTGATATTTTCCATCAAATCTACAATTTGGCTCACTGAGAAAAAAAAAAAAAAAACATGATGACGTTAACAAGACTTGCTGCCAACATTTTGGTGAGAGATTTTTTATGTGGATATTTGAGGTGGTAACATGGTTTGAAGGCCATGAAAGCTAAATGCATAAAGTCCTGAAAACCCGAGGCCTTAAACATCACCTTTATTTTGTTTGGAAATTTTACTATTCACCATTCCAAAATCACAAAACTGGGATGAAGACATCTGTACTGGATGTAAGGCAGCAGTTGTTTAGAATGTGCCGAACTATTCAGAAATATCTAAGATCTGCGTATAGATCTGGAATGAACCAATACAATAGCCCTTTACAATTTCAGTTAGGACTTAAGCCGTCAGCTTTGTTTGATCATGATGGAGAGTTACATTATAGTGTGATCTTGGACAGGACTGAGATTCATTACACTTTGGTGCTAAAGCATGTCACACAAAACACAATACAGGGGATGTACATAGTTTCTGGGTGTCCTGGGTACAGGCATAAGTTTGCATTCACTGGTGACTAGGGTTGCTGATTCACAACAGAATGTATAACTTTTTTATACAATTGAAAAATCTAAATTATAGGTATTACACAAGGAAAAAACATTTCTTTTGTTTCCTGAAAAAAGGGTAATTCCCAAGGGGCTGATTATGACTTTGGCGCAGTTGCGCGAGCTCTCTGCCGGCACGGCTGCGCCAAAGCCGTGCAAGGACCGCCTGCCTTATTACGAGTTCAACTCATGTATGGCGGATGGTCCTCCGCCTTTTTCATGGCGGTACCTGGAAAACAGGCACCGCAATGGGAACAGCAAAAAAGTTCCAGCACGGCATGGACGGTGATGTCCACGCCGTGCTGGAACTTTGGGGGTATACAGACAGGGGGCACATGTGCCCCCTTGAATGCATCCCCATGGCGGGGGGGCCTTTGGGGGCCCTGTAGGTCACACTTTGTTCTAGCACTTTCAGCCTTTTCATGGTGGGGCTCCTGCCATGAAATGGCCCGGCGGTGGCAGAACTCGTAATATGCTCCAGTCCCGCAGAGAATGTTACATTGTGGCACAGCTCCGCCTCCCCCAGGGAACGCCTGTTCCCTGGCACAGCCGGTGGTCCTCCGCCGATATGACTTTTGAAGTCGTAATGCGGCGGACCGCCATCACAGTGCGGCGGTCGGAAGCCCGCCGCACTCGTAATCAGGCCCAAAGTATCTTCCAGATTAACTCTCAACACTACTAGAAAAGTATTTATATCTTATTGTTTACTGGTGCGACAATGGCCAATCTGTGGAATTTGGGGAATCCGTAACAATATTTGTGTTTTATTGAAACAGGCTTTAAAAACATAAAATTAAGAGACAACACTAAAATTTCCACTTGTAAGTTTAAGAAGTTTTCCATCGCACACAAAAAACGTTCCCATTGTAAATACCACATCTAGATGTTCCATTCTACTCAGCAATTATAAAGAACACAATAATATTAGAATTATGTTTTTCAAAAATATGATGCAAATATAGGTGAGGCAAGTTTAAAAATAGACAATCGAAGATCAAATGAGTCACATAACTTAAAAAATCAAAGTCCAAATGCACCTTCCTTCATTAGCTCTAAAGGCTATCATAGACTGTCATACTCTAGCTGGGATTAACCACAAATTGACATGAGGCAAAGTCCTGCAATCAAGGGTTCAAAAATTAGGACAAATATCGGTCATAATCTCTGGATCCTAGAAACATTCGTCAGGTTGACTTTCTTCTTAAAAAGAAGAAATGCACACTCCATATACTTTCTGTCAAAGGAGCAGGTTCCTGTTTACATCTGAAACACCAGGAGGAATGGAACACCCATACAACAATACAGTTATTACTTTCCAGGTAATGAATGTCTTTATGAAGAAAGTGAATAGACAACCCACCATAAAATGTGTTAAACCAAACTAAAGCTGATGTAATGCTAAAGGCCTTGGTTCTTATCTTGTGCAAGTGGGATGTCAAGTATTTAGCATCAACTACCAAGAGAAAGGACCTATTTTCCACAACACTTATTGTTGGTTTATCAATATATTCATTGAGCAATAAAGAACTCGGACATTCATCTTTCTTTGTGAACCAATGGGCTTCTTGCCTAACAAGCTAAATTGATGCAAACAGACTGCCAAAGTGTACGCCGCTTAACTTGGGAGAAAAGGATTGCAACTGACTCATTTCACTAGGAAGATATGCCAGAAAGAGACAGAATTCCACAGGAGCTATTTTGTCCCTCCTTTTACAACAGCATGCCCCAGTCCTACCAATCATTTTTACCCAGATAATCACTGCATACAATAGTAAGTACCATTATCAGCCCTCTACAAACAATCTTTACGAAGGGTCATTTTTGTGCTGCTCCAACCCAGGAAACAGAAAGAAGACCAACCACAAATATGCAGCAACAAAACCAAAAACAAAAGTTATTCTATATAACTCATAAAATATCCAGATCGATAATTATGTCTTTCTACTTTCTATTCAATAACATGAAACTCAAAACGTGCAGGTCATTCACAGTCTTAGCTAACCTAGCAGAATACTGAAGAACTGTCACGCTCCTTGTTTCAGCCTCTTGTTTGGTTTAAACATTTGCCTTTTGCCAACTGGCCAAAAGAAATACTGGTCATGGTGTCAATTCACCAAGTGTCTATTAAGCCATATGAATCTATATAGCCAGTGAAAGTAATAGGCAGAACAAAAGGTCCCTTCTTTCCCACAAAAAAGGAAAATCTTCAAGCAAGTGCATGTCTTTTCCTTTACATTGTGCGGCTTCTTGTATGCATGGTTTGTTCCCATTGCCGATATCCAGGCCCACAAAACGTGTGCTTCCCTGTGCACCAGCCACAGATGGGTTTAAACCAATTTCATCCAGTCGACATCAATATGTACCTTCTTGTTCTCTCCCGACTCTCCAACAAGTAGTCACTGTAGGAAGCTGGCTCTGTATATACTATACCAAAATGAGGTATAGTGTACGCATAGTCCAGTGGAACCCCAAAGGTAGACAGAGGTAAAAGTAAATAGCACCTTACTCTCCATTTGTGGTAGTGTGGGCGAGCAGTAAGGCTTTATCAGAGGGTAGTGTTAAGCATTTGTTGTACACACTCAGGCAGCAAATGACGTCGCACACTCAAAGACTGAACTCAGACCAATTCGTTTGTATAAAAGTATTATTTAGTTATTTTATTTCTAGAACCAAGCCAAGCCTGGTGCAGGTAAGTGGAATAAATGCTTTGCAAAATCGTATGCAGTGTTTTACAGTTGAATGCAGGTTCAAATGCAGTTGGTTGAATTACAGGTAAGTCAATATTTCGAAATTACTTTTCAGTTACTATGTACGCTACTTTTTGGATTACTTTTCAGATTACTTTTGCTAATCAGTGTGATACACCTAGATATCACACTGAGACATCTCCTAGACAAAAGGTAAGTAATTCACTTTTTGTACATATGCAGTTTTTCAATGTTTCATACAAACCAACCCCACACTTAGAACAATTTTCAAGGAAAAACAGTCAATGTATTCCTATGGAGAAAAATGAAGTTAACGGTTTGCAGGCAAGTACAAGTTTGTGGGAGTTGGTATTCTGGGGTTAGAACCAGGGTTCCCCCAGGGTCAAGGATGCACACTTGAAACACCCTTAGCAGCACTAGGGCAGCCGGGTGCAGAGTGCTGAGGCCCAGTGTTATCCAATCGGGGATACGGAGCCTCCGGTTGGTTGAGGGCGCAAAGCTCCTGGTGTTAGGCTCAGGGCAAAGGGGGATCAGAGTTAGCACCCAAAGTACACCCGCAGAGGCGCAGGGGGGACTGGGTGCAGGGTGCCGGTTTGGCGTCAGGTGCCCTGTTTTCAACGAGGATTCTCCGGTTGCAACAAAGACTGCAGGCTTGGGGACAAAGATCTTCTGGAGGTGACCACTGGTTGGAGAAGTAAGTTGGGATGCCTGGGGATGCTGGGACACCGTCGGTTGGCCACCCCAGGACACGGGACGTCGGGTGCAGGGGTGTCTTTAGACGTCAGGTTTTCTTACCAGCTCCGGTCGTGGGGGTCCTCCAGAAAGAGACTGCAGGCGTCGTTTGGAGAGTCGAGGCAGGTCAGAGATCACCAGATCTCAGGTCAGGATCGCGGGGGAGACCTCCTCGTGGTGTTGGGCCACTCGAACTCGGGCCGTAGGCATCAGGTTTAGACTCAGAGTTTTGGCTGGAGCCAGAGTCTGTTGGTGAGCAAGTCCGGTGCTCACGGGAGACAAAGTCTTGGGTTTGGAAGGCCGGACAGGTCCTTCTGGTTCTTGAAGCTGCTGGTTGCAGTACACACCGGGATTAAGCTGTTGCAGGTTTGAGGTGGGGACAGGCCAGTAGGGCTGGGGCCAAGTTAGTAGGCGTACTCCTCTTAGTTTCAGCACAGCTTCTTCGGTCCTTCTTCTTGCTTGGTTCTTGTCTGAGACAAGGTTCAGGGTTGCTCCTAAATGCTAGATTTAGGGGCGTTACAGGTAAGGTAAGGTTGAGACCAATGGGTCCCTTCCTTGGGGTGGGTACACCCCCTATTATGCCACCTCCAGTGGGACGTTGGCATATGCCTCTCACTGGTTGGCTGGGTCCCCCCCATCTGCAACATGGTGGGGACTGAGAGTTGTGCTTCACCTCGCCTCCCCCACCTGAGGAGTGGGTTTGGCAAAAGTGGACACACCTCCCTTCCT